>CM053561.1:29629992-29695411 GCA_028646485.1 Cryptoprocta ferox | reverse complement strand
CCCCAAGGCCTTGGCCATCTCCACCCCCAGGTGGGTGGAGGCCTGGCTGGGCAGCTCAGAGTGTCAGGGGAGCACACTGTGGGGCGGGCCTGGGCCCCTGGGGTGAGAAGGAGGATGGGGGGGAGGACCTGGCTCCACTCCGTCTGCCACCCCCAGCTCCGCACAGACCCTTCATCAGGATTCCCAGGCTGGTGCGCAGGCCTGGGCGCCTCAATCAGTCCTATCGTGGCGGTCACAGGAAGAGAATAGCTTTCAGCTCAATTACCCTTCACATTCCAATATCATAACGCTCCAATGAGGCTTTTTAACCAAAAACAAAAAAGCCGTGTCTGCGGCAGGCCGGCTGCAAGGCCAGCCGTGCAGAAGGGACGGGCCTGCCTGCCTGCCTGCAGTCCCTCCGGGTGACACTGCGGGAAGGGACCTGTCCCAAGGCATGGCTGTGCAGAGAGGGCACTGGGGTCCCCGACCTCGGTCTTCCGACACATGCCCCCACTGCTCACCAACTGGTTGCCTCTCGACCTTGGGGAAGGAACACTGAGCTCTAAGTCCAGAGAGGCGCCCTGGGTGGCCCGTTCGATACGATCCTCTGTGTCACAACAGTAGCTCTGCCTTCTCCTCCTGGAGGCAGGAGTGCCATGTAGACCTCCCTCTTCATGCCATGGTCCAATGGCATCATTCGGCAGGGCCACGGCCGGGGAACTAGGGCCATGGTTTACCTGCCACTCCATCACTGGCTCCTCTGTTTCTCCTAACAACACTGACTGGCCAGGGAGCTGGTCAGAGCTACGGTGATCGACCCCCCTGTAGAGGTGGGTAAACTGAGGCCCGGGGAGAAGAAAGGGGAGGCCCAAGGACCTACGGAAGAACCCGGGTCCAGCGCTGTGCACAGAAGGTGGCAGGGGAA
The DNA here is from genome assembly GCA_028646485.1 of Cryptoprocta ferox. Lineage (NCBI taxonomy): Eukaryota > Metazoa > Chordata > Mammalia > Carnivora > Eupleridae > Cryptoprocta > Cryptoprocta ferox. Next base: position 29,694,507 of record CM053561.1, on the reverse strand, counting down.
CGAAGTCTGCTCGAGTCGAAAGATTCCAGGCAGGAACCAGCTTCTCTCGTCTCCACTTTACATGTGAGGTGACCGTCCCCATCTGCAGACTGTTCTCATGCGGGAGGCCTGACCAGTGTCCATGCGTGAACCCTGCCTGCCCAGGGATTCCCAGTGAGCATGCGTGTTCCACACGTGTGCCCCATCCCGTGTCACATCTCGGAGGGCTCCAGAACAGGGCCCAGCGGAGGCGGGTCTGCCGTGCTTTTGTCTGCCCGGCAGGCTCGGAGCTAATGGCTCTGACAGCAGCGTCCCCTCCTTCTGTCCTCCTGGCCTCCCGCTGGCTGTGGCCGATTCGCCCATGATTTACCGCTCTGGGGCGCTGACCCGTGAGGGAGACACACGGGACAGGAGGAGGCAGGGCGGACGTCATGCCTGAGGTGTGTGCCGGCGCGTGTGCCTTGGTGCAGGGTGAGAAGGCTGTCTCCCCAGGACCGGGGCCCAGCCTGGCTCTCTAGGACTGGGAGAGATGTCTGGCACGGCCACCGGCTCTGGCCCAGGCGGCCGTGGCCGTCCTGGGAGAGAAGGACGAGGGGAGACCGCGAGACGGCTGCAAGGAACCGCAGCCCAGAAGTCTTACACTGGTCTGCTGCCTGCTGGGTTCCCTGAGTGTCCCGGACACTTGAGGTGCCAGACGAGAAGACTGCACAGCTCAGACCCTTGACTGTCCACAGAGGTGCAGCGCGGCGTGGGGGCCCTCGGGGTGCACCGCCAGGGCTCACATCCCAGCTCTGCAACTGACTTAACCTCTCGGAACTTCAGGTTCCCCACCTTAAACACGGGAACAGTCTGAGTACCTGTATCTCAGATGGGCTGTAACAAGTACACACGTGAAGGCACCTACAGCCTCCTTTACCGTCACTGTCATTATTTGCGCTTCCCGTATGCCCAGTACCCCCGGAGCTTACGGGTTCGAGGAATTGTAAGGCACAGACCCTATCTTTAATCAGGCCATAAATCCTGGACCTTGCGACCTGGAGGACCCACCGATCAGACAAATGGCATAAACAGAGGCCGGAACAGGAGGTCAGAGGACTGTATGGTCATTAGCCCATGCCAGGCCTGCTAAGAGGCGGTGCCCTGCCCCTTCCTCTGTCTTAATGCCCCTGAACCCTCCGGGAGGGCCTTTTCTGTCTTCTGGGGTTTTATCCACCTCAGATATAAGGAAGCAGATGAGGGCCCAGAGATGGAGTGTGTGTGTGGGGGGGGTCTCTCTGCTTGCCTCAGACCCAAGTCAGTCCCTGCTCCCTCCCTCCCCAGCCCTGCCAAGCGAGTCCCCCAGGTAAACCCAGGCTGCTGCAGGGCAGGGCGGGAGAGGGGTGGGACAGAGCAGGGAGAACCAATTTGCTAAGCTCATTTAGAACCCGGTTTGTCCAATTCTGCTGCCTGGAGGGAGACACACTTGCTATCAACACGTGCCTTGTGCCACAAAGGGCTCGGGAGCCCAGACAGGGCAGGTGGGAGGCATGACCCAGGTTTCCCGTAGCACCAAAGCTGGGATGGGCAGATGGCCCCGCTTACCCCTCAGCAACAGAGAGACAGCTTGGCTTCAGAGCGGCCCAGGTCCTCAAGCACTGGCCTCCCATCCTGTTTTAAAAGGCGCCCCTGTGGGTGAGCAGGGCCCAGCCAGGATACCCTGGGGGCCAGGAACCAGGGCTTATTCCTTTGTGTCCCCAGCACCCCGCAGGGGCGTGTCATCTAGAGGCCCCCAGGCAATGTTTGAGGAATGAGTGAATGAGGGTGGGGTCAGGTGGGTGGAGCCAACACTCCCATGTTCATTACCACTTTGGTAGCAAGCCAGGCAGAGACTCCCCTCTCTCTCTGGTCCCTGGGCTGGTTGGTGCCCTGAGGCCAAGCTTTCCAGGACGGTCTCCAGCACTCTGGCAGGGACTAAGCCACCCTCTGTGCAACGGGAGGGCTCCCTGGGGGCCCAGCAGACGCAGCCCCTTCGAGCACCACTCTCCCACTCACCTAAAAGCTCTCCCTCCCCACTCCCATCACACGGTCACTCAGGCTCACGCACCTCACCCCTCCCTGTTTCTGCAGGGCCCCTGCCCAGCCAGCTGCCCTCCCCAGCTCCAGGGGTCCCCGTCCCATGGACCATCCCCAATGACCACCAGCCTCACACCTGCATCTCGAAGCCCACCTCCGGGACACCGAACACCTCAAAGGAACATGCGAACTCGAGTTTGGGGTGCTGGGGGTGGTGGCCTGCAGAGCGCAGGCTCCCACCGCCATGTCTCCCTGTATCAGCTTCCTCTCACCAACCTAACGAATGCCCGTGAGTTTACCATCTTACGGTTCTAGGGGACAGAAGTCCAAAATGGGTCTTTATAGAACCAAAATCAAGGGGTGAGCAGCCTGCGTTCCTTCTGGAGGCTGTGGGGGAATCTGTTTCCGTGTCTGTTCCAGTTTCGAGAGCAACCCGTGTTCCTTGACTCATGGACCCTTCTTGCCATGGTCACACCAGAATTACACCTTCAGACCTGCCTCTCTGATCTCTGCTTCCAAGGTCATTTCTCCTTCTGACTCTTCCGCTCTCCTCCTATAAGGACTCCTGGGATTACAGTGGGCCCACACAGAAGAGCCAGGATATCTCCCCCCAAAGGTCCTTAATCACACCTGCAAAGTGCCTTTGGTCATGCGAGGGAACAGTCTCGGTTCCCAGGATTAGGATGTGGACAACCCTGGGGCTATTCCTCTGCCTACCATAGCCCAGCCCCTTCAGCGACACCTCTTCCTCCAACAGCCCTCACCATTTCCCTCTGGCTGCCCGGGAAGTCTGGTGAGACTGAAGGCCTTGGTGGGGAACTTGCCAGCACTTCTGAGGTGCCTTCCGCAGAGGACTTTGGGAACGTGGCACGCCAAGCGCTGGTCCAAGGGATTTCTCACTGAAAGGATATGGGCTGCAGAGGAGGAGGAGAAGCTCCTAGAAGGCAAGCAGTAGCAAATGCATCATGCAACAAATCTTTACTGGGTCGCCATAGGGCATCAGGTCCTGAAGGTCCAGTGACGGGGCAATGGCCACATGGACATGCCCCTCATGGAGCCCACTGTCTCACATGGGAGACTGACAGCGATCCAACAGTCCTGGAAACAAGTGAGTAGTTGTATCCCAAGACCACAGCTATGGTGCTCCGAAGACCCAGAACACTGGGATAGGTTCTGTACTGGGAAAAGAGATCAGTCAGGGATTGAAGATCTCAGGGGATATAAGAGTTCATTAAAAAAAAAAAAAGAAAAAAAAAGGGAGGATACCGCCGGTGCAAAGACCCTGTGGCACGATGCTCTCAGGGACCAGAAAGAAGGTGGAGGTGCAGGAAAGCATAGAGTCAAGGGGAAGCTAGCGGGGGGGCTGGGATCAGACCCCGCCAGCCTGTGGGACTCTGGCCACCAAGTACGGAAAGATTTTAGCAATACTTGTACCTCCCAGGGACTCAGTACAGTGGAATGAATGGATGATGGATGGAACAACGAATGAATGAATGAGCCTGTCTACCTTCCTTCCTCCCTTACCAGTGACCGGCCCCGTCCCTCCCTTCCGCATAGCAACAGTTAACGGGGATCTCCGCTGCTTGCTCACTTATTTATTTATTTCCCCACCGCTGCTGGCACCGACCCATGCAGCCCGAGCGTGGCTCCGTGGAAATGTCTGTAATCGCCAGCACACTTTAGACATTACTTCCACACCATTTAGGGCTTTCCGCCCCAATAGCTGCTGTTGCATTTCCCTGCATCTCCACCTTTTGGGTTGTGTTGGGGGGATTTTTTTAAAGGTTTGGTGGCCCCTGAATTTGAGGGATCTGATGATGTGGGGAGGTGGGGAGAAAGGCAGGTCTTGAGGAGAATTTATTATTCTTTGCCCATTGCCCTGGCCCTGCCCCAACCCTGACCATGAAGGAGAAAGAAAAAACAACCCCTTCAAGCTGCTAAGAAACCTTTAAAGATTTTTTTTTTTTTTGTGCACAGAACTCAGATTGGGTTGCTGATATAAGCCACAGCTTTGTGGGAGGCTGAAGGTGCTAGAACATAATAAAGGTCACTATGGAAGAATCCCTCCCCTAACCAAACACCCTCCTCCTTCCCCCTTCTCCAGACTCAAGGCTGGCTCCTCCGAAGGCAGCGGACACTTACACTAAACCCCAAACCCTGAGTGGATACGCTGGGGGTAAAATGCATTTGGACTTGCTCGGGGGGCAGTCCAGTGAGCACAGAATCTGGGACTAGCTGTGTGACCTTGCATAAGTCATTTAACCTGCCTGGGCCCACTTCTCTGGCTGTAACATGTCAGCACAATCAGACCTTCCTTACTAACCCGAAGGACTCGTGTGGGGTCCAGAAGAGGCACTGTGGGGAAAGGGACCCTCCCCCTGTGTTTCTTCCTCCTTCCTCGCAGCCCAAGTTTTGCTCACTGCCTTTAGCTTCCCGTAACTGCCCGCTTCCCCGGCATCCTCCTGGGGGGAGCTGGGCAGCTTCATATCCACCTGCACACAGGAGCCCAGCCTGGGAGCGGCTGCCTAGAGGGGATGCCTGCAGGGGAGGGTGCCTCCGGTCCCTCCAAGTGCAGGCCGCCCCCGAACACTGCACCTGCACCGTAACAGCCCCCTCAGAGCACCACTGGCAGGATGAGCACAAGGACACCCCTGAGTCCGCGCCACACCCGTCCGGGCAGAGACAGCACGCCTCCCCAGGACTTGGAGGTGGACGCAGTGAGAGCAGGACTCACACCACTAACCTGCATGCTGATCCTAACCACCGCCGGACATGACCTCCTAGACGAAGCTGCCCGCTCCTGGGCTTAGGCGCTAGTAAAAACCGAACAGTGTGCAAAAAAAATGAATATGGGCAAATGTATTCCATGGGGAGAGAAGCCAAGATAGTGATTACCTTTTGGCAAAGGAGGCAGGGAATCACGAGCGGGCTTCTAGGCGCTGGAGAGTTTCTTTTCTTTGATGTTTATTTATTTATTTTTGAGGGTGGGGGGAGACAGAGAGAGAGAGAGAGAGAGAGAACAGGGGAGGGGCAGAGAGGGAGCGACAGAATCTCAAGCAGGCTCTGTACCATCAGCACAGAGCCTGACGTGGGGCTCGAGCTTACAAACTGTGAGTTCATGATCTGGGCTGAATCAAGAGTCTGCACTTAATCGACTGAGCCACCCAGGGGCCCCGAGAGTTTCTGTTTCTTGATGCAGTTGTGGTTATGCAAATATGTCACACTTTGCAATCATTCACGAAGCTGAACGTTTATGACTGTTCACTTCTCTGGAAGTGTACTTAAGTGATACACAGACTCAAAAACAAAAAAGGAAAAAAGAAAACTCATGAAGCGGGAGGCGAGGGGGGCATGGGAGAAATACTCCAGGGGTTAATCTGTCCCACTTGCACAAGGACTTCAGCCCAAGGCCTTCCTATCAGTCCTGTCCTTGATCCCCACGATGGCATGGGCAGGCCCTGGATTTCTAGTCTCACTTAACAGAGGGGCAAATTCACACATTCAGCCCTGGCAGGGGGAAGGGCCTGACCCAAGTCTCCCAGCCGCAGGTGGTGGGTTCCTGCCCCTTCCAGGCTAGCGCTCACCCCACTCTAAGTCACTGAGCTGTAAAGACAAGTGACCGACACGCGGAAGGCTGCCTCTGGCTAGGTCAGCCCCAGGAAGGCTCAGCAACAAGACCTACATCCAGTTAACTTCTGCCCACAGTGGTCCGGAGGCCACCCCAGGCAGAAGAGTCAGGCCAGGGTCAGGAGGCAGAAGGTGCATCTCAGAGCGGAAGTGATGAGCCAGGATGGAGTGGGTATAGGCAGCAACGCCAAGGGCAGGGGCTGAAAGAAGCCTGTGCCTTCAAGCCCAGCCGAGGGAAGATCAGGTGAAGGGGCCGGGGTCAGTGCCCAGCCGGCCACTTCCTAAAGGAATAACCTAGCAAGTCTTCTGACATCTCCAACACTTGGCTTGCCTGTCTGTGAAATGGGGACACAGTCCCCATCTCCCCTACTTGCCCCACTGTACTGTTCCAAGGAAGGAAGGAAGAATAGGATTTGGCTAAATGCAGGGAGGAAGTCGTGCAGTGGGCATGAGTGAGAGCGTCCCAGGGCAGGGCACCCCATGAGCAAAGGCAGGGCGGCAGGAAAGCGGCCACCCCCAGTGGGAATCTTGGACGGGAAGCCCAGGAAAGCCTGAAGCTTAAATCTCACACAAACAGGAGGCACGGCTGGGCTCTGAGCGGGAGCTACTGAGGGGAGGAGGTAGTGGGAAAAGGCCCTCGTGCCGTTTCCCTCTCCGAGGAAGGACCGGGAGAGGGTCCATCCTGAGCCTGTAACCCTACTGGACAAGGACGTGACCGGACACTCGGTTGTCTGTGGCTGGCAGTCCCCCATGCCTGGGAGGTGGGCTGGCCGACTGGGGATGAAGACAGTGAGCGGCAAGATTACATTGTACCTAGTGATTACGCCCTGGGTGAATTCTCTCAGCGGCATCATTGCATCCGGGAGAGGAGCCGGCTTCTTAATAGATGGACAGGAGGCTCCCACGTAAGGTGATTATAAAGAGGGAGAGCCCGGCCCCTCCCGGCTTCCAGCCTGTGCCACGAAGTTGCAAAGTAATTAAAGGCTGCTAAGGAATCAGAGAAATTATAATAATTCTACCAACCAAGAGCGTGCTCGCTTTTCTCTTGTTTTCCCCCTCCTGGTAGAAAACAAGGTGGGTCAGGCAGCCTGCAAACATATCCAAGCAAGCCTGTTGTGGGGGTGGGGGTGGGGGCTCAATGTCATGGGGGCTGCCAGGCCTGTCCTCAAGCTGTTGTGACAATATTCCAACTTGTCTGGGTAAATCAAGGGGCTGAGACAAAATTCTAGAGCCCCCAGAAGAGGAGAAACAGCGGCAGCATGCTGGCGGTCGGCCAGCACACTCAACACGGGCCTCGGGGCCCTACGTCAGGCCGCTGCCCTGGGGCCTGCGGGGGGCTGTGGGAGCCCAGGAGGCGGCACCCCTTGGCCTGGCTCTGGGCAGCAGCCCCCCACCTGGGAAAACAGTGCCGCATCTCCTGCGGAGGGATGGGTTCAGGTTTCCTGGGTTCTGGAAACCATTTCCCTGAGAATCTTGCCTGCTCACCTTAGTCTTCAGGGGTTTGCCACTGATTTCTGGGGGGCCCTGGGGAAAACCTTTGCCTCTCTTTGGTTTTGCTGACCTCTACGGAAGGTGTAGGTGGATTAAGTCACTTCGATGGTCCCTCTGGTGCTGCTGGTCCAAGGAACCCATTTGGAAGGCTCTCAGGCCATTACGTTGTTTTTTGATGACTGTTTCCTTTTCTCTTTGTCGTGTTTTCACTTCATGGTTTCCACACGCTTCCCGTCTCCCATCTTGACCACTAACACTTCCTACACCAACGAATCAGTCCACAGCAACAGAGCCTATCTGTCAAGCTCCTTGGACCCCAGCAACTTTCCCGAAGTTCTCCGAGAATTCTCCGTAACGGCGGGAATACCGATCATCCCCGCCATGAGTGTGGCGCGTCATACACGTGCTTTCCCTGAACTTTAACACAACCTCCAACGTACCCCCATTTGACAGATAAAGAAACTGAGGCTGTGAGAGACGAAGCCTCCCGGTTTGGAGGTAGAACCTGTGTGTGCGTGGCTCCGTCACAGTGGGCCACGGTAGGGACCAGGTCACAGATGGAGCACAAGTCATGATGCAATAAAGCAAAACCTGGTCCTTCTTTGACTATCGGTTTCCTCAGCCCGCTGTCCGCCCAGGGTCTGGGGGTACCCCAGTGCTTGGAGGAAAAGGGGTGTGGGCCAGAGACCTGAGCCCTCCGGCTACAGGCCCCCCTCACAGGGGAGAGGAGAAAGGGAATGAAGATGACAGGTGGACTCAGGGCCCGTGAGGCTGGCAGCCCGATCCTGCTACAAGAACACGTCCTAGCAGCCGCTCTCGCCTCCTTCCATTTATCGGGTCCCTACGTAAAGGGCGGAGGGCACAATAAAAGGGGCCCAGCAAGCGTCAGAGGATCCCTGATGCACGCCAGCTGGGCTCTGCACCTAGGCCCCCTGCTTCGTATTCCCGGCCGAGGGTCCTGCAGCCCCTGCAACCGAATTATATGAGCCCCCGAAGATTCCCAGCTAGAACTGGCGAGGAAACCAGCATAATTAAGAGCATTATTACTGTTCAAACAAAAGAATAATTTTCATTACACGTGGGCTCCCTCGGTCTCCTGCTCCCGTGCCTGTTGCCCTCTTTCCGTGTGCGGAGGGTGGTGGGGGTGCTCAGAGCCCTGGCCGTGCCCCCACGGGCATGAAAAGAGGGGGTGCCGCAGGGGTCACGGGAAACCCTCAGGGTCCTTGGCTCCAGTGGGGAGCAGGCTGGTATTTACCCATAGGGATGCGGCTTCTGCTTCCTCACGGGACAATGTTGTATGCACATGTGGGGACTGAAATCTGAGAGGTGGGGACACGCTGACCCTGCAGGTCACTCGGGAGGGGTGTCACTAGGACCATGGCAGGGTCCTGGCCACCAGAGGTGGTCCTCACTCCGGAGAGCGGGCAGCAGGCTCTGAGCGCAGCTTCCCTGCTGGACCTCCGCAGCCTGTGTCCGGGGCGCGTGTGACAGCCCTCAGTTCCCTGCTCATCCGCCCCCATCCTGGTTCTATCGAGGCCTCCTCTCTGCAACCTCGGGCAAATTACAGGCTGGCCATGGCAAGGCTACAAAAGGACATATGCAAAGATGCTAAAAATGAGAAAGAACAAGACCATGGCTCTAGCTGCATGTATCCTTGACTTTGGGGGACTTGGAGAAGTCGGTCAACGTCTCTAGGCCTCAGTTTGTCTCGTCTCTAAAATGGGATGAACAATTTTCCCCTAACTTATAGAGTTGACCTGAGGACAAATGAAAGATGACAAAAACACTCGAAATAGAGAGGAGGATATTACTTAAATAAGTACACACACCACACACACGCACCCACCGCTCCACCTCAAGACTATGTAGAAACACGTGGCCCTGCGGCTTTGCCCACGTGCATGTGTCACCTCATCCCCACAAGCCCAAAGCTCACTGTCCTGGCTGTCACAGGCTGCGGCACCCGCCGGCTGCAGGGGGAGGTATTCGCCACTGTGCTGACGGCGGGGGGCCAGAGGGGGCATAAGCACCTCAGGGTACTCACTGAGGGGCACAGAGACGTGGCATGGCTTGGGGCTGCCGCCTGGCTAGAATAAACTACCCTGGCTCCGGTCAGCAGGATCCAGAGCCCCTGAGATGATTTATTGGTCTCCCTCTCCCAGATCAATAGGTGGGTGGTTATAGATGCAGAGGGGGCTGCCGGGCACCATGGCCCCAAGGTATAAATTAATATGGCCTGTCAAGGGGCTGCATCTCCTGGCGTGGGAGACGACACTCTCATGAGCAGAGCTGACATCTCAGGGGGAACGGCAGGCACAAGCCAGTGGGAGCCCCCCTGACCCCCCACCCCTCACTGCAACCTAAGGATGCAGTTTATAAATCATTCGGCGTCTGATGGGCACGCCACAAGGAGGGCAGCTGGGGGCGCCGCTGTCGGCCCCAGCGGGTGCTAAGAAGTCTGGTCATGCCCACCTCCACGTGCTGGGGGCCTCGTCTGGCCACCACTCCGGGGCTCCCTGCGTGACCCCCGCTCAGACGACGGAGGGCTGAGATTCAGGAACTGGTGGGCAATAGAGGGCACTAGAGGGCTCCCGCAGGGAGCTCTCAGGCATCCTGGGTGGCATGGGCACCCTCTCCACCCCGGTGCCAGGCCCGGCGGCTCTCACCCCCAGCCCAGACTGTGAGCAGTGAGGCACCCCTCGCCTGGGTGAAGAGCACTCGGTGTGACTGCTCCCGCTGTCCTCCCAAGTGCCCAAGAAAGACACAGAGGGAGCCGCGGGGCTCTGCCCGTTTGTGCCCATCTTGTCCACGGGCCCGGTCCTGGGCTGGGTGCTGAGGGCGCACGGTCCGCGCTCAGGCTGGCCGGGGAGACGAATGCACAGAGCGCCACAGCCACGGCCGTGTGTGGGACACGTATTTATACGGAGCCCTGTGCTGAGCACTTTGCAGACCCAGTCCCGTTTACTTTAACCCTCACAACGATTTTGCCAGGCAGGCATGACTATTTCCATTTTGCGCGTAGAACGGAAGCGGCCCGCCACGAGTCGCATAAACCGGGCCTCTCTCCTCACCCTGGCTCCATCCTTGACGAGCCCTGGGCAGGTCACCAAGCCTCTCTGTTCCCACGTCCACACCTGCAGACTGGGGATGACGCGGCGGCTAGTGCTCAGTGAGCTCCCCCACGGAAAGCATAGCACATGGGAAACTCTCAACAATAACAACAACGTCAACTTATTATTATGATCATAGAAATGAGTTACTCTGTTCCACCGACGAATGATCGCCAGGAATATCCTTCTCCCCGCTTTCCCGTCTCTAGTAAGGAGCTGCAGGCATGAAAGTGGCTTTCATCTGTCCTTGCTGAGTGACATGGAGAGATGATGCGGCTTAGGGGAACCCAGGGCCAGAAGGCTTGGGTCCTGGCTTGGACCCTACCCCCAGCCGGGGGCGGGGGGCGGCTCAGGCAAGTACTCTCAGTCTCTCCGGCCCCTGGTGTCTCGTCTCCGCCCCATCTTCCCTCCTCCAACCTCCTCCCCATCTCACAGCTGGTCATCTGAAGCCACGGGCGACAAAGATCTAAGCAGGACCTACCTGTCACAGTGACCTGGGCAGGGACCCAGGGAGCCTACTTCTAGCCCAGCTGTATTTCCAGGAGGTAATACTGGGTACCTGCAAGGGACACATACCCAAACGGCCACTGTCCCTTCTCCACAGCATCTCTGGTCAGGGGTTAGAGGTCACTTCCCTCTTTTGGAAATTCCAACATATGAAAAGAAGCTAACGGTCAGGGAGGATATGATATTCAGAGGCATATAATCTCCTTCTCTACCAAACTTCTACACATCCTGTGAGGTCCCAAACAAAAAGCCCCTGTGTACAGACCAGGTCATTCTTCCCATAGTGCTTCCATCCTGCTTTGGCACACCCTAACTACCAAGGCATTTAATACACATATATGTCATTAGACATCCTCTTGCTTGTCTTTCTCTCTGTAAGATTACCTTCTCTCAGGATAAGACCTTGGTCGTAATTACCAGCATTTTACTGAATGTACCACAAACCGGGCTAAGGGCTTCACCCACCTGCATTATTATACCTCACCATGTATATGCAAATATTGCAATATGCAAATATGCAAATATTGTTTCTTGTCTCATAGATGAGAAAACTGAGGTCCAGAGAGGTTAAGTCACCACCCAAAGTTGCCCAGCTGGCAAATGGTGGAGTCCGTTTGCTCTCCTCTACATGTCCAAGTCAGCCTAGAATCCCTGGGCCTTGCTCCTAGCTGGTCACCAAATGTTTGCTGTGTTCGTTTAAAAAAAAAAAAATTGAGGGGCGCCTGGGGGGCTCAGTCAGTTAAGCGTCCGACTTTGCTCAGGTCATGATCTCGCAGTTTGTGAGTTCGAGCCCCGCGTCGGGCTCTGTGCTGACAGCTCAGAGCCTGGAGCCTCCTTCGGATTCTGTGTCTCCCCCTCTCTCTGCCCCTCCCATGCTCGTGCTCTGTCTCCCTCTCAATAATAAATAAAAACGTTAAAAAATTTGAAAAGAATTGAGTGGCTCAGGGCCTGGTGGATCAGCTCTGGGCTTCGAAGGACAGGCAGAGCTGAGTTTAGGCTGAATGCAGACAGTCAACAGTCCGGCGCTATTAGAACAGTACAACGTGTGTGCATTGAAGCGAGAGAAAAGAGAGACAGAGACACAGGCTCACAGGCACTGAGTCGGCCCCCGGGGCCAATCCGTGCGGAGGAAGCCAGCAGGTAAGTTGAGAAAGGCAGGTTGGGGCCAGGTGGAAAACAGCCTCAAATGCCCAGCGAAGGTGGCTGAACTCGTTCGAACGTCAAGGACACGGCCGTCCGTGAGATCACAGAGGCCCACCTGGCCCACCGTCCCGCCATCGGACGTCACACCCATCCTCCAGCCCGAACATCCCGGCCCCAGGGTCGCCTCCCCGGGGCACCCCTGGAGGGCTGAGCTGAGGGGGCGGCCCCAGGAGGACTCGGTGGACGGGGCGGCGCTGAAGGTCAGCGAGGCGGACACACACCCTTAATGGAGGTAGCGGAGCAGTGCCGCTGGGCACAGACACAGGCAAACACGTTTGAGCAAATTGGAACGCCATAAAAGTCTATTACAGCAAATCAAACAGCAGTCAGCATGACAGCCATTAGCCTGAAATGAATACACGGCGACTTAATGAGGTCTGTCGAGGCTGGCTTGGTGAATTAAGTTGCCAATTCTAGCAGGATTTCCCTTTTCTTTACGGACTTGAAAGCATCCACGCTGCCTCGTTAGGGCTTCGACAAGTGAATTGCAGGCCCTTTCACCCTGATAAAATGGATAATTACATGTAGAACAGCTTAGTGAGGGGAGAGGGCTGGGCAGGATGGGAACCAAGAACAAACAAATCCAAACACACCTGTCTGGCTTCTCCCGAGCAGGGGCCAGGCCAGGGCAGGGGGGCTTGAGGAGGGATAGCGGGCAGGGCTGGGGCCTGGGGACCAATGAGCTTCTCCCAGAGAAAGGGCCAGTGCCTGGCCTCGATCTGGCCTCCTACCCGCTCTTGTCCCAGGCCTGAGGACGTGGGTCCCCGTGGGTCGTGCCTCCAGGCAGCTAGCACCTCCTAAGCTCAGGTGGGGAGGGCCCCCGATGTCATCCTCCAGGGCTTGCCGTCACCAGAGGACGTTGTTAAAAATGCAGAGCCATGGGGCGCCTGGGTGGCTCAGTCAGATTACGCATCTGACTTCGGCCCAGGTCGTGATCTCACGGTTCGTGGGTTTGAGCCCCGCGTCAGGCGCTGTGCTGACAGCTAGCTCAGAGCCTGGAGCCTGTCTTCGAATTCTGTGTCTCCCCCTCTCTCTGACCCTCCCCTGCTCACGCTGTCTCTCTCTCTCTCAAAAAGTAAATAAAACATTAAAAAAACTTTTTTTTTAAATGCAGAGCCTGGGCTCTTTCCAAACTACGCATTCAGAATCGCAGGGGTGCGGGAATATACCTCCTAACGAGTCCCCCAGGAAGTTCTGATGCGGCCTTCTGATTCATCCCTTCTCTAACACTCAGTACCGAACGGCTGCTGAAAGTTACTTCTGTTTCTGTTTGCATCACTCCAGGGCCGGGGAGCTCAGTACATCTTGGGTAGGGCAGGGGGGTAAACTGTGCAGCCGGTTTCCGTATTAGAAACTTCTTTCTTACGTAAACCCGGAATTTGCCTCCCTGGAACTTGCTCCTCACACCCATCCCTGTGTTCTCGGCACAAGAGACCCCACAGTTATCAGGGCTCCTAGGGTTGGGGACAGTGACTGCTGAGAAGGTGAGGGATAGAGTGCAGGGAGCCGGCATGACCCCAAAAGGAGCTCAGTAGATGGAAACAGCCACCGGAGCTCCTCGGCCATCCCTGAAGGGATAACGAAGTGCTGAAGGAGAAGCAGGAGCTTCTCCCGCTGGGATTCATCCTCAGACCACGGGATGTCACCCCAAGAACGGATCTGGTCCAACTCCCCCAGTTTAACAGCTGTTGGAACCGAAGCAGGCAGCAATAGGCCCAGCAATGTCACCCAGCCGGTTGCTGGCACAGCCAGGACAAAACCCCAGGTGTCTTGACCTCTTCCATGGTACAACACAGGAGCTCCGTGGCTCACCTTGGCCAAATTCAGCTGGCAACCCACCTCCCCCAGGAAGCCTGCTGAGATTTCTCTGACCGCTCTGGCAACCCCTGGGCACTGACACCTCACAGGGTCTCCAGTGCCCCCCCACCCCCCCCGCCTTTCTCTGGTTTGCATTTTCACCCTGTTCACATCCGTAGGACCTCTGCCACATATCACACTTCTCAAGGGCAGGGGCCTGAGGTTGCCAGGGTGACCTCAAGACCAGCAGGAGAGCCCAGCTCAATTCTGGGCCGGGAGCCAACAGGCCCTTTGCTGGTACCTTAGCTGGGCCCTGAGTCAGGCAGCTAAGTTCTAGCTCGGGTGACCACACCAGGCCAGGGCTGGTCGGTGCCAAGCCACCTCGGGTCAGGAGTGGCCAGGCCTCCGTCCAGCTGACAGCACACCCCACCAGCCACACTGAGCAGCCCTAACTAGGGCATCGAGTAGCGAGCCAAGGAGGTGACCTGGGGTTGTTTACACGTGAGCAAGGAAACCACACAGGACCTCCTCCAAGAGCGGTGCGTCCTTGTAGCTGGTCCCTCTCAGCCCACCCTCGTTTCATCAGATGGGCACCAGGCAGGTCACTTTATCCTGCCTGTCCTCTGTTTTCATTAGATAAGGAGGACTAAGGCCCAGAGAGGTTACGTGACGTGCCCGCACGTGCCCAGCAATCTGGAAGCAGAGTGGGGGGCTAGGCCTGGGGTCTCTTGGCTCTGGTTCTGGCTCCTGTCATTGCACATTCTTCCGGCCTCCCAGGTCTCTGTGCAGTGGAAGTCTGGCGCGGCGCCAAGCCCACAGCAGACACTCAATAAATATTTGTTAAATAGATGAATGACTGAAGAGGCGCTCTCCTTGGAGGCAGAGGCCTCTGGAGAATCCCAGGGGATTCCAACAGGGCAGTAGTGCTGGAGGTCACATCTCCTGGCAAGGTAGCGAGGGAAAGGCTGGCCTCGGCCCAAAGGCTGGGGAGGAGGGAGGTGACCTGTCGTCCGCTTGCCACTGCCGCTGCCCGCTGCCCCCTGTGAGGGAAGACAGAGGGCAGCCGTGCCTGCCAGAATGAATGACAGCTGAGCAATGGGTCCAAGGCTCATTAACTCTGAGCCGTGCCCTTGGTCTCTGAGCCCAGGCCCCGAGTGCAGGCTGGCACGTAGAGCCCCTTAATTAAATTAGGGAGCCTTCCAAATGAGAGGGGGCCCGGAGCCAAGCTGTGGTCCCGGACGCACTGGCCACGGCTCAGGGCACTGTGTCCCCGCGCTTGAGGCTGCGGGCTCCCCCTCCTTCTGGCCTGCCCCATCCGGGGAAGGGCGTGGGAGCCTCTGGTGTGTTCTCACCCACACATTCGTCCTCACTTTCCTCCATCTGGCATTGGCATAGGACAACTGGCTCACAGCTCCGAGCAAGGAGAGCCAGGAACGGGAACGTGGGGGGCATGAGACAAGGTCTCTTCATCTCTGAGGCAATCTGAAGCTGCCCTGGGACTCAAGAGGCTCCAAGTCAAAGCTGTGTGACCTTGGGTGAGTCATTCTCCCACACTGAGCCTCAGTTTTCCCATCTATAAACTGAACAGATATTTTCTTTTTTTTTTAATTTTTTTTTAACATTTTTATTTATTTTTCTGAGAGATGGAGAGAAACAGATCATGAGCAAGGGAGGGGCAGAGAGAGAGACACACACACACAGAATCGGAAGCAGGCTCCAGGCTCTGAGCTGTCAGCACAGAGCCCGACGCGGGGCTCGAACCCACAGACTGTGAGATCATGACCTGAGCCGAAGTCGGACGCTCAACCGACTGAGCCACCCAGGTGCCCCTGAACAGATATTTTCTAAAGACTCTTCCAGTTTCCTGATCCAGTGACATATATTATAAAGGGGCTGGAACTCTAAGGCCGTGGTGCTGACCTGCCTCTTTCCAGTGGATTCCATCGCTCAACGTTCCCATGCCCACCCTTTACTGCTGCCGCACAACCCCGAGCCCTGAGGGCAGGCCTGACGGACACCCAGCAGAAAGCTCTTTACCACCACCACCTTCAAGGTCTTTGAGCTGCTAACTGCCAGCCCAGAAGACTGCCATCAGTCACGGGGAGAGGGACAGTAAGCGACGAGAACCCTAGTACCGTTGGGAGCCAGCAGCCAGCTAATTAATGAACCGTTTGTAATGCAATAATTTGTACTTCTCAATTACCAGCAATGGCTTGGTTTTACATGCATGCGCTCATGCAAACACACTCAGAGTACACAGACGACCCAAAGGCGCGGAGGCCCAGGGAGACAACGGGGCAAGCATTAAGGCTAGGGAAAGACTGTCTCTTCCTGGAGCCACCTGCTTCCTGTGTCCTGCGGTGGGGGCGGGGGGGACCCGTTCTGGCCACAGCTGGAAAGCCTGGGGTCAGGCCTGCCAACCCATGTGCCCAAGGCGCGCACTGGCTACGAATGGAAGGAAAGAGGTCATGATACCCGCCCCCCCCCAACTCCTGTTCTGTCGCACCTCCCGCAGGAGTGGTGGGGCGTGTCCAAGGCAGGCCTTCCGTCAGACCTAAGGCAACCGCCACCCCCTCTCCTTGACCAGCAGGTGGGTCCCTACCCTCAGAGGTGCTGGCACAGTCACCAACCTGCCCAGAGCTGGTGCCCTGGCTGAGGTGCGGGCAGGAAGAAGGAGCGCTGGAGCTGTCCTTTCCCCAGCTCCAGCCTATTCCCAGGCAGCCCTGGACCAGCAGCGTGTACCCCACCCCATGGCCCTCAAGCGTGACTCTGGGGGCTCCTACCTCAGGGATGCGGACGCTGTAGGGCTGATTGTGAAATGTGGGCGCGTTGTCATTCACGTCCCCAACCTGGATGTTCACCTTCCGCGTGATCACCTGCCAAGAGAGTGGGCATGGTTAGTGTCCCTCCGGCTTCTTTCCGCCCAAGAGCTGGGGACCCGGCCTCCCAGGGCAGCAGTGGCTGCAGGAGACACTCACCCCCTGGTGGTCGCTGACAGAGAACTCCACCGTGAACTCAGACTTGGTCTGAAAGAGAAAGGAGGGAGGGGGGAGAAGGCAGAGTTAGAGAGAGGTGCGCCAAGCTCCTGAGTCCTGGGCCCTGGGCTCTACTCCGGGCTCGGCCTCTAAACTGCTGCGTGATCTTGAGCAAGGCACTAGACACCTCTGTGGCCACTTCTTCAAATGGAAGGAAAAAGCAAGGGTTGGGGTTTTCAAACTCATACTAAGTTGCTAAGGGCTGCCTTGTCACCAAGCCCCGCATCTCTGGAAAATGTCTTTTAGGGGAACATTTGTGGGGGTAGATTTGCATACACCATTGGGGTGACCATTCTATGGGGGATGAACCCAAGGTCAGCGTCCTTCTTGCCCATCCAGTGTTGTCCCTTGTTTGGAGACACCCCCAGCCACCCCATTCACTGGTGCTGGAAGAGGGACACCATTTAGGCAGGAAGATGCTACTGGAGGGTCAGAATGGGGCCTCAGAGAATAGCCCCTAAAAGATGATGAGCCCCCCTCCCTCAGCATCTGCCCCTGCCCCCAGGAAAGGATGAGGGTAGGGTTACGGCCAGGTCATACCTCTCTGTCCAGCGGCTGCCGCAGCCACACCACACCTGTGTCAGGCTCCACGGCAAAAAAGCGGGAGGCCTCCTCCCCAGACACGCCAAACACCAGGGGGTCATTGTCCATGTCTCGGGCCAACAACTGGGTCACAGAGGAACCTGGAAGAGCCATGGGAGAGATCAGACGGCAAAAACGGGAGGTTGGTCCACTCCTCAGCCCCTTGCTAGGGTGGCTGAATCCCAGTGGGAACAGCCACCCAACAGACCACCGACAGGCGATTACTGTAAGAGCCCTGTGCGTCTCTGGGCTCTGACCCACGCTGTCTGCCTCCATCCCGGCCACTCATCACAGTGTGCATGTGCTTGTAACAGGGAACTGTCATTCACCACGTTTTAGGCATGTAATGGACAGCTGACACCTGTGTCTATACCCCCTTTCCTGATTTTAATTCGGAGACCCCCTTCTCCGAGTAGCTCAGATGGGGCCAGGCCCCCAACCCCTCAATTCTTTTGTTGCAGGATGGGCACATATCTCAGCTTTAGCCAATCAGAGCGTTCCATCTCCCTGATCACAATGATTGGTTCAGGGATGAGCATGTGATCCAAGCTAGCCAATCACAGCCTGCCCTGGGACTTGTGCTGGAATCACGGGGAAGGAGGAGCCCTCCTTCCACTGGGGTTGCTGAACTGGCCCTGCCAGCAGCCATCTTTGGTGCCACACAGGAAGAGTCTGTCTGAGAATGAGGCAACAAGGAGAAAAACAGAGCCAAATGCTGCACAGAGAGAGGCTCCTGAAAGTTTGAGGGTGTGCAGCCAGCGGGGCCTGATATAAGCTGTAACCTCTGGACTTCTCAGCTCTATGGGCTAATGGAAGCACCCTTTCTAATTCAGAATATATTACAAAACTTGGAATTCACCCAACGGCGACCAGGTGCCGGGCTTTGTGCTAAGTGCTGGAGTACACGGAGGTTAGGGAGATGTGACCCGGCCTCAAAGAACTCCAGGCTAGGACTGGGTTTAGGGGATGTTTCTGTTCCCAAGAAGAGGACTGAGGTTGTCCATCTTCCCCAGGAAACGCAGCCCCGGCCGAAGCCCCCAGGATGCCTGGCCTACAGCCGTAGAACAGGGCATCTTCTCCCGGGGACCACAGCCCTCTCTGGGGGGCCTTCAGGCAGAGGCTGGTTTGTCTGGGACAGAGGCAGGACACATACTAAACCCAGGAGGTTCCAGACAACGGGACTGGCTGGCCACCTTAGCTTCAGGTAGTCCTCCAGTCTCTGGGAACTGTGCAAAATGCTGAGAGTACAGTATCGCTTTCTGCAGACAGGATCTATAGTCTTCACCTGATTCTCAAAGGGGTGGCTACATTCGAATCATGGCCTTGAGCAAATCACTTCTTTTAAAGCCTCAGTTTACCTTATAAGATGGACCGGATACACTTTCTTCCCCAAATACAGATTCTTATGTTTACTGGATAGCTCTGATGATCATGCTAAGTAAGAAAGGATTCCAAACTCTGGGACTGTTATCTAGAAAAGAACGCTAATGAGCGCTTCTAAAGTACAGTTCTACATGACAATGATAGCTAACATTTCTGTGCACTAACCACATTCTAGACACCGGGCTAATGGGTTTCCATGGACTTTCTGATTCAATCCTTACTGTTAACTCTCCCCATTTAACAGATAAGGTAACAAAGAGTGATTAAGTAATTAACCACAGCACACAGTAAATGGCAGAGCTGGAATTCAGATCCTAGGCATTCTGGGTCCAGAGCCCATGTTTTTTTCCATGACCCTACACATCTCAACACTTGATATGTGAACTCCAGATTCAGGATTTCTATGGACATGACCCTATCAGACCCTAACCAGAAGCCTAACACTTGGAAACGGAAGACACTGGGCAATCACTGGGCTCTTAGGATATACCAGACACAGTGCTAGGCTCATTCACATGGGTTCTCTCATGAAATCTCCCCCCAGCAACTCTGTTTAGTAGTCATTATTCTACCCATTTTACAGACTAGAAAGTTGGGGATCAGTGAGGCAAAGTGTCCTCTCCAAGGTTACACAGCACAGTAGGATATGGCAGCATCCAAGGTGATGGGAGAAGGTGAGAAGGAGGAGGAAGAGGAGGAGGAGGAGGAAGAAAATCATAGAACAGAGTTAGAACAACCTCAGAGACATTTTGGGGAGTCCAAGTCCAACCTTCCCATTTCAAAGATGGAGAAGCTGAAGGCATTTAGCTAGGTGCTCAAAGTACAATGGTGGGGAAAAGAGTCAGTCAACTAGAACCCAAGTTTCCAGACTCCCAGTACAGTGCTCTTTCTGGATGAGGAAGGAGGAGGAAGTCATAGACCAAACGCATCTATCTATATTGTTCAATGGCAAGCAATTATTTTATACTAAAATAAATGGGAACATCTTGGAACACAATCTAACAATTTATTTTTCTTGAAGATAATTCTTTTTTTAAATATTGATTTATTTTTGAGACAGCATGAGCAGGAGAGAAGCGGGGCGGGGGGTGGGGGGTGTGTGCAGGGGACCTGAAGCAGGCCCTGTGCTGACAGCAGAGAGCCCAACGCGGGGCTTGAACTGACAAAGCGCAAGATCAAGACCTGAGCCGAAGCTGGATGCTCAAACTAACTGGGATCCATCCAGGTGCCCCGTCTAACAATTTATTTTTAAAGACACAATCTAAAGCAATAAAAGAATTTCCAGCCTCCTTCGACTTCCAGGGATACCCATTTCCTTTCCATTACCCCCAAGTGTCCTTTAGCGGCAAAGTTTGAGGAACAGTGAGCTACTTCCTAATGCCTCGGGGAGATTCCATATGAGGAAACTGAGGCCCAGAGGGGTCCTGCCTGTCCACTACGAGTCCATGGCAGCCCCTTGGAGTGAACGCTTCACTTGCCAACCACCTTCAGAGGCCAGCCTAGGTGGGGAGTAAGGGACCAAGCTCTCTGGTAGCCGGTGGGATTCTGGAAAAGACCGCACTGGCCCTCTAGCCAAGGTCATCTGACTCGGTCCGATATCCCAAAAGGCTCTCTCAGGCCCGATGCTCAGGCCCTTCCAAGAAGGGGGGCGCTGGGCAGGACATGGATGGGGCCATCAAGTGCTGTCACCTACCCTGTAATTTCCTGGACTTTTATCCATTTTCCCCTCAATTATGTGCTGCTCAAAATGGTCCTTTTCGGCTTCCTCGCAGGCTCTTGCCTGCTTACGCCTTCTTTGTGTCCCAGGTAATTGCTAGTGACCTTTTCTAAGTGTACTAATTAAAGGTGCCGATTTAATATTATATTTAAGACAAGACGCCCCGCAATTTTCCAGCTGGGCACATACTCCCCCGCCCGGGGCCGTTCTGCTACTTTGCAGAAGCTGGGTCTCGCTTTGGCTTCTGCTGGACACAGGGCTCAATCCTCCACCTCTGCACCCTTCACCCAGGAGAGAGGCCCATCTATGGGGCCCAGTCCCAGCCCAGTGGCCCTCCAAGCAGCCACTCAGGAGAACCATCCCGGCTGTGGGACGGTGCGGTACACGTACCACACTCTACGTCTGTTTCCCGCCCGAGACACTGGCAATACGCCCCACAACTCAGTTGTGCTTTGTTCTGTTGTACAACTAGGATAAAATACATATAATGTAAAATACATATAATGTAAGATACATCGTTTTAACCATTTTCACATGTACAATGTTCAGTGATACCAGGTACATTCGCAGTGTGGTCCAACCACCACCACTATCTGCTTCCAGAATATTTTCCTCATTCCCAAAGGAAACCATACCGACGAAGCAGTCACTCCCCATTGCCTCCCTCCCCCTGCCCTGGCGACCGCTAATCCACTGTGTGTCTCTCTGAAGTTGCCTGTTCGGGATATTTCTTATACACAGAATTAGAGGAGACGTAGTCTCAGTGTCTAGCTTCCTTCACGCAGAATAAAGTTTCCAAGGTTCATCCCTGTTGCAACATGTATCAGCACATAATCCCTTTCTATGGCTGAGTAACATTCCGTTGTATGGAGACCCGCATTTTGTTTACCCGTTCATCCGCTGACGGGCGTTTGTGTTGTTTCCACCTTTTGGCTATTGTGAATGGCGCTGCGATGAGCATGTGTGGACAAGTTTTTGTTGGAACACTGGCTCCCAGTGCTTTTTGAATACATACCTAGGAGCAGAATTGCTGGGTCCTGTGGTAATTCTACATTTAACTTATTAAGGACCCACCCATTGTTCTCCACAGCCGCTGCACCATTTATATTCCCACCAAGCAATGGATGGGGCCTGGAACTCTTTCCAGTGGGTAGGAAGGACACTCAGTGATTCACCGGGGCTGGACGCCTCCGGTGCGGTGGAGAGCCGGGAGCCGGGAGCCGGGGGGGCGCTCCGTGCCAGATGTTACTGGTACCCTGCCCGCTAAGCCTCAGCACATCGCAATGTCACACATGCCAGCCTGACCCCCAAATGTCAGCCTGGGACTCTTTGCCTGAGGGCTCTGGCCTTCTGGCCATCGGAGACTGCTCCCCCCACCCACAGGATGGGCTAGAAGTGCCAGGGAGCTAAGGGCCCCGGTAGCAGTGCTCAAAGAGTGACTGAGCCAAAGCGTCAGATAGAGTTGGCAGATAACCGCTCCAGCTCCCTCGCCCCTCGGGGGCTGGTGCAGAGGCCGGGTTGTACACCGGCTCTCCCGAGTTCCCCACCAGGACCCAGCTCCCGTGGCCCTCGGGTGGAGGGGGGCATGGCTGGTCAAGCATCTTCTCCTCCCTGTCTCACCTCCTCACTCCCACCTGTGCTTCCGGAATCCCCTTCCCAACAAACGATTTGCACTCCAACCCTCATCACAAGGCCTGCTTTGGGGAGAACCCACGTAAGACACCCCATAAAACTGTGGCCACAGCATCATCCAGAAGCCTGTAACAATACAGATTCCCAGGCCCCGCTTGCTCCGTTGGCCCAAGGGGAGCCCAGAGTGTGAACATTTAAATGGCAGCCCCACTCTCCCTGCAAGAGACCCCTGCCACACAGCCCGGTCTGGAAGTCCGGGGACTGGTTTATAGCAGGGTGATATTCAAATATTTAACAATGGGCATAGCACAGGCATCAACCAATCAGAAAGGACGCCAGCCATAAACTAGCGGACCGCCGAGTCCTGCCTGTAAGTCAGCCTGGTTTATGGCTCACATTTTAGATGCAGAGAAAAGCTCCTCGGGCCCCAGCATGATTTAAAGGCCCAGTCTTCGGGCTCTTGGTTCAGTCGGTGCCGCGGGAGGACTCTCTGTTCTTGCCCCACCCCCACCCCAGCCTCCCGGGGAAGGGTAGCTCAGCAAGGCTAGCCCCCCTCCACTTGGTGCCAACCCAACCCGGGGTGGGGGGGGCACGCCTAACCTCATGGGTAGAAGATCCCTGGACACCCATGTTCACAGCACCAACGTTCACGACAGCCAAAAGGCGAGGCAGCCCGAGAGCCCATCGATGGAAGGATGGATAAACAAACGAGGTGCACATGGAACGGAATGTTAGTCAGCCTTAAAAAGGAAGGGAATTCTGACCCGTGCTACAACACGGATGGACCCTGAGGACGCTACGCTAACTGAAGGAAGCCAGTCACAAAAAGACAAACTCTGGATGATTCCACTTACATGAGGGACCGACAGTAGTCAAATTCACAGACTCTGAAAGTAGAAGATTGGCTGCCAGCGGTTGGGGAGAGGGAAGAATGGGGGGGGGGGTATTAAACGGGTATGAGGTTTCAGCTTTGCAAGATGGAAAAAGTTCTGGAGCCCCGTTACATAACAATGTGAATGTACTAAATGCTACTGAAATGTACATTTAAAAATGGCTGAGATGGCAAATTTTATGTGACGTGTATTTTACCACAATTAAAGAATCCAAGACCAAAACTTAAATCAGATTATGTGCAAGGCCCTCACGATCTGGCCTGAGACACCTCCCACTGCATCTCACACAGGCCCCTGGCCCTCCCTTCTGTTCTTGAACAGTTTGTGGCTGCCTCAGGGCCTTTGCCCTGGTTGTGCCTTCTGCTGGGAATGTCCCTACCCTGGCAGCTTCCTCACTCTTCACCTCTCAGCCCAAGGGCTACCTTCCCAGAGAGGCCTTCTTCAATACTCGATCATACAGAGAGAGTCTATCTAAAGAGATGCCCCGTGTCCCCGCACCCCGTGTCACTGTCTTCACGGCTCTCCCTTCTCTGAGCTGGTTTTGTTTGTTCACCGGACTTGTAGACTGCGTGCCCCAGCCCCCTGCCTGACACACAAGCATACCCAGTTTGCTTCATGGGGTGCGGGCCGGCCATGGTTGTACCCCCAAACCTAACCCAGGGGCCGGCATCTCCGGGGCGCTCAGTCAAGAGCCGCTGGGTGAACAAATGAGTCCTGCCCATGGCCAGGGGTGCTATGCACTCACAGCCCCGGAGTCATGTAGATCTGTGAGCCACAAGGAGGGGAGAGAGGATAGCCAGTTAATTCCTAATTATGTATACTAAGGGACAGGAAAAAGCTGGCTAATCAAAACCTAATAACGACAAACCAGTAGTGCTTGGTTTTGGACTCAGCCAGCATCATAGTTGGCCACTGGCTGGGGGCCCAGTCTCTCAAGAAGTAGCCCTGCACCCCATCCTTTATGGCAATGCACCCCCGTCTGGGGCCATGTACTCTATCCTGTGACCCTATACCCCATCCAGGGGTAATGTCCCCTATCCTGGGGCCATCTACCCCCTCCTGGGCCATGGACCCTATCCTGGGGGCTGTGTACCACATCCTTGAGGCCAGGTACCCTCCCTATCCTGGGGGCCGCATACCCCATCCAGGGGCCCTGGTTGGCGTGGCCATCCACTCAGTAGGCCACAAATGTGCCTGGGAGGCACAGACTGGCGACGCATCTCCACGGTGGCCTCGGCCCCTCCGCAGCAGCCCACGTCCGTCTTCCCGGCAAGGGGTGGACAATCACAGGTCTCCCTGTAGCCCTGCTGGGCCCACGCTGCTCTCGGAGATGACTGCTATTACTACTATGGTTGTTATTTGCACCGAGGGGGCAAAGGCTAGGATTGGTGTGTCAGGCACTCCTGGAGCTGTGAGCTTTGCCCGCTCGACGAGAGGTGGGCCAGAAACTCGGGCAGGGCAGCGGCGGCTGCAAGGCTGCGTGCTTATCCTGGCTGGGGGATGATGAAAGCTGTCCGCTCCCTGAACACGGAGAGGGGGCCGCAGAATGGATGGAGGGCTGGAGAATATACTGCACTTCCTCCCGCAGTAGCATCTTCCTACAGCGACCACCACCACCACCCCCGCCACAGCATGTGCCGCACCTGCTCTGACACCTCCCGTGGCGCCCACAGAATTCAACGAGCTCCTTCCCGAGATGGCTGATGCCCTCCCAACCTGTACTCAACCCCCTGGCCAGTCACACTGCCAGCGCGTCCCTGGGGCTCAGCCCGCCAGACCGCTGCCCTCCCCAAGGCACATTGTGGTTCTGCGCGTTCCTACGCTGTGCGGTGGATCCTGCAGCCTGGAAGGCCACTCCTCCTTGCCACTGCCCCTCAATCCCACACATTGAGGGGTACATCGTCGGTACATGTGTGTCTCAAATGCCACTCTGGTCACACGGTTCTCTCCCCTCAGTGCTCCCTGAGCTGCTGTTTGTACCCCTACGCAGCACAGAATGGCCATAGCCCCTTGAGGATGGAGGCCGATGCCCTGGGATGCACTTGGCAAACGTCCCCGCCCTCCTATGACTAATGGTGGCTCCCTTCCTGGGGCCAGGGAGCTTGCCAGTTCCCTCCCTTGCCCGAGCCGACGCTGTTCTTCAATCGTGGCTCCCTATTCTGTTGCGTCCATATTCAACTTCAGAACCCTTGGCAACATGGGGTTACATGCAGCTGCTGCTGGCCAGTCTGCAAAGGCGCAGGAAAGCAACTCTAAAAGGACGTCTCATCGGCCCTGACCTACTGTCCCTTCCCATGCAGGGGCCACGGACCTTGCAGTCCGCTCCTACCAGGCTCAGGGCAGTGAGAAGGGACAGATCAGACTTGGGGCCTTAGGACAAGCTCAGAAACAAGGGCTAGTTACAGCCGAGGGGAGAACCGAAAGGACAAAGCCTGCTATTGTGCAGTGGGAGAAGCAGGGGTCCTAGCAGGGACAGGGCTGTGCCCTGGAGAGTGGCTGAGTGGAGGAGCAGCAGATAACGGGCCCCAGATTACAGGCCATGGGTTGTGACCAGGTCTTTCTGAGAATAACCAGCCTCCCCTCCCCATCGCCACGGGGTCTGCCGCACAAGCCCCGTGCCCACCCTTCTCCTCCCGGTCCGGAGGGTCTAGCTGCATTGGTCCTGGTCTCTGCCAGAGCCAGGGGCTCCTGCCCTCCCCCTCTCCCCTGGGATGAGCCCCCCAGAGCCTGGGCTGGCCTTGGAGCCTACAATCTCATTTGTCTCTCCTCTGGGATCAGACAGGCCTGTTAAGTGCCTTGATTCCTGCGGATAATCTCATTTGTCTTAGGTTCACCCTCCCCATTCTTCTGCCTTCAGTCAGGCTCCTTCCTCCTAAGACCCCCCTCCCCACCCCAGGGGCCTGAACTTGGTTTGACCTCCAAGGAGCTGATTTTTGTTTTGGGTTTTTGTTGGTGGTGTCCTAGGCCCTGCTCTGTCCACCCAGGGGGAGCCAGAGTGAGCCCTGACACAGACACTCCCTCTCCTGAGAGGCAGGTGGCCCCCAGCCTGCCTGTGCTGACCCGCTTCCTCACTCGCAACAGAAAACCCTTGCTCTGGATAAAGGGAACCGTCTGTCTCCAAAACCCATGGCCATCTTCATGTTCTCCGTCTCTTGCAGCTCGGTCCACTCAGAGTACATGGCGTGAACCGTCAGGGGGAAAGGAAACTAGCACTCATGAAATACCTACTGTTTGCCAGGTACCATGCTCATTCCCATTGTCATCTATTTCCACCATGACTCCAAAGAGAGGGAATAGCATCCCTACTATACAGATGAGAAAAGTGAGGCTCAGAGAGGTAAAGGGACCTACCCAAGGTCACACAGCTAGGAGTTGGCGGCGCGAGAATTTGAACTCAAGTTGGTCTGACTCAGAATTCATGTTCCCTCTGCCACCCTCATGGCTTTTATCTCAAAGCCTTTTATCTAAGCCCTAATCTGAGAAGCTAAGCCCTGCCCTCTCCTTATCCCACGGAGACCAACCAACCCCAGGGAGACCCCCAATCCCCTCCATGTTTTAGGCTCCTTCATATTTTAGGCTGCCCTGGACCCCTGGGGTTACTCAGCTGGGCCAAAGGGGAGCAGTACGCTTGAGGCAGGGACTGTGGGGACCCCCCCTCCATCACCCTGCCTTTCCACAGCCCGCTTATCACCACCTAGCAAGACGGCGAGTCGCTCCTGAGTCAGAGAAGCGATGGCTGGCTCACCTGGGCACGCAGGAGTCTGATGGCCAAGGGGACAAGTTAATTCAGCAGAGAAGGAGACATTAAGCAGGGCAGGATACTATAAACCAGAGGTTTTAGTGGCAGGGAAGAGGAGGAGCTACATGTCGCTGTTGTTCTAAAGTAATAAAGCACAAGAGGAAAGATCAGACCTAAAATATTTGAGGGACGTGGCTCTGAGTCTCAGAAACTCAGAGCTCTTCCACTTCTGGCACAACAGAGCAAATAAAATCATCACGGCCAAGGGCTGCCAGGCCCAGCTGCAGACATCCATGTGCTCTAAGCCCCTATAACCTTATGAGTCCCAGAGAGGTTAAGTTACTTGCCTAACGTCACACAGCCAGCATATGCCAGAACTGGGACCCATCTAATCCCCGTGATGTCATCTATAGTCCTTCATTCGTTCACTCAGCAAACGCTGCCTGAGCACCTGGGCACACGCCGTCCTGGGCACTGGTGATACAAGGAACAAAATGGACAGAAGCGCTTGCCTTCCTGGAGCTGACATTCCAGGAGACGCACCTACAGACCCACACGCTTTTCCTGGCCTTTCACAGGCACGCTGGGGAAGCGTGGGCCACGGGGCTGGGATGTAGTCACAGTCCCTATGTATGAAGAAGTGTATTCCTACCCTTTGCCCTGGTTCATGGGCTGTGACCCGTGGGATGAGCACCTGGCAGGGGAGTGAGGACACAGGACACAGGATCAAGGACAGAAGACAGCTGGAGAGGAAGACGGCCCCAGCGAAATCCCTTCATCATAAGACAGAGAGAGAAGCTGTCAGGCACAGAACTGACAAGGTTGCGCCGGCTGGTGCTCAACTTCCTGTGTGACCGTGGGGCGCTCATTCCCCTCTCTGAGCTCCCTTTCCCGGCTGACACCATGGAGGAGCTGACGTCAACGGCGAAAGCACACAGGTGCTTGGGGAGAATCAATGCCCAGCCTGGCAGATGGGCCTTGGTTCATGTGCCTGGCCGGTCCCCGGGTCACGGTTGCACAGGCACCGTGCGGGGAAGGGTCTCGAGGCTGCGTGGGTTTTCAGTAGGAAAGAACCCCGTGGTCCAGTAGACAGCTGATGTGAGCAGGGGACGGGGGTTAGCTGTACACGTGCCACACTCACATTCTTGATGAGGCCAGCGAAGTCACTTTACAAAGGAGAAAGCTGGGCTGGGCATCTCCGTGACGAGTCCACGGCCACCCAGCTAATGGCTGCAGGGGGCAGAGCTGAGACTCAGATCAGTCCTGGGCTCTCAGTACTCTTTCCTCCACACTACGTTAAAGTCCCATCCACTTAGGGGCGCCTGGGTGGCTCTGTTGGTTGAGCGTCTGACTCTTGATTGTGGCTCAGGTCATGATCTCGTGGTTCAGGCTCTGCCCTGACAGTGTGGAGCCTGCTTGGGATTCTCTCTCCCTCTCTCTGCCCCTCCACCGCTGGTGTGCGTGCTCTCTCTCTCTCTCTCTCTCTCTCTTCTCCATCTCTTTCTTAAATAAATATACATTAAAAAAAATTTTTTTTAAGTCCCATCCAGTTAAAATACCTACAAGACTATGGTCATGTTTGCCATAGCACGTTCAAGGCCACGTACAAGGCACTGTAGAGGAATGAAGGGCCCAGACACCCCAGCCCCGTCTAGCAAGGCTTCCCACACTGGTAGAGAAAGCCAGGGTATCTCCTGCCCTGTCGGGCCTGACAGCCAGGCTCCGGGCTGGGCTGGATACTCTTTTCTGTGCAGGAATAGCAGCCTGAACAAGAAATAGCCATGAATAAAGGGGCTCCAGAATGCTCGGTCTGACCTTCCTGAGTCCTTGCTTCTTTCACTCCCAGTCCCGGGGGGGTTGAAGTCCTGTCACAGGGGCTGGGAGAGCCAAGCCGGTAGTTACCAGATTTAATAATAGTGATAATAGTGGGGTGGGTATTTTTTTCCCCTTCTCCTGAAACTTTTCAATTCATTGAACTGTTCAATTAACTTTACAAAAGGAAATGTGGAAAAATGACGGCAAATTGAACTTGACATTATCATTAAAATAAACAGAGCACTGCAGGCCTTTAAAGGCTCACAAAGAGATTATCCAAACATTTGTAGGCACGTGCTGACTCCTTCCTGCTCACAGGAACCCTGGCGCTATCCCCCCCACCAACCCAAGCCTGTGTCCTGGTCAATACCCACATCCCCCCAGCTCTGAATGAGGCCGCGCTAACATCCTCCATTACCAACCCCTACACCCAGTATGAACATGGAGGTGGGAGGCCAGGCTCTGCTAACCAGCTGCTGTCTCTAGTGTGTCCCTTCCCTCTCTGGCCAATGATGGAGTATTTTAGTCCATCCAGGGGGTCTCAGGCCTGGCCTCACACCAGATTCCAGGTCCTAGTCATTTAAAATTCTTTTCAAAGGGAATTTGAACCTTAGGGCCTGACTTCAGAAGGCCCCTCCTGTGCCCCATCCCTTAGCCAGAGCGCAAGGCCCAGGGGCCCCTTTGCACCTCTCAACAGCCAAGAAAAGATACTCAGAAACCAAGAACGGTGTCATGGGGAAGCAGGTGAGAAAGACCCGTTCCCTCTCCCCTGCTCTGCCTCCCACTCACCACTGTGAAGGAGGCCAGAAAAGTCCCTCCAGAAATCGCTTCCTTTTTGAGGAGACTCATAATTACCCACAATGATCACAGCACCATTCATTTTGCCCTAAAATTAATACATCACGTTGAGAATGATATCGCACTAATTTATCACAAGATTTATGAAACTTGCACTTTTTCTAATGAGATTTATGCAAATGCTGCTCTTGACACTGTTTGTGTTTTAAAAAGTTTTGACAGGGAAACGGGGGTCCAGCTCAGCTGGCTGAGGCACTGCCCCCACTCAGGGGCCCGAGGGGAGAGGCTCCATGGGGGTTCCTGCCCTTGGAGGGGTCCAGGTGAGCAAGCCCCTTGGCCTTCCCACGGGGCTCATCCCTCAGTCCCATCTCTCCCTGGATACACCTTCCACCCTTCCTCCGGAGCCAGCCCTCCCAGTGGGAGCCCCTGCAGCCTCAGGTGGGGAGGCCATTACAGGTAGGGGGCTGCTTCTCCACGTGAGCAAGGGTCTCTCTCACCCAATCAGAGACCTTCCAGGACAGCATCCCACTCACCAGGCCATGAGACAAGAGAGGCACATAGGAAGCAAAATTCAAGATGGCACTCACTCCCAGGTGCTGACCCTATACTTGTGCAAGTCTCAGAGTGTCCCCTAAAATGTTGTGCCCTGGGTGCCTCTCCCGCCTCACCCAGGCCCCACCTTGCCACTAGCTACCATTTACTGGGCACATGTTGTATGGCAGGTACTCTGTTAAACACTTCACTCACACAATCTCATTTAATATTTACCGCAA
Source organism: Cryptoprocta ferox (assembly GCA_028646485.1). Classification (NCBI taxonomy): domain Eukaryota; kingdom Metazoa; phylum Chordata; class Mammalia; order Carnivora; family Eupleridae; genus Cryptoprocta; species Cryptoprocta ferox. The sequence continues at coordinate 29,664,374 of CM053561.1, read as the reverse complement.
ACCTGTGAGAAAGGTAGTCTCACCCTCGAATGAAGAGACGGAGTCTCAGAGAGGTTTAGCAATTTGCCCAAGATCACACAACTAGGAAGAAGTGGAGTCAGAATTCAAATGCAGGTCCATCCGACCCTGAAGACAATGTTTTTATCCAGTACTGACCCCACGTGAGTCACAGAGGACTTCCCTCTTCTGGGAGTTTAGTAGCACTATCGAAGGGTCATAGCCCACATATTCAGTGACCCAGAACACAGATGAAAATCAGGAAATTAGCCCCAAAGGTTTTGGGCAGCTAAAAGTCAAGCACAAAATCCATACAGTAAATTTTAAGATCATTATGAAAAACAGAGATAAGGTCTGTTTACTCTTACTTTATATACAATTATAATTAGTTGTTCTTTGTTTTTTGTTTTTTTTTCCGATTCGTAGAAATCTCAAGCAGGGACATGAACCATAATAAAAAGCAATAACTTCTGCAGCTCACAAGAGGGAAAGATCAAAACTTCCTGAAAAGTGAGAACTTAAAATAATCTGAGTCCCCCCACTAGTGTCCGTCAATGACAACGCATCATCATAGATCATCATAGATCACCATAGAGTGGTGTTCATCGTGATGTTCAATGATGTGCCAAGAAAGTGCTAAATGCTGAGTCATTCCTAGGTACGAAGGCAGGTGCGTATATAATAGATCTTATGAATATTCCATACAAGTCACTATAATTAAAAGGAATCATTTAAAGTGTATTTCACGAATCATTAATTCCCTAAGATGCTAATGGGTACTCCATGAAAATGCACTCCTTGGCCAAAAAGGTCTAGGCAAACACTGCATTAAAGAAATGTAAACAGGGTTCCTTTCTGCAGGACCTCTCAGAGCCTTTCTTACACTAACATGCATTCCGAAGCTGCACAGGTGGTGGAGAAGATGAAGCTTTCCCCAGATGAGTGCGTGGATGGAAGGAATGATGGATGGGTGGGTGGGTGGGTGGGTGGATGGAAGGAAGGAAGGAAGGAAGGGAGGAAGAATGAGTGAGTGGATGGTTGAACAGATGGATGGATGCGTGGGTGGGTGGATGGAAGAAAATGGATGGATGGATGGATGGATGGATAGATGGGTGGATGGAAGGAAGGAAGGAAGGAAGGAAGGAAGGGTGAGCGAGTGGATAGATGAACAGATAGATGCATGAGTGGGTGGATGGAAGGAATGATAGATTGATAGATGGATGGATGGATGGGAGGAATGATGGATGGATGGATGGATGGGTGGATGGATGGGAGGAATGATGGATGGATGGATGGCCAAATGAACAAATGAGTAAAAGAACAAATAAACGAATAAGCTGTTCTCATCCAAGGAGCACATGCAAATCTCTGTCATGGAGGGGAACCCATGAGTGCAGAGCCTGGGACCACTCCTCCAGGTGAATCAGACCTTCGCCCACCAGGTTATAAGCCACTGCTTCATGATGAGGGAACTTGGGCCGCCTTAGCTGGTCATCAGGTGAGCTGCTTTTCGCTCGTGCCAAATCCTAAGCACCTGACACTCTGAGCTAATAATCATAATAACTCTAAACATGTGTATGCTGCCCATCACTCAGAAAGTGCGTTCCTGGCCATTCATTCCAGGTCCTCGGCCACCGCAGCCCCAGGCAGTGGGGCTGGCTAGTGGCTACACACTCTCTTAATGGCAAAGGAACTACAGTTCAGCACAGCTAAATGAGGAGTCCAGAGTCATCCAGCGTGGGCTCCTGGAACCGGAGTCAGACACCTGGGTCCCACTCTTGGCCCCATCTATGTAACCTAAGCAAGTCTCGTCGCCTCACTGACCTCAGACTGTTACAGCAAGGGTCAAACCAGAAAACATAAGAGGAAGCACTTCATAAATCCCTGACATCCCAAAGAGGCTTCAATTCCCCCACCGTCGACCCCAACCAAAGCACTTCACACACTCTCTTCTCACTAGCTGCAGATCTTCTGGTCTGAATCTACTGTCTGACTCTGAGTGTCCTGAGGGCCAACACTGTGACTCTTGTTCCCAGCTCTCTGCCCAAAGCCCCTCACAGTGCCTGGCCTGGGGCTGGCCTTTGGTCAGTGTCTATTAAACAAATGACTGAGTGAGTGAATGAAGGAATGAATATATGAATGCATGGAGTGGTGAATTACTGTGTAAACAGAACATGATTTGATTCTGCAGTCTGGAGTGTGGCTTTTGTATTGCTAAAAAGCCATACCAATGACTCCACCCCCAGTCTCTACTAAGGCACATCCCGAGGACTATCCTGCTGTTTTTGTTCTGAGGGGCAGAGAGCCTTCCCAGTGAGCAAACTGTCTGGTGCCTGTGTAACTGGGAAGGACGCTCTTTCATTAGGTCTGTTTAGTTTTTAATTAGGCAGAGGGCAAGTGTGTGGAGTCCTGGGAGGTCTCCGTCCATTGGAATCAGGGTTCTTCTTCCTAGCCCCTGCGGGCAGAGTTAGAAGAGCTCAGGTCCTACATCATCAACATGGTGTACGCTAGTGGACAGGAGGTAGGAAAGAGTGAGTGAAGAGCTGGGGTGGGCTGCAGAGGGGTCCCCTTGCCATTTAGCCAAGGAACTGCCCAGAGACTTTTTTTACCCATACTTTCACATCATGATTTTCAGCACCCCCCCACCCCGATTCTCTGAATACTAGGGGTAGAATTCACTCTGGAAACTTGTGGGTAAGACTCTGGCCTCTTTTATTTCTCTCTCTCTCTAGCTGGGTCTTCCGTCTTAAATTGTTTTCTGAAATCTGCTTCAAGAGGCCTTGAAAGGGAGGCAGAGGACATGTTTTCATGCCGTCTAGATCCTTCTGTATTGCACTGCAGACAGGTTAGGGGCCTGGTGACCAGTGCCCAGCGGACCATTTCCCTACCAGAGGTCAGAGAGCATGGCAGGATGCCAGTGAAAATATCCTACCTTCAGCCAAGCAAATGAAGGTAGCACTGGCTGTCTTCCCATCCCCACCTAACCAAGGCTGACATGGCACTGTGCACAGCTGTGCACCGTGAACAAAATGCCCCTGAGTGTGGTTTCTGGGGGTTGCGGTGGTCAGGATACAACCCCCCACCTGCCCCACCCATAATGCTCCAATGGAGAAGGGCGTCCTTTGGCTCCAGTAGGAATCACAGAATGTCAGAGCTAGACGGGGACTAATGGATTGTCCTCAGGCTGCTTATAGGGACATGGAGGCCCAGGGTGGGTGGGGCTGGTCAGGTCCCATATACAGTGACAGAGTCAGGACTAAAATCTTGCTCTCCTCTGTTACAATTCAGTGTTCTTCTACCTCACCTCTTCCAAAATGTATCTCCCACTACCTATTCTGCCCACAAATTGTACCGGATATATCAAAAGAATCATAGAAAACAACATGTGATGTTTCTGGTTGCATCACAAAAGAAGGGCATAGACTGTGTCCTTAGTAGGCGGTAACAGAAAAACCAACTCCTCCAACAGCAACTCAGTCAAATGAACCACCGCCACCATGGTTCAGTCAAAGTCCTTACCTGGTAAATGGGTGCCAAGGCTAATTTGGAGGACCTGACTCCAACTCTGTGCCCCAAACTGTGCAAGTCTGTTTCTTGACTGGGGACCTCAGGTGACTGGTGTCTCCTAGGGATGTGCCATGGACAGAGATTCTAAAGGTGCCCAAGTGACGGCCTCAGCCAGGACTGGCACACCTCCAAAGTGCCTCCTGCTGGGGATGCAGTGTTGTGGGGGAGCCTCACCAACCAGCACACTCACAACAGTTGCAGCCACCCTGGAGGCCAGCCCTGCCTACCGGTGCACCTGCAACAGTCACAGCCCAGCCACAGAGGAGGGCACTCACAGCCTACACAGGAAATAACCCTGGAGCACCTGGTTCTGGTGACCAGGAGGACTGTGCTCCTGGGCCCTATGGGACACCTTCTAAATAAAGCCACTTCTTCAAGACCAGGGGACATAGCTGATCTGACTAATACATCGAAAGAAAAAAAAACCCACAGAAAGTCAGGTAAAATGAGGAAACAGAGGAATATGTTCCAAATGAAAGAAAAGGATAAAATCTTAGAAAAAGAACAAAACAAAACAGAGATTAAACAATCTACCTGATAAGAGTTCAAAGTAAAGGTCACAAAGATGCTCACTGAACTAGGGAGAAGAATGGATAAACACAGTGAGAAGTTCAACGAAGAGATAGAAAATATAAGAAAGAACCAATCAGGGCTGAAGAACACAATAACTAAAATGGAGAATACACTAGTGGGAATCAATGGCAGATTAGAGAATGAAGAAGGATGAATCAGTGATCTGGAAGACAGGATAGTGGAAATCACCAACACTGAAGACCAAAAAGGAAAAAATTTAAAAAAAAATTTAGATAGTTCAAAGGACCTCTGACACAACATCAAGTATGCTAACAATCACATTATAAGGCCCCAAAAGGGGAAGAGAGAAAGAAAGCAGCAGAAAACATATTTGAAAAAATAATAGCTAAGAAACTTCCCAAACCTGGGGAAAGAAACATTCAAGTCCAGGAAGCTCAGACAGCCCCAAACAAGATAAGCCCAAAGAAGTTCACACCAAGGCATAGCAATTAAAATGTCAAAAATTAAAGATAAAAAGAAAGAATCAACAGCAAGAGGAAAACAAATAGTTATGTACAGAGAAATACCCATAAGACTATCAGCTGATTTTTCAGCAGAAATTTTGCAGACCAGAAGGGACTGGCATAATATATTCAAAATGAGTAAAGGAAAAAACTTACAACCAAGAATACCCTATCCAGAAAGGTTATAACTTTCGAAACTGAAGGAGAGATAAAGAGTTTCCCAGATCAAAGTTAAAGGAGTTCATCACCACTAAACTGGCCTTACAAGAAATGCTAGAAAGACTTCTTTAAGCAGAAAAGGCCATAACTAGAAGAAAATTATGAAAGAAAAGCTCTCACTGGTAAAAGCAAATGTAGAGTAAAGGTAGTGGATTAACCACCTATTAAGCTAAGACGAAGGTTAAAAACAAAAGATGTAAACTCGATTCTATCTACAAAAATTAATTCAAGTAGATACAAAATAAAAAGATGTAAAATATGATGTTGAAAGGATGAAATGTGGGGGGAGGTGGGAAGTAAAAATGTAGTGCTCTTACAATATGTTCCAACTCAAGCAATCATAAATTTATAATAGACTGCTGCGTATAGGGTGTTATACATGAACCTCATGGTAACCACAAACCAAAAACCTATAATAAATACACACAGAAATAAAGAAAAAGGAATCCAAACATAACACTAAAGAACATCATCAAATCACAAGGGAAGGGAGCAAGGGAAGAAGAAACAGAGAAGAACTACAAAAACAACTACAAAACATTTAACAAGGGGTGCCTGAGTGGCTCAGTCAGTTAACTGTCCAGCTTTGGCTCGGGTCATGGTCTCACAGTTCATGAGTTCAAGCCCCACATCAGGCTCTGCAATGACAGCTCAGAGCCTGAAGCCTGCTTCAGATTCTGTGTCTCCCTCTCTCTCTGCCCTCTCCTATTTGTGCTCCCTCTCTCTCTCAAAAATAAACATTAAAAAAAATTTTTTTAATTAACAAAATGGCAATAAGTACATGGTTGTCAATAATTACTTTAAATGTAAACGGACTAAATGCTCTAATCAAAAGACACAGGGTGACTGAATTAAAAAAAGACTCATCCTTCTGCTGCCTACAAGAGACTCACTTCAGACCTAAAGACACAATGCAGACTTAAAATGAAGGGATGGAAAATAAAAAACATTCCATGCAAATGGAAATGAAAAGAAAGCTGAGGTAGCAATACTTAATATCATACAAATTACACTTTAAAACAAAGACAGTAACAAAAGACAGAGAAGGGCATTACAAATTGATAAAGGGGTCAATCCAACAAGAGGGCATAACAATTGTACATATCTATGTACCCAACATGGAAACACCTAACTATATAAAGTAAACATTAACAAACATACAGGGAAAAATCAACAGCAATACATAATAGTAGGGAACTTTAACACCCCACTTACATCAATGGATAGATCATCCAGACAGAAAATCAATAAGGGAAGAGTGGCCTTAAATGCCACATTAGACTGGGTGGACTTAATAGATGTATGAAGAGCATTCCATCCCGAAACAGCAGCCTACACATTTTTTTCAGGAGCACTTGAAACATTCTCTAGGATAGATCATATATTAAGCCACAAAACAAGTCTTAATAAACTTGTGAAGACTGAAATCATATCAAGTGTCTTTTCTGACCACAATGCTATGAAATCAGAAATCAATTATGAGGAAAAAAAACTGGGGAAAAAACCCACAAACACATAAAGGCTAAACAATATGCTACTAAACAACCACTGCATCTAGAAAGAAATCAAAGAGAAATTCAAAAAAGACTTTGACACAAATTAACATTACAAAAACTGGGAGGCAGCAAAAGCAGTTCTAAGACAGAAGTTCAAAGCGATACAGGCCTACCTCAAGACACAAGAAAAATATCAAATAAACAATCTAACTTGACGCATAAAGGAAGTCCAAAATTAGTAGAAGGAAATAGATAATAAAGATCAGAGCAAAAATCAATTATATAGACACTAAAAAAATAATAGACTAATGAAACTAAGAGCTGGTTCTTTGAAAAGATCAACAAAGTTGATTAATCTCATCAAGAGAAAAAGAGACTCAAATAAATAAAATCAGAAATGAAAAAGGAGAAATAATCTGACAGCACAGAAATACAAAAGGAGTAAAAGAGACTACTATTAAAAATTATATGCCAAGAAACTAGGGAATCCAGAAGAAATGGATAAATTCCTAGTAACATGCAATCATCTATGACTGAATCAGGAAAAAATAGAAAATCTGAATAGATTGATTACAAGTAATGAAACTGAATTAGATATTTTTAAAAACGTTCAACAAACATCTAGGACCAGACAGCTTCACAGGTGAATTCTACCAAACATTTAGAGAAGACCTCACACTTATCCTTCTCAAACTATTCCAAAAAATTGGAAAGAACACTTCCAAATTCATTCTACAAGGCCAGCATTACCCTGATACCAAAACAAGACAAAGACACTATAAAAAATAAAATTACACCAATTCCCTGATGAACACAGATGCAAAAATCCTTAACAAAATATTAGAAAAGTAAATTAAACAATACATTAAAAAAATTATTCACTGTGATCAAGTGAGATTTATTCCAGGGATGCAACGATGGTTCAATATCTACAAATCAATCAATGAGATATACCACATTAACAAAATGAAAGATACAAATCATGTGATCATATTAATATTCACAAAAAGCATCTGGAAAAATTCAATAATATTCATGATAAAAATCACAAATACTGGCTATAAAACATACTTCAACCTCACAAAGGCCTACATATATTAAAAAACCCACAGTTAAGTTCATACTCAATGGTGAAAAGCTGAAAGCTTTTCCTCTAAGATCAGGAATAACACATGGATGTCCACTCTCATCATTTTTTTTCCAACACAGTACCAGAAGTCTTAGTCACCGCAATCAGACAAGAATAATAAATAAAAAGCATACAAATTAGGAAGGAAGAAGTAAAACTATCACTATTTACAGATGGGCATGATACTATATACAGAAAATCCTAAAGTCTCCACCAAAAATAAAACTATTAGAACTTATAAATGAATTTAGGGAAGTTGTGGGATATAAGGTCAATATACAGAAATCTGTTGCATTTCTATACACTAGCAGAAAGAAAAATTAAGAAAACAATCCCATTTTCAATTACATCATAAACAATAAAATACCTAGGGATAAATTTAACCAAAGAGGTTAAAGACCTGTACACTGAAAACTATAAGACATTGATGAAAGAAATCAAAGACAACACAAATAAATGGAAAGATATACAATGCTCATGTATTAGAATTAATGTTGTTAAAATTTCCATACTGCCCAAAGAGATCTACAGATTTGGTATAATCCCTATTGAAATATCAATGGTATTTCTCCTACATATGACATAAACATTTAGAATCCTAAAATGTATGTGGAACCACCAAAGATGCCATTATGCCAAATCAATCTTGAGAAAGAAGAACAAAGCTGGAGGTATCAGATTTCAAACTATACTACAAAGCTATGGTATCAAAACAGTATGGTACCGGTACAAAACACATAGATCAATGGAACAGAACAGAAAGCGCAGAAATAACCCCATGCTTACAAGGTCAATTAATTTATGACAAAGGAGGCAAGAATATACAGTGGAGAAAAGACAGTCTCTTTAATAAATAGTGTTGGAACACCTGGACAGCTACATGCAAAAGAATGAAACTGGACCACTTTTTTACACCCCACACAAAAATAAACTGAAAATGGATTGAAGACCTAAATGTAAGACGCGAAACCTAAACATAAGCAGTGAAGCCCTGGATGTTAGTCTTAGCAATACGTTTTTGGATCTGTCTCCTCGGGCCAGGGCAACAAAAGCAAAAATAAACAATTGGGACTACATCAAACTTCAAAGCTTTGCACAGTGAAGGAAACCATCGACATAAAATAAAAAGGCAGCCTACTGAATGGGAGAAGATATTTGCAAATGATACGCATGATAATGGGTTAATATCCAAAATACATAAAGAACTCATACAACTCAACACCAAAAAAAAAAAAAAAATCCAATTAAAAAAGAGGCAGAGGATGTGAATAGATGTTTTTCCAAAGAAGACAGACAGATGGCCAGCACACGTGAAAAGATGTTCGATAATGTTCACAAATCATCAGGGAAATGCAAATCAAAACCACAGTGAGGTATCATCTCACACCTGTCAGAATGGCCAGTATCAAAAAGACAAAAAATAACAACTTCTGGTGAGGATGGGAAGAAAAGGAAACACTGTACACTCTGGGTAGGGATGTAAATTGGTGCATCCACTATGGAGAACATCCACTATGGAGGGTCGTCAAAAAGTTAAAACTAGGGCTACCCTACGATCCAGCAATTTCACTTCTGGATATTTATCTGAAGAAAACAAAAACACAAATTCAAAAAGATGCATGCAACCCTATATTCACTGCTGCATTATTTACAATAAGCAAGATATGAAAGAAACCTAAGTGTTCATCGAGGGATTGATGGATGAAGCAGATGCGGTGTGTATATGAACACACGCGTGCACACATACACACACACACACACACACACACATACACACAATGAACTATTATTACTCAGCCATTAAAATCCATGAAATCTTGCCATTTGCAACAACATGGATGAACCTAGAGCCTATCTATTATCCTGAGTGAGATGAGTCAGAGAAAGACAAATACCACCTAAGTCACTTATATGTGGTATCTAAAAACCAAATGAGCAAACAAAACAAAATAGAAACAGACTCTTAAATACAGAGAACAAACTCACTCTTGGCAAAGATAAAGAAGTAAGTGAAGGGAATTGGGAGGTACCAACTTAACAATTATAAAATAAATAAGTCACAGGTATGTGGAGTACAGCGTAAGGAATACAGTCAATAATATTGTAATAACTGTGGTGACAGATGGTAACTGGACTTCTGGTGAGCATTTCACACCATATATAATTGTCGAATCACTATGCTGTACGCCTTAAACGAATATAAGGGGCGCCTGGGTGGCGAGAAACCATGAGATTGAGCTCCGCATTGAGCACTTGGGATTTTCTCGTGCACTCTGCCCCTCCCCCAACTCAACTCAACTCAACTCATCTCATCTCATCTCTCTCTCTTTCTCTCTCTCTCCCTCTCCAAATAATAAATAAACATTAAAAAAAATTAGGGGTGCCTGGGTGGCTTAGTTGTTTAAGCGTCCGAGTTCGGCTTAGGCCATGATCTTGCAGTCTGTGAGTTCGAGCTCGCATCGGGCTCTGTGCTGACAGCTCGGAGCCTGGAGCCTGCTTCGGATTCTGTGTGTGTGTCTCTCTCTCTCTTCCCCTCTCCTATTCATGCTCTGTCTCTCTCCATCTCTCAAAAATGAATACATATTTAAAAAAAATTTTAAACTAATATAATATTGTATGTCAATGGGAGGGAGGAAGGAGGGAAGGAAGGAAGGAGAGAAGAAAGGAAGGAAAGGAGGGAGAGAGGGAGGAAGAAAGGAGCCCAAGGGGGCCGTGGCCCGCCACACAGCAGGACTGCATGATTCCACAGTAGTGCTCTCTCAGAGGCCCAGCCTAGAGTGCCTCCCATAAGACTTCTACCCCCCGCCAAGGGGCTGGTCTCCTCTCTAAAGCCCCGATTCCCCTCCACCTTGTAGCCTCACAATGGCAAAGATGAAGGGCAAAGAATCGATTCCAGCATGGACACTGTCTAAGGGGTCACTTTCATAAATGGGATGAGGGAGCTTGAGGGGCTGCCAGAAGGAGAGGTATGGAAGCCTTCCCCACAACCTCACCACGTGGCCAGCCCTCAGGGAACCCTCTGGAGCCACCTCTACCAACCACTCTCAGCCCAGCTGTGATCACATGGCCTGAGGGGCTGGCAGCCTCACTTTCACGCCCTTAATCAACGCATCTGGCACTCCTGGCCACTTGGATTTCCTCGTGGTGCCAAAAGTCTTGGTTGATGGAGGTAGGTCAAGGATACAGCATCTCAGTTATGCAAGACGAGTAAATTCTGGAGAGTAAATGTAAAGCATGGTGACTGGAGTTAGCAATACTGTATTGCATGGTTGAAATTTGCCAAGAGGGCAGATCTGAAGCATTCTCACCGCACGCACACTCACACAAAGGACATGGCACCCGTGGGAGGTGACGGATTGGTTAAGTAGCTTGATCATGGTGATCCTATCACAAGTTATCCATCTATCAAAACATCTAGCTGTAGGCCTTAAATACATATAATTTTTATTTGTCAACTGTACCTCAGTAGAGATGGGGGGGAAACGTCTTGATCGCTGGGGTGGGGACAAGGCCAGTTAGGGCCACTCTTCACATGGCACGTAGGAGAGGGAGCTCTGAAGCTCGATTTGCCCGCGGCTTGGATGCTGGGTCTGCACTTTCCCTAACTGGGGGACTTGGGGCAAGTGATGTTGCCCCTGTGCCCCTCAGTTTGCTCACGTGTACAATGAGAATGACAGTACGTGCCTCACGAGCTTGTCGTGAGGGTGAGGTCAACACACGTAAGGCACTCAGAAGTGCCCAGCACACAGTACGTGTTGCGTAAACGTTGGCCCACTAGTAGCATTCCCAAAGCCATTCATTCATGGAGATTTCTCAGTTTCCTCCTCCGAACCTGGCCCTTGGCTGTCCGTCCTGTAATAAGCCCATTGGAGGAGCTACCAACTTCTGTGTGGAAAAGTCCGTTGGTCTCAGTTGCCTTATCTGTAATACGAGGATCTTCCGTTCTACCAGCGAATCCACCCATTACTCACTCACCTGCTCACTTGCTGCTCAATTAACATCTATGGAGGATCTATCATACGGCTCTTGTATGTGTGCCAGACATACAACTAGATGGTAGGAATTAACAAAAATGCCAACATGGGGGCGCCTGGCTGGTTCAGTCGGAAGACCAAGCGACTCTTGATCTCGGGGTCATGAGTTTCAGCCCCATGTTGGGCGTAGGACTTACCTTTAAAACACACACACACAAAAGTCATAACATAAATAATAAGCAAAAATCCTGCTCTCGAATAGGCCGTAGTTTAAGGAGAGTTGGGGTTCAGATTCTGACACTATGGTATAGGTGCCTGGATCAAGCTGAAGTTGAAAACAACCAAAATCACAGATACAGTATTTACACCTTATTAAATGGATAAATAAGTTGATAAGAAAGTAAAGAGTAGTCAGGCCAAATACTAAGTGAAGGAAGACACCTGGGAGGCTGGCTCCTGCCTCAGAGTCAAGGCAAAGCAGAATTTCCGTGGCCACAGCTCCCGGGGCTCAGAGAAGAGGAAGGACCCAGGGCGCATTGGTCCCCCTCTCAGAAAACCATCCCCACCAAAGCGGGGGCCCCCAAGAACCACAACTTCAGTATAAGTGTGAACTAGAAGTAAATCTGTACCTCCCACAGGAACCAAGAGTCTTTAAAAAAAAAAAAAAAAAAAAGACAAAAACACCTCTCTGAAACTGTGGTCCTGAATAGAAAAAGGGATGCGGCCCTTGAGGATTCATAATCACCAGCTGGGCCACAGACACATCTGCAGCCTGAGTGCACATCACCTGGGTGCTGAGAAGTCCTTAAGCAAAAAAATTTAAGTTAGGGTGGTCCCAGACACGTAGTAAGCCTAAGCGCCTAATAAAAACATATATAAATCCTCTCCGGAGTAACCCACCCAAAGGGCTCAGGTCTCATAGAATCCCTCCCCACCCTGCCAACCAAATGAGAAGCTCACAGTCAAAATCAACACACCCTGCACACCGTGACTGAAAACTTGAAGGAAAAACAGACAGCATGATTAGACCCTCCAACATTCCGGATATTGGAATTATCAGCACAGAATGTAAAATATGTTCACCATGCTTCAAGAACCAAAAGAAAGGCCTGCCAATATGAATAAGGAACAAATAAATTTATTTTATTAAAAAATATTTTTAATGTTTATTTTTGAGAGAGACAGAGTGTGAGAGGGGGGAGGGGCAGAGAGAGAGAGAGAGAGAGAGAGAGAGAGAGACAGGGAGACACAGAATCCGAAGCAGGTTCCAGCTCTGAGCTGTCAGCAGCTCAGAGTTTGAGTGGGGCTCAAACTCACAAACTGCGAGATCATGACCTGAGCCAAAGTTGGGCACTTAACCAACTGAGCCACCCAGGCGCCCCTGGAACAAATAAATTTAAAGAAGAGAGCAAAGAGAACTCCTAGAAATCCAATTATGATCATTAAAATTTCAAATGCATTGGTTTTTACTGTGAAGATTAGATATGGCCACAAAGACTTGGTGAATTAAAGATAAAACGGAAGAAATCATCTGAATGCAGCACAGAGAGTCAGAGATGGAAAATATAACAGAGAGGCTAAGAAGCATGGAGGCTAAAATGAAAAGGTCTCACCTATATTCCAGAAATAAAGAATGCACAAAAGCAATATTTGAAGAAACAACATTCCGGAATTGAGCAAAGACTCTTTATAGATTCAAGAAGCCCGGGGAAAGCCACGCCAGATAAATAGAAATCCACACCAGCCACGTCATAGGCAACCTGCAAACCAACAACAACAAAATAGAAGCAACCAGAGAAGGAAAACAGACAACCCTCAAGGAACCGACATTTAAAACCGGGAACGAATTTCTCAATAACAACAAAGGATGCCAAAGTCAGTAGACTGATACCTTCCACGTGCTGAAGAAGAGTAAATGCCAACCTAGAATTCTCGATGAAGCAAAAAACTTATCTCTTTCAAGGACAGGAATGAAACAAAGACACGATCAGGTATTTAATTGGTCTCCTCAGGAATCAATGGAGTCACGGCTTACGGTCACTGTAAGGGTCAGGGAGGGAACCCACGAACAAAGTTCAGGTGGGGATGTGTCACCCTAAACAGGGCAGCTTTCTTCTGTTACAGCTCGTTGTTGCCAGATCCAATGAACAAAAACTGGAACTCTATGTTTTGACAAAAATTTCCCAATGTTGAAGGGTTGGCCACCATTAGGTGTTTAAAGAGGCCCTGAGCGGACCAAATAAAGCAGGTCTGCACGCAAAATGCAGCAAATATATCTCTGGCGCATACTATTTATTTTTTAATTTTTTAATGTTCCTTTTTGAGAGAGAGAGAGAGAGACAGAGCATGAGCAGGGGAGGGGCACAGAGAGAGGGAGACACAGAATCCGAAGCAGGCTCTAGGCTCTGAGCTGTCCGCACAGAGCCCGACGCGGGGCTCAAACCCACAAACTGTGAGATGGTGGCCTGAGCCCAAGTGGGATACTTAACTGACTGAGCCACCCAGGCATCCCTGGTGCATACTGTTATGGGGGGACACAAAGGACCAAGCGAATGACAGGGTAAGGGAGGTCACAGTAGCCAGGGCAGTGCGAGGAAAAGGCTCTGAAGGCAAATCCAGCAGCCCCAGGGGGCCCGGGACCGGGGGGCAGCCTTCATTCCTGCAGGAGAAGGTTCCCGTCCTTTTCTCTGAGCACTGTCTCCACACTCACAGAGTGCCTTCCTCAGGAGAAGGTGCCAGGCCACAGCCTCTCTGTCTGGGAGGCCCTTCACTTCCTTTCTCCTAGTAAACGCATCCTTCACACGTCAGTGCGGACATCCCCGGGGTGGGGTGGGGGAGAGTGGAGAGCATTCCCGAGCCCACCCCGGACCTGCCTGTGTCTGCTGCCATCGGGGCATTCACTTAGTCACGTGAAACAAATGCATCTGTGGCCCCTCTCCCCACTCCCTGGAGAGCTGGGCCCCGGCTTTCCTTCGGGGCGTGGGGGAGGCACCCAGGGGAGGGGGTTGAGATGCTCAGAAAGGTACAGACAGTGGCAGGGACCATGGCCCAGGGAATGCAGATTCCTGCACATGATGTATGCAACGACTCCCCGCCCCATGCACAGGGTGGATATATTATGCAAAGGGCCTCTAGGCTGGTTGCATAAGTGATCATAACATTAATAAGCAAAAGATGGACGGAAAGCAGTTTGTTTTCATGCATGGGGTGGGGGGAGGAGAGAGGTGAAGGAGAGGCAGCAGCCTGCCTGAGGACGTAAGTCTCGATATCCTCAAATGCTCATTTTAAGGTGTGCGGGACACCGGGTTACTCTGGTGGGCGAGACGGCCTTCACAAGCTTCCGATCTGGGGGTGGAGACAGGTCCCAATAAATAAGGACACCCTGAATTATTTAATTATGGTGTCAGGGCCTCACGGAGAAAAGCAAGCATCTACGCCCTACCCCATCAAATGATTTCGCCGTTCTTTTCCTTCTTTGTGTTTTTAACAACTATTTGTTTTACTTTTATGAAATAATTTATGGCATTCAAAGTTCAAAAGGCATCAAAGCCCCCACCCACACAGTCCTTACCTTGCAAACTTATGTATCTTTCCGGAGCTATGTTTATGTGATATACATGGGAGCAAATATGGATATACATATGGCTACATATACATATATTTATATAGACTTTATTTCCCTTTTTTTTTTTTAAAATAAACAGGTGGTCGTCTCCTGTCCTGCCCTTTGCTAGGTCTCTGACAGATTTTAGAGCTAAAGGAAATGACACATGAACTTGGATTTGGAAGGTCAGCTGAAGTTCTGTAGGGAAGAGGAGAGAGGGACAGTTCTCGGGGCAGGTGAGGGAGGCGGGTGGCCGCTGCCAACACATGCCTTGGCCAAGGTTGTGCCCCCTCCCAGGATGGCCTGTGCGCCATGAGTGACTGAGAGTGGGTGCAAAGGCCTGGCCCCTTCCTCAGCCTGGATCATCCCAGCCCTGAAGCCCCCCCAGCCCCACCCCCGGAGAGTCAGCTGAGGCATCGCTGTGACTGCAGCACAGCCCGGCTTCTCTCTCTGCCCAATCCTGCTCCCCTCCCTCCCGTGCACCCCGATAACCCTCCTGCATGCAAATCTCCATCTCAGAGATGCTTCGAGGGATCCTGGCCCAAGACAACGAGAAATGGTCCAAAAGTAGGAGAGCTGGAGTTTGCCACGCCAGGTTCAAGTGCAGGGTCCCCCGTACTGACTATAACTGGCTATTCCCCGAGCCACGGTTGCTACCTATGAAATGAAGACTACGATACTTGCCCCACTCTGTGGAGCCCTGGCGTGACATGCGATGCGGGGACACCTTGGGAGAGACACTGCTGCCACCTTAAACCACATGACCTGCCCTAGAGCCCCAGCCTTTATCCCATCTCCAGCCTCTACTCCCACCCTCTGCTCTAGGCTGACCCACGCCACAAAAGCACCCTGCTTCTCCCTTCCTCCCGTCCCATCCTTTCCAGCTACAGGCCAGCCTCCTCCAGAAAGCCTTCCCCGATAATCTCGCACTCTCTGCCTCCTCCTCACTACTCTCAGGGAGCCCAGAGTGTCCACCAAATAATCAGTTAATTCAGGGCTTCACACCGAAATATCCCTAGATAGAGAAAACTTGTATCTCAGGAGACTCCTGAGACGTACAGCCTAAAGAAGCAGACCCCAAAGACTGAATTAATGCAAAGTCTCATGTTTAATATTTTCCTTGTTTGGTTAAACAGTTAACTCATTCATTCACTCAACAAATCCACCGCGAGCCCCAGGGCAGACGTGGCTCCTGCCTTCAAGGAGCTTAGAGTCCAACGGGCCTGCCTTGAAAATCGATGTAAAATCTGCGTTGTATTCCGAATACATCCGTTTATTTTAACATGCAGTTTGTCCTTCTCCGTTCCACCAGTCAGATAATATCAGCACCCCAGGGAGACATGCCAGACGTATCTGTGGCTTTGTGTGTGCCAGCGAGGTCCACGTGTCCCCGCGGCAGAGGCCCAGACAGCGCGTCCTTGTCCACGCAGCTCTCTCAGAGTCTGAGCATCCTGGGGGCAAGCGGGATGCAGGGTCACCTGGAGAGGCGCCTAGAGCAGTGGGCTCCAGACCAGTTCTTGCCACCCACGTGAAAACAGGCCTGCGTGCCCAGCACGCACGCCCACCTGCCCACACACCGCGCCTCTGCCCACCCAGCCTCTGTTTGTTCAGGCGGCCAGTGGAGGGCCCTTCACTCTAGAGGTGTAGGCCTATCGCTGGCCTCAGAATCAGGATGGAGCTGAAGCAGCCGAGACTCTCACTCCCCTTGGCTGATTCTGGCCCATGAGATTAAGGGGGGGGGGGCCCGCGTGGGTGCAGACGGGGCCGTCTTTTCAAAGGCACGTCAAAGAAAAAGTCTTTGTCTCCTTCTCCCTTGCTCCTCCCTGGGATGCAGAGGTCGGGCCTCTAGTCATGGCCACCTCAGGGTGCAAGGTCACCAGGGGAAGGAAGGTGAATGACGAACAGCCCCTGGGTCTGGGATCACTGGCCCACTAACCAACCAGCTCCAGCAGCCGCCAACCTTAAGACCTTGTGATGAGGCAAACGCCAGCCCTCACTCGTTTTCACCGCGGTCGGCCAATTTCTGTACCTTGCAGCCAGACACACTCCTAAACCACAGACTTATTAGAGGGCACAACTTTTAAGTAAGTGTTTCATTCAGTCCTCATAATGCCGTGAGGAGTTCCTTTTACAGATCAAGAGCCTGTCGGGGCGGAGAACGCCAACACCTGTTTGTAATAACAACCCAGCAAACTAGGCATAGGAGGGAACTGCCTTACCTCCACGGAATCCACATACCAAACACGTATGTATAAGGCATGACACGTAACAGAAACAACGTTAGTCATGGGCCCTCCGAGATCAGAAACAAGACAAGGACACCGGCCATCGGTGCTAATGTTTACAAGCGACACGCTGCCTGGTCAAACGGCATCGCCAGGGGGTGCCGGGGCAGGACCCAGCTCTGACCTCAGACTCTCAGGCCCCTGCTGTCCGCTGAAGGTGCGGTCAGACAGACAGACACGCATCTCTAGGACGGAGGGCCCCCCCGTGAGCGCCACACGAGCCCGGGAACCCAGACAGGGCAAGGTCTTGCCAGCAGCCTGCCCCCGCACTGGGACTCGTCGGTGCCTGGGAAGAGGGGATTCTGAGAGCCTCTCTCCAGGCTCGAAGGTGCCTCTCACTGGGTCCCCTGCCCACCGCCTCCTCTCTTTCCCGCTGCCCTGGAGATGGAAGAGGAGAGCGGAAGATACGTGGCAGGTGTCTTGCAAGCACCTCGGCCCCGTCTGCTTATCTGCGTCCCTGCCACCTCGCCGCGGCAAATTGCTTGTTGATAAATGAGGCTATTTAAGAGCGCGTGATGCTGGCATTACAGTTATTAATGAGGACGACGTGGAGAGACGTTTAAGAGCGGCCCGACTGTTCTCACATCCTCCTACCCGTGAGTGATGGGGCCGCCGCGCCCCCACATCCAGGTACAGGCCCTGGGACAGTGGGAGCCACGCTCTGTGGTCACGGGAGGTGTGGGAGAGCAGGGGATCCCACCACTCTGACTGCGACAGGAGCGCTCGGGCTGGGGGACAGGAGGCAGCACGTGCTCTGGGAGCTCAGGCAGTGAGCGTGTAAGAATGTGCACGTGGGAGAGCGTGTGTGTGCATGGGTGCGTGCCTGCGGGGGTGCATGTGTGTGGGTGGGCACGCGTGTGCAGGAGCATGATTGGAGAAACCTGGGTAATGCGTGTGAGCGAGCGTATATGCAGACAGAGTGACGTTTGCCCCACCTTCTCTGAGGCCTGGAAGTTTAACTTGTTAAGCCTCAGCGTCCTCATCTGTAGAATGGGTGCGATAATCACATCCACATACAGACTGCTGGGAGGGTTCCATCAGACAGTCTACATAAAGGGCTGAGACTGGGGTCTGGCCCCACGGATGTAGATGGCCCAGGGGAGGGTGGGGAGTTTCTCCTTCCCGCTGCTGTAATTAGTAAAGCAAACTTGCTCGTGGGAGTGAGAGCCAGCGAGACAGTGTCAGAGTGGAAGGAGACAGAGAGTGTCTACTTGGGTTGGTGAGGATGCGGGGAACAAGAGGCGGCACAGGCCTCTAGCTGGGGGACTCAGCTGGGACACGGCCAAAGGGCCACTGTGGTGGATAAACATTAGAGGGCTCCGTGCCACTAAAAAGGAGCCGCTGCCCCGGGCACTGCCCACCCCGGTGTCCCCGAAGAACTCATTCTTCTCGCCAGAGGGTTTATGGGACCTGCTCCAGCCCCGTGGCAGGCCGGCGTCTGTGCAGCTCAGCATGCCCCATGCTGGAAAGGCTAGGAAGCATCTTGAATGGCACCCGTGGCAGGTGCGAGGGGGTGATTTCCAGCCTGAGCAGGGCGAGCTTACGCCAGGCTAGGTCGCGGAGTCCTCTGACTACCCTTCACCAAGCGGGCCTCCTAGAGAGCACGGCCTGGGCCCCAGCTCTCTATGCACTCCGGGCTGTTCCTGTGCTGTGATTTATCACGAGGTCCCTGCCTTCGTCCCCTGTCAACACCAGGACCGCTGGGCAGCCTTTCACATCTTCCACACACCACTTCGGAAGGTACGAATGACTGCGTCCCTCAATGTCCTCTGTACCTACACCCAGATGATCCATTCCCGCTCGAGGTTTCCTTCCGGGGAGAAAACGGACTCTACAGATTAATGGGCATGCTCCCTGTCGCCTGGAAACACCTCAGTGTGGCTCCCTTTTGGATTTGACCGTCAGGACGCTTAGGGGCAAACTCTACGCCCAAATATTGTAATCTGCGCAATTCAGGCACCTGAGACCCCCTAATCCCTTGGCTTCCCCCAGATACACTGTGACACTCCCCCCCCCCCCCCCACGTCTCCAGTGGCTCTGGACTTCCCTGTTAAGCCCCCGGGTGCTTGGGGAAATTAGAAATCTGAAACAAACAACCAGCCCAGCGGCTTCGGCAGTACCTCTGACCCTCCCCCTGCCCAGCAGTGTGGCCTGGCCCCTGTGGTCCTGAGCGCTGGAGCCCCCACCCCACCAGTGTCCTCCTGGACGGGGAGGAGACAGCCTCTCCCTTGCCTGCAGGGTCTGCCCTAGCCTAGAGGAGAGCTTTCCGAGGGGCCCAGAAACTTCTGGCACCAACTTTGAAGTAGTCCTATGGCTGAGAAAAGACAGAGAGGTTTCTCTCCTGGGGTAGAGGTGGCGGTAGGTGGGGCGGGAGAAGACTGGCAAGGGATTCTGGGATCTGAGGTCCTTGATGTCAAGGAATTGTACTTTGAAGGTTTAATAGTAGAGGAAATAAAGAAATGCAATGGGAGAGGAGAGGAGAGGAGAGGAAAGGGGAGGGGAGGGAGGAGAGGAGGGGAGAGGGGAGGAGAGGAGGGGAGAGGGGGAGGGGAAGGGAAGGGAGGGGAGGGAAGGGGAAGCCCAGCGCCTGCTGGAATGGCCCTGGGGGTGGGGAACACACAGAACGGGGACAGCCAGGACTCAGGGCCCGGTCCCCACTGCAAAGGGCCCCAGTCAAGCTCCTGCCCCTCTGGGAAGAGTGAGTGGAGAGAGGACGCGAACCAGCCCGACTCCCCGGGCCCTCGCAGGGAAGGCTCTGCCGGGACCACTCCGCAACGGAGCTGACCTGAAACACCGGAGATGCCTGCAGGCCCACAGCATCCAATGCCCCCTGCCCAGGGAGAGCGTGCCCACCTGTTGTGGGCTGGCAGAACTCATTCACCCCATGCCGAGGCTGCCCCGGAGGTCATGGCCACACTTGCCCCCCAAGACTGGCCTTGGGGGATGAGAGGAAACCCCTCTGGTCTCCAGAGCTTGGCTCAGCATGGAATTGCAGAGGAGAAACTGACCCAAGAAGTCCTTTCCTCCCGTCTGCCCTCTCCAGTGATTTTCCAGCTCCTGGTTGTAAAACGCTTTCCTCCCTAGCCCGAACTACCCGTTGTTTAGACAGAAGCGGGTATTGATCGAACTGTTTGTTGACTGGTACCCAAGTGGAGGGACGTGGCACGTCAGGGCCTTGGCCCAGGGTGTCCGGGGACCCAACAGTGTGAGCTCTGAGAAGAGGCACCATTCAGATAATCTCATAAGCCCTCTACCCTCCCTGGGGCCCTGGGGGCCTTCTGCTCCCGAACATACACCCCCTCCTTCCCGGTTGCCTGCCTCCCAAGGGTGGCCGTGGGTGGGCCACGGACCTGTTTCAGGTAAGCCCCCAGTTCAAGCCCTCAGCCCCTCACTCATCCAGGCTGCTCTGCAGCCTCTGGGGACAGGGACCGTCCTCCCTTTTACTGTATCTGTTTATGGAAGCACGGCTTTGAGGCTTGCTCCAGACTGTGCCGGGGCCCTGCACAGCCAGAAGCCAGCGCTGCCCGGAGCAGAGCCAAGGCCCGGGCCTCCAGCGGGGAGGAGGGGGCTGCCTGTGGGGCCACAGCTGGACGACAACACGGCTGGGAGATGGGGCTCCCCGGGGTCTTGATCCCGCTCCCCAACCTCAGCCCCCACCCAAGTTTCCTGGGCTGGCAGGCTCCAGATTTTCACAAAGTCATCCTGGCATGTCTGCTTGGATGGCTAAAACTGAACCCCCATCTCTCCCTGGGGGGAGAGGATCCCTTAGAAGGGGTCACTCTCTGTCTAGCTCCAAAAGCCAGGAGCAGGAAGCCGGCCTTGACCTCAAGCACCACGTTCCTCACACATCAGGCGAGTGCGGCGCGTCCACCTGCCCGGTACCCTCGCATCCCCGCCCTCCTCCCCGGGCCAGTGGGGGCCACCGCCACTCCCTGCGCTCTTTCTGGCTCCTCCAACCATGCTTCACTCAGTGTCCCAACCCTATCCTTCCCTTCATCAAACCCAACAGCGGCTTAGGACACGGCACCTGGGCGGGCCACGGATTGAGTCTGGTCAACGGGACCCAGGAGGCAGTGCGCTGGGTCACCTCCCGGCCCAAGCATGGACGCCCTTTCTCCTCGCTCTTCCTTCCTTGCCAGGGATGCCTGCAGAGGCCACACTTTGAGACAGCGGCAGAGGCACAAGAGTGCAGGAGGCTGGGCACCGAATTACCCTGTGGAGGCCACGCGCCCATGGAGTCACCCAATCCGAATTTGTGTGAATGAGACAGAAGTCTATGAGGATAGCAGTGAGCACATGACCTTGGCCCTGTCTCTGAGCACTGAGGTGGCTCTCCAAGTCCCTGTAACAGGTCCTCTCATGGTCACACACATGCACACCCACATTCCTCTGAACTCTCGCGTTGCTATCACAGCAAGGTGTGCTTTGGGTGGCCTTGCCTCCCCGCACATCTGTTCCGGGCCCCCAGGTCCTCTTCCCCACCTGTGACCATCACCCCCAGGGTGGCTGGTGCCCCCATCCTCACCTGCCCCCCCCCAATCTCTAATGTCTGGCACCTGACAGGCCCTCACATGAATCGTGACCAATAACTAAGGGGTGATGCTCCTCGGGAGTGAGTACCTTATCTCCTGAAGCATCAAAAACGTAAAGACCCAAAGGAATGACACCCTAATGGTAGAATTTCTGGCACAAACAGGAGCAGGGACACTCCTGGTTCAAACCTATGCTGGTCCCACTGAATCTACTCTGCCCTTCACAAAGGTCCCCCTGCAGAGGGGACAAGCCTACCCTTGGCCTCGACTCTTCCCCCCTTACTCCTGCTCTCTTAAGGGATTCAGCTCATTCCCCACCGCCAACTGCTTAGACAAACTTTCCAAAGGCTTTCACCCTGCAGGCTCCCTAAGGAATCTGGGGGAACCACCCTTGAGGGGGGGAGAGAAAGGATGGAAGAAGTGAGCACAGGGAAACCCCAACCACAGTAGCCCCGCCTTCTTCCCTCCCTCCATGTGGACAGGTTACAGACCAATCCTAACCTCAGGAAACGGAGAAGCACGTAGGTTTGAATTCTGACCCCTTTATTTACCTGCTGTGTGGCCCTGGGCAAGGCACTTAACCGCGCTGAGCCCCCTCTATATAATGAGGACAATCATTCCTGAGTCTTAGGACAGTCCTGAGAATTAAGTGAAGAAACACATCTGAAAGTCCCTGCTTTGAAACGGACGCTCAGTAAATGACCATTCCCTTCCCTTCCCCAGCCCAAGGCCAGTAAGTCTGCACGTGATCAGCGAGCAGACCTAAGAACCAAGGGGACAGATAAACCAGCCCAGTGCCTGCCCACAGCCTCTCCATTCTTAAAGGATGGAGAGAGAGAGAGAGAGAGAGAGAGAGAGACTCGTTTTTGGTCAAGCCCTTTGTGAAGGAAAGGCTCCAAGAAAACATGAAAATGTTTTATGATATATTCCAGGCTTTGAGGATAGGCTCTTAGATTCCTCTCTGCAAACGCACAGGGTTACTAACGTACCACTGACCACGGCTTGCCCGTCAGCCGCGGACAGCAGCACCAGAGCCCAGGGGAGGGAGGGGGGAGGCATGGCATCCCAGACTCTGCCCCCACAGCACCCAATGGCCGCCTGAGGACCACTTGTGCTTGGCACAGCACTAGGTCCTGGAAAAGTCAAGATGAGTCAGAGGCAGTCAGAGTAGCAAACAGACCCCTGTCACAGGCTGTGGCAAGCAGGAATACACAGGATACTCCAGAACAGATGGGGGCTACGCACTGTGATGACGTAAGGTGGTCATGGGAGTCCAGGAAGACAGAGCCTTGAAGGAGAAGAAGGAAGTCGTAGGAGGTGGGCATTCCTGGCACTGAAAAATGCAGGTGCAAAGGCCCAGAGGCAGGAGGTTGCATGATGTGTCAACAGAACCTTGCATCCCCAGGGGGCAGGGGACAATGAAGCAGTGGTAGGAGGAAAGGCTGAGACAGGAGAGGTAGGTGGCCTGAGTCAGAAAGGGCCCTGCATGCCGGGCCGAGAAGTTTTGACCCTGCTGCAATAAAGACTTACAGAAAGACTTTTAAAAACTGATAAAACAGGGGCACCCGGGTGGCTCAGTCAGTTGAGCAGCTGACTTCGGCTCAGGTCACCATCTCACGGTTCATGGTTTTGAGCCCCACGTCAGGCTCTGTGCCGACAGCTCGGAGCCTGAAGCCTGCTTCCGATTCTGTGTCTCCCTCTCTCTCTGCCCCTCCCCTGCTCGCGCTTGTGTCTCTCTCTCTCTCTCTCAAAAATAAACAAACGTTAAAAAATTTTTTAATTGTGGTAAACTATCCATCACATAAAGTTTATCATTGGAACCATGTTTAAATGTACAGATCAGTGGTCCGAAGTAGATTCAGGGTGCTGTGCAACCACCAACGCCGTCATTTCTAGAACGGCCATCATCCTATACTGACCCTGACTGACTGCCGCCCTCCACGCCCTCCCCCAGCCCCTGGGGCCGCAGCTCTACGCTCTGTCTCTAGCAAACTGACTATCCTAAGCACCTAACGTAAGAGGAATCACACGATGATACTCGTCCTTTGGTGCCTGGCTTATTTCACTTAATACACGTCCCCCAGGTTCACCCAGGCATAGCAGGTGTCAGAATTTCGTTTTTCCCTTCAATTTTTTTTATTGTGGTAAAACAAACACACCATAAAATGCGTCCTCCTGACCATTTGTAAGTGCACAGCTTGCCACGGTATTAAGTAGGCACACACGGGCGTGCGACCTTGGCACCATCCGTCTCTAGGAGCCTTCCCCTCGCGAGATGGAAACTCCGTGCCCTGAAACTATGGCCGTGGAAGGATTTTAAAGGGGACGGGTAACCTAGCCTCATCTGTGCGTTTCCAAAGACTCTTCTGGCAGTCGTGCAAAAGACAGACGGGCGTGGGCAGACGCTGCAGGCAAAGAGACTGTGGGAAGTTATTACGAATAGCAAATCATCTCCAGCTCAGGTACCGATTCCGGTAGATTGGAAGTGGCTGTCTGGGGCTCTGTGCTGAGAAGGGAAAGAGTGCGATGATTGACTGATGATGTCTGGCGTGGGCACGAGACAAGGAAAATGCGATGTGTGTGCTAGGGATTCACCGATCCTGGGCGAAACAAAGAAAATAAGAACCCAGCTTAGAAAGAAAGGGGCAGGCAGGGACACCTGGGTGGCTCAGTTGGCTGAGCATCTGACTCTTGATTTTGGCTCAGGTCATGATCCCAGGGTCGTGGGATCGAGCCCTACGTCGGCCTCCGCGCTGCCCCTCTCCCCCTGCTCACGCTGTCTCTCTCTTAAGTAAAAATAAATAAATAAAAAGAAAGGGACAGGTAATGTGAGAGACACTGCGGGAGTAGAAACAGCAAGACTGAGTGACATACTTAGTAAACAGGCTCAGGGACAGGAAGGCTGACTTGTAAAGTTCTGGATTAGGCAGCCAACTTCCTACCACTCACTGCATTCTGGAAGATACGTGGGAGAAGAATTCTGGCTCGGGCCTGTGTTTGGGGCGCCTGAGCAGTACTTTGGGGAAGGCCCAGGGGGCTGAAGGCACGGGCCTCAGGAACACCAGCGCTCAAAGAGGAGCCAGAGAGGGAGGCCAAGATGGTCAGAGAGGTAGGAGGGGAGGCTTGGGAGCGGGGCTGGGGAAGCGAGAGCGGCTGGCCATGTGGGACGCTGCACGGATCACCACCTTCAAGGTCAAGAATGAAGCAGCCCATGCTTCCAGCACCCCTCTCTTTCCAGGCGTTCTTTCCAGGCTGTTCCAGAGAATGTTCTCACTCTGCAGGGGCCTTGAGAGGAGGGGCATCTCTGCTCCTGAGGAATAGGGCCCAGGCCAAGCAGGCATGGGAAGGGAGGGTGCTTTAAGGGTCCTGGCAAAGCTCAGGGTGAGATCGCACAGGTGTTCCCTTTACGGTAGTTCTTTAATCTCTACATTCAGGTTCTATTCACTCTTTTGTCTATGAGACAGATGTCACACTTGAGGTCAAAAGTAAAAATACGAATTAAAAATTTTTTAATGTTTATTTATTTTTGAGAGAGAGAGAGAGAGAGAGAGAGAGAGAGAGAGATGCAGAGTGCAAGCAGGGGAGGGGCAGAGAGAGAGGGAGACACAGAATCCAAAGCAGGCTCCAGGCTCTGAGCTGTCAGCACAGAGCCCGATGTGGGGCTCGAACTTCCAAACCGCGAGATCATGAGTTGAGCTGGGGTCAGATGCTTAACCAACTGAGCCACCCAGGAGCCCTTAAAAATACAAATTTTAAAACAGGCACGAATGGAACAGGGCTCAATAGACAAGCCCGAAGCCGCCCAGTGTCCCCTCCCAACGTTGCTTCTGTCCCCTCAACCAGGTCAGTGGTTTTCCATTTGGCCATAAAGTGCTCTGGCCAAAGCTCTGCAGAGAACCCCGAGGAGCAAACTGGAGCTGGGGACGTGTCTGTCCCTTTGCTCGTTCCCGGCGATGTGCGTGCTGTTGTCTGTGCGTAGCTATGTGGCCTCCCCTTTGGGGGCGGGGCGGGGGGCTCCATATACACAACCGGATGGCAAGGACCGTGGAAACCACCCTCTCATTTTGAAGAGCAGAGACTGATCGCCAGAGAGGGCGGGCCGATCTGTCCAGGCTCCACAGCAGACTGAAAACGGAACCAGAACTAAACCCAGGCCCGGACCCACAGGCTGACCTTCCCCCCGAGCCACCTCCAGGCTGAACTGGGGCCTGTGCCCCCCTGAGATTCCAGCCTCTGCCCTGCAGGTCCCGCACTCCCGGCCATGAGCTGCAACCCCCGCCTCTGCCACTGGCCCCCACCTTCCCCACCTTTTCCTTCTCCTCATTCCCCTCCCCCCAGCCCAACACCCCATCCCAGGCAAACCCAGCAGGGGTGGGGACCCCTCGGGTGACGGATGGGCCACGCACTATTTTCGCTTGTCACGCGGGCATACAGAATGACAGACCTTGGGAAGCAGCATTAATACCGAAGATTTATAGTCAAATCTGTCACGGCTGAAGGCACTTCCCCCAAAGTTGGCTCGGCCTGAAGGTCGCTTTTCCGAGGTGATAAGTGCAAAAAAGATGTCCTCGCCCGCCCTTCTGGGCCCTCCCCCTTCCAAGCAAGAGCTCAGGCCGCACAGAAGGAGCCAGGGAAGAGGAGATAGGAATGGAACTTCTCCAAAGAGAAGTCTGAGCCCATCACCCACTTGCTCCCTTCCCACCCGACTCCCGCCACGACCCTACGGTGCGTTCACACGTGGCCGGGGGTGCCGGGGAGGGCCAGAGGATGTTCTGGGGCTATCACTGTGTGCTCGAGGGCCCAGCCAGGTGCATCAGCTCTCTGGCCCCCTGGAAGTGATGGCCTGGTGGGTGGTGAGGGCAAGAGAGAGCTGTGCCTTGGCCCAGGCAAGGGGACCCTGTTCCAAGGCTGCACAGCTTAGACCAGCATCTGATCTCGGGCTCCACTGGAGAACTGGAGCAGAGGGGCCTGGAGGGGAGATAAATCACGGCTCCCGGCTTCCCAGTGAGGGCAGAGGTCAAAGTCCACTCACTCGCCAAATACTTACCAAGAACCTCGGGGGATCACAGAACAGAAGGGCTGAGAGGGCCCTTAGACCCTGGTCAGTCCCATTTTACAGATGGGAAAACTGAGGCTCAGAGGAGCGATGTAAGAGTCCAAGTCTGTTCATTCATTGGACAATTCCTGAAGCCACAGTGGGGACTCGGCCTGTCAGCCAGGGCTCTTGACCCGCTGCTTGCTCTGGGGAGAGCCCTGTACTATGCATAGAGTGGGGCACAAGGACAGATAAAGAGGCGAGACTTAAGCATGTGGACCCTTGAACCACAGTGGGAGAAGGGCAATGATCACGGCCAATGCATCGGTTCAGCTCACCATCACAATGACGCCAGGAGTAATACACTATTGTCCCATTTTACCAATGAGGAAACTGAGGCATAGGTCTGACGGCCGCTAGTTATCAGCATTCAGGGCCCATCTTCTGAGCGCCATGCTCTACTGTCTCCCAGGAGAAGCCAACCTGGCAGACACTGTCACAGACAGCCCTTGATTAGCGCCAGTGTTTGGCAGGTGCAGGCTAGGCTCTCCAAGGAGAGGAAGGGCTCGTTGGGTGAAGCAATCTCTGAAGGCTTCCTAGAGGAGGCAGCAGTGGCATTAGAATGGAGCCAGAGCCTTGCCAGTAGGAAGCCTCCTGGACTTGGGGCTGGCAGGCACACAGTCTAACCGATTCCCAAGGAGCTCACCGGTGAGCATACCTGGGGTCTCCCTGGAGGCAGGGCCAAGGGCCCTTGGCAGAATAAGCTGGCTGGAACGGCTCGTCAGGGCAGGCCGCACTGGCAGCTGGTGACCAACACTGCGTAGAGGGGGCGGGAGAGGCGGTGGGTGCCAGCATCCTAGACTCCGGAGCCTGGCACGAGAGTGGCGCCATTCCTGGGTTATAGATGAGCTAAATTAGCTGTGACGTTCATTAGCGGCAGCTCCTAATTAGTGAAAATTAATATTGGCTTTGATAAAGACATTGGCTCCCGTCTCCAAGGCGGAGGCACCATCGACCTTGTCAGCAGGGCTAACGACGACGGGGTAAGTGGAGGCGACGGGGGGCCTGGGAGCGGGCAAAGGGTCCCCGGAAGGGGACACAAGGCTCTCCGGGACACTGTCCCTCTGCAGCTCTCAGCCCTGGGGGCAGGGCCACGGGCGCGCCCTCCCGGGGCCTTCCCCAGATCAGGGCTGCCCCTGGGAGCCTGGGGCAGCAAGAGGGCCAAGGAGACTTCACCTTGAATACTGTTTGGCTGCCATGTGCCCCAGGCAGTGTACTAAGTGTTTTCACAGCTATTTGATGCTCTCCACATCCCTGGACCTAAATACTTCCGTTATTTCCATTTTCCAGAAGTGGAAAACGGAGGCTCAGGGCCTTGAGTAACTTGCCCTGGGACATACGGGTAGCAGGACTTGGACCCAGGGACTCTGACTCCAGAGCCATGTTCCTGACCTCTGTGTGATCCCACCCTTCCCCTTGACCCCAGCCCCAGAAGAGACAGTGTGGAGGCCAGCACACCCCAGCACTGACACCGTCCCTGGCACAGAGCAGGTAAGCGACACACACTTAGGAATGAACAAATGAATAAGCAGAGGGAGCTCATGTATCTTCCAGAAGTTCCGTACCGGTTACCTCGTCTTCCTCGGTCTGTTTAGTGCTCTGGAGAACCTGAATTCGGTTTGGGGCCACTAAGGTGTTTCTCCTGAAACCACCCAAGACGGTCCCCAGACCCTGCATCCTAGAACCTTGCCTCTCCGGTGGGGAGCAGAGCGCGGGGCACCCCAGAGGCACCCCTGCTTCCCGGGCAGTGACGAGACGCCTGGAGGCCTCAGCTCGCTCAGGGCCAGTTGCCAAGTGACCAGCTCTGGGACCTCATCCCCCAGGCCCCTTGGGAGGTGACTTGGCAGCTATGGCTTCCCTTCACACCCGTCCCTGCTCCCCAGCTGGGGACCCTGAGTCCCTCCCAGGGTACTGAGGGGAAGTAACAGATACATCTATTTTTAATCCAAATAAAGGGAAAATGTTTGCCACCATGGAGCTTATAAAAATAACAATGCATTATTCGGGCATTAATAACAATAAAGATGTCAACCTGTCAGATAAGAAGTTAATCTCATTCGAGCACAATTAAAGATGCTATTATCCCATTATCCCACCACCTGGGGCCACTTTGGCTTTTAACACTCAGCAGGCTTAACAGATAAAGGGGCCACACCAAGGGGATGGGGGGTTACTGGTGCCGGCGCCTGACCCACCACCGCTCAGGCCGCCCCACCGATGACCCCTGCGCAAGGACGCGGGACGCAGGCCCTGCTTAGCTGCGGAGGACCTGGTGGGACCTTCAGGGCCAAAGGATGGGGGTTGGGGGGCAGAGGAAGCGGGGGGCCTGGGCCTGCCATTCCACCCAGCCTTCCCCGGATAAAGGATTCCTAAGCGGGTCCTCGGGAAAAGCAGAGAAGCCGTGCTCCCAAGGTCCTGACGCTGTGAGAGGGTCCACCCAGGAGACAGAGCACCGTTAGTGTGGAGCAGAGAGGGAATCCAGTGAAGGGAATCGGTCACACGGTGACAGAGGATAGTGCAGTGACCCACAGATCAACAACAGCAGGACGCCACCACGGCCGCTCTGCACGGAGGGACAAAGAGGAAGTGATGTTTCCAACACCTGGAGGCTGCGGTCACCTGGTGGGAGCTGGAGCCGCAGCCCAAGGAGAGGGGACGGGGACAAATACCCTGGCCCCTCCCTTCCTCCCCGCTGTCCGGTCTCCTCCTGTCAGCTACATCCGGATGGGAGCTGGCTGACCCGGGACCCTCGGAAGGCAGCCCGCAGGGTCGGCCCCCTGCAGTTCGGAGCAGAGCTGGAGAAGGGCAAGAACAGACCCGAGGCCAAACAAGCCTGGGTTCAGCCCTGTAATGTAATTCCCCACGGTTAACTGAGCACGGATGCCATTCCCCACGGTTAACTGAGCACGGATGCCATCCCAGGCACACCTATGCAGGGGTGGGGGGATGCAAACATGAATCAGACGTCACATCGGCCCTCGCACTACTGGCTGGTTAAGGAAATACACACACAAACAGATCATCTCCAAGTAATACGACAGGTGCTAGGCTGTATCTCAGGACCGAGCACAAAGAAGGAAGTCCAGGAAGGCTTCCTGGAAGAGAGACATCAGGAGATAGACAAAGGGAAAGGAAGAGGAAAAGAAACCTAGGAAGGGTGCCCGGGGAAGCAGGGATTATGGGAACAAGGCATGGAGGCAAGGAACGGGAGAGCACGGGCTGCTTCTGACAAGCACGGCGGCCTCTGGCCATCCTCCTGGGGCCGCCAGGGCCAGGAGGTGTGCTTCAGGGCTTGGGACGCGGCTGGGCTCCAGAAGGTGACTTGGCTCTCACAGGTTTGGGGGTGATCAAGGGAGGAACAGAGAGGGAGGTCCCACCCCAGGGAGCACGTGAAGGGGGACAGAGGGCACATGCCTAGGAAGCACCACGGCTGGCTGGAGGGAGACTAAGAAGGAACAGTCCCAGAGACGGGAGGGAAGCAGGAGGGTGCCCAGAGGGCAGAGAGTTTGGTCTGAGGACCCACAAGATCAAACGCAGCAGAGAGTCTGGGAGGTAAGGTCCGAACACCGCTCGCTGGGCTGGGCACGGGGAAGACTACCGGCTGGCCTCAGCGTGAGCCCCGTCGCTGGCGTGTGGGGGCAGGAGCAGGGCTGCAGGGGAGTATAACGGGGGACTGAGGTCAAGAGCAAGCAAGTGTAGCCACCCAGTCAAGAGCCTGGCTGCCCAGCGTGTGAAGTTACAACGTCTGCTCTTCAAAAGACACTGACTGCTAAGGGAACGGAGACGCGTCACAGTCTGAGAGCAAATATTTGCAAACCTTATTATCCAGCAAACGACTCCGATCCGGAAGAGATAAAGAGCTCTCAAAACTCAATAATAAGAAACAACTCATTTTTCAAAAGTGGTCACAAGCTTTGAATTGTCACTTCACTCAAGTAGCACATGAAACGATTCTCAACGGCACTAGTTATGAGGAAAATGTAAAAATGAAAACCGCAGTGAGAAACTAAAATGACCAAAATTAAAAATACCTCCCATGGTAGAGGTGAGCAGGGGTTGAAGGGAGGGGAGAATGGAGAATTCTTGTTTAATGGGGACCGAGTCTCTGTCTCTGGTGATGAGAAGGTTCTGGAAACAGACAGTGGTGATGGTTGCCGGAACACTGTGAATTGCTTACCGGCCCTGAATTAATACACTCAGAAATGGTTAAAGTGGGTATGTTTTGTTACGTGTTTTTCACCACCGTTAAAACATAAAGAAAACCTAAGTAAATTAAAATAAATAAAAAGACCTCCCATGCCCAGTGCTGGGGAAGTAGAGCAGCTGGGACTCACACACACCGTTGATGGGGGGGGGGGGGTACAGTCACTCTGCGAAATGGTCTGGCAGTTTCCCAGGAAGTTAAGCACACACACCACCCGGCCGTCCAGTCCCAGAACTGTCCCGAGAGAAATAAAGGCGTGTGTCCATACAGGGCACGCGGATTTCGCGGCAGCCTTATTTGGGATAGTTCAACACCGCAAACCGCCTAGATGTCCCGCACCAGGCGAACGGATAAAGAAATTGTGGTTCATCTTCACACTGGGACGTGACTCAGAGATAAAGAGGAATGTACCATTGACGTGTGCGACCGCACAGAGGGCTCCCACGATGACGCCAAGGGACAGAAGACAGACACAGAGTGCGTGCGGTAGGATTCCATTTACAGAAAATTCTGGAAAAGGCAAACTCAACTCTAGTGACAGACATAGATCGGTGGTTTCCTGGGAGTGGTTACCAGGGCGGGGAGAGGAAACTTTTGGGGGAGGGGGGGTGTTGGATAGGTTCACTATTTTGACTGTGGTCATGGTTTCGAGGGTAGGTACAGACCTCAAAACGATGATCAACTACACAGGTGAAATGGTGTCGTTTTTCACTGATGTCAAGTACCCCTTAACAGTGTTGTAGAAACGTTTGTTTTTCTCAAGGCAGCGAGTTGGTGGAGGGAGATTCGGGGTCCAGGAAGGCTGTGATTTAGGATGGAAGGGACGTGAGCCTGCCCTGGGGCTCCCGGGGGCGCGGGGGCCGCTGAGCCGTCCTCGGGCCCCCAGAGAGGAACGCTGAGAGGCAGGAGCAGAGGCTGAGCGCCAAGGTGTGTGTCTCCCCCCACCCTCCCACCACCCCTGCACAGAGGCGGGTGGCAGCTGTGTAGGGACTCAGGGTTTCAGTAAGAGGAACAGAATTCACCACGAACAAGGAAGGGTGCGGGGATCGCACAAGCGGAGGACTCCCAGAAGCCACAGGCAACGGGAACCCCCTCCGGTGGTGGAGCGGGGAGGGTGTGGGGGGAGGAGAACCTGGCAGGGACGACAGGCGCTGAAAAGCGCAAGGCAAGTACAGTCCGGCCACGCTGCACAACCGCCCCGCCCCCGGAGCTCGGGGACATGACAGCCCAGAGAACGCGTGGGGGCCGACAGCAGATGTCTTTAGGGGAACCCAGTAGCCACGTGGGCTGGAAGGGAGGTGAATCCAATCACAAATGGCCTGGCCCCATAGACCGAGGGGCCTGGGATCGATGTGCAGGTGCGGGGGAGCCCCTGCAGGTTGTGGAGCTCAAGAATGACACCACGAGGGCACTGCTTCAAAGACTGGCCATGGCTCCCCATTACCTAGCCTCAGACCCAGGTAATGAGGATTTGGTTGCAGGGCTCCCGCAGTGGGACCATGCCTTTTCACACCATCTTTTCTGCCGTGACTCCTTTCCTCAAGCCCTCCTGCAGCGGGACCAGCCGACCCACTCTCCCTGGGCACATGTGGCCACTGGCTGATCCTGCTCACACCCAAATGCCATCGTTATCCACTCTGACATTCATTCGTTTATTCGTTCATTCAATACCTTTGGAAGTCTCATTGTGTGCCAAGCCCCCAGCTAGGCCCCAGGGACCCAGCATTGAACAACAAAGTCCCTGCCCTTGTTGACCCAGATGTGGGGGGAGGGGGAGGGATGGGGGGGAGGCAAACATATAAACAGTGAATATGTTTAGTGGCTAGGTGTCAAGAGGTAAACAAAACAGGGTAATGGGAGAGAGGGAAGAGAGACAGGTGTGGGCCACATTAGAGACGCCGGTCAGCAGAGGCTTCCAGAGAAAAGAACAACGAGGAGGTCCCAGTTTTTGTAATCTCTCTGTAAAGACCCAAGGCTAGAGTGCTCCAGGCAGAGGGAATAGCAAGTGCAAAGGCCCTGGGGTGGGAATATGCTGAGCTTGTTCCAAGACCGAAGGCAAGTCCTGTAGCTGGAACAGAGTAAGCAGGGAGGGAGGTGATAGGAAACGCAGTCAGAGGTAGGTGGGGCTCAGGCCACGTGACTTTGCAGGCCAAGGGAACAGTCTGGGTTAAGTCTAACTAGACAGGAAAGCCCAGGCAGGGGTGTAAGCAGGGAAGCGCTGCGCTGATCTACATTTTAAAATGACTGCTCTGGCTGCGAGGTGGAGGGTGGACTGGGTGGCTGTGGAGGGAGGAGGGGAGGAAGCTGACCTTCCTCTTCCCTCCTGGAGGGACCTGTCCAAATACCTCCTTATTCATTCATTAAGGTGACACTCAGTGAGTCCCTACCATGTGCCCAGCCCATCCAGCCCCGCCTCCCACATGGGCAACCAACCCTGGGGCATGGCTACCCTTCAGTCTCCTGGCTTGTCCCTGAGAGAGATCTCACTGTCTCAGCAGAGCCCTGTCTCACAGTAAGTGCCCAACGACTGCTCGGTCTCACTGTTGTCACTGCTACTCTGCGTCAGTGATGACCCCTCTCTGAAAGTCTTCCTTGGGGCTGCCACTTAGATTGGGCTCCACCATAAACCCCTGTGACATAGTCTCTTGGTTACTGACCTCGGTGCTCTTGAAATCTTCACATGCGGGTGTTTGGCTGTGCCTCCCGATAAACTGAAAATTCTTTCTAACATTCACAGTACACATGGGGCACCTGGCTGGCTCAGTGGCTCAACTCTTGATCCTGGCTCAGGGCATGATCTCATGGTTCATGAGATCGAGCCCCACGACAGACGCTATGCTGACAGTGCAGAGCCTGCTTGGGATTCTCTCTCTCTGCCCCTCCCCTGTTCGTGTGTGTGTGTGTGTGTG
The DNA here is from genome assembly GCA_028646485.1 of Cryptoprocta ferox. Lineage (NCBI taxonomy): Eukaryota > Metazoa > Chordata > Mammalia > Carnivora > Eupleridae > Cryptoprocta > Cryptoprocta ferox. The sequence goes on along the minus strand of CM053561.1, from coordinate 29,630,326 downwards.
TGTGTGTGTGCGCGCGCGCGCGCGCGTGTGCACTCATGCTCTCTCTCTCTCTCTCTCAAAATGAAAAAAAGACTTAAAAAAACCCAATAAATTTAAAACTCCCTCAGTGCCAAGCACAGAGCTCTGCTTGTGACATTTGTAGGGTGAAGGACAGGAGACGGAAGATGGAGGAGGGAGGGGGGAAGCTGGAGGAGGGGGCAGGAGGATGGAAGAGAGAGGAAGAGAACTGAGGAGGGAGGAGGAAGGAGGGGGAGGAGGGAGGAGGAGGGACGGGGAGCAGGAGGATGGAGGAGAGAGGAAGAGAAAGGAGAAGGAGGGAGAAGGGAGGGGGACG
>CM053561.1:29540174-29629492 GCA_028646485.1 Cryptoprocta ferox | reverse complement strand
GGGAGGAGGGAGGAGGAAAGAGGGAGGGGAGAGGGGGAGGAGGGCTGACCCACCTGGCGGAGCTGGGCTGGATGTCCCTCCTGGGGACAGAGGACGTTGTTCTTACAGCAGAGCACCCTTTCAGGGCAACAACAGCCCTCTTTTCCCTGGCGCCACCAAAAGGGCTGGCCAGAGGTCCTGGGGACCAGAGAGACAGGCCCAGGGGACAGTGAGGACATCTGGGAGAAGAAAGCTGAGCAGGAAAGCTTTCCTTCCTTTTCTCTGAAGGAAAGGAGACAGGGCAGGGGGAAAGGAGCATGGAAGAGGGAAAGGTAAACGAAAAGGGACGCATGTCAGATACAGCAGAGAGCTTAACAGCTGGGTCAGCTCTGGGCTGCGAGCACGGGGACCAGATGTCGGAGTCATGGTCCCTCCCTGGAGGACAGCCCCATCCAGGGAGGTCGGGGGACAGATAAGGAACTAATGGCTGAACCCAGCATGCTAAGTGTGACACAGAGGTCACGTGGAACAGTCCAGAAGCCCAAAGGAGGAGTAGCCAATGCTGCTTGACAGTCACCCCAGAAGAAGGGCATCAGACAGGGGGCAGGTAGCAGGAGGACCCTGGGCTCTGCAAGGACCCCCAAGCAGTCCCTGCCTCCGAGTCTGCCTTTCCTCCTCATCTGTGCCCGTCGAGGCTCTGCCTGGCATCCACGGACACCAGCCTCACATCCCCCTCCTGCACGAGGCTAACCCCAGACAGTGTTCGTCCAAGCACCTGTGTTGCACACTGAGCAGGGACACACATGGCGCTCCCTTAGGCTTCGGGAGAGACCAAGGGGGACGGTGTCCCCAGCGCATCCCAGGGGCACCTGCCCAGACGTCCAGCAGAGAGGTGGGGTCTGACTGCAATGCCTGTCCGTCCCCCCCCCCCCCCGGGGCATGCCTCTCCTGCACCACTCCCTCCCTCTCGGCCTGGGCGCTCCTGGTTGGCTGAGAAAGGTCTGCCCTTCCCCCTCCCTGGCAAGCCAGCCCCAACGCGGCGCACCTGCCCCCAGAATGCTGAAGACGGTCACTTCAAGACCAAGCGGTTCCCCTGGGAATCTCCCTTCTCAGGGCAAAGACTCACTTTCTAGTTGGGGTTCCTTCACCACAGCGCACATCAGCACTATGGGGGAGCCTGCCCCAAATTCCCACGGTCAGGGCCATCCCAGACACAGGGAGTGGGAACCCGGGGACCCGCCCTCCAGTTCAGCTCCCTGCCCTCCCTGCTCCTCTGGCAAGGACACGCAGCCACTCTGTTCACCAGAAGGTGCTGTGGGGCGCGAGGTGGCCCAGAGGCTGGGGCAGAGCGGGCAAAAACCAGCTCCGGCCCCAGCTGCCGAGCGCCCTGTCACAAAGTCCTCTGGCAGCTTCCTCCTCCGCCCGGAGCCCAAGCTTCCGACCCGTGGCGGTGTGGGTGCGTGCGTACAGGTGTGTGCACACCCACGCAAACTTCCATGCGTGTCACCTGCCCACACCCTTCTGCCTTCCATCTCCCTGGCCCGTCACCCCAGGCCGGGCTCGAGTCTGGTGTGATGCCCGGCAAGGAGATACGCTGGCAGAGCTTGGAGAGCAGGGCACAGGGGGGTAGTGGGGAGCACGGGGGCTGGGGCAGAGGCTGGGGCTGGCTGTCAGCGTTTGCTCACCCCTGCTCTCTCTCTGAAGGGGAAGGAGTAAAGGTCTGCCACCCCCACTCTGAAAGGAGGCTCAGGAAACAAACCTGCAGGGGCAGGACACATGGCATCTGGAACCAAGGGGCTCCAGTAAAGAATTGGGGAGCATGAAGTGGAGTCAGAAGGCCTGGTTCCCATTCCAGCTTTTCCTTAACTTGCAGTGTGGCCTTGGGGCGCCACATACGCTCAGGCTGCTCTCGAGCAAAGTGGGGAGAGCAGGAAATGATACACATAGTGTAGTACCAGGCACTATTCTAAGCTGTTTACTTACACCCCAATTCTGCACACCAGCCCTGCGTGGTAGGTATCATCACCATCCCCATTTCATGGATGAGGAAGCCCAAGCACAGAGAGGTGAAGTCCCTTGCCTAAGGGCACACAGGCGGCAGGTGCCAGAGTCAGGCTTTGAGTCCCGGCAGTCTGCTCCCAGGTTCTTAACCACTGCACATACTACCTCCTTGCCAGCCTCGCGGGCTTGTGGGACTGGGGACTCAGTAAAGGACTTTGACAGAGGTGTGCCTCAGTGGTTCTCAAAGAGTAGTCTCCAGATGAAGGGCATCAACATCACGGGAAGCCGGTGCGGAACGCAAATTCTCAGCCTCCACCCCAGACCTGCTGATTCAAACCCTGGGGTTGGGGGTCCCATAATCTGTTTAGCAAGCCTTCCAGAGGATTCCAACGCACACTAAAGTCTGAGAACCACTGGTGTATATGTTTTATACCCACAGAATGTTCTTATTCAAGTTCACACTTCCCTGTTTGTAAGCTTAACTTGCTGAAATTGGCTGTTCCCAGCAGCCCAAATCCTGGAGCTCATTCTCGCTCTCTTCCTCTGGGGTCTCCAAAGGGGCTCCTTCAGCCATTTCGCCTTGATCCAGCCCCTCCCCATCCCTCTTCCTACCATTCTCCAAAGAAAAAGGAAATCACAGCCAATGTCCTTTCAGTAATAATAACCCCAGAACACACGCATCCCTACAGGGCTGACAAGCGTGCTTTCGCTCTCCCCGAGACGCTAACTTCCTAATAAATGGCAGCTTCCAAGGTGGTCTGTGACTCCGTGGGCATGCGCGTACACACACACACACACACACACACACACACACACACACACACACCTCACTCCACCTCATCAGTGAATCTCAGATGCTCCATGCAGGTTGCTACAAATGCACAGAAAAAGCAAAAGATGAAACCAAAATGAAGTCACACACTCTTCCACAAACACGCAGAGACAAAGGTGTGTTCACAGGCAGACCACCACCCCACAAAGACACATCGGTACACGCACGCGTGCATTCATGCACACAGAGAGGCAGGGACACGTGCACAAGCACACATATGTGGGCAGGGACACACACAGGGTCACACACACACACACACACACGTGGGCAGGGGGCTGCCTCCGCAGGTGGTGGTCCGTGAAGGGGGTGGGGAAGCCAAGTCCCTCTTGCTTTATGGACCTTCCTGCTTTGACTCTGTCCCCGGGGTGTGGCAGCAGGAGCCAGCCAGCAAGGGGCGGGGGGGGGGGGTGATGTGCAGGCTCCGGCTGAGACATTCCCTTCTGAACATCCTACTCCTCCCACCCTTGGAAGGAAAATTATGACTTTCTCAGGGAGGAGGTCTTTTTATTTTTTGTGTTTTCTCCTCTCCCCTCGTTCGGCACACGGCACTAATTTATGACTATTTTCCCAAGTCCACCGAAGTAAGAGGGTAATGGCTTTCAGCCGTTTGCTTTCTCTCACCTGTCATTCACCGCTGGCTACCTGACAGGACTGCAGACAATGTTCCAATCACAGGGGCTGTTTTTTTTTTCTTCCCCAGGGAAGCGAAGAATTCATAGTGGCCGTGGGGAGAGTTATTTCACTCCTGGACGGAACAACGTCAGGTAAACAGCTGTAAAAATTCATAACCAGCAGGGCTGCCTCTGGACAGGGGGTGGGCACGCTGCCCACAGCTCGGGCTCCGAGCTGGCCCGGCTGGGGGTCCGGGGAGCCAGGTGGCACTCGGTGACTCAGGGCCCTCAGCTTCTATTACGCCCATCAACTCCAGCCTCTGACCTTGAGTAGGTCATACTCCGCTTCTTTGTACCTCTAGTGCTCAGCTGCTACCTGGGGAGAAGGTTCTTTGCCCTCAGGGTCAGGAGGATGGTGGCCAGGCATGGGAAAGAGTTGTCTAGAGCCCAGGGGTTCCTTTGTGGGGGCCGCGTGTCCCCACCCGAGTGACAAGTGGCAGGCTGCCGAGTCTGGGTTGCTCATGTGCAAAACTGAGATTTTTCTATACCAGCACTGTTCGCGGTCTGAGCAAATCTGCAGTAATAGAAACATTCTCTATCTGTGCTGTCCTGCACCACAGCACTGGCTGCTGAGCGCTGGAAATGTGGCCGGTGTGAATGTGAAGGGTCTTAAGTTTCTACTTAGATTGTAATTAACAGACGTGTAAATAACCACACGTCTAGGGGCTACTGCTTGGGACAATGCAATGTTCTACTTTTATGCTTCTAGCATCTCACACTGATTATAGACCCTCCTCTGTTACTGTGAGGACTAAATGAGAGAATGCATATGGAGTCTGGGCACGTCCTTGGCCCTCTGTCAGTGGCAGCTCTTATTAACCCTGTGGGGCACAGAAGGGGGGATTTGAATTCAGGCATGTCAGGTTAGAGCAGCACTTTGAGTCACTTCCTTGCCTGCCATTGGATTTCAGTTTAACTGGCAAGGAGCTCTAGCTGCCACCGCTGAGGGACATGTGGGACGCATGACCAGGGTCAACGATCGGTGGCCCAGGAGAGGTCCTGTTGCCCTGCACCGTCACCCCCTCCCTTCTGCACCCCCGTCCTCCTCCTCCAACCCCCATTCCTCACCCTCCTGGCATCACCCAGAACTATAAGGAGGAGTCACCTGCCCAGGCTCTGGCACAGCGGGGCTGAGCGGAATTGCTCCTGTCTGCAATAAGACCTCATCACAGACAACGGGTGGGTCTCAGAAGAGCCCCTCTTCTCTGGAGACAGAGCATCGAGGAGATGCAGCAGGACCAGCTGGGGGAATGACCCCCTGACCGTCTCCTAAGGCAGTGCAGGCAGGGACTCACAGATAGGCTACACACCATTATTGACTGCTTCCGTGACCACGAGAAAGTTCATTGTTCTCCCTGAGCCTCAGTTCCCCCATCAGCTACATAGAGACATAAATGCCTACCTGGTGGGCGACCATGACGATTTGATGCAGTAACACGTGCAAGGTACCTGGAACCCCATAGGTGCTCAATAAACAGAAGCCATTATTGCTACCATCACTAGTATCCTGAGGGAGCAGAGCACACTGGGTAAGAGGCTAGTCGCTGGTGCCACACCACTCAAGTTCAAATATGATCTCCACCCCCGCCCACCAGCTCTGCTGTGATCTCGGGCAACTGTCTCCCCGTTTCCCCTTCTCTAAAGCGGTAATGATAATAACAGCACCGTCCTCAGTTATAAGGAGTAAAAGGGCTTACGGCAGTCACTGACACAGAGTGAGTACTACGCTCTCTGGTTACAGTAAATATTCTGATGAGGTTTCCCAAGAGGCCATCCTCATAAAGAAGTGGCCAACGGAAGAAACCCCAGCAGCCCTGGGTTTTGATGTGTTGATGGCAGGAAGCCGACCAGCGGAAGCAAAGGGGCGGGGCATGAGGAACCCACCAGAAAAACTTCAGGCAAAACAGAGGGTTCTAACGTAAAGATGACTTTGACCTCAAGGGTCCTGGCTCTTGGACACCCCGGGGACTTCACACCCACTGATGCTTCGTCATGAGAGAGTCAACTTCCTGATTTATGGGCAGGAAGACTCTGAGCAGAGCTGGCTGGTAAGAAAATGTGAACTTCCTTCATCTTTGGTCCTGTTTTCCCTGCCACTCAGCCACCTGCCCCAAGAGCCAGAGGGGGGAAGCTGAGAAAGGGACCCTCCCAGGGTCCTCCTTGGCAGAGGAACAGGGGTAGAAGAGAGGGAGAATCATCCCAGCCTCGCTCCTCAATATTCTTTAAATAGCATCAGACTGGACAGAAAATAACTAGAAAGGCAGAGGCAATTCTCCCTGCCAACCAGGTGAGGGCAGGCTGAGGTTCACCGGCCTTGGTGGTGCGCCAGGCTCTGCGCTGGGCAAATGTCACACGTCCTACGTCACAGCCCATATGCCATCCCTCCAAATGAGGGCACCAGGTTGGGGCAGGGACAGCGCCCTGGGGCTCCCAGGCAGCCTGTCTTCTTGATGTGGCCCCTGCTCTAATTTCAGAACGCGGCCTCCTTATTGCCACTTCTCAAATAGATGCAGAGGTGTCTATTTTTGGAGCTCAAAAGCAATGCCACCTTTCTCCTGGCCACGTTTCTAGTCAATAAAGTAGGCAATCCAAGTTGTAAAAATATACATTCTCCTCCCCACCCCTTGGCTCCCATGACTCGATGAAGCTATTTTCATTTTATTTTTTTTTAATGTTTATGTATTTTTGAGAGAGAGGGAGAGACAGAGTGTGAGTGGGGGAGGGGCAGAGAGAGGGAGACACAGACTCTGAAGCAGGCTCCAGGTTCCGAGCTGTCAGCACAGAGCCGGACATGGGGCTGGAACCCACGAACGCCGAGATCGTGACCTGAGCCGAAATCCGACGCTTACCTGACTGACCCACCCCAGGCGTCCCTTAGCTATTTTCATTTTAGATGGAGGGAAATGCAGCTGGTAAATATTTTAATTTTTCCTAAATTGGCATTTAGGCAAAAGGAAAGGTGTTCACTCTCGGATCTGGTCTTCTAATTTCCTGTGTCCAAAGAGTGAGGCAGGGACTGGGCCAGGCTCAGGGGGTCCTCGGACCATCAGCATTGCTTTCAGAAACACTCATGCAGGGCGCCTGGGGGCTCAGTCCATTGAGTATCCGAATTCGGCTCAGGTCATGATCTCGTGGTTCTTGAGTTCATGCCCCACATCGGGCTCTGTGCTGACAGCTCGGAGCCTGGAATCTGCTCTGGATTCTGCGTCTCCCTCTCTCTCTGCCCCTCCCCTGCTTGCCCTCTGTCTCCTCTCTCAAAAATAAACAAACATTAAAAAATTTAAAAAAAGAAAAAGAAAGCACCTGTGTATGCAGGGACAGATGACCTTCCCCCAGTGGGACGGGAGTCATGATCCCCGCCACTGAGCACCTGGTGGGGGGGCCAGGCCCTGTGCACACCGCATTCAGTACTCCCTCAACAACCACGACAGCTTTGCAAAGTATGCAGGACCAGCCCCATGTTATAGATGAGGAAACTGAGGCTCCCAGAGGGGAAGGATCTATTCAGGGCTCTGGCACACTTGGGGCCCAGCCAGGGCTCAGGGTTCCTTCTTCCACGGCTCACGGGTCCTCACACCACGCGGAGAGTGCTCCTCCGAGAGCCGGGGACTGATGGCTTGGGTACGGACTGTGAAGACAGCGCGGCTGATTCACTGGCTTCAGAAGCCCCTCCCCTGCTTCCTTCTCCTCTCCGTTCAGGCCCTAAACACCTGCCCTTTCCATCAGATCACATCCCCCTGGGCAGGACTCCCTCGAAGCAGGTGGTAGTGGGGGGCACCTGAGAGGGAAGCAGCTCCCTTCTCCTTAATTGACTGTAAATTGCTCCAGAGCTTTTAATGAAGGCCGTCAGGAGTAATTAGTCGGCTGCCGTGGCCACTCTGTGTAAACACCGAAGGCGGGGCTGGGGGCAGGCTGCACTGGGCATCCCGCATCTCGGCTCTCCTGTGCCTCTCTGCCCCCGTGAGCCCCCCTCCATTCCCACGTCTGTTCCCGAGGGCCACAGCTGAGGTGTGGAGCACACAGGGGGTGTCCCAGGCAAGGGGCCCTGCAACGCAGGCAGCGGGGGAGGGGTGCTTCCAGGGAGCCCAGCACCACGTCCACGGGCAGCCGCCCCTGGGGCTGCAGGACGGGGCAGGCCTGCGGGGAGGACTCACGCCAGACTCAGGAGCCAATTCCAGGGGCTGGGAAGCAACATGGCCAGGGAGGGCGGTCTCCAAGTGGGGCTCCCAGCCCGGCAGCAGAATCTGCTAAGAATCTGTGGAAAGTGCAGATTCTTGGGCCCCATCCCCACCTCCCGGACCAGACCCTCGGAGATGTGGCCGGCAATCGTGTGGTAACAAGCGGAACTTTCAGGGGGTTCTGAATTGCTGGGGAAAGGGAACGAACGATGGGAGAGGCCTGCCATGCTCAGTTTACAAGCTGGGGAAACTGAGGCCTGAAGACCTGAGGGCATTTATGTAAGAGCACACAGCCGAGAATGGAGCCAAGGGCATCCCCGGGGGATCAGACCATCGGCTTCGAACCTTGGCCCTGACATTTCAAGGTAGGCTACTAACTTTTCCTCATCTGTAAAGAGGGAACAGCAGTGGTCCCACTGGGTAGCCCAGGGGGCTCAGATGCACGGGAACCTGGCACTGCCATCGTACTCGGAGGCCCGCGATGTGACCGGGCACAGAGAAGGACGAGACATGAGGAGTCACAGACTGTGTGACAAATAACAGAATGCTGGCGCCAGCACGCACGCCCAGCCCCGCCCAGGGCACGGACTGCTCACTGTTTTTGTGCGCCCGGCTGCAGGGAAGTCCCTGCCGCCTGAGCTCTCCTGTCCCCGAGCTGTCCCCGAGCTGTACAGGTGTCTCCCTTCCATTTCCCCTGGACGCCTCCCCCTCAGAAAAGGCTTTCCTGGCCCAAGGCTGTCGAAGCCCAGGGATGAATGTGCTCTTGCACCAGGACAGACACGGAAGTCGTTACACATAGGAGGGGTCCCCCACCCCGTGGCCGTTCCCCACACCAGGCTCCAAAGGAAGGCCATCACCGTCTGCGCCTTCCAGGCGACCCCACCGAACAAGGCTCTAAGACACGGTCCTGGCTCTCAAAAAGTTTACGACTGGGTCCGTTCCCTACCTCCACCCCAGAGTACCAAGTTACTACAGGGGTGGCTGATTACGACCAACACCCAGGGTGACCAGGACGCCCGAGGGGCTTTGCGCTCCCCGGCCTCGTGCCCGAGTGTGCCAGTGCTGAGCAAGGCTAAGCCCCCGAGGACACCCCCCCAGTAGTGCCCTGAGGCCCCGATCCACTTTGATCTGCCAGGGAACCTGCCACCCCACAGAGGTGGCATCCCTGCCGAGGAGGCTGGGCTGCCCCCGGGGGTGACAGCCTTCCAGAAACCAAGGACATCTGTCTGCAGGCTCTGATTCACTCGCCTCCACTCTACAGAGCCTGTGTGAGGAGCCTGGAGCCAGAGGCCACACGGGACCCAGCGGGCGGGCACCGCTGCCCTCACCCCGCCTCCTGGGGCTGCACGTGAGGGACAAGGCAGGAGGGACGATGACCTGCTTGCAAAGCGGCCGGAAGCTGCCTCCAGGCAACCAGACAAGGGCGAGCAGGGTGCCTGGGTCCCGCCGGCACTACTTGCCTGGAGAACAGGGGAGACAAATGCCACCGCCCTGCCCGTCAGGGTGAGTTATCCACAACATAGGGTTTCTCTAGCGAGCTCATAAAGCAGCTGATGCGGCGAAGCAGGTCTACACTCAATAATGCCTCCGTCTCACTCCAGTCGGACGCCAGCATATTCATCTTGAATTATCCTTTTCAAAGGCCAGATCAATCCTAGGAAACGCCGGGGCTCCTGCCGCACACAGTCCTGCTGCCAAGAGCGCCAGGAAAGTGGGTCCGTGAGCAGTGCTGTGACCCCCGGGGGTGGGGACAGAGAGGCAGCGGGGCGCCCTCTCCCTCGCCCCCGGGGAGGGGGCTCCAAGGGACCAGAGATGAGCCTCTTGTCCCCTGCATCCATCCACTGGGCTATGCAGGTAGAGCGGGGAAGTGAAAGAGAGGCCGGAGACGGTGGGTGAGGAGCCCCTGCAGCCCTGAAGATGGAAGATTCTCCTCTCCACCTGCTCTCATCCACTCGCCCACAAAGCAGGTCAAGTGTTGGTTATGGAGGGAGAGAGACCTAGATTTGAATCCAGCTCCGCAGCTTTTAAAAGATATTTATTTATTTTGAGGGAGAGAGAGTGAGAGAGAACGCGCACTGCGCGCTTGCACATGAGCCAGCGAGCCTGCAGGGAGGGGCAGAGAGAGAGAGGGAGAGAGAGAATCTCAAGCAGTCTCTGTGCTGTCAGCGCAGAGCCCAATGAACCCCACGAGGGTGGGATCATGACCTGAGCCGAAATCACCAGTCGGACGCTTAACCGACGGAGCTACCCAGGCGCGCAAACCCAGCTCTTTAACTTAATGACCATGAGCCTTGCTAAGCCTCAGTTTCCTCATGTGTAAAATGGGCTTAATAACCACCTCCTCCATAGAGCGCGGTGAGAATCAAATGAGCAAGGCATGCAAAAGCTTTGTGCAGCAAAGACAGGAGGGTGACCAGGAAGGAGAAGGTGGGCAAAGTCTGTCCTAAGTCAGAGGACCGGCCACAGGGGCGGGGGACCTCCAGAATCAGTCAGGGGGCAGGCCTCTGTCTGCAGGCCTGGGGCAGCTGTCATAGGAAGTCAGGCTGACACTAGGAGCTGGGCAGGCCAGGACAAATGGGGAGCGGCAGCAGCAGCAGCAGACAGCCCGTTAGTAGGAGGGTGGCACTCACTGTCCGGTGAGACAGGGAGGTGCCCACTGCCGCAAGGGCCTGCCTGCTGCCTGCACCCCTCCAAGCAGACAGTTGGGCCAAGTGGATTCCTGGTCAGGCTGGAAACGGGACCAGGCACCTCTGGGACTCAGCCACGTGGAAAGTGAAAATGCCCCTTGGAAGAGTAGCACATAAAACCATAGCAAATATTTATGTGTCAGACACGGTGGGTTCTGGCCACTGAGGAAGTCATTCCCGTCCCCAACTGCTTCTCATCTCGCTGGGAAAAGCACGAGTCAGTGACAACACCTACTAGTGCCAAGCATGGTTCTAAATGCTTGAAGTTCTTACTTAATCCTCACCACCATCTTAGGAGTGTACACAGTTGACCATCATGCCCATGTTCCAGCTAAGTAAACTGAGGCAGAGAGAGGTCAAGTAGCTGATGACATAGTCCACACTTGCTGAAGTTGCCGGACAGGGTTTCTTGGAAGAGGAGGCACTAAGGACAAGCGGTTCAGTAAAAACAATGTCCACCATTTGTACAGGGACTTTTATTTTCAAAGCTCTTTCTTGAAGCGCCTTGAGAAGCTGGCCGGGCAAAATACAATCATCGCCATTTCCAGAAGAGGAGAACGAGGCTCAGAGAGGTTATGGGCCCTGCCTGAGGTTACACAGCTAGGAAGTGGTAGAGCTGGGATTAGAAGCCACGCCTGATGGCTCCCCGCCCCACGTGGGGGAGGGGAAGGGGCAGGCGCCAGGTGGAGGCCTGCAGGGAGACATCTGCACCAAGGGACAACGTTCCTGGGCGTGCATACCCTTTCTGACAACACACCTTGGTCTCCCGTTCCGGGCTCGGTCCCCTGAACCACGTAAAGAATAACTGGGGCGAGGGGAGTGAGGACACATTCAAAGCCAACTCTGCCTGTGCCATCTACCCAACCAACTGGATGCTTTTTGGCTCTTGCAAATCACACCGTCGGCTGGTTCCCGGGGAGCCCAAGCATTCCCGGTTGGCTGCAAGCTCAGCACATCTTCATCCGAAGGCAGGGCTGAGCCAGGCTCCTCTGCCAGCCCGCGAGCTCCCCACAGAGAGGGTACCTGCCGCCTGGCCACGACACAGCTGGCCGAGGCCCCCACTGCCTTCCCCGCTGGTCACTGGGAAAGGCCATGGGCCCAGGGACAAGCAGCCTGGTCAGTCTCATACTCTCGTCTATCTTCTCCAGTTATTTTTTTTTTAATGTTTATTTATTTTGGTGGGCGGAGGGGAGAGGGACAGGCAGGGAGAGGGGGGGAGAGAGAGTCCCAAGCAGGCTCCACGCGTCAGCACAGAGACCTGCTCGGAGTTCAATCTCACGAACCGAGATCATGACCTGAGCCCAAACCGAGGGTCGGATGCTTAACTGTCTGAGCCACCCAGGCGCGACCCAACTCTGTGTAATGTGTCCGGCAAGGATCAGCATCTTTTGCATAATGCTAGGAAGAGAGACCCGGACAGGAAACTGACTTGCCTAAGCTCATGCAAACGCACGAGCAGAGCCCGCCTGGGACCCAGGCTCCTGCCCCAGCCCCAGGCCTGTGTGCCCAGACCAGGCCATGCTGGCCACTCTCCTCGCCCTGGAGCAGCGGCACCTTCACTCTATGTGGACCGCTGGCCACTGAGACCCATTCCTGGCTGACAGACTGAAGAAAGGCCCACATAATCCTGAGAGGCGGCAGAGCAGGGTATAAAGCGTGGACGTTGAGCGAACTCTTAGGGTTCAAATCCTGACTTGGTGGTGGGGGCTTGGGCAGCTACCCTGACCTGAGTCTACACCATGGGGATCGTGATAGGACAAGACTTCCCATCACTGCTGCCAGGATTCGATGAGACCACGCAGGTAACCTAACTAGCGAGACGCAAGTCCTAAATATTTACTGTCATTATTTTTAATTGATCCACAACGACCTATTTCTGCCATGCAAGACGCCACACAAACTTCTTGTTCCACGGCCTGTCAGCCTATCCGATCACCTTCTGAAATGCCTGTCCCCTAGCTTCAGCCTGTCAAACCCCAGCCCCTCCTGTCCCCTGTACCATAAAGCCTCCTCCGTCCCTGTGTCCAGGATGAATTCTTTCCCGCTCTGGGTGTGAGCAGCCTCGACAGCTCCTGCCTCCTGCTTGCCTGGGCTGGACTAGGCATTGACCGCTGGCCCCTCCTCCCCTCCGCATGGGGGCTCCTTCAAAGTAATGACCCACTCACAGAATCCCAAAGTTGTGGTTAAGTGCCCGGGCTTGGGGGCCAGGCAGCACTACGTTCAAGCCCGATTTCCAGCCCATCGAAGCTCCGTGATCCTGTGCAAGTTGCTTATCCTTCTCTACCCTCTGCCCCTGCACCTGTGAGACAGGGCATTACATGGCCCGCTCTCGGGGTTGCTATAAGGATTCAATGGGTCACGCATATGAAGAGCTGACCTGGACACAGCATAGGAAAAGACAGTTGCCATTTCCCCAGATGTCTTGAAGGTGCGTGTCCCTCCCCCACCCCCGAGCACAGCCTGGCACAGGTGCCCAGTGCAGGCCGTTAACAGCCTGTCTGCATGACAGGTGGGCACATCATCGTTATCATTAGGGTGATTATGGCAGCATCCAAAACGCCCGGCCCACCCCCACCCCTGTCCGTCCACAGCCGGGGGCACAGGCTCCAGGTGTGGCCAGGCAGGGGTCTCGCGGGAGGGGCTGCAGACCAGAAGGGCACACCCTTTGAGAGCCGATGCTGCCCTGAAGAAAGACAGAGAGGAGGCCAGGCCATGGAGGTCACCAGGCCCTCCCCCGCTCCTAGAAGGAATAGTAAAACCCCTGCTCTGAGGTCACCAGGAACCCAGGGCCCCAGGCTGGTTGGTCCCAGGATCCGATCATCTGGACCGACAGTGGGTCACCTCCTTCCCTCCAAAATCTCACACCACACCCTGCTCCAAGGCCAACAGCCCCAGGGAGCCTCTGGACCACCCCACATTCCTGGAGCATTCTACCCCAGACTGTGACAGCTGTGAGGCACCTGCGGCCCCTTCTCCAAACCTCGAGTCCCGCACTCACAGCTCACCCGGAGGATGGCCCTTCTCCCCCAGGCCCGCAGGGGGCCAGGGGCCTGCAGGGCAGAGCCCCCTGGAGCCCCTTCGGCAGCTCACGTGTTTCAGGCTGGAACCCAACAGTAATTCTCTGGGGCCCTTGGGCAATCTCCCAACCTTAGGCCTCAGTTTCCCCACCTGGAAAGGGAGAGTGTTTGACTATGACAGTGGCCATCGAGCTGTCCCACAGGAGTCCCTAGCTGTTCACAGGCCTTCAGAGGTCCTTCGGGAGGGGGGTGAAAGTGAAGGTGAGGAGTACAGGCTGTTACGTCGCCCCACTGTCTACCTCTGGTCCCAACGTCACCCCCAGACCATTATTTCTCCTCCGCATTTATTCTTGTCTAACACATTGTATATTTTCTGTATTGTCATTAGCTACCGGGCCCCACTGCCTCTGGGCAGGTGGTTGGCAGAAAAGCCCACACCACCCTCTGAACACACACTCAACTGAGATTTGGGAGCCCCTCACCGGCCTCCCTGTGTCTACACTCCCCTGAGGCTTTGCCTCCACCCTTGCCAAGGAACTGCTCTGGGGGACCATGACCCCTCTCCTCCATGTCAGTCCTAAGGAACCCCTGGCTTAGGAGGAAAAAACATTCTCGCTCTGTGATTTCTCCAGCCTCTCCTGAGACAGGAGTTCTTCCCTTTACAGGAAGGGGGAGGGGCACAGCGATGAGGGACAGCCCCCTCCAGGACCCTAGGTACAGAGAATGGTCCCAGGAAAGGCCAGAACCTCTCCCTGACTCCCCTCTTATCCAGGCCTGTCCACATCTGCTCCCGAGCCCCATGCCCGGAGGTCTGGCCATCCCCGAGTGTCTGCTGCCCCCAAGCCCGCCATTCATGTCAGCCCTCCCACATCCCGATCCGTGCTTCATAGGGACCCCCTTGCGGGGAGCCGTCCAAGCACTTGCAGGTGCTCTGCTCCCCCGTCTACCGAGACGGCTAAGGTGGGGTCAGCCCCCCTGAAAACTGTTCTCCCCGGGTCCAGACGGAACAGCTGGGCACTGATGGAGTTTGCAGGAAAATTAATCAGCGCCGACTAGCCGCGGTGCCAGGCGCTGCCTGGGCCAGATCCATCCTAATGAATCCCGAGCTCCTGCCTTAATGGCTCCTGACAAGACTAATTTAGTGGCGCAGGTGATTAACGTGAGCATTATCACCTGAATTGTGGCTCAGGATGCTTTTGGAGGTAGTGAGGGGTCCGCCAGCGGCGAGGGGGGGGGGTTGTCGACTCCATGTGGACTAACCTTGGCGACATATGGAGGGTCCAGGAGCCCAGGGGAGGGGGCTCCACAAGACATCCAGCATCCGCTGGTCCTCACAATTTCGTTCGTCCCTCCTTACATTCGTTCAGTGTCCACTGAGACTCTGTACCAGGCACTGTGCTTGGCACAGAGCACATGCAGGCTCAGCAGGCTCAGCTATAAAATGGAGACAGTGACGCCCCTCGGAGATGCACTGTGAGGTCCACGCGAGGCCAGGAATTGAGAACCCTTCCCAGAGGCCCTGGCAGGCGGCTGGCGGTCCATAAATGCTAGCTAATATTATCACTCGACAATCTCCTATTACACATAAATAAGAAAATTATAATTAATTTTAACGTCGATATTAATAAAAGTAGTAAAAGGGAGCAGCTGGGGAGTTACACCCCCACAACCATGCTAGAACTCACTCAGGGCTTTCACAGGGGCAAATACAAAGCCGAAAGAGGGTGGGGGCCTCAGAGCAGGTGACATCGGAGCTACGCCCTGAAAGATGAGTAGGGATGCATCAGGCAGGAAGAAGAAAGAGCCCTCCCTGCCGTGGGACCAGCATGGCGAAGGAGCGGTGGGGAGACAGAGCCGAGGTTTTGGGGGGCTGGGGGCGTCCCCACGGCTGGAGATCAGGGTGTGAGTGGCGGGTGACAGGCCGTGATGAGGTCTCACTCCTTCCTCTAGGCACCTGGGAGGCTTGTGGCTGGCAGTTGAGAACTGGGATAGAGGGAAGGATGTTGGTGCCCGGCCCTGAGGGATATGTCCCCCTCCAGGACCCAAGGTATCAAGATCAGGGTCGCAGCCAAGGCAGATGGACCAGATGTCCTCTGCCCCTCACGGAGCTCCTCGGTCAGCTTGCTGTCTCCACACCAGGCCTCCCGCTGCCGCTTCTGGGCCTCCCTGCGGGTCCCTAGCACGCACACCATGTGCAGCCCCGGCAGGCAGCTGGGGTGATCCAAACACGACCACTGCACGGGGCGGGGGCCTCGTCATTCACAAGCACAGGCACGTACGGCGTCTGTGCCTTCTGGGGCATGCGCTCTCCCGGGCTCACTTCCTGGGCAGCCGTCCCTGTCATCACCAACACCTCGCTCCTGACCCCCTTGGGAGAGGAGCACGCGGCCTGAGACTGCAGGAGGGAGGGCGCACAGGAGCGGAGCCCATGGGAACATCCCCCCACACGCCCACCTTCCCCAGGACACCCCGAGCCCCAGGTACCCGCCAGGCCCTGGGGACACAAAGATGGTCCAGGCCACCAGGACGCATTCACGGTGCAACAGGGGAGGCAGACGAGCAACTGAGCCACAATAGCATGGTGATGGGGACTGACAGAGAGGAAGGAAAGCAAAAGAAGCAGCCTGGAGAAACCCAGGAAGGTCACGCAGAGGAGGCAGCATCGGAACGGACTTGGCTGACCAGCGAAGGCTCGCCACCTTCCAGGCAGCAGGAGCGGCAACTGCAAGGCTGAGGTAGGAACCCGCCCCTCATGCTCACGGCCCGGCAGGGAGGCCAGTGTGGCTGGAGGGGAGCAAGCGTGGGGGAGGGGAGGACACGAGGTCTGACATGTGGCCAGAAGGCCGACAGCCTTCATGCCACTCTCCTTCCAAGTGGGATGGGGGACTTGAGCACACCTCATGACAGGCTCCGCCTCAGGACCCCCGACCCCTCGGCTGCGGGGATGGGGGAAGGCTTCAGCGGGGCGAGGGGGCAGGGAGGCCACTGCGACCATCAAGAGGCTGCTAGATAATCCAGGCCTGCGCCGTGGTGGCGGGAGCAGAAGGGGCTCGAAGTGAGAAGGTTCTGGAAATATCTTGAAGATGGCACCAACAGGATTTGCTGATGAATCGGAAGTGCGGTGAGAGGGAGAAAGGGAAGAGGCAGGGACAATGCCACGTTTCTGTCCCGAGCAACTGTGTTTGGGGGGCGGGGTGCAGTTGCAACGGAGCCAAGCGAGGCTGCAGGGCAAGCAGGGTCTGGGGGAAGGGCAGGAGTCTGGCCTGGGTGCACAGAGGCTGAGAGCCCTGCAGACACCCAAGTATAAATGCTGAGCACAGAGGTGCACACACAAGTCTGGAACGTCCTCCGCAAGGAGGCCCAGGAAGGAGGTAGAAGCCTCCGGCTTGTTGGCATGTGGACAGGACCTGAAGCCGCGAGACCAGAGTTGACGGGCACGGGGATAGAACACGGGGAGGCACACAGGAGCTGGGCCTGGGGCCCTGCAACACTCAGGGGCGCCGGAGGTGTGGAGGAGCCGACAAAAGAGGCTGACAAGGAATAGCCAAAGAGCTGATGCCCGGGAAGAGACAAAGACCAAATGCCGGAAGGCCACAGGTCTGAGAATTAAGGACTGGCTTTAGCCACCTGGAGGTGGTCGGTGACCTTGATGTGGGCCATACTGGTGAGTGTCTGGAGTGGATCTGGGACATCACCTGCAGACAGAACCCAGGAAGCTCCATCCCTCATCCTACAGGTGCCATGCGGCCATTCACTGCACACCCAAGGCCACGGTGCGGGCGATGCCACCAGCCCGACCGGGCGCCGAGTCCTCCATCTGTCCTTGCTCTGCCCCTCCCCGGCCAGCTCAGCTGCTGATGACAGATATTCATGTCTGACACACAGGGACAAGGGGGCCCTGAATGTTAACAGGCTCGTGGCGGGAGGGGGAGGCAGGACTCCCTAATGACTTCATTTTGCTCCTGTCTTCTCCGGCTGGGAGATGGTCCCCCAAAAGAACATCGGGCAGAGGGAACTGGAACCAGAGATGGGTGACGAGACAAATGACACAACGCGTAGCCTCCACAAGGGATCTGGGATGGCTGTGCTGGGCCCTCCCCCTCCGCTCCCCGGCCCAGGGCCGCTGGCCCGCCGGCAGCAACCGAGGCGACAGCATAAAGAACGGAAAGGCCCAGTAGGTTTGGGGTGAATCCAAGACCCAATCTCTAGCTCAGGAGAGAACATGTGCAGAAACTACAAACTAACGGAGCCCGCAGCCAACTCTACCTCCGGAATCGTAAGAGGAATTTGGAAACACATTAGTTAAAACACTCGGTGCGCTACCTTGAGCACGCAATAAACATACTTATTACAATCATATATATAATGCATATCTAGTATATCATATACTATTATTATTACTCTGTACGGCTCCAGTGGTCGGAATTAGGCTCGGCGGGTGGGAGTTCCAGGGACAGATTTTAGGAAGAGGTTTTCATTCCCAGAACTGTCCCATAGCACAAAAATGAACTGTCTTATAGGATCACGACCGGCTTGGGCTCTGCCTCTAGCCTTTGGGAGTGACCGCCCCTAGACCCAGCTCCTCTATGCGCCTGTCTCTCCCCTGCCCCCCCCCACCAGCCCATGGCTAGCGGGACAGCTCAACCAGTCATCTCCAGGCCGCACACAGGCCCTCCTTTCAGTAACAAATCATTCCAGGTATGGAATCCAGGGAGGGGTCTACTCCACCCCCATTTTGCAGGCTGGAACACCGAGGTTCAGAAAGCAAAGGGCCAGTGAGAGCCGAGCCTCCGAGTCAAGTCTCTACATGGCAAGCAAAGGGCCAGCCCCTTGGACCAACTGTTTCGACCGCCCACCCTCCCCCTGGCACCCCGCCACATCCACGTGAGTCCACATCAACCTCTGAATGGCCCAGGGCCACACAGGTGACAGCACACGGTGGAGATCTCCAGGCTTGTTATCTGAGGGCCTGGATATACACTGGGCCAGCAGGGCCATCCAAGATGGGCCCAATGCCCTCTCATTGATGAGATAGGGTAGGGCCCAGAGAGGGGCAGCGCTGTGCCCAACGCCACACAGCGAAGAACAAAAACTATGTTCATGACTCTCAGGCCAGAGCTCGCTGCCCCCTCCGGATGCAACATGAAGGGAGGAAGCCAGGAAGGTATGGGCCAACTCAGCACCAGCCCCTGCCCAGAGGGACGAACGGAGCTGTCTTCCAGCTCACTGAGCCCTCTCTCCTTCCTCCGGTCCCCTGGAGCCAGGGATCAATCCCCACTGCACCAGATGGACGTCCCTGCTGTGACTGCCAAGCGCAGCCTTAATGGGGCCGTGTCCTAGGAGTCGCTCCCGGAAGCCGATCAATGCTAGCGTTTGCAGAAGACAATCAAGAGGCAGAGCCAAAGGTAACTAGAGCGGGGCCTGCTGGAGGGCTCACTGGGAGGGGGTGGTCACTACCAGCACTGGCCAAGCATATCCACCCCGCCCCACCACGCCCCCTGCACCGCCGGCCTCTGAGAACCCCACACTCAGGGCAGAGCAGGGTCACGGGTGGGGTGACGCAGCCAGCACGGCTCACCTGAGAGCGGCCTTGACCTCTCCCAGCCAGCAGCCCTGTCAGTTAGCGGCTGGTCATGTCTCTGCCTCAAAGGTTCCCCCTGCCCCAAATATAGTCCCTCCGCCACAAGCAATCCCTGGGAGGCTGAGGTTAGAACAGACCCTTCTAGGGGCACCTGGGGGGCTCAGCTGGTTGAGCATCTGACTTCAGCTCAGCTCACGATCTTGCGGTTCGGGAGTTCAAGCATCGCATCAGGCTCTGTGCTGACAGCTCGGAGCCTGGAGCCTGCTTCGGATTCTGTGTCTCCCTCTCTCTCTGCCCCTCCCCTGCTTACACTAGTTCTCTCTCTCTCTCTCTCTCTCTCTCTCTCTCTCTCTCTTAAAAATAAATAAACATTAAAAAGTGTTTAAAACAGGGGGCACCTGGGTGGCTCAGTCAATTACGTGTCCAACTTTGGCTCAGGTCATGATCTCGCAGTTCGTGAGTTCGAGCCCCGCATCAGACTCTGTGCTGACAGGTCAGAGCCTGCTTCAGATTCTGTGTCTCCCTCTCTCTCTGCCCCTTCCCCTACTTGCACTTTGTCTCTCTCTCAAAAATAAATAAACATTAAAAAAATGTTTTTAAACGTTTAAAAAGAAAAAAAACAGACCCTTCTGAAAATCAGCTGCGGGGAACAGTATGTGAAGGAACAGAAAGGGAGTCTTTGGGGACTCTGCTCAAGGGCCACCACCTCCCAAAAACCTCTGCTGCTTCCTCCTGCCTCTGCTCTGTCCCCAGAAGGACAGATCTTCCTCCTTCAAGGCCCCACTGGGACTTAACCAGACATCCAACCCAGCCCCCATCACCCCAACATTGACTTCTTTATCCTTCCGTCGAATTCCTCTCTGGGCACATGACAGTTAGGCCCAGCACAGAGGGTGCAACCCCCCCCTATATCTGAGGGACTGATGAATGAACCGGAAGAGCCTCTACTGACGACAAAGGCTGCCAGTGGTCATTCACTTACTGAGCCACATATACTAGGCGCCTACTCTCCTCCCTCCACACCGGCCCCGTGCGAGGCCTGGGTGTGGGGAGAAACCCCAGATGAATCCAGAAGCCCATACGCAAGCCTGAAGCTCAGCAGCATCCGCAGGAGACTTCCAGGTACCCTCTCCACACCCCCCTCCCCAACCCCGACCAGGAATGGAGCTAAGCCTACAGAAGAGGCAGACAGAGAGGCAGGCAGCCTCCTTCTTGGATGACCCTTTAAACACCTACACCTACAAATCCAGCCTTGCAGCGCTGATCCAAGGAGGCTGCAAGTCACCAAAGGAGCTGCAACTTTCCACAGGGCCCCCCACCCCATCCCATGGGTCCTAGAAATGAAGAGTGACCGGGTCGTGGGAACAATCCCCACAACAGTCAGAAATACACCTGTATACCCCGTGCCCACCTGCCAAACAGCTTCCACCAGGAAGAGGGGATGGAAAGGTCTCTCCAGGGACTGCCGTTGCGGCCCCACAAACAGCAGGGGAGAGGCTGGGGCCTGCTGAGATCTCCTATGGAGAATTTCACATCTTCTCTATCACACATCGACGTTTGGTTTTATATAAAAGAGTGTTAAAAATGACCTATGTATTAAATGCCTTCACAGCCCTCCCGTCTCTCCATGCCATCTTGCTTCATTTCCAAGGACAAGTGACGCTCCAGAAAGAGGCGCCACACCGACCCTGGCTGTACGCCCCTTCTGGCGCGCAGCCCCACCCGCGGACCCACGGATGAGGCCTGAGTTTAAGAGCCCCAGACGACAGCCACTTTCCCTAAGATGACACGGACAGGAATGAGGATGGGGAGGGAGTGTGAGTGGCGGCGGGAGGGACCTCTCACAGGAATGAGGGCCCCCCATCAGCGCGGCTGCATTTCCCGAGAAGCTTCTGGTCCCCGGAGCCGAGCGAAGGCCACAGGGCTGTGCGTGCACATCTCCAGCCACAGGCGTAGGAGCCAGGCCCTCAGGAAGGGGATCATGAGGACAGAGCTGGGTAATGAGGTGACTCAAGCTGGGGTGTGAGCAATGCTTGTGATCGCCTCCTAAACCGGCCATTTTTTCCCTGATGACAAAACAGGCCGACTCACTGCGGAAACTTGGTGATCACAGAAAAGTACAAAAGGCTACAAAACAAACTCTAGGACAGTCGCCACCTTCAAATTTTCGCAAAGGAGAGGAACAAGCCGTCTTGGAGGACAGAAGTGGAAGTCAAGCAACTTGGGCTCCATGTGCTAACTCCTTGGGCACTTAGAACTCCCCCGTGTGGGAAGGGACGGAGCGCCCCATCCCCAGGGGCAACCAAGGAGAGGTCAAACACACACCCACGAGGGACACCACGGAAGAGGTTCCAGTAACAGGTGGAAGATGGCCACAACCCCTAAGATCCCCTTCACCTGGGGGAAGGGAGCCCACCCCACGCCACCCACATGCCTGCCAGCCCGGTGCCAACTCACCCACGGGCGTGTCCTCGCTGATCAGCAGGTACGTGTCGAAGAAGTGGTTGGTGAAGAAGGGCAGTCGGTTCACCTGGCCTGGAAGTCGGAGGACAAGAGTGTCAGTCAAGTAGGCGACAGAGTGGGGGCTGCAGGGGCACTGAGCCCGCATCCAGGGCCGCGGCCGCCTTCCCAGGACCTCTGCGAGTCACCATCCTGCCTCCAGGTAAAAGGGGGATAATGCCAGTAGGGAGGTCGTACGGTGAGCGAGGCCACCAGCCCCCCGCGGCTAGTGCGTCCTGGTCCACGCTGAGGCAGTGCTGAAATTCACGCAGGATTTCAAAGGTTTTAGATGAAAACACGGGTGTAAAGTATTCATCAACCTTTTATATTGAACATGGGTTGAAGTGAAAATACTGTGGATACATTGGGTTAACCTTATTATTAAAATGCATTTCCTTTCTAATGTGGCTTCTAGAAAATTCCAACTCACCCATGTGGCTCACGGTGTACGCCCGCCGGGCAGCCTGGCTGTAGGTGGCATGAGAGTGCACCAAGGTCCAGGGCTGTTCTCCTCAATCGCTAGCAGCCTGGTGCCCAGAGCAGGGCAAGGCACTCAGGAGCCCAGCGGTATTCATTGTGTGAAGGAACGGCCAGCGGAGCCCACGGGTGGAACCCTTCTCCATGCCGGCCACCGTGTCCCCGCCATCAGTCCTCACGCTACTGCGGAGGGAAACCTGCCCAGGGTCACTCAGCTAGGAAGTCGCACAGGCCTTATGGGAGCCCTGGGCGGTTGACCTTGTATCAGTCTGTGATGGCCTTGAGCCAGGTCTGGAAGGAGTTGGGGAGGTACTGGCATGGGCTGAGGAATTTAGTGATTCCAAAGTGCCCCCATACCAGAAGCCTCCCCCACACACACACGAGGCCTCCCCAAGGCCAGCTTCACCTGTCCCCTGATCCTCCTGCTCACGGCCTTCAGTAGCGTAGTATAATAGGACATATATTTGGGGGCGCCTGGGGGCTCAATCAGTTATGCATCTGACTTCGGTTCAGGTCATGATCTCCTGGTTCGTGGGTTCGAGCCCCGCGTCAGGCTCTGTGCTGACAGCTCAGAGCCTGGAGCCTGCTTCAGATTCTGTGTCTCCCGCTCTCTCTGCCCCTCCCCTGCCCATGCTGTTTCTCTCCCTCTCTCTCTCTCTCTCTCTCAAAAATAAACATTAAAACAAATTTTTTTAAATATATATATATTTGGTCTTTGCCCAGGTCCTGGCACAGAGCTCCGAAACTCCTTAGAATTTCCAGAGAGACAGGAGTGTCCTTTATAAGGAGCCCCTTTTGAGCACAGCTGAGTTTATGCTAGGGAGGGGACTTGGGGGGGGGGGCTCTAGGCAGCCCCAGGATGGGGCTGATGGGCAGAAAGACCAACTCGTTAGTGGGTGAAACTTTTAGCCCCACACGGGCCTCTGGGGAGGGGAGGAGGCTGGAGACTGAAGAGCTCTGATGGGCATTCAGGAGATGAGCACATCCGTGTGCTGGGAGGGTGGCGCACCTGGGGAGGACACGGGCGTCCACACTGCCCTCACCCCCTTCCGTCTGGCCGCCCCTTCCATATTCACCCAGGAAATGGAAGTAAAGTGCCTCTCCGGGTCTTGTGAGTCATTCTAGCTGATGAAACCTGAGGAAGGGGGTCACAGGAAGCCCTGATTTATGGCCGGTAGGTCAGACGTACGGGGGGCCTAGGACTCGGGACTGGCCTGTGACGAGGGGCGGTCTTGTGCGCCCGAGCCCTTAAATCTCTATGATCTGACACTAACCCCAGATAGTGTCAGCCTGAATTTGGCATCGAATTGTCGGCCACCCAGTTGGTGTCCCGAGAATTGAAGAATTGAAGAATGGAAAACACGCCAAAGGTAGACAAGCGAGGGCTCCTCCCTTCCTGCCCCTGCCAGCCAGGGGGTCGGCAGTGGGTCTGTCTCCCATGGGGCTGATGTCGGGCAGCCATAAGCAGCCCCTGCTGGGTCCTCTGGGGGCGTCCTTCTTTCCCCCATTTCGGCTGAGCTGGGGCTCTCTCATCTCAGGGCCGGTGCCAGGCTTCAGAACGGAGGTCAGCTCCCAGGAAGTGAGAAGGCTGGAGTCGAGGAAGAGCACTGCCCCTCCCGCCTGAGACGCTCCCGGTGGGGAGTGGCCTGAGTGACATCTTTGCCTCCTCCCCCTCAGTCTGCCCAGAATGATGCCATTTCTGAATCCTCAAACATTCTGGCCTCTCTCTCACTTTCTGGCGAGGGCCGCTGCCCCTTCTGCCTTCACCTGCCAAATTCCTACTCGAGTTTCTTCTCAGACGTCCCTTCTTCCAGGAAGTCCTCCTTGATCACCATTACTACAAACATGCACCCCCATACCTTCCTCCCTCCTCTCGCATCAGGAATCGAGAGCCCCTCACACACGGAGCAGCCTCAGAAAGAGGCCAAGGGCCAAGGGCCTTGCCTTGGTTTGGAACTTCCCTGGGCTTCCTTCCAGCCACACGGTCTTGCCATGCCTCAGTTTACTCAGGTGTAAAATAGCAATAATAAGACTTATTTGAGGGCACTCCTGAGGATTAAGGGAGATTACATACATAAAGTGCTTAGCGCCATGCCCCAGCACACAGCAAGCACTGGATAAATGGTAACTACTATTAATATGGGTATTAATAACGCAGCCAGAGAGGGAGGCTTTAGATCACGCCGAAGAGCCGTGGGCTCCAGCGTGGGAAGCGGGCTGGACCCAGGCGGGCTCAGGGGTGCCCGGAGAACGCAGCAGGGGGCCCGGGCTGCCAGGGCAGGGAAGCCAGGAGGGTAGACGTCGCCTGCAGCAGCGCTGTTCATTTTTAAATGTTCTTTTACAGGACCTGCCGATAATCACCTGCTGAGCGCTCTGCACGGCCAGCGGGCACGGCCCCGGGGACATGAGTCCCCCGCCACATACCAAGTGGGACCTGTGTTCGCAGAACAGTCCTGAGGCCCCCAGAGCGCTGCCATGTGGCAACTGGGGACCGGGAGGGGGCTGCCAGGGCAGGTGTGGGGACAGGGCACAGGGACAGCAGGCTCGTTCTCTTAAAAACCACTTTCAAGGCACGAAGGAAAGGCTCTGTCCTCCCGAGGCAAAACGGCTGGGACTGTGAGTGGATACACGAGGGGAGGGGACACGGGGGACCTCAGTGATGGAGAGTCCCAGCTGCCCATGCCCGTGACCGGCTCCTCTGTCCGTGCCGCACACACCCCGTCCCCATGAGTCCGCATCCACTGCTGGCTCTGCCCTGGTGACTTCTTCCCACCTCCGCCGGCCACTCATACTGATTGTCCCCCACACAGTAGACGGAGGGGTCCACCAGCTTTAAATATTTCAAACACCACCCAGCACCCAGCTTCTCAGCACCGCAGGCCTGGGGGGAGAAGGGAGCGGGGAGGCTCACAGAGAACACACCACTCGAGCGGCCGCTGCATGGCATCTGCTCTGGTAACGACAGGCATCCGACTAAACTGTGTGGGGACGCCAGGAAGCAGTGACTTTATTCAGAGTCGTGGGTTGGGGGATTCCCCTTTGGGCTTGAACACTGGCCGGTGGCAGAGCCTTGAGGCAGCCGGGCCTGAATCCAGCCCAGGCCTGCCCGCCCCACTCTCTGATCGCTGATGGCTGGGGCGGCGGGGGGGGGGGGGCTGCAAGCAGAGGGACTCACATTGCGATCCATGCAGTGGGGGGCCCTGTGATAAGGGAGGAGCCCTGGGCAGACAGTGCCAACTTAGGGGCCTTGCATACTCTGCCACTCACCGCTGTGTGGCCTTGGCAAATCCCTCTTTCTCTCTGGCCCCAGTTTCCAAACCTCAGGAAAAAAGCCCTGCACTGTCCTCCCCTGCCACCTCTCTGCCAGAGATGTCCTGTGCACCGGGTCACCGCCACAGTGGCTGCAGTGCGGCACACGGGAGCCCCAGCGGGGGGAAGCCCAACGTGCTGCTGTCAGGTGCCAAAGCTGGTAGAGCCCCACCGTCAGGACCCCTCACGCCCAGGGCCTGGGGAACAACTGCATGACCCAGCAGGATGCTCGGGGCCGGGCCAGACAGGGACGGGGCAAGGCAGGCCTGCTCGGGCCCTCACCTCCTGTCCTCCCAGCAAGCCCACAGAGGAAGAACACGTTGAGGCCAGAGGGAAGAAGGGAGGCAAGCGTGAGCAAAGAGAAGGTGACAGGAGGGTCTGACGTCTGTGAGCCTGACCCAACTCTGACCACCCGGGATGGGAGGGCTATGGGTTAGATGCAAACGAAGTGGGAAGAAGTAACGTGGGAGGGTCTGGGGGAACAAGAGAAGGGTGAGGGGTCAGGGGCAGGTGTCCGAAGGGCAGGGTGGAAGATGGTGTCCTTCGGTCCCTAAGGCCAGCCGTGGCCTCACCACCCCAAAGGGACAACACCTCAGACAGGGACCAGGAAGGGAGGACCCTACCCGGCAATGAGACAGAGGGGCCCTCACATACGTGTAAAGCAGACTAGTCCCACATGGGCTGGTTTTGCCACAGAGTTGCTGTGTGGTCCCAGGCAACTGGCTTAACTTTTCAGTTTTTGGTGCCCCATTTTCCTTCACCCAGAGAAAGACGCAGCTCATAAGAAAAGAGCTAACACATTATTTCGGCACCTAATACGTGCCACGGGCTATTCTAAGTGCTCGACATGCGCGCCGACTCATCTGATCATTCTGACAACAGAAGAAGAGTCCTATAGTCCTTTGACTTTAGAGAGAAGAAAGCTGAAGGACAGAGAGACTAAGACACTTGCCCGAGGGAAGCTGTTGGAGAAGTGGGGCGGGAACCCAGGAGTCCCGGCTCTGTGCTGCTCCCTGTGCCCACCTGAGATGCACGAACCATCTTCCATCCAGAGAGCTCAAGAGGAAACGGCTCCCTCGACCAAGGATACAGCCGGGCTCTTAGCACCTGTTTTATTTTTACAGCCCGTGCGGGCGGGGGAGGGGCAGACAGCGAGGGGGGAGAGAGAGAATCCCACGCAGGCTCCACACTGTCAGCACAGAGCCCGATGCAGGGCTCGAACTCACAAACCATGAGATCATGACCTGAACCAAAATCAAGAGTCGGACACTTAAATGAATGAGCCACCCAGGCACCTCGATGTATTTCTCCTTAACAGAGGGGGAAGGGCATGAGTGTCCAAGGTCACAGAGCCCCGGGACAGGCTGAGGAGAGTGTCCTGACTCCCACCATGCAGCAAAGCCAGAGGGTCAGAGCTGGTCTCGTGGCCCCCCCCCCCCGCCCCAGGTCTCCTCCAATGGCTGTGGGAGTGGTGTCCTGACCCTGACCGAGGTTCAGCCACACCCTGCTTGGCATGACCTCGGGCCACTTCCATCTCCGGGTGCCAGTTTCTCCTGCAAAGTAGCTCAAGAGTTGAGAGAGGGTCTGAGAGCCCCTCTGGCTCCCCCCCAAGAGCCTGTGAGACTGTGCTGTAATCCCGGGCTGCCTGGGTGGAAGTGAGCTGCCCGTCACAGAGGCATTCCAGCAGAGATCCTTCCAAACACAGTGGCCAGGAGAGGGGAGCTTCAAGGGACTCTCGGGCAGCCAGCGAGAAGCTGGCTTCCTCCAGAGACTCGCTGGCTCCTTGGAGTGAGAGAAGGAGCTGGCCTCATTCAGGAATGTGTTTGCCAGTGTCACCAGGCAGGCGGGGCCCACGGCTCTTCCCCGGGGACACCCTGGCCCCAGGGGACACCGGGCCAGCCGTGCCTGCGGTCCTGGTCTTCCTTCAGCGCAGTCCAGAGCTGCTCTGCTCCTTGCCACCAGCTGTCCCGGAGTCAAGGGACAGGCAAATGCCCAGGTCTTTCCTGGCCTCCTCTGTGGGCACCAGAGCTGATGCCGATCTGGCCGCCGGAGAAGGAGGGCTGGTGCTCCCTGCCAGGGGAAAGGGCTCCTCACCACCACGCTTCGCTCAAGCTGTTCTGTCCTCCCGGGATTCTCTTCCTCCTGCTCCCCTACTCTGAAACTACTTCTCAGTCTTCAAAGCCCGGATTATGTTTCCCTCTGGCTAGGTCCCTCCTGTCCCCACAGGCCAATTCATCTTTTCCTCTGATGGGCTTCTCTGAAGCTGCGTCCGCCCTATATTATCACCATACTCACCTGCATTCTATGTAGTAAATCGTAGCTGTGGCTTCCGCCCCGGCCAGGCTCTGGGCTCCCTGAGCACGGGTCACTGCTCCTTACCCCAGAGCCGGGTGCCGTGGACACACGGCGTCACACAGCAGGCGCTCAAAAGACAGCTGTGAAGGGGCACCTGGGTGGCTCAGTCAGTTGAGCGTCCGGCTTTGGCTCAGGTCGTGATCTCAAGGTTCGTGGGTTCGAGCCCCACGTCGGGCTCTGTGCTGACAGCTAGCTCAGAGCCTGGAGCCTGTCTTCGGATTCTGTGTCTGCCTCTCTCTCTGACCCTCCCCTGCTCGTGCTGTCTCTCTCTCTCTCCAAAATAAATAAAACATTAAAAAAAAAAAAAAAGACAGCTGTGAAGCTGAATGGCACTGTGGCCGGTCCCTGCATCCCAGAAGGGCAGTTCATGGTCACAGATGCCTCCTTCCACTAGAGCTCCCCTGTTTCTCAAGGCTCCTCCCCTTCCCTCACGGGGAAGCTGGTATTTGCAGTCCTGGGAGTGCTGCAAAAGCGACTGAGGCCCAGAGAGGGAAGGGTGTGTGCAGCCACACACACAGCAAGGCAAGGTCTGCAAGCCCAGAGCAGCCCTGTCCCGCACCCCCGTCCCAGAGCACAAACACCTTGCTGGCGGTGGCGGGATGGGCAGAGGGTTGGACTTACCGAGGCATCCAGAGATCAGCACAAACAGCCAGGCCACGAGGCAGCTGGGGGCAACGTGGCACCTCATGGCTCCTAGGGACACAAGGAAGGAGAGGGTGAGAAGCCTGTTCTCTGAGCCCCTCCTATACTCTCCTACCCCTACCCTTCCCCTAGCCTGGGAAGAAGAGAGGGGATCGACTCACATGGTGGGGGAGGCGGGTGTGGGAAAGAAGAGAGGGTCTGCATCGCTGGGTGTCATACTGTCCAGGGCTGGGTAGAGCTCAACGGCCTGGGGCTGGGGGCAGGGGCACTGGCGCTGTCTGCCCTCATGGGGCTGGCTGCACAGCCGTGCTAGCCAGTGAGCCAGGCTAAGCAGTAGGCACAGGAATGCGTCACTGAGGCATTCTGGGCTCCTTGCGGGGAGGGGACGGCAGCCCCAGGAGGATGGGGCTTGGTTAGCCCGGGGACAGGGACAGGAGATGGGCGCTGAGCAGGCAGTCGGGGGTCTAAGACAAGGCTTGGCAGGCCCAACACCCCGATCCCCCGGCCTAAGTGCCCAGTGGGCATGTCTTTTCCCACCTTTTCTCTCCACCATATTATCTCGTGTCCAAAGTGGCCACAGTGGCCAAAGAGGCACAGAGAGGGAAGGTAACTGCACAGGGCTCCACCGCACGTCTGTAGAACACTGAAGTCAAGTTTCTAGGGACTCAGAGCGAAGCTCCGGCAAGATCTGGGGCTCAGCAAAGGTGAGATCCCACCTCTAAGGGTGTCGCGGAGGGTGACTATGCCTCCCACCATAGCAGTGGCCCCGTGACAGCAGGGCCACGGTCCTCTGGCTCCTTCTCACTCCTGCAGCAGCTCAGCGACAGGCACCAGGCCAGCAGAGGCACCAGGAGGGGCCCACGCCCCTCAGCTGGGGACCCCATGTCCCTCTAAAATGCTAGCCCTGTTAGTACAGGGACACAGCCCACTGGCCTCCACATCCCCGCAGGGCTAGGCCAAGGGCCTGAGCATCATTCTGCACGTGAACAACTTGCTCAGAGCCTCCCGGCTAGCGAGCACCAGGCTCCGCATCCGGACCTAAGTTGACCTGCCACCTCCCTCGTGGATGAGAGACCAGGAAAAGACACGGGGAGGCAAAGGGAACCGAAGGGAAGCGATCTCTGCAGAGACTTCCACATCTCTGCAAGATGTGGGGGTGAGAGAGTCCAAAAGAGCCACAGCTCAGATCCCTTGGCTCCAGACCCGGTGTGGCCTTTGTCAGCCCAGGCCCAAGTGGCCCGTGACACGACCTGGCCAGGGGTCCCGACACACACCACATGCGATGGCCCGTGATGCCCTTTTGTTTCCCTTATAATATTGTACCTAAATTGTCCTGACTACTAGGCATGAAGCAGTACTTTGAAGAATAAAAGATCCTAAGATGTATTTAATTAATAAAAGATGGACCCCCCCCCCATATATTCCTATATTTCCACCCCCTTGAGCTTCGGAATGTTAACAGCCCATCACAGGGGTGCAAATTGATACACTCCAGGGGCCAGGCCAGGAATACAAATGAGGGAGACCCCAGGTGGGTGGGGGTGATGGCCACTCAGAGGCCACAGGCTCTGTCCAAGAGTGGCAGCTGCCGATGTGTTCCAGTCAAGAGGGATGTGGGCCCAGAAGATTTTTCTCAATGAAAAACCGGCCATTGGGCTTTTTCTATGAATTCAGTTTTTTAAACGTTGGCAAATAATTCCGTTTTTATGAGCCAAACAGGACGTGTCTGATGGCCAGGGTGGGCGGGTTGGGCCGGGCGTGCACCCTACCAGGGCCCTTCTCCGCACCCAAGCAAATCCGTTCGCATTACACGCACATCTGGAGCGGTGCGACTGTGTTTATCTTTAGAATGATGGAGTCTGCCTCGACACAAAAGAAACTCGCTCTTCTCACATCAAGATATTTCACAGATGGCCCTCCAGGTCAACACTGCTGTATCTACGCTCTTCTTTTTAGGAGCTAACTCATAGTTCAGAGTGTGGATGTTTGCAAGAGCGACGAGCATCCCTTACTGTTGGGCATTTGGGTGCTCCCAGGTTCCCACCACCACGGGGAATGCCCCGATGGGCCTCCCTCTGAATATAATCGTGTTGGGACCTCGGTTGCTCTTGAACTTGGCTCTCCAGCTGAGGCATTACTGGGTGGATTAGACATAACACCGAGCATACACGTGAACCTTTATCAGACACCGCCATGTTACCTTCTGGAAAGGTTGTTGCAATTCCCACTCCCTCCGGCAGCATATGAGAGGGCCTCTGTGCCCACCGGGAAGTGATCCCTCTTTTAAACGGCTGCCAATCGGACACCTGACAAACGGTGTGGCATTGTTGCTTTCATTTGCATTTCCCTAACTACTAGTGAGGTTGAGCAGGCCGCCTTTTTTCTAAACGTTCAAACCACTTTCCATCTGTTATCCTGCATTAGCGTACCGTATCGTACAAAGAAGCTGGCCAGCATTGCTAGCATTATCCCTGATTTACAAGTGGAGAAACCGAGGCACAGAGCAATTAAGTGACAATCTGACATCTCCTAGTGAGTGAGTGTCTTTAAAAAAAAATCTCCAGCCCTCTGCCTTTCCAAACCAGATGTTATAAGAATTAAACAACATCTGCCAAGAACATCATCCACAAATAGCTGGGGAGTGTAGCCATTCTTCCAGGTGCTGCACGAAGTTTGCCATGGAAGGAAGGAAGGAAGGAAGGAAAGAAGGAAGGACGGAAGAAAATGAACACTTCCAGGGCAACTCGCACAGACCAGAGATTTTCAGAGGTATTATTTTATTCAGTCCTCCAAAATGTCCCCAGAATGTATTGTCCCCATTTTTCAGATGAGGAAATGAAGGCCCAGGAAATGGTGTGAGGTCACCTCACACCACGCTGGAACTGATTCCATCACACCACATTGCTGTCCGCCATTCCCCACACACCGCCCGGCCCATTTCCTAATGTATAAAAGGGAAGGTATGGCCCCTCCCTCAGGACTACAACACACAATAGACACAGGATGAACGTCTGCAAAGACGTGAGCACGTGTGCGCAACACACCCACACGTGCAAAATGCATCTCATTTCCACAACGCTGGCTCAGGCTCCAACACGGCCAGGCACGCTGTCCCCAGCCTGTCTCCTTCAACGTCTGCTTCCCCTTCATCACACTGCCTGGGCACCTCTCTCCTGTGGGTTAAGGGCAGCCCTAACCCACAGGGTTGGGGTGGGGGGCACCTTGAAGAAGTTAGAAGCAGGGGCGACATCTGCTCCGTGCTGACTCTCTGTCCTCAGCTTGGGGCAAGGGACCCTAGACTGTAGATCGAGGGGGCTCTGACTCCAAGGGGAGAGGCGCCGTAGCCAGGCAAAAGTGGGTCCATCCTGCTACTGGGTTCTCCCTGAGGTCCCAATTCTGGCTCTTCCTCCGGCCCCTTTGGCTACAGGGAGGAAAGCAAGGCCCAGAGAGAGAGGCTAACGGCAGTGGGGGGAGGCCCCTGGGCTCCAACCTCCAGCCCAGGTGTCCTAGGCATGTCCTTGACACTGGGACTACAGCAAGGGCCATGTGTCCCCTGGGAGAGGCTGACCTCGCCCTGCCCTGTGCAACAGCTGTTCCCCGACCTCCTAGCCCTCCCACCTTCCACCCAGCAGAGCTGCGTGGCCTCCTCCACCTCCGGATGGGGCCTGAGCTCCTCCCAGCCCTCAGCTGCCCCCACTGGACCGGGAAACAGACACACAGCCTTCCGTGTGGGGCTTCTTTCTGGGCCCGAGATAAGTGCCGGGGGCGTGCCCCAGAGGTCGGAGCTGGCTGCCCCCAAATCTTTCAGGGGCCTGGCTTAGAGCCCACTCTTACAGGAAGACTTCCGGAAATACCCCAAACGTACCCAGTGCCAAGAAGACAAAGAACCAGGCCTCAAAGCGCTCAGGCTGTCAATTCTCAACATCCTCTTTCACGCGCAGCCTTGTGCCAGGCCCCGGGGCGGGGGGGCGGGGGTGGTAGGATGGCTAAAAGCATGTGCTAGGTGTCAAATAAATGACAGAGACCATTGCCGCCCGGGGCCATCAAAGGAGAAGTCCCGAACCTCGCAGAGGAGGTGAGATGTGGGCTGCACCATGCTCACGGTCACTGAGTGCGTGTTACATGCCAGCCACTGTGGTGTGCGATGCGCTGTGCCTGCTGGGACTCAGAGAGTTTGAGTAACTTGCCCGAGGCCACACAGCTAGTAAGTGGTCAAGTCTGGGCTTGAACCGCATTCTGATGATCGTCCAAAGTTGGTCGCCCAGCCTCAGCCCCAATCCTTGCAACTACTTCGCAGCCACAGTATACAGGAGCCAGCAGCAAGGCCAAGTGCATGTGCCGGGAAGAGAGGAAGAGCTAGGGCTGGGAAGTGGGCTCCTGTGTAGTCTGCCTTTCTGGCATATTGGCATGTCACAGGTCGTGGCCCCAGAACTAGTCCCAGTATGACAACGTCTACACCATCCGAGGTGACCAAGTGCCCCACCTCCTCGCCCCACATGGCTCCCTCCAGCACCAACCCCAAGAAGTTAACACCTTTGACTACAAAGATCCCCAGACTCAAGGCAGCAACGCGACCCACGCTGGCCTCCGCCTTCCCCTGTGATCAATCGTAAAAACCTGCCACTCAGGCGGGCCTGGGCTGACGGCCACCGGGGAGGTTCCGGCAGGTGGCACAGTTACGGCACCCAGGGAGTCTCCCTGCCTGGGAGTCACCTCCCCCAATCGAAGCCTCCATTTAATCCCCGAGGGCTGGTGAGCTGCAGAGAGAGGCTTCCAAGCCGGGTCGGGCCACACTGCACGTGTCTGCCCTGACATTACTTGCCGTGTGCCAGGCCCTGTGCTAGACACCAGCACACAGAACAAGCTGAGGACCTTGCCATTGCAGGGGGGCTGACGCTCCCAGGAGAGCCCAACACAGACCGTGTAGATGGACGGGTTCTACAGCGTGTTTGGGAATACTAGGAAAGAGACAAGGAACAGGGTGAGGGTATCACTGAAGGTGCCACATGAACAGTGAGGAAGCAGGAGAGTGAGCCATGTGGTTGTTAGGGAGAAACATCTTCCAGGCAGAGGCAACAGCCTGTGCAAAGGCCCTGAGGCAAGAGTGTGCTAGCACGCTTGAAGAGGAGGCCAGTGTGGCTGTAACTGGGTAGGCAGCGGGGACAGCTGCAGGAGATGAGGCCACAGACACAATGGGCCCATCACTGATGGGAGTAAAGCGGGAGCCAGGGTCCTCAGCCACCCAAGAGTGACATGAATGAGTCAAGTTTTATGAGAGCACTTGGCCGCGGTGCTGGGGACTGACTGCAGGGGCAAGGGCAGAAGCAGGCAGACCAGTGGGGAGGCTACCACAGGGATGGAGGCCAGAAACACTTGAGGGCTCCGGCCAGGGACTGGGGTAGAGGGTGCGGGGTCTGGCATATGTCAAGGTTGAGCTGAGAGGCTCTCCTACTGGAGAAGATGCGGCTGTGTTAGAAAGAACTGAGCCCCAGGGTTTGGCCCAGGTGCCCGGAAGGATGGAGTTGCCGTTAGCCAGTGGGGAGAAGGCGGCAGGTGGAACGGGCTGAGAGGTAAGCGCAGAAGTTCAGTTTGGGGCACGGTGAGTCTGGAATGGCAGTTGCGAACCCAGCGGCAATGTGGGACGGGCAGGAGGACGCCCCCACCTAGACGTCAGGCCGGATGTGGGGCCAGAGATGCGTATGTCGACGTGGGAGTCATCGGCACGTAGGTGGCACTTGGAGCCACCAGAGAGACAAGAGCACCAAGGTCCCACCCACACCCTCGAGCTGAGGCAACTTGGCTGAGAATATCCATCAGTGTTCGAAACCTGGAAAGAGCCACTCTCGTGCGTGGCCCAGCGAATCCACCTCTGGAACCTTAGCTGAGGAAACAGTCATGGCAGGGCACGAACCCTAAGTCCCAGCGATGTTCACAGCAGCCCGGATGCCCAGCGGAAACCGGTTCAACTGTGTGGCATCCACAGGAAGCAAACAGAGGGCCACATCCGGATGGGTATGTGTGTGAATGTGTGTAGGGTGGCGTGTGCATGGACGGGACTATTATGTGAAACAGTTTCATCTGAGTGGTGAGGTCACAGCTGATTACGTATTCTGCTACATGCTTACCGCATTTTCCAAGTTTCCTATAATAACACCCAATGTTTTTACAACCAGAGGCCTAGCTTATGTCCACTCTACCAAAAAGTCAGCAGCGGCCTGGGAACAGATACACAACTCTGATTAGAAAGTTCTTTCCTAGGGGTGCCTGGGTGGCTCAGTTGGTTGAGCATCCGGCTTCGGCTCAGGTCATGATCTCACGGTTCGTGGGTTCGAGCCCTGCGTCGGCCTCTGTGCTGACAGCTCAGAGCCTGGAGCCTGCTTCGGATTCTGTGTCTCCCTCTCTCTCTGCTCCTCCCTTGCTCATGCTCTGTCTCTCTCTCTCTCTCTCAAAAATAAACATTAAAAAAATTTTTTTAAACCAAGAAAGAAAGAAAGAAAGAAAAAGAAAGAAAGAAAGAAAGTTCTTTCCTAGGGGCACATGGGAGGTTCAGTCAGCTGAGCATCCAACTCTTGATTTCGGCTCAGGTCATAATCCCAGGTTCGTGGGATTGAGCCCCGCGTCAGGCTCCATGCTCAGCGTGGAGCCTGCTTAAGATTCCCTCCCCCACTCATGCTCTCTCTCTCTCTCTCTCTCTCTCTCAAATAAAAAAATAAAAATAAATTTATATTTAAAAAAATAAAGTTCTGTCCTATGCTCTGCTGAGCCTCCCTGAAGCCCACAGTCCCAGGTGTGACTACTGGAGGAGACCCTTAGGGCTGGGAGGGTCCTCAAAGGTCCTCTGGCTAACAGTACCCCCCTGCCGCTACTCAGACCCTTCCGTGGACAAGGAGCTCTCTCCCTCCTGCACGGGGCGGGGTTGGGGGGGGGGGTCCCAGCTCAGAGACCCCTGCCTCCCAGCCCAGCCCTGTTACCTTCCCACACTGGGGCAGGTTGGGGGGTTGTCCCGATTACACCCACCATCAGGAGGACCTGTGCTCCCACCACAGGGACGCATAAGTACCAGAACCGGCTAAACCTGGCCTTGGAGACCAGGCCCCAGACTGAAGGTGGGGACTAACAATTTAAGAGGAAAACAAGGGCCCAAAGGCACTCCTATGCTCCCTCACACAGACACCCAAGCTGGATCTCCGCAGGAAATGTGCCCTCGAGATGTCCCTCACCCAACCTTGGATGGCCCCTCCTTCCTGTCCCCACTGCTTCCCCCAGGCTGGAGGAAGCCAGGTTCCTCCTAAAGCTCCTTCCCATCTGGAGGGATGTCACCAAATGCCTCTGGACCAAACCCAAGATAGAGCCCATCACAGCCCAACACAGCCTGGTCTCCAGGACAGAGACTGGAAAGCACGGTCCTTGCGGCTGCAGGAACAAAGCACGCTCCCCTCTTCTGAGAAATCAGCCCATTCGGGGCTCAACTCCTAGGTCAGGGCCCTCGCAGTTACCATCTCCCACCTGCCCCTGCAGCCCTGTCAGGGGAGAGGCAGTGCCTTCCATCCCAGCAAGCAAGGGGACAGCAAGAAACAGAGCAGAGGGGGAGGGAAAGGGCAGGAGGGGACATCTGAGTGGCTTTTCGGTTTCGCAGGAGTGAAAGATTTTCCCAGCAGGGTGCCACAATTTAGTTTGAACCGCTATGAATTCCAATAAAATCAGATGCACTCAACTTTGAATAGAAATACAGAAATACACGGCCGAAATCAAATACAATTTGGGGATTATTCACCACCACTACACACAGAGGGGTTCGTGCGTGCAAGGAGGTGCCTGCAGATGACACCATTAGGGCCACTAATGGACAAGCCACTGTCAGCCACTGATGGCCATGCTTCAAAGCCCACCCTGTCCAGGGCACTGACAGGGAAGGCTGCTGTGACAGAAAGTCACTAAGAGGGACTTTTCCTGTAAGGAGGGAAAAGATTAGTCTGTTCCTGCCCTCCCCTGGATCCGTCCCCAAAGTTCCCACTGACTAATGCCAGGGGCTGGTAGATGAGCCAGGCAGGACTGGGACCCCCAGGAGGGGGTACCACAGTGGCCCAGCATCCTCTACGGGAAGCCTGGTATCTGAGTCTCCTTGACCTATACTTTTCTTAAAAAAGTCACTCCATAGGCAATATATTTTATTTCAGTCTATTCTTTTTGGAGGTAATGTACAGACATGATAAATAACTCTGCAAAAGGGTGTGTAGCAGGAAGTGAGTCTCCCTTCTAGCGTAGCCCCAGCAGGAAGTGAGTCTCCCTTCTGCCCAAGCCTACATGTTCCCAGAGACAACCCTGAAGAGAGCGTTCCTGAGGTATCCTATGTACATACAAGGATATAGCATAGAGGTCTCTCCCTCTCGTAGAAAAATCTAAGCAGTATCCATGCTCTCCTACTCCGTTTTGCCACATGACAATATATCCTGAAGACTGTTCTGTTTCAGAACATCCAGAGCCTGATCTTTTTAACAGTTGTAGAGAGTTCTATGGTGGGGGGGGGGGACCATAACTTATCTCTGCTGATGGACACTGAGGTTGTTTTTCACTTTTCACTTTAACAAATGAAGCCGCAATGAATAGCCTTGTTCCTTTATCTCCACATACCATATGAAGAAGGAAACTTTCCTATTTTTATAGCTGTTGACAAACTACTCTCCAAAGAGGGTGCACCCAGTTGCATTCCCCCCAACTCCTAGAGAAGGGCCGGTTTCTCCATACCTTTACCAGAACCGAGCAGTCACTATTTTTTTCAAGTTCCAGAAAAGGTAGCGGAGGCTCCTGATCCGCAGACGCCAGCCCCATGGGGGCATGGAGCTAGAATGGAGTGAATCAAGGTCAGCTTTCTCCTACCCCCTGGCTCACCAGTAGGGTAGCAGCCAACAGACCTTGGCTCAGCTCTGGGCCCTTGCTGTAGTCTACACCTTCTCCCTCACTGGGGTCACTGCCAGTCACCATACCCTGTCCTTGGCCAGGCTGTTCTCTCCATCCGGAGTACCACCTGGATCCACCTTGCAGGTCCAGTTCCGTTTTCAAGGCACAGCTCTGTCACTTCTTCCAAGAAGTCATCTTGGGTCCCTGCTAGAAGCTGGAACCTCAGCTCCCCTGGTTTGCGGGTTTGCATTTAATTCCAGCTGTTGGGGTTAGACTTGTATGAGTCCTCTTTCTCCCAGAAGGCCCTCAGCTCCTTGCAAGTAGAGTCCAGTTTATCCCATAGAGCCTTTGCCCAGTTAACCTCTCCTCCTGGGTAGGTTGCTAACACTTAACATATCCTGCAGTGACCCAATTTCTTCTCCAAATAGGTTCCCATGCTCCCCTTTCCCGCCTCAGTAAGCTTACTTCCAATGATACGCTCTTTTTCTTTTTCATTCAATAAACAAATACATTTCATATATCCAGTAAGTGGCACTTTCCTCCTTACTGTCATGATCACCATATTTTGGGCGCACTCGCCCTCTCTCAGCCTCACCCCTGCCAAGTTCATTCCCAACCCTTGGCCATCACTGTGGTTGATCAAATGATTGGTCCCAAGCCTTCACCCTGCATAGGATTACACATCTGCACCCATCCTGGGGTCTTGTGGTTGGAAGACTGTGCTGTCCCAACCTTTAAGCTGGGCTTGGCCATATGACTTGCCTTGACCAATGGCTATTTTGGCCAACCTACATTCTGGTGGAAGCGCGTGACCCTTATGCAGAGGAGCTGGCCTCTTGAACTCCTGCCTGTCAACCCGAGACGAGCACACCCCAGGCAGAGTGAGCAGAGTGAAACCACACACGGCCCAGAATCATGTCCAGTCATACCCAGCCTAGATTTGCTGACCCTCCCGTTGACGCACGGACACACAAGTGAGAATAAATGATTGTTGTAGTGGTTTGGTAGGCAACTTTATTGAGGTGATTGATACCAATCAGGGCCCTTGATACCAATACTATGAAATATATAACTATGTAAGAGAACAAAGGGAAATCTTCATGACGTTAGATTTGGCAATGATTTCGTGGAGATAACATCAAAAGCACAGGCAATAAAAGTTAAATAAACTGGACTTCATTCAAATGAAAACTTCTGTGCATCAAAGGACACTATCAACAGAGAAAAAAAGGCAACCTACAGAAAATACCTGTAAATCACATATCTGATAAGGGATTACTATCTATCATATATAAAGAACTCCTAAAACTCAACTGCACAACAAAAAATCTGTGTCAAAAATAAACAAAAGATTTAAATATACATTTCTCCAAAAAAAAAAATCCAAATGGCCAAGGGACATGAGAAACAATGCTCAACATCATTAGTTATTAGAGAAATGCAAATAAAAATCACAATGAGAGACTACTTCTCACTCATTAGGAGAGCTATTATAAAAAAAAAGAAAACATAAAATAAGTGTTGGAAAGAATGTAGAAAAATTGGAACGCTGTGTATTGCTGAGGGGGAATATAAAACAGCAGTCATTGTAGAAAACAGCACGTTTGCTCCTCAAGAAATTAAGCATAGAATTACCATATGATCCAGACATTCCACTTCTGGCATATATGCAAAAGAATTGAAAATGGGGACCTGAACAAATATTTGTACACGCATGCTCATAGCAGCATCATTCACAATAGCAAAAGGTGGAAAGAACCCAAATGTCCATCAGTGGATTAATGTGGTATATACATACAATGGAATATTATTTAGTCTTAAAAGGAATGAAATTCTGACATGTGCTATGACATGGAGAAACCGGGAAGACATTATGCTAAGAGACATAAGCCCGTCACAAAAGGACAAAGAGCATATGGTTCCATTTATATGAAATGCCTAGAGGCGTCAGATTCAGAGACAGAAAGCTGAATGGTGGTTACCAGAGGCTGGGGCTGGGGGTGGCAAAACGAGGAGTTAACTGTTCAACTGGTGCAGAGTGTCAGTCTGGGGTGATGAGAAGTTCTGGAGATGGATGACTGTGAAGGTTGAATAACAGTGTGCGTGTACTTAATGCCATTGAACTATATACTTAAAAATGGTTAAGGGGCACCTGGGTGGCTTAGTCGGTTAAGCATCCAACTTCAGCTCAGGTCATGATCTCGTGGTTTGTAAGTTCGAGCCCCATATCAGGCTCTCTGCTGTCAGCACAGAGCCTGCTTCGGATCCTCTGTCCCCCTCTGCTCCTATTCCACTGGCGCGCACTCTCTCTCTCTCTCTCTCTCTCTCTCTCTCTCTCAAAAATAAACATTTTAAAAAATGGTTAAAATGGTACATTTTGTTATGCATATTTTGCTGCAATAAAAAATGCTAAAAATGATAAATGGCAAAATTTACATTTTGTAAGTCCTGCCATAATAAAATATGTATATATAAAATAAATAAAAAGTCACTGCTCCTCTCATGTTATTACTAAAAAAAAAAAAAAATTTAATAAGCCATCAGTAGAGGCGGGCACACTGATCACATCAGGGACCAGCCCAATCAGAATAAATTTATGGGGGGTGGAGGGGCGGGGCGCCTGGCCAGGTCAGTAGGTAGAGCATCTGACTTGACATGAGGGTCGTGAGTTCAAGCCCTGCATTGGGCGTGAAGCCAACTTTAAAAATTTAGAGAATAAACTTATGGGGGCCACCAGCTGTGAATCAGCCCAGTCACCACATGTGAAGTCCTCCCCCCACAACACACTCTAACCCCTATTTTGCCATATGTCAGCTTATTTGTCCCCTGCTCGGGGAGGCCTTCCCTAACCACCTACAACTTATTTTTTTTTTTCACCGTATCCTGCTCTGCCTTCCATACCTCTCAACACATTTTGTAGATGCAGAGTTATCTTCGGGTTGGTTGTCTGTCTCCCCGACAGCATGAAAGTCACAGGGGAGATGGGGGACCCAGATTCCTAGCCAGGTGATGGCCAAGGAGAGAAGGTATGGAGGAAGGTTCTGGCAGGGTGGGCTCCCTCTGACAACCCTCTCTGCACAAGCCTCGCTGTCTCCTCTGATGCAATCGGAACATGGAAACAGGAAGAGGCCCTACATGGTAAAACAGCGAATCCTTCTGAGTCAGGCTAATTCCACACAGCAATTTTTGTGCTGAAAATCTCCTCTAGCACAAGTGGTACAACTTTGTGGGAGGCCATTTGGCACAATAAAACTCTACCCTTAAAAGCATTCATTCCTTTTGACTTAGCAATTCTACTAACAGGAATTTTCCCTGAGGAGATTGTCAGAATCATGGCACTGTTTTGAGGATATTTATGGAACATGGTTTATAATAGTAAAAACAGGCAACTCATAGTCGATGACGGTCAGGCCTCTCAACCAACCACACGGGGGGCCAGTCCTGCCCACCGTGTACCCACAGCAATGGCACCGAGTCATTGCCACGTCTGAGCTGAGAGTCAGGCCCGCCCACAGCATGTAGTCCCCACAGAGGACACCCCTGGAGCACCTGGTTGTGGATACCAGGGAAGACTGTGCTGCTGGGCTCCCAAGACTTTTTCTGCATAAGGCTGCTACTTTCATAAGAAGGATATGTAGCTGGCCTGCCTAACACGTGGAAACAAACCAGAGCATCCGACAAAATAAGGAAATGGAGAAATATGCTCTGAATGAAAGAGCAAGACCTCAGAAAAAGAAATAAACAAAATGTAGGTGAGCAATCTACCCGAGAACGTGTGCAAAGGAACGATCATAAAGATGCTCACTGGACTTGAGAGAAGAGTGGAAGAATTCAGTGAGAACTTCAACAAAGGGATAGAGAATACATTAATGAACCTATCAGAGCTGAAGAACACAGTAGCTGAAATGAATGACACACTCGAGGGAATCCACGGCAGATCAGAGGATTCAGAAGAACCGATCAGCAATCTGGTAGATGGGTAGGGAAGAGCATCCAAGCTGAACAACAAAAAGAAAAAAAAATTTTTTTTAATAAGGACAGATTAAGACCCTCTGCGACATCAAGCATACGAACATTTGCATCCCAGAGGTACCAGAAGAAAAAGAGAGAAAGTAACAAAATCAATCGAAAAAATACTGGCTGAAAACTTGTCTAACCTAAACACCAAGACCCATAATAATTAAAATGACAAGAATTAAAGATAAAGAATGAATCTTAAAAGCAACAAGAGAAAAGCAAATAATTATGTACAGGTAAAACCCCATAAGGCTATCAGCTGATTTTTTAGCAGACACTCTGTGTCCAGAAGGGAGGAGCAGGATATATTCAAAGTGCTAGAAGGAAAAAAAGCCTACAACCAAGAATCCTCTGCCTGACAAGGTTGTCATTCAGAATTGTGGGAGAGAGAGTTTCCCAGACAAATAAAAGTTACAGGAACTCACCAAGGTCACTAAATTGGCCTTACGAGAAATGTGAAAGCAATTTCCTTAGGCAGAAAAGGTCACAAATAAAAGAAGATTATGAAAAGAAAAAAATTCCGTGGATAAAAGCAAAAGTAAATATATACTAACAGTATGTGTGTCAATCACTCATAAAAAGGTAGTAGGGAGGTTAAAAGACAAGAGTAGTAAAATCAACTACATCTACAATAATGAAGGGATACACAAAATAAAAAGATATAAAAAATGATATCCATAAAACGTGGAGGATGGTAGTAAAAAATGTACTGCTTTTAGAATGTGTTTAGAAGGGAGAAAGTGACAGCAATACAATAGTAGTAGGGGATTTAACATCCCACTTCCACCAATGGACAGATCACCCAGACAGAAAGTCAATAAGGAAACAATGGCCTTAACTGACACATTAGACCAGAGGGACTTAATAGATGTATGTAGAACATTCCATCCCCAAAGAGCAGAATACATACTCAAATGCCTGTGGAACATTCTCCAAGATATATCATGTTAGGGGCACCTAGGTGGCTCAGTCGGTTAAGCATCTGACTCTTGATTTTGGCTCAGGTCATGATCTCACAGCTCATGGGGTCAAGCCACATGTCAGGCTCTGCACTGACAGCATGGAGCCTGCTTGGGATTCTCTCTCTCCCTCTCTGCCCCTCCTCCACTCTCTCTCAAAATAAACAAATAAACATTTTTAAAAAATAAAAAATAATTTAAAAAAGATGTATCATGTTAGGCCACAAAACAAGTCTCAATAAATTTGATAAGACTGACATCATATAGGGGCACCTGGGTGGCTCATCAGTTAAGCGTCCTACTTCAGCTCAGGTCATGATCTAGCGGTTCATGAGTTCTAGCCCCGCATCAGGCTCTGTGCTGACAGCTCAGAGCCTGGGGCCTGCTTCAGATTTTGTGTGTGTGTGTGTGTGTGTGTCTCTCTCTGCCCCTCCCCCACTCGTGCTCCATCTCTCTCTGTCTCTCAAAAATAAAGAAGAACATCAAAAAATTTTTTAAAAGGCTGACATCATAGAAAGCATCTTTTCTGACCACAATGCTATGAAAATAGAAAGCAATTACCAAAAAAAGGGGAAAAACCCCAAACACAGAGAGGTTAAGCAACATGCTAATAAACAACCAATGGGTCAATAAAGAAATCAATGAGGAATTCAAAAACTACCTTGACACAAATGAAAGTGGAACCACAATGTCCCCAAATCTATGAGATGCAGCAAAAGCAGTTCAAAGATGGAAGTCTTTAGCAACACAGCTCTACTTCAAGACATAAGAAAAATCTCAACTACATAATCTCAGCTTACATGTAAAGGAACTAGAAAAAGGAGACCAAACAAAGTCCAAAGTTAGTAGAAGCGGAAAAAAAAATAATGCATTCAGAGTAGAAATAAAATAATAAAATAAAAAATAAAATAGAGACTAAAAAACAATAGAAAAGACCAATGAAACTAAAAACTGGCTCTTTGAAAAGATAAACAAAATTGACAAAACTTTAGCCAGACTCATCAAGAAAGAAAGAGTGGACTCAAATAAATAAAATCAGAAATGAAAGGGAATGAAAAGGAGTATTAGAATATAAGAAAGTGAAATATCAGAAATGAAAGGGAATGCAAAAGCAGTATAAGAATATATGAAAAATTATAAGCCAACAAATTAGACAACCTAGAAGAGATGGATAAATTCCTAGAAACATACAATCTTCCGTGACTTAGTAAGGAAGAAATTTAAAAATCTGAATAGATTGATTTCTAGTAAAGAAGTTGAGTCAGTAATCCAAAAACTCCCAACAAACAAACTTCAAGGACCAGACGGCTTCACAGGTGAACCTACCAAACATTTAAAGAAGAGCTCACACCTTTCCTACTCAAACTATTTCAAAAATCTAAAGTGGAAGGAACACTTCAAAATTCATTCTACAAGGCCAGCATTACCTGGATAGCAAACTAGAAAAACATACTACAAAAAAAAAAAAAATGACAGACCAATATCTCAGATGAACACACACGCAAAAATGCTCAACAAAATATCAGCAAAGCAAATTCAACAATACTTTAAAGGATCATTCACCATGATCAAGTGGGATTTATTCCAGGAATGCAAGGATGGTTCAATATCTGCAAATCAATGTGATACAGAACATTAACAAAATGAAGGATAAAAATCATATGATCGTCTCAATAGATTCAGAAAAAGCATCTGATAAAATTCAACAGCCATCCATGATCAAAACTCGCAACAGGTATAGAGGGAACATACCTCAACATAATAAAGGCCATATATGACAAGCCCACAACTAACGTCATACTCAATGGTAGAAAGCTGAAAGCTGTTCCTCTAAGATCAGGCAGAGTACCAGGATGTCCAGTCTGTCCACTTTTATTCAACACAGTACTTACTGGAAGTTCTAACAGAGCATCAAAGGTGAAAGAAATAAAAGGCATCCAAGCTGGTAAGGAAGAAGTAAAACTGTCACTATTTACAGATGGACATGATACTATATAGAGAAACCTTTAAAGACTCCACCAA
Organism: Cryptoprocta ferox; assembly: GCA_028646485.1. Classification (NCBI taxonomy): domain Eukaryota; kingdom Metazoa; phylum Chordata; class Mammalia; order Carnivora; family Eupleridae; genus Cryptoprocta; species Cryptoprocta ferox. The sequence goes on along the minus strand of CM053561.1, from coordinate 29,585,368 downwards.
AAAAAAAAAAGCTATTTGAACTAATAAATGAATTTTGGGAAGTTGTGGGAGACAAGATCAATATACAGAAATCTGTTGCATTTCTATACACTAGCAGAAAGAGAAATTAAGAAAACAACAATCCCATTTACAATTGCATCAAAAACAATAAACTACCTGGGAATAAATTTAACCAAAGAGGTGAAAGACATTGATGAGAGAAATTAAAGACGACACAAATAAATGGAAATATACACAACACTCATTAGAAGAATCAATGGCATACAGATAGACATATAGATCAGTGGAACAGGATTGAGAGTTCAGAAATCAAACCATGCGTCTATGGTCAACTGATTTTCAACTAGGATGCCTAGAACAGTCACCTAGGGCAAATCAGTCTTTTTTAACAAATGGTACTAGACCAACTGGATAGCCACATGCAAAAGAATGAAGCTAGACCTTACCTCGCCCCATATAGAAAATTAACTTGAAATGGATCAAAGACCTAAATGAAAGAGCTAACCCTAAAAAACTCTTAGAAGAAAAACAGGCGTAAACCTTCATGACCTTGGATTCATCAATGGTTGCTTAGGACACCCAAAACACAAGCAATAGAAGAAAAAATAGATTCAACTGGACTTCATCAAAATTAATTTTTTTGTTCCTGCAAAGGACACTATCAGAAAAGTGAAAAGACCACCCCCCACAGAATGGGAGAAAATGTTTGCAAATCATACATCTAATAAGGGACGTAGCTAGACTATAAAAGGAACTTTTACAACTCAATAGTAAAAAGACAATTAAAACATGAGCAAAGCAGGGCGCCTGGGTGGCTCAGCTGGTTAAGCGGCCAACTTCGGCTCAAGTCATGATCTCACAGTTCGTGGGCTCGAGCCCCACGTCGGGCTCTGTGCTGACAACTCAGAGCTTGGAGCTGCTTCTGATTCTGTGTCTCCCTCTCTCTCTGACCCTCCCCTGCTCACACTCTGTGTCTCTCTCTCTCACAAATCAATAAACATTAAAAAAAATTTTTTTTAAATGAGCAAAGGATCTGAACAGACATTTCTTTAAGGAAGATGTACAAACAGCCAACAAGCACAGGAAAAGATGCTCAATATCATTAGTTAGGAGGGAAATGCAAACCAAAACCACAATGAGATATTCCTTCACACTCACCAGCATCGCTATAATCAAAAAGGTAATAACAGTGTTGGAGGTGATGTGGAGAAATCAAACCCTCCTACATCGCTGATGGGAATATAGTGTTGCAGCCACTTTAAAATAGTCTGGCTGTCCCTCAAACGATTAAACAGAGCTACCAGACGACCCAGCACTTCTAGGTATCTACCTAAGAGAAATTGAAGACATATGTCCCCGCAGAAACTTGCCCATAAATGTTCACAGCAGTGTTATTTGTAATAGCCCCAAAGTGGAAATGACCCAAATGCCCCTCGATGGACAAATGAATAAACAAAGTGTAGTTTATCCACACAATGGGATATTATTCAGGCATAAAAATGAAATCCTGACCCATGCTACAACATGGAGGAACTTTAAAAAACATGCCAAGTCAAAGATGCTGGTCACAAAAGACCACATTTGAGTCCACTTGTAGGAAATGTCCAGAATAGGAAAACCTATTGAGAGAGAAGTAGATTCGTGGATGCTGAGGACCAGAGGTGACTGACGAATAAGGGACTGATAGCTATAGGGTATGGGGTTTCTCTCCATGGGGATGAAAATATTCCGGAATAGACTGTGCCGGCTGCTGCACTTGGCTGTGAATGTACTAAGAACCATTGAATTGTACATTTTAAATGGAAACAGTGTGTTATATGTGAATTATAGCTCAATAAAGCTGTTTAAACTTTTTAAAATAAATGTATAAGTCAATAAATAAAGCTGGCATAGAAACTGAAACTTACCGGAATTAAGCTGGTTAACCTGCCACGTTCAACCATATTATGCAGACACTCGGCTTGCGTCCCCGCGTCCTGCGCCCCACCCCGAACCTCGCTCACAGCCGCATCTTGCCACAGCCGAACAATGAGCCGATCAGGGCCAGGCAGCCCATTTTTACAGACAAGGAAACTGAGTCCCACGGAGGCCGCCTTCCTTCTCTTCAGCCCTTCAGCCTAAGAGCCAGGGGTGGAAACGGAGACCCAGGGCTCGAGCCTGTCCTCGCCATTCACTTACTCCCTTGCTGCCATCGCCTTAAGTCCTGTCCCCACCCCTGTGTAGAGAGCAAGGTGGGTTTGATTTTCCCGGCATTCCCGCCTCTGTTCTCGGCCTCTCAGATACTGCCCACCCTGCCCAGCCCCCTCCAAAAAAAAAAAAAAAAAAGTCAAGACCATTTATTCAGGGACCAAGGCCACTCCTGGTGGCCATCTGTGCAATGTGCACTGGCTGATTCCAGACACCCCCAAGGCTGAGGGGTGGGAGGGAGGTCAGGAGACCACCAGACAGATGGACGGGTTCACATCAGTACCAAGACTCCACCTCCTTCTCTCCTTTTGCTCTCCCCACTCTTGCCCCCAGCACCCGAAAACCTGCCCCAAAGGAGTCCAGAATTCTGGGCTGCCTTCACCCAGCAGTGTCCATTCGATGTCCTGAGGCAGCCCCCCAACCTCCAGGCAGCTGCCCTCGGAACTTAACTGTATAAAGGCCTTCCGTAAATGGGACTGTCAACCTAGATAAGCAGATGCTATGCCCGTTTCACAGATGGGAAAGCAGAGCATGGAGACGATCAATTTGATGCTGAGAACAGGGGGTCAGTGGCAGAATCCGGGCCCACCACCTGAACAGGGAGCCCCCTGGGGGTTCTCTTCAGCCACAGGTGAGAGAAAAAAACCTGCAGGTGCCCACTTCCTGCTGTGGCCTGTCCCATGCAGGAGCTGTAAAGCCCAGGCCGGCCACAATCCCAGGCAAAGGCCCTTCCCAGGCTCTTCATCCCCATGCCTCCTCACTGACCTGGGAGCCCAGTCTCTCTCCCCCACCTTCCCCTCTCCCCTGCCCTCTGTCTCTCGCTCTCTCTCTCCCCCACTGTGATTTCAGCCAAACTGGTTGCCTTGCCTTCCACCCTCTCTCCCTCCAGAATGTCTTCCATGACATTCTCCAGGACCTCGTGGACACCCCTTCGGCACTCAGCCTCTCCTCCCTGTCCTTAGGTACAAATGGCAGTTGTCAGGTGCGGCACGGCCACAACTTGCTGGGTGGCCCTGGGCAAGGCAGCGAGTATCTCCCAGCCTCAGTGTCCTTGTCTGCAAAATGCCACTTAGGGCATCACACTTCATGCCTTTGCTTGGGCGGGTTCCTACAGCCAGAGGCCCTTCATCCCACCTGGCCATATGGGGACTCACCCGTCTGGAAGAGGTGAGTCTCGAGCCCCTCACAACCCTCCCCCCAGGTAGGAGCGGTCCCCCATCTCTGCCTAGGATCCCTAACACGTGACCCGGGCTGCCTTAAAGCACTTAGAGCCCAGGACGCACGAGCCCTGGTTCACCTGCTGGCGTCGCTGGCTACGCTGGGAGCGCCTCCCAGCCAGCCCAGAGCCGGCACATAGTAGGAACACAGGCGACACCGGAGGAATAAAGGGCTGAGCGAATAAACAGAGGCGGTCCCTTCTAGCTCAAACAGCCAGCGTGAGGCCGTGGCGCAGGGAAGGCCCGGGCCAGCTCCACCAGCCGGCAGGAGGAGGCACTGCGGGGTACGGGGTACCCATGGGGGGTGTCCCCACCTCAGGGAACAGAGAGGAGGGAGGGCAAGGCGTGCACTGTGTAACAGCAACCTGATAGTTTTCCCTGTAAGTTAAGTGATAAATCTTTTCCAAATTGCCTGTGACAGCCACTTCATCCCCACATAATTGTATGAGATGCTGTTCGCTTGTTTTTATGCTTATTAATATCACAGCTCCTGAAGGGAGAAAGGGGGACCCAGTGGGACCCGGGAGGGGGGACGGGGAGGAGCTCTGGACCCTCCGCTAAGAGCTCAGTGAAGAACCTGAATCCCACCTGGTGGCAGAAAGGGACCGTTCTACATAGGAACCATCAGGAGGCTGGAGTGAGAGATCTGGGTTCAAATCCCTGCTCAGGCTCAGTTTCCCCTCCGTACAAACCAAGAGAATGGCACCTCCTTGGAAGGGATGGTGGGAGGATTCATTGAGCAAGGCCGGAAGTATGCCCAGCACAAGGGGGAGGCCACAGAGTCAAATGTCTCCTTGGCTTCCTCCGTTCTCAGTCCCTGTCTCTTCTGCCCAATTCACAAGACGTGGAGGATAGCAATGCCCGGTTACCCACGCAGAGCGCGTCACTGCCGTCACGCTCGTCACAGCCCCCCCCCCACGCACCTGGGCTGCAAGCTCCGAGGGCCCAGGATGCGGACCCCAGAGGCACACAGCACCTGATGGCAGCGAGCAGAACAGAGAACACCATCACGCACCCCCTGCCCACCCCCAGCTCAGCGCTGTCCAGCCTTTCACGTCACCTGGCTCTCACAGCATCTCGGAGGTGAGAGCGTCACCCCATTTTCCAGATGGTGAAACTGAATCTCAGGGAGGATAAAAGGCATGACCCAAAGCCCTGAAGTGCTTGGACCTCAGTACGGCTGACCACACTAGGCGTGTGAAGTTTAGGTGAGCCTCAAAGCCGTCACCTCCCGCCACGGCCCCACCTGCCTCCCCAGATCCCAGGCCCCAGCAAACACCCGCCCACAGTGGCCAGCCCCCTTCCCGGAGCTGCTGGCTGCTCTCTCTCTGCCTGCCTCGATGTGCTCCTCAACAGCCCAGTTGGGTCCTCCTCTTCCTCTTCCCTCCTCTGGAGGCAAACGACTAGCCTGGGGCCTGGAGCAAGAAGTGGTTTCGAACTCGACCCCAGGTACAGTGCACAGTTGGCCCATTCCTGAGCCCCGGTTCCGTGCAGGCGCAACATTCACGGCGGTTCCTTCTCCTCCCTCTACAGTAGCTTGGTCATCACCTCCTCTGGGAAGTCTTCTCTGATTTCACCAGCTGGGCTTTGGCAGGCCTTCCTCTACCCCACTGTGCCCCTGACAGACAGACTCCCGTTTTCGGGTGCTGAACTCTGAACTCCCCTGGAATCAGGGCCTTGCTTACCTCGGTTGCCCCACAGCCTAACACAGGGGCTGTCATAGCATGGGGTGGGGGGGGGAGGGTTCAGTATGATGTGTTGAAATCTACGAGAATAACTGGAAGGGAGAGAGGAAGGGCAGGAGGGAGTGAATGCGGAGGGCCAGAGCACAACTCTTCTCCCAGAAACTACAGCAGGGGTGTCCCCAATGCCAAATGCTCCCAAGAGCTGTGAACGCGTTCCCCTCCGCTCCCTCCCCAGCGCCCCCCCCCCACACCTTCCCCCCTCCGCCCCGCCCCAGCGCCTAGGAAAAGGAGTTAGGGGTAGGGGCTCTGGGGGAGGAGGATGAGCTCTGTTCCTCTTCTCTCTGGGCCTCCATTTTCCTACCTGTGAAATGGGGATTTGGTTTCCCAAAGGCAAGGCAGGCACACAGAGAACCTACAGCTGGTCCTGTGACCAACAGAACCACCCACATGGCGGGTGTTCGGCGCAATGAACGAGGGTCAACATACTGGGAACTGCCAGACAGGCCTGTGGAAGGCTCGAGACCCCGGCGGTCTGCCCCTCCCCGCAACCACCTTCCCTCCACATACTGAAAACCTAGGGCAGAAAGCTAGAGCCACAAGAAACCCAGAGATCCTTAGCAGGCGGTCCATTCTGCAGACGGCAAAACTGAAGCCCAGGACGGAGGCAGGGAGGGTATTAGCATGCACCGAGGATACTTACGATGTGCTGGACTTTCTAACTTCAGAAATCCTCCGCACCATCTGTGACGGGGTCCTAACTGACCCATTCTGCAGATGAGGAGACTGAGAACTGGGGAGAGTCTGTAATGTGACTGGGGTCTCACAGCAGGAAGTGAGGACAGCAGGGCTCGAATCCTCGAGGCTCTGGCTCCAGAAAGGGCGCTCGTTGCCCGGAACCACACAGCAAGGGCTGTCTGGAGCCAGGAGCCCCGCCGCCATTGAATCCAAGGTAAAGGCCCTTTAACACCCAGGCCAGTGCTCTCTCTCCTGTATGTGACAAGGCTGCCCCACCTTGTCCTACCTTCCAGGCCCCCTCTGTGCGTTTCGGAGAATCACTGGCCGAGACTGGACTACGGCTGGCTCGTCATCTGACTGCTGTGTTCTCCAGCATCCCCGCCCATAGAAATTCAACCTGAACTTGCATACCCCCAGTGATGGGAAGCTCACCACTTACTCGGGATGCATTCTATCTTTTGTACAGCTTCGTCAACTAGGGTGTCCTTCCTCTTAAAAGACCAAAAGCATCTTTTATTTAAGTATATTTACTTATTTGGAGAGAGAGGGCACAAGCCGGGGAGGGGCAGAGAGAGAGAGAGAGAGAGAGAGAGAGAGAGAGAGAAAGAATCCCAAGCAGGCTCCTTGCCATCAGCACTGAGCCTGATGCGGGGCTCGAACTCACATACCGCGAGATCATGACCTGAGCCGAAACAAAGAGTCGGACGCTTAGCCAGCTGAGCCCCCCAGGTGCCCCCCCCAAAAGCCTCTTTTAAAGACCTGAAGGCTTCACGTGACTACAAGTTCACTCTGTCCACATCTGCTTCCGTCCAGCCCCTCACACACCCACTTCCCCGCCATCCCCCGCCCCAGCCTCTTTTATCTTCTGACCCTCCACTCTCTACCCCTCCCCAGCGACCACTTTGTAACCTTTACTAAGGGCAAGGGTATCTTTTTAAAAACACTCAATTTAAGAAAAAATATTTCACATCTGTATGAGCAATACACAAATCATAATTCTTAAAAATAACAAATTGCAGGCCAGAGTAATCATAAGTAAATTGATATTGATAAATAAGCTTTTCTCCAGAGCAGTAGGTGGTTTATTTTAATCTAATGAGTTTTGTATTTTCCCAGCTTTCAGATTCCATGATGAAGGGCTGTCTGCAATAGAATTACGACGCTCTCCGAAATATTGTAATTTAATGCCTCATTTTGTCAAGCCTTTCTTGAAAATGAGATTTGTTCCCAGTGAAGAATTTTACTCCGCTCCTTCCCGGATGCCCCCCGCCCCCAGGCACACAGGTTTGCCTTGGGCCGGGCCTAAGGTCGGGGTTGAGCGAGAGGGGAGAGTCGGGTTAAGCAGGGGTGCAGCGTGGAGAACCTTTCCTGGCAGACGCGGCCTTGCTCCGTGCCTGAGCAGCACCCTCGGCCCACTCTGGGCCTCACCACCGTCGCCTGCCATCAGGCTGGGGAAGGCAAACCTCATCCTGCCCTGTAAGATGCTGAAAGGGCTGCTCTTTGGGGGTTCACGGGAACAGGATGGGCCCCTGTGACCCCTAAATACGTGAGAAGAGACTGACAGACCCCGCAGGCTGAAACCAAAGCAGGGCGAAAACATAACATAGCCATTTGTGGAGAAGCCTTTGGGGGTCATTTGTTGAATGCCCTCTAGGGGCGGGGAGCTCACTACCTCTTCAGTCAGCCTCTAAGTACACTGCAGCCAGGCCCCTGGAGGGAACTTCTGATGGGCCCAGAGGCAAGAAATGTCGAAAAGAGTAGAACAGGAGGTCAAGAGAGCAACCGGACTGGCTGCACTCCCGTCTTGGCTGCCCACGTCGGTGTGTGAGCTCGTCTGAGATGCGTCCCCTCCGGAACCTCCGTTTCCTGCATCTCTGAAATGGAGACACTGATAGTTCCTACCTTACAAGGTTGTTATGAAGAGCAAATGAGGTGATGCATGTAAAATACCTGGAATCCAAGCTCATACACAGCAAGGTCTCAAGAAATGTTATTACTAGTGGTAGTTTTATCATCATTACGTAACGTGGGCGCAGACTATTTGAGAGGACACGAAGAAACCAGACACTGACCGCCTCTGGGAGGGAAACCCAGGTAGCTGGAGAAGTCAGGTGGGAGAGACACGTTTCGCTCTATTCTGTTAGGGGCCTTTGGAATTTTCTACGTGTGCTCTAGGACCAACCCGAAACCAAATTTGGAAAAAATGCAATACACGATAATTCGGTATTTCAAAAACGAAACGGGCAAATTTCTTCTTCTCGGGGATCTCAAGCTGCCTCCTAGAGAGTCCTGCTCCCTCCCCTCTGCCGCCTCCAGAGTCACACAGAGTCCGCGCTGCCCTTCCAAGCAAGTCATTCATTCGCTCAACAAAGCCGTCCCGAGCAGCAGCCCTGGGCTGCAGGGTGCAAGGCGTTCAGCAGAGACTGACACGGACCCCAGCCCCGCAGCCGGGCAGGTGAGAGGGGCCGTCAGCCTCACCATCCCTGTCCCCGCTCCTCCGGGTGAAACTCTTCTGGTGACCTTCGTCCCTTGTTGGGCCACTCTCCCTTAAACAGCTCTTCTCGTGCCTGAATTGTCAGATCCCTACATTTGATGTGAAAATTATATGCGTTGGGCACTTAGTGATATACATGTTTAAGTGTTTAGAGGTGAAATGAACTCATGGCCACACCTAACTTTGAAATCCATCCGCCGCCAACAAAATGATTTGACGGATGTTTGGGGAATGGATGGATAGACGGACACATATACATTAAAGGAAATGCTACAAAATGTAAACTGAAGAATCCCGATGGTGGGTGTATGAGCGTTCCCTGTACAAGTCTTTCAACTTTTCTGAATGTTTGAAAATGATCATGATGGGGCGCCTGGGTGGCCCAGCTGGTTGGGCGTCTGACTTCCGCTCAGGTCATGATCTCACGGTTCATGGGTTCAAGCCCAGTGTCAGGCTCTGTGCGGATGGCTCAGAACCTAGAGCCTGCTTCGGATTCTGTCTCCCTCTCTCTCTCTGCCCCTCTCCCACTTGCGTTCTATCGAAAATAAACATATAAAAAAATGATAAGAAAATGTTCACGATAGGGGCGCCTGGGTGGCTCAGTCGGTTGTGCGTCCGACTTCGGCTCAGGTCATGATCTCACGGCTCCTGAGTTCGAGCCCCGCGTCGAGCTGTGTGCTGACAGCTCAGAGCCTGGAGCCTGTTTCGGATTCTGGGTCTCCCTCTCTCTCTGCCCCTCCCCCACTCGCTCTGTCTCTCTCTCTCTCTCTCTCTCTCTCTCTCTCAAAAATAAATAAAAATATTTTTTAATTTAAAAAAATTTTAAAAAATGTTCATGATAAAATGGCAGGGGAAAATTAGGAGAATTAAACCACACAAAACTTCAAGTGGCTTTTCACATCCAGGTGGCCTCCAATGCTCTTTTCCTGTGGGTTAGGGGCTTTCCCTGGGGAAGATGTCTCTGCACGTCCATCTTAAAGGGCCTGGGAGCAGTCCCCAGTGCCTTTCCCCTACCAGCCAGCACGGGGCTGGGCACCTTAATGGGCTGGGGGTGACACAGAGCAGGGGCAGGGTGGAGGCAGAGCGGATGCCTCCTCATTTTTCTTTTATTTTTAAAAATGTTTTATTTATTTTTGAGAGAGAGAGAGAGAGAGAGAGACAGCGTGAGCAGGGGAGGGTCAGAGAGAGAGGAAGATACAGAATCCGAAGGCAGGCTCCAGGCTCTGAGCTGTCAGCACAGAGCCCGACGCGGGTCTCGAACCCACGAACCGCGAGATCATGACCTGAAGTTGGACGCTCAACCGACTGAGCCACCCAGGCGCCCCATGCCTCCTCATTTTCATCCTCCCTCAAGTTCGCTTCATTCTGCAGAGAGCCAATTTCAGCAGCATGAGCAGCGTGAGAGCCAGCCCTGCTAGGAAGACAGCTGTGCTCATTCTGATACTGCAGGGGGAAGGCAAGGAAGTGGAGGAGAGAGTGCCCGTGTCTGCAGGGCAGGGGGGAAGGGGGGGGCTGAATCTGTGCTGGGGCCACCCAAAAACGCTAACCCTCAGTCCTCTCAAGTCATACGAAGGACACCCTATGACACCTTGCCGGAGTTTTTACTCACTTCATAGTTCAACAACCACAAGGACAAAGATGGTGATGGTGACGGGGAGAGCTATCATTTATTGAGCATATACTATCTGGTCAATCATTGTGTTTATTATTCAGTTCTCACAACCATCCGATAAAAAAGATGCAATGGTTACTATACCCATTTCACAGATGACCAGATTGAGACTAAAAGAAGAAGTCATGAACCCAAGGTCGCTCAGCCTGTAAATAAGTGAACTGAGATTCAAATCCCAACGGGGTGCTGTTCCACCTTGCGTTGCAATGCAATAACTTGGGAGCCGAGCGGGGATGTCAATGAGACTAGAAAATCTGGGCCAAAAAATGTCAGCTTGAAAGCACTAGAGAGGCATCAGGGCAGACAGAACCTTCGGTACAAACATCCAGAGAAAAAGGAAGCTCCCAGAGATCAGCCCAACATTCTAGGAGCCTCTTTTCCACTCAGGGCTTTGGCAGGGAATGAGAGCGGGGAAGCCCGCAGAATTTTGGCCATCCTGTGCGTCTGGGGAAATAAAAACTGGAATTTGAGGCGAAAAAGGCAGCCAGCACACTCAAGGATCCAAGATCCCAGAGCGAAGGGAGGCGCAGGGAAGTGAATTCAGCCCTCGACACCAATTTTCCCCTCAAGGTGTTTGCCGTCTCTTAAGCTTTGGAGGGAGGCTACGGAACTAAGCAGAAAGCAGATGAACAGTAGAACCGAGTGTTTAGCTGACCTGTGTTATTGAGGTGACAAAAATGGAGTGAAGGACTGACAAGAGGAGCGGCTTCAGTTAGGGACGCCTGCAGGGTTGCTCCAAAAGTGTCTGTGAACCAAAGTAAATCAAATATTATAAAGACTTGCACTTGGCCCTGAGGCAGCCCAGTCCCTGACCGGAGGACGACGACGGCCTTCTGTGCTGCCTGCAGATGGGAAGGTGAATCCTCTCTGAAATAAAGCAGCATCCAGAGCCTCTTGATTTCAGCTCAGGTCACGATCCATGGTCGTGAGATCGAGCCCCATCTGGAGCTCCGCGCCGAAGCTGGAGCCTGCTTACGATTCTCCCTCTCCCTGTCTCTGCCCCTCTACCCCTCGTGTGTGCACAAACGCGTGCTCTCTCTCTCTCTCTCTCAAAACATAAAAATGAATAAAAATAGGGATTGGTGTAATCAAGAACACAGTTGACAAGATGGATAATCTCACCTGAGAATTCAAATCTACAAAATAAATTAAGAATTCCAAAAGTGATTAATACAACGGAAATCGAGGTCTCTCAATAGATGGGTTTGGCAGCGAAATTAGACACAGCTGAAAAGAAGACAAGGGAACTGAAAATAGGCCGGTGGAAAATAACGAGAATGAAGCACAGAAAGAAAAATACACAGAAAAAATTGATTTTTAAAATAGCTTATGAGAAAAAATAAGATAAAATAGCTTATGAATATGTGGCGTACAGTGAAAATGCCTAGTACACGTACTATGTGTTAACTGAAGTGCCAAAGAGAACGAGGGAGAGTAGGCAGAGGTGACAGTTGAAGTGATATCGGCCAAGAATTTCTGAAATTGATTAAAAATATCAAGCTGCAGATAGGTAAATGCCATGAATACAAAGCAGGACCAAATGAAGTAAAACTGTTTGAGAACCAAGGGCAAAAAACAATTTTAAATGTCAGAGAGAAGACACATGAGTTTCAAAGGTGTTAATAAAACTTACACCTGACTTTTCAAAAGAAACTATAGAAGCCAGAAAACAAGGAATGGAATGACATCTTTAAAGTGTGACAAGAGGTGGGGGCGCCTGGGTGGCTCAGTCGGTTAAGCATCCGACTTCGGCTCAGGCCATGATCTCGCGGTTCGTGAGTTCAAGCTCCACAGCGGGCTCTGTGCGGACAGCTCAGAGCCTGGAGCCTGCTTCAGATTCTGTGTCTCCCTCTCTCTCTGCCCCTCCCCTGCTCGTGCTCTCTCTCTCTCTCAAAAATAAATCTTTAAAAAAATAACAAAATAAAGTGTGACAAGAGGGGTGCCTTGGGTGGCTCAGTCGGTTAAGTGGCCAATTCTTGATTTCGGCTCAGGTCATGATCTCACAGTCCGTGGGATCAAGCCCCACATCAGGCTCTGCACTGACAATGCGGAGCCTGCTTGGGATTCACTCTCTCCCCCACGCCTCTCTCTCCCTCTCTCTCTGCCCCTCCCCCACTCATGCTGTCTCTCTCAAAATACATAAATAAAACTGAAAAAAAAAGTGTGACAAGAACATTTTATATTCAATAAAAACATCCTCTAAAGTAACGGTGTAATAAATACATTTCCAGACACACAAAAACAGAAAATGAAACGACATATTTGCACTAAGAGGAGTGATCTACAAAGTGACAGGAAAATTATTCCCAAGGAAAATAGGAAATACAGTGAAGAATAAAGAACATGTATGTAAGCAAATGAATATTGATGAAAAGGAAAAAAAATAATGTCTTGTGGAATATAAAATATACACACAATTAAAACTTACAACTGCATTAACAGAAGAGGCAGAAAAGGAATAAATGGAGTTAAAGTGTTCTAAAGACTAGCACCGTCTGAGAGGTAGTAAAAAAAACACTCCCGGAAGTTAAGGATGCTGGGTCTCCAGAGCAGCCGCTGCATAAAGAGTAAAGAAACTGTATACACAAGTTAATAGAGGGGAAAACTGAATAATAAAAAATACCCAAAGAATCCAAAAGAAGGCAATAAAGTAGGTGGGAAATAGAAAACAACTATGAAAGCGGGGGGGGCGCCTGGGTGGCTCGGTCGGTTAAGGGTCTGACTGCAGCTCAGGTCATGATCTCGCGGTTTGTGAGTTCGAGCCCCACGTCAGGCTCTGTGCTGACAGCTCAGAGCCTGGAGCCTGCTTCAATTCTGTGTCTTCTTCTCTCTGCCCCTCCCCCCCCAAATAAATAAACATTAAAAAACTTTTTAGAAAACTATGAAGATAATAGCCATAACTGAAATATACCAGTAATTACTTCAATGACAAATGAAATGTACAAATTAAAAGACAAAGATAATCAGGCTGGATTTTAAAATACCACATGATGTTTACAAATTACACACCTTGAATACAAAGTCACATAAACACCGAAAGCAAAAGGATCAAAAAAAAGTCGCGCCACGCAAAATCCAAGCAAAAGAGAGCTGGCAGAGCTACTCTAACAGCAGGCAAGTTACACTTCAAGGAGAAAGCTACCAGAGGTATGAGAAGTGAGGAGAGATATTTCAAAGACAGACATTTCAACAGGATCAGAGGGCAAATCCACCAGGAAATCAGCTGGAGATAAGGAAACTAGGGAGATAATCGAATTCTAAATTTTACTTGCCTGCTAATACAGCTTCAAAATACAGAAAACAAAAATGGGCAAAACCAGAAAGAGACACAGACAAACCCACAATCACGGTGGAAGACTTCCAGGCATCGTTCTCAGAAACTGATGAGAAGGAGAAGAAGGAGAAGGAGGAGAAGGAGGAGAAGGAGAAGGAGAAGGAGAAGGAGAAGGAGGAGGAGAAGGAGAAGGAGGAGGAGAAGGAGAAGGAGAAGACGATGACAAATCAGGAAGGACGCCAACATCTAAACAACATCATCTACATATCTGACCTCACAGACCAAATTAAACACTGCCTATAATAACAGATTAGACATTCTTCTGGTAAGACAATGGAAAACTTACCAGAATCCACCATGCTGGGCCATAAAGGAACTTTCAAAATGTTTCAAAGAAATGAAATAATTAAAAGTATGTTATCTGATGGAGTACAATCTGATTGTAACTCAAAAACAATGATGAAAACAAGTGAGGAAATCCCCCAAATGTTTGGAAATGAAGCAATGCACTTATAAACAGAACAGAAAAAAAACACATAAATCAAAGAAGAAACTACAACAGAAATCAGAAATGCTTTGAACCCTACGATAATGAAAATGTGACAAATTTTGTGCTTAGAGGAAAGTGTATACCCTTAAATTCAGATTTTAGAAAAGAAGAAAATTTTAAAAGCAATCATCAATGTACCTAACTCAAAAAAAATTTTAAGATGTAAATGATACCCAAAGAAAGTAGAAGGGAATGAAAAAAGTTTTAATAAGACTAGAAAGTAATGGAATAAAAAAAAATTAAATTGACAAAAATCAGTAAAAACAAAAGTAGTTCTCTGTAAAGACTAATAAAATTGATAAATCCAGCGATCAGCAAGACACTGAAGAAAATGGGAGAGAAGGCGCGCATTACCAATATCATGAATGAAGAAGAAAGAATCACTATGGATTGCACAGAGTGCAGAGATTATTCAGTTCATCAAAAAATGCATATAAAATGGATAAAGTCCTCAAAAATACAATTTACCAAAACTGACACACAAAAACAGAGAAATATAAATAATCCTATTTCTACTAAAGAAGTAGAAACTGTAATCAAAAACCTTCCCACTAAGAAATCTAAGTTCACATACCTCCTCTATTGAATTTTTCTAAAACATTTAAGTTAAACACACACACACACACACACACACACACACACACACACAAATCTTATCCCAGCTCCTGCAGAGAAACAAAAAAAGAGGGAACAGTTTCCAGTTTATATCATGAGGCCAGCATAACTTCAAGATATAATCTGACAGGGATATCATGAGACAGTAAAATCATAGGTGATCTCATTCATGAACACAAATTTTAAAAATCTTAAACAGAATATCAATAATTCACACATACCGTGCCAAATATAGTCAAAGAGTCCTGCTGCAGCCATTCTATTAGCAGCCAAAGGATTATGAAAAGAATAATATATCATGACAAAGTTAGAATTAGTCCGGGAATGCAAGATCGGTTAACTTTTGAAAGTCAATCAATGTAATTCGCCACAACAGAAGAAAGAAGAAAACTTGTATGTTCGTTGCAATAGATGCAAAAACGCATGTGACAAAATTCCACACGCTTTTATGATACAACGTGAAGCAAAAAGACTCACTTACCAGGACCAAAACAAGGATGCCTGCTATTACCACTTCCATTCAACATAGTATTAAAAGTTCTAGTCAGAGTAATTAGGCAAGAAATTTCCAACTCCAAAATGATCTCCATTCACAGATGACAAGATCTTTACGTAGAAAATTCCAAGGGTTCCATTAAAATGCCGTTAGAGGTAATGAATATATTCAGCAGAGTTGCAAGATACAAAGTCGACATGCAGAAATAAGTTGCATTTCCACACGCTAGCAATAAAGAACCCGACGAGAAATTTAAGAGCACAATTCCATTTACAAAAGCATCGAAAAGAATGAAGTAGTTAAGAATAAATTTAACCTAGGGCGCAAATGACTTGTACACTGAAAACTACAAAATATTGCTGCAAGAAAGTAAAGGAGACATAAAGAAGTGGAAGACATCCCATGTTCACAGACTGTAAGAACTGAATATTGTTGAGACGTAATAGCACCCAAAGCATCCTACACATTTAAATGCAGTCAAAATCCCACTGGGTGATTTTTTTTTTTTTTTTTTTGCAGAAGTGGAAAAACTCATCCTGAGACTTATGGGGAGTCTCAAAAGGTCCCCGAGTAACCAAAACAATCTTGAAAAAGAAGACCAAAGTCGGAGTCCGTACACTTCCCGGTTTCAAAACCTGCTACAAAGCTACGGTAATCAAAACAATGTGACACTGATGTAAGGACAGGACCACGGGAACAGAACGGAGAGCCCCGCAATAAGCCACTGCACCCATGGTTACTTCTGACAAGGGTATCAGGCTCTTCACTGGGGAAAGGACAGTCTTTTCAACAAGCGAGGCAGGGAAAACTGGACATCCACGTGCAAAAGAATCAAGTTGGACTCTTACTTTATACTCTACATAAAAATTAGCAAAGACCCGGGGCGCCTGGGTGGCTCAGTCAGTTAAGCGTTCAACTCTCGATTCTGGCTCAGGTCATGATGTCACAGTTTGTGAGTTTGAGCCCCACGTGGGGCTCTGCACTGGCAGCACAGAGCCCGCTTGCGATTCTCTGTCTCCCCCTCTCTGTGCTTCACGAGTGCACTCGCTCTCTCTCGCTCTCTCTCAAAAATAAAAAAAAATCAACAAAAAACCAATCACATGTAGAGTTACCATATGCTCCAGGAATCTCACTCTTTGATATACTCAGAAAGAATTGATGGCAGAGACTCAGACACTTGTACACCAGTGTCCCCAGCAACATTTTACACAGTGACCAGAGGTGCAAACAGTCCAAATACCTTTCAAGAGAGGAATGGATAAACAGTGTGGTCTATATATACATACAAATGGATAATATTTAGCCTTTAAACATGAAATTCTGACACATGCTACAACATGAATGAACTCTGAAAACATTATGTTAAGTGAAATAAGCCAGACCCAAAAGGACAAATATTGTATGATTCCACATCCAATGCCTAAAGATATAGGTATAGGTATTTGCCTGAGATACCTAAACGGACAAATTCATAGAGGCAGAAAATAGAATAGAGGTTACCAGGGGGCAGGGGGGTAGGGGAGAGGGAACGGAGAGTTATTATTTAAAAGGTACAGCGTTTACAGAGCTACTGTTTGGGATGATGGAAAGTTTGGAAATGGATAGTGGTGATGGTATACAACATTGTGAAGATACTTCATACCACTGAACTATACGCCAAAAATAATTTAAATGGTAAACTTTGTGTTAAGAATATTTTACCACAATTGGGGGGTGGGGAAGAGAAGAAAATTCCCCTAATGTGATACATGAGATCTACAAAGAACCTACAGCAAACATCATCCTTAATGGTGAAATATTGAAAACTTTCTCCTCAATGCCAGAATCAAGATAAACATGCCCACTATCACGACTTCTATTCAATATTATGCTGAAAATCCTAGCCATTGCAATAAGGCAAGAAAAAAATATATTGGAAAGAAAGACAAAAAATTGTTATTTATAGAAAACATGACTGTATATGTTAAAAAATAAATTCTATAAACATTCAGAATTAATAAGTAAATTTAACAAAGGTTGTTGGATACGGGGAAATATTTAAAAACTCAGTTGTACTTCTATATGCCAGAAACAATTAGAAATGAAAAGTATTTAAATATCATTTATTATAATATAAAAAACATAATACACATAGAAATCAATCTCACAAAAGAAGCGTAAGACCTCTACACAGACAAATAAAATGCATTCTTAAAAGAAGTTTCCTAGGACCGAGGTCAATGGAAGGGCTTATCTTATTCATGGATCAGAAAACTTAACATTGTAAAAATGTCAAGTTTCCTCAAATTGACCTACCTATTTTTGATTCAGTCTCAATCAAATCTCAGCAGGGATTTTGTGGAATTTCAAAAGTCCATTCTAAATTTTTTAATGTTTATTTTTGAGAGAGAGAGAGAGAGGGAGAGGGAGAGGGAGAGAGCATGCACGACATGAGCAGGGGAAAGACAGAAAGAGAGGGGGACACAGAATCCCAAGCAGGCTTCAGGCTCTGAGCCGTCAGCACAGAGCCCGGCATGGGGCTCAAACCCATGCACCGTGAACCAAAGTCGGACGCTTAACTGACTGACACACCCAGGCACCCCTCAAAAGCCAATTCTAAAATTTATATAGAAATGCAAATAGCCAAAGTCAACAGAAATGTTGAAGAAGAACAAAGCTGGGGGATTGATAGCACCAGATATCAAGACTGTACGTACAAAGCTGTAGTAATTACACCGTGAAGTTTGTGTCAGTACAAAGACAGTCAAACAGGCCCCAAAATTTTACATAAACATATATGGATCCCAAAAGACACATAACCAACAATCATAACATCCTTTCCGGCCCAAAACTGGAAGCAACCCAATTGTCCCTCCACAGTAGAATGGGTAAAGTGTGGAATTTTCACACAATGGATCCTCGACAGTAATGAGAATGAATGAGTGTGACCATGCAGGATTAATCTCGCAAATAAGCCGAAGAAGAGAAAAAAAACCATCACAAAGAGGACATGCCGCATGATTAAATTTTATAAAGTTGAAAAGAGAGGAAACGAATGTATGATATTAGAAGTCAGCCTCGGAGTTACCTTTGGGGGCTAATGACAGGGAGATGGCTTCTGATATATATTTTCTTCCTCTCGGTTTGGGCAGCAGTTTCAGGGGCGTGGTCACTGTCATCACTCGAGCTGTATGATTTGCATACTTTTCTGTATGTTATACTTCAATTAAAAAGTTGGCGAAAAAAGCCCCAGGTGGATAGGCACCATCAGGGCTGCAGTGCCCTGCCTTTCTTTTTTGCTTGCCTACCACGGGAGGATAGCGCCAGTGGGCACAGAGAGAAGCCACAGCCTCTGGGTAAAGGGGTCTCCTCCTCCATGAAGCCTTCCAAGACTGCTAATCCGTTCCCCCAACCGCCTTTGAACCTACACAGCCTCTCTCATAGGTATAATGGTTATTCCTGGCACCCCCAGGCAGCCTGCAAGGCCGTGAGCCTCCAGAATGCAGGAGCTGAGAATAATACATAATAATAGCAGTTGCTGAGCATTCACTAGATGGCAGGCACTTTTTCTAACCGATTTACAGGCACCAACTCATTTAGTCCTTCCAATAACCCTGTGAAGTGGGTACTGCCACTATCCTGATTTTCCAGATGAGAAAACCAAAGAAAAGAATGATTTATTAAGTTGCCTAAGGCCACACAGCTAATAACTGGAAGAGCGAGGATTCGAACCTGGGTAGTTTGGCTCAGAAACACGCTCTTTGTTTCGGCCGTGGGCCCACTGGTGAGGCCTGGGGCCTGGAGCCCTGGGGACACGGCCCAGACCAAGCACCAATGAAGGGATGGCTCCCTATTTCTTCCAGGCTGGCAAATGCGTCTATATGCCTGTGGACAGGGATGAGGTGTGTAACGCCTTGAAGGCCCCCCCAGTTCTAAAGGAAAGCACAGCAGGCAGGCCCGGCCCTGGGCTCCTAAGCCTGGCGAAGACGGTTGGGCAGAAGCCTGCGTCCGGGGGGCAAGTTCCTTCCCTATCCTGTAGAGGAGGGCCCGGGACTTTCTCAGAGGTCAGACCGCACCCCCCACCTCCCCCCCCCCCGCTGACCGCACTCAGGACAAGGAGAAGGTGCAGGATGGGGGCCCCTGTTCCCCTCCTAGGCACTGGCCAGGGGCCCTTGGCTGCCCCCACCCCCCACCCCAGGCCAGGGGTCCGGAAACAGCTCCTTGTAAGGCAAAACCAGCCTCCTCTGCGAATGAATGAATTCTAGCATCTCGGACTCTCCACCCCTCACCTGAGGCATCGTGTAACAAGTGTGCCTTCTCGAATCTGCCTTTAAGCTGTCCTGCTGCAGTTTAAGCACACGCCCTTTGCTCTGCCTGGAAGAGGTCCTCGTCTCTGCCAGAGACTTTCTTTCCTTTCCTGGGGGGTGTGCAGGTACAGAGAGGCTCCTTGGGGGCAGGTCTGGGGGGCTGTCGCCGGGCTCCAAACACTTAGAATGACAGACCCCACAGCATTCGAAGAGAAAGTCAGAGCTACTCACCCCCCAACTTATAGCAAACAGTCCTGCCTTGTCGGAGGCCAAAGCCTGGGGAGACAAAACAGTCCCAGGTCCCTGGCAACCAGAAGCAGCCCAGCCAGGGGGCCACCCTGGCACAGGTGTCACGGCGCATCCATGCCAGAGACCAGGGCAGGCCTGACACCCAGTTCAGCAAGCAGCCCTGGAAATCAGGCCCGGGGGCAGGGCACAAGAGAAGGACCACCCTGACGTTCGGCCATTGCTGAGCGACCGACCAGGTGTGCCCACTGCACCGCACTTGTTTGTGAGTACACGTGCACACGCACAGCCAAGGCCGCCAGGGTCAAGGTCAGAACGAGAGCGAACTGTTAGCGCAAGGTGCTTCTAAGCCGCAGAGATGAAAGGAAAACAGAGAAGCTGTGTCCCCACCTGGCCGTGCCCATTCCCCTCTGCCCTCGCCTGCCAGCCAGGCCCTCCACGGCGAACCCCGAGGAAGCTGTGAAACACGCAGGTGCAACCAGGTCACCTAGTTAACAGCCTCCCTCCCGCTGTATTATTCATGGGCTCCCTTCTTCCGGCCTGAGCTCCAGTTTCCAACAGCCCGCGGGCTCGGCTTGGCAGGTCAAGCAGCCTGGCAGGCCTAGCCTGCGGCAATCCCCACTCAACACCCCATGCCCTGCCCGGCCCCTAGTTAGGATGCAGCCACCCCTGCCCCCCTCCCCACCCTGTCAACCTGCACTTCGGGGAAGGAGGAGGGCTTTGGGGTCTGCGAGGAAGAGCAAAGAAGGAACACCTGGGCTGAGTTAGGCTTGAGATGCTATCATTTCCAAAGGGAGCTCCAGGTCCCCCTCCCCTCTGTCACACACGCGCGCGCACACACACACACACAATCAGCGGTCCCCATACGGTACTCTGAATAAAGTGTGAGAGCCCACAGGAAGCAAGGGCCACGTCTTGTCTATTTCTGTGCTTCAGTGTGCCCTGCAGTGCAGTTGTCCTGCAAACAATAGGTGCTTAATAAATATTCGCTGACATGGGGTGCCTGGGAGGCTCGGGTGGTTAAGCGTCCGACTTCAGTTCAGGTCACGACTTTGCGGTTTGCGAGTTCGAGCCCCGCATCAGGCTCTGCGCTGACCGCTCGGAGCCTGGAGCCTGCTTCGGACTCTGTGTCTCCCTCTCTCTCTGCCCCTCCTCGGCTCACGCTATGTCTCTCTCTCAAAGATAAATAAACATTAGAAACATTTTAAAAAGTAAAAATAAATATTTGCTGGCTTGTACCCTCTCCCCAAAAGATGGGTATGAAAATTGACAGAGTGGCCACAAGTCATCAAGCCATGCAAAGACACCCCTGTTGGGTTTAGAGACGTCCATGTTATTTTAATATCTATCTGCATATGTCTTGTAAATCCCACAGCGTTTAAGTCATTCATACGTAGTGATAACTAATAAATATTGACTGATGGATCGCAGTTTCTCCGTATCACAACACATTCCGCCAAGCACTTTCAAGCATCCCACGGGAGCCCCTACTTCCTGCGTCTGGTGGACCAGCCGGAAGGATGTCCCCCCTACGTCACAGGTAAGTAAACCATGGCTCAGAGAACTAAAGCACATGAGTTAGCACAGGAGCATAACGGCAGTCTTCACACACTTGTTGGGGGTTGCTTGCCTCACGGTTCACACGTCTCTCTCTGCCTCACGGTTCCCATGCACACACCAACATGAGAAAACTACAAGGCAAACCCGTGGTCTCCCAGCGAGGTGACTCAGACCGGGACCCAGAGCCTAAGCCCAGGTCACTTCAGGGCCAACACTTGGCCAGAAACACGGCGGGTAGCTCGTCGCGGGCCAGGCCGATAGCAGAGGGGAAGTGTGGGCCAGGAATCGATCCCAGGAGTCATTGCATTAGACCCCCAGGCTTTACAGGTGGGAAGAGCTGGGGGTCCAGCTGGGGTCCCCAGGTCCAGGCAAGTGCAGAAACCCCTAAAGACATGACCCTCTGTGACGGGGGCGACCCCATCAGGGCAGATGACCTGAGCTGGGAAGATGCCCTGCTGTTCACACCCGTGGACGTTTAAATCACTGCCCAGCCTCACTCTTACATGCCTGGGTGCTGCAGGCACTGAATGTCCCACCCCCAAACCAGGGTCAGTCACAGGTGAAGTCCAGACAACACTGAACACACACGACGGGCTAGACTCAGAGTCCAGCCCCATCGCTGCCTCTGTGCAGGCCCGAGGCGGGTCACCTGTCCTTTCTGAGCTCAGGGTCCGTCTGTAAAATCAGGGTTTTGGCTATGGCCTTCTCCAAGTGGAGCACAGGGTGAAGAACAGACTGATGATTAGGGAGTCTGACTGCCTGGCTCAAATTCCACCGCACCGCCTGCTAGCTGTGTGACTTTGAGTGAACTTCTTAACCTCTCTGTGCCTCGGGTCTCCCATCTGTAAAGTACGAGTAACAGCGATCCCTATCTCACCGGGTTGTGGTCGGGACCAAGTGAGGAATTTTATGTGAAGTGCTAAGACCAGCGCCCAGCACACGTAAACACTGAGGAAGTGTTTCCTGTTATTATTGCCAGTCCTGACACTCTGGAAGACTATGACAGAGGTCACAATAAACTGGTCATCCGTAGGCCCCATGCGGCTTGCTCAAGGGTTTTCCCTAGAAGACATATCCCACAAGGGCAGGGGCCGCTGATTGGCCCCAGGGGCCTAGAACGGTGCCCGGCACACAGTAAAGGCTCAGTAAGTATTTGATAAATGAATGAATGGCCTCGTGGTGTTTTTAAATATTTGAATTCGTTGCTAACATTTAAAATACCAAAATGTTGCATTTTTAAAAATCCGCACTTCTAGATAATCTTGGAGTCAGGGTGCGGCCACGCTTGGCCTGCCTTCCAGCTTAACAAGCAGGGGCGAGAATGCAAGCAGTGGCGCCCCCTTCAGATGGGGTGGGCATGAGCAGTTTGCTGCAGGGCCTCTGCAGCCAGTCTGTCTCTTAATGTCGGCCGTCCGGACACTGTAGGCACCCAATGTTCACCCTGGCCCCGGTCAATCATGGGTGAGGCCCAGACACCAAGTAAGGTTTGCATTTCCCCAGCCCCAGAGCAATCTGCCCGCGGGCTCTTCTTTTTTTTTTTTTCAATGTTTATTTATTATTGAGACAGAGAAACAGAGCATGAGTGGGGGAGGGGCAGAGAGCGAGGGAGACACAGAATCCGAAGCAGGTTCCAGGCTCTGAGCTGTCAGCACAGAGCCCGACGCGCGGCTCGAACCCACGAACCGTGAGATCGTGACCTGAGCCAAAGTCGGACGCTCAACCGACTGAGCCACCCAGGCGCCCCACCACGGGCCCTTCTTCAGGGCCCCAGGGTCCCCTCCCAGCTCCCCGCCCACCCCCCAGTCCGGGAAAGGAGACAAGCCTGCAGGTCTGCGCATCACCCCCACCCCTCGGCACCTGAGCCCCCCTACTGCAGACAGGCCAGCCGCTCTCCCCGGAGGACGTGACCCTTAATGCTCCACAATCATCCTCCCTGGGTTGAAAACTCCCCAGCATAAAATAGCAATAGGCAGAGGAACTTATCCCTTGCCTTTCTCATGAAAGTGTGCAGAGAAGATGGGGAGGGGAGGAACAAACACACACACCCGCCAGAGATAAACTGCTTTTCTCAAGTATTAGTATCCACACCAGGCCCACTCCACTCGGACCCTCTATGGAGAGGGACATGGTGTCACATGCTCAGTAAGCCTGGTGGCCTGTGTGCTGTGGGGGATAGTGGGGGCCGCCAGTGGACACCTGGGCCCCTCCCTCCTACCACTCCCCTCCCCAGCCCTACCAGGGCTCAGGTCCACAGGGATGGATCATATCTTCCCATCCTCCCAGAGGCCTCCCCCAGCCGCCCTATTTTCCTTTTTTTTTTTTTTATTTTTTAATGTTTATTTATTCTTGAGAGAGAGAGGGAGAGACGGAGCATGAGCAGGGGAGGGGCAGAGAGAGAGGGAGACACAGAATCCAAAGCAGGTTCCAGGCTCTGAGCTGTCAGCACAGAGCCCAGCACGGGGCTTGAACCTACAAACCATGAGATCATGACCCAAGCCGAAGCCGGACGCTCAACCAACTGAGCCACCCAGGCACCCCAGCCACCCTATTTTCTGCCTTTAACATGCCCCTTGCCTCCTGTCTTCTCTGTAGCACCTGGGGACATCTGTAAATGGCTTGGGTGTGTCTTTGTTATCCGACTTTCTCCCCCAGTTCAGGGCACTAGCCGCCAGCCACAGGTTGCCGCTGAACATTTGGAATGTACCCAGTCCAAATCGAGATGTGCTCAAAATGCAAAATACAGACCAGATTCCAAAGACTTGGTACCAAAAAAAAAAAAAAAAAAAAAGTAAAATATACAACAAATAATAACGTTATATTGATTATATGTTGAAATGATCCTATGTAGGATGTCCTGGGTTAAAACAAAATAGATTATCAAAAGTAATTTCACCAAACCTCTTGTAACTCTTTTAAGCGGCTACTAGAAAATTTAAAACCACACCTGTGGCTTGCATTTGTGGCTCGCATTATATTTCTTTTTTTGTTGCTGTTTTTTAATTTGAGAGAGGGAGAGAGAGAGCAGGGGAGAGGCGCAGAGGGACAGAGAGAATCTTAAGCAGGCTCCACTCTCAGCACAGAGCCCGAGGTAGGGTTCAATCCCACGACCCCTGGGATCATGACCTGAGCCAAAATCAAGAGTCGGATGCTCCACCAACTGAGCCACCCAGGCGCCCCTCACATGATGTTTCTATTGACCGGTACCTCTGCAGATTCTCAGCATGAATCCCCGATAGACAGAGGACAGAGCTAGATGGGGTCTGGTACACTGGTAATGCCCAGTACTCGCCGACCGAATGGCTGAGCGAGAGGCCTCCCCAGTGGTGCACATGAAACCCTAAAACATAAAGGAGGATGGCTTTGGGAGGACCTTCTGCCCCCCTGCCCAGGACGTGCTGGTTTCCCAGTGGCATTCCACCCAAAGATCGCCCTCTAACAGGAAGCCACAGGCCTCCGTAGAAGGGGCGGTAAGGCCTGGCTTAGAGTTCCGTCACCACGAGTTTCCTAATTAGCAGCCAGGAAAAGCCAGTATCCCTTGCAGACACGACCAGTGACACAAATGGATACCCAGACATGGTCCCAGCCATGTCTGGGGGTTTTTTTCCTCTCTCTCTCTTTCCTCCCTCTCTCTTGCTCTCTACGTCCCTCCCTCCCTCGCTTTCGCTGGCTCCCAAATTACAGCCTTCCGTCAGAAACAGAGACAATCAAGGTGGCACACAGGGCCCTTGTCACAAATGGCATCTCAGGTCCTCTCCAAATGGAGCGCGGCCTTTAAAGAGAAAAGTGGTGCCGCTGCTATCAGCCTGCCTTGGAGAAGATGCGTCTCCAGGAAGGCCTGGGCCGCAAGAGACTCCCTCCCACGTAGGCAGCTCAGCCTGCAGGAGGTTCTGGATGCCTGTGATTACAGAGCCAGGCGCGGGGCTGCTGGGGTCCAAGGGATGAAGGCCTGCCTGGCCTCCTCCACACCTCGCGCCGGGGCAGGAGAGGCAGGGCTCAGCCCCTGACCGGCCACCACCCAGATCTACCTCACCCAGGGAGAGGGCCTAGAAGAAGCCCATTCCCTCACTCGGGGCCTCAGTTTCCTCACCTGTAACATGGGGAGTCTAGCTATTTCTAAGGACCCTTCCAGCCCTTGGAATGGAGGTCACAAACTCAAATAGCTAAAGGGCAAATGAGTAGAGGGGGACCAAATGTGAGATGTCAGGGCCGGTGGGGTCTATGGAGAATGAAGGCTGTGAGCTCTCACCTAAGTCTAAAAGGAGGCCTTCAAGCAAAACTCAATGTGGGACAGGGGCGCCTGGGTGGCTCAGTCGGTTAAGCATCCGACTTCGGCTCAGGTCATGATCTCACAGTTCGTGGGTTCAAGCCCCGCGTCGGGCTCTGTGCTGACAGCTCAGAGCCTGGAGCCTGATTCGGATTCTGTGCATCCTTCGCTCTCTGCCCCTCCCCCATTCATGCTCTGTTTCTGTCTCAGTAATAAATAAAAAACATAAAAAAATTAAAAAAAAAACTCAATGTGGGACAGAAGTCAGAGTGAAATCGGAGGTGGTCACTTCTGGAGTGGGGGACACTGCCCAGGAGGGGACTTGCGGGAGCCGCCGAGGTGCTGGGAACCCGTCCCATCCACGTGGCAGCCACGCAGGTGGATACACGCGCACAAGTTCGCCACTTCTATTTCAGCTCTGTTTCTCTCGTATGCACGTAATCCTCGAAGAATTTTTAAAATAAAAATGTGAGTAAATAAAAGGAGCGGTTGCAGCTCGGCACCCAACCAACAGCTGCCGGTTGGGAACAAGGACCCACCAGTGCCAGGTCCATCAGAGGTGCCAGAAATCCAGATTTGTATGCAAAAATGCTGTCGTTCTAATGTTGTTAGTAACTAATTTAAAATTAAAACTCACAGCCACACACGTGCACACACAGACACACCCACAGACACAGACACACACATGCCTTCGGGCAGAATTCAATTTATGAGCTTACAAATTGTCAAGCTCTCAAAATTGCTAGACTACAATGTGCCTCACCCATGACTAAATCAGAAGGGATGATCACAAAAGCTACAACATTTTGCCTGTGTCTTGTGAGCCAGGCATTGCACAAAAGGCTTGCGTATGTACCATTTTCTCCTTATTCACACTGACAGCAAGCCTACAAGGTCATTGGAAATTATTCCCATTTAACAGAGGAGAAAACTAAGGCTCGGGCGAGGCTGCATGCCGGACCAAGGCTTCGGAGCTCAAGAGTGGACACGCTGGTATTCGATCCCAGCTCTGTCTGCTGCCAAGCTGCCTTCCAAAAATTAGGAAGGGAACAGGTTTGCAAGCACCCTTAGTGACACAGCTTGAAGCCCCTGAGGCCAAGGACGATGTCTGCTATTCCCACGCCCCTTGGCAAAACATTGAGCCACACGGACTCTCACTGCCCATACGAGATAGTCCCTCAAGAGCACAGATGCCAAGACCCAAATATAGAGACCAGCAAGGAGCGCCAAAGGCCTGCCCCCTTCCCCGTGACAGATCCAGATTAAATTTCACAGTGGAAGACTCGAAAGCTGTCTCCGTGTGGCTCCTTAAATATGCCGAGTTTCTCACGGACACCCTTCTGGTCAATAAAGGTGGTAAGAATATGCGTTTTCTGCCCTAGGGGATTCGACAGAGCTATTTTCATATTGAACCGAAATAAATACGGCCCATAAATGCTCCAGTTTTTCTGAATTGACTCTTCTGCACAAATGATTAGTCACCGCTGCTGTAAATATGCAGATCAAGATACGGAAATTTCCAGCAACTCCAGAAGCACACCTTGTGCCCTCGTCCTTACATCCCAGGGCGACCATGATTCTGTCTCCTGTCCCCGAGATGGGTTTTGCCTCCAGCGGCCCCTTTCATACGGGGCCCGCACCCTTCTGTTCTCACGGTCCCCATCACTCCCTGTCATCTCGCATGTGGCACCGTGTACTGCGTGTGCCTCCTGGCCCTCGCGGGCACGTGAGTTTGAGACCTCCGCGCCAAGGGCGTATGCCTGCAGCCCCAAAATACAGCAAGACAGGCAAAGCTGGCCAGTTGGTTGAGAGGAGCCAACACGGACAGTTAAAACTGGTTATAGGCACACCAAATGCCCTGCGTGGTAATGACCAGTGAACAGCGGGGCTAGAAAAGGTAGTGGACAGTCTACCGGCGTGGCAGGCCCTGAGGATACAAGAAAGAGTAAGTAAGATCCAGCCCACGCCCCGTGCTGCGGGGGCTCACTCCAGAGGAAGGGTCAGACGGGAGGGAGGGAGGCAGGGGCTGGAGAGGAGTCCCTGAAGGCTTCCCAGGGTTGGTGATCCCCCAGCAGTGCCGGCAATGCGCATGTAAGCGCACAAGCCTGGAGCACAGAAAACCTCTCTCTGATCCGCACTCTGTTCTTCCTGGAGGCTAAATACTCCCATGCAGCACAGCCTCACTGGTGAAGGACCTTGCTCACCTGTTACCTGCACAGATTGCCCCAGTGCCAAGAGAAACGCTAATCGGGGCTCAAGATAAAAAACGAATTTAAAAAAAAAAAAAAAAACCACTGTAATTGCTTGAAATCCATGAGTTGAAAGGCAATGAAGGCCAATTTTTAAAAACAGCTTTACATTTTAAAGCACTGCACTTTTCAAAACCTGAGTGTTCGTAAAAACAGTCTTTTCTTCATCTAGCTGTCTGAACTCTCACTGATGAAGGAACGGATCACGTCCGCATCGCTGTGGTCAGGCCCACGCCCGTGCTGACCTGTGTCCTCTCACACGGCTCCCTCGTCACTCCGCACCCTGGAAGGATTGCCATATTCCTGGCAAGGAAGCCAGCTTAGGGGAAGAACAGTCCCTTTTAGACAGGGCTGGGGCGCATGCCATGACCTTTCACCTGTGACCTCACCATTCACCCCTGGCCTCACCAGGCCTCTGAGCCAAATCTGTCAAATCTTCTATGCTCAGGCCAGCCTTGATGGCTTCAGGGTCGCCGTCTTCCTTCAGAAGACCTTGCCAGGTAACTTGCCACCATCCTGACATCATCCTCGTGTTTGGGGGCTCAGGGTTTCCCACGGCCCCAGCGCAGCAAAAGTGGAATGTGCAGACCGGGCTGGGGTAAGAGTCGAGCCTGGTCAGCACCCCGCCCTCATGGGCCATTCCAAATTAGCACGTACGCAGCTCCCTCTGCCTAAGTCCTGGGGCCGCTGAGAGGTGTGATCAGTGGGGCCCTCCGCCATCTGGGAGGGACAGATGAAGTGGAGGACAGTTACTCAATTCCTTCCCTTTGAAGGACAGCATCTATCCAGCCCCAGGCCTCCTAGGGGCAGAACAGTGTATCCAGATTTCAGAAACCCTGCCCTGTGCCCACTTTCTACCAACCCAAAGGCAGCACACGCACACACACACACACACACACACACACACAGAGCAACGTTTTGACTGCACGGAAAGGTGGGCTGCTACTTGAATCTGTTTAAAGGTCCCCAAAACACAGACATCTCCTGGCATCAGCAGAGGATGGCCCCGAGGCGCCAGTGGTGAACTGTTACCCGACCCTAGCATGACTGTCCAGGAAAAGAAGTTCCAGTCTCGTTCTCAAACCCACGTCCTGATCCGCTGCCCTGTGTGACACTCCTTCTGCACCAAGAGGTTGTGAAATGCTCATTTCCCTAGAAGATACTGTGGACCAGGGCTTCTCAAACTTTACTGAGCAAATCACTCAGGGGTCTTGTCAAATACACATCCTGATTCAAGAGTTCTGGGATAGGGCAGAAGATTCTGCCTTTCTACCAAGCCCCCAGGTGATCCTGATCCTGAGTGCCCACAGGCCACCCCTGGGACAGCAAGGCTCCACCGGGCCTTTACCTCCCAGAAGTATGTGCATGTAAAGTAAGGACTTCAGAAAGACGCCCTTTAAAATATTAAACTCAAAGAAATGAACCCTAAATGGTGAAAATGGCAGGTAAGGTAGCTTGTTGGAAGAGAGAGTTATTTGCGAGGCAAACAGGACCATGCCAACATAACCCTCAGACCAAGCCCTCAGGAGGCAAATGTGAGGAGCCCAGCTGTTTGGGGATCAGGAAGGCCAAGAGAGACACGTGTATGGGGGCCCAGCCCAGATAAGGCCAGGATGCCAGCTCCAGGCCTCGGACTCCCTCACTGTCCTCCACCACCCAGCTCACACCCATCACTTCCGTAGTGCCACCTTTCCAGTCCATGGGGTACTTACTCACGCCCTCTGCCTCCCAGGTCCTCTGCTTTCTGACCCTCTCCAGCCCGGGGGGGGGGGGGGGGGGAGAGGAACCAGCCCCAAGCATTCCTCTTCCCAGCTGAGCCCCCCTCCACTCCTGGCCCTTCCTCCCCCCCCCCAATGACCTCCAGTCCCCCACCCCGGAGGATGCTGCCTGCAGTGCGCCTACCCCTGCACGGTGACCCAAACATTAACTCCTTGCCAGCTCTCCCCACCATGGGCTGACTCATCAGCACCTCGCACCCGGCTCCAACCATGGCTCTTGAAACCCATCCCCACCCAGGCAAGGGTCTGACTCCCAGGCAAGGGGATGCACACACGATCCTCACGTGCCTCTTCAGCTTATTTCAAAATTCAAATGGGGGGGGGGGGGCTCTTGCTAATTGCCTGAACGGCAAGGGTCAATGGCTCTGGTCTAAGAGGACAAAGTACATAGAAGAGGCCAGGAGCTGCTTCCTGAATTACTAGGGAGGGAAGAGGCGTGTTACTACTCAGGAAAGGCTAATTTCCCCCCAGGGGGCCACTGACAACACCAGGGCTGGGGGGCTGGGGTCGCAGTGGGGCGGTGGCCGGCGGCGCTGGCACCGGATCTCCGCTCTGAGCACACAGGCAGCGACTCTAGGTGCCGGCTCCCGGAAAGCAAGGTACTGCGAGCTCGCCGGCTGACGCCGCCACCACCTCGGAACCCGCGGGCTCTCCACGCGTCCCGGGCTGACCTGCAGGGCAGATGAGGGGCAGCGATCCCGGGCGCAGGCCTCCGGGGACAGCCAGCACCGTCGGTGGTGGGCCTGCCAGCGGACTGACTGGGGAAGCGAAGCGCAAGCCGCACTCGGCTCCCTGCTCCGCGAGGGGTGCGTTTTCCCAACGCCAGATCGGTTTGGGAAGGTTGCGGGGGTCCTCTGGGGTCTCTCGCGGTTACTGAGAGGTGACGAGGGTAGGGCAGAGCTACGTGACTCTAGGTCTCTCCAGCGCCACTGCCCATCCCGCGGTGGCGGTGCGCCCCACCCCATTCCACGGTCCAAACGGGGACCCAGCGCGCGAAGGGGACAGGATTGGGATTCCCAACGCCCTCTTCACCGCCGAAATTCTCCGCACCCCGGACCCAGACCAGACCCTCTCTAGGGCGCGGAGAGCAAAACGACCGAATGTCCAGGAACCGGGTGAGGAGTGCAGTGACCCCCCCCCCGCCCCCAGGCCAACCCGGCGGGAATTCGAGTTCCCGGGAATCAAAGTTGCCGCGCGCGTCGGGCCGCGGGCTGCGAGCGGGCGCAGGACCCGGGCCGGGGGCCGGGGGAAGGAAGGAGGCCCCGGGCGCCCGCTGCGGGCGATGGCCGTGCCGGGAACAAGTGGTTCGGCGGCTGCGGTCGCGACCCCTCGGCTCCAACTTTCCCACCGCGTGGCGGGCGAACGGCGCGGAGAAGGCGAGGGAAGCGGGGAGGGAAGGGGCGGTGCGCGGCTCTCGGTACCGTGTGCGTGTGCGGAGAAGCGCCGCGTCGCGCCTCGGGCTCTGCTCTCCGCCGGGTCGGCCCCCACGGGCCGCCTGCTCCGCTGCTGGCCACCGCCGCGTCTCGCCGCCGGCGCGAAGGCTCACCGTCGGCACGCCGGCCGCTCCAGCGTCTCCTTGGGCCGGCCGGCTGCCCGCCGCTGGCCGCCTGCAACTTCAGGCGCGCCGCGGGCTCGGACAAGGCGCGCCCCAAACGTCCCGAGGCTTTGCACCCCCGCGCTCCATTCCCGGGGCCGGGCCGCCCCGCCCCGCCCGGCTCAGCGCCCGGCCACCGTCGGACGCGTCTTCTCGCGGAGCATCGCGCCGCGCAGCCCGCGCCCCTCTCTTCCCGAGCCGCCGCCGCCGCTCAAGTCTGCGATCAACTTTCCCTCGCTTCCTCCGCCCTGCTCGGCCCCCGCCACCCAGACCCCGCCTCCTGACGCTCCCTCCCGCGCTCCCTCCTCCCCGGCCCCCGCCTGCCGGGCCGCGCCTCGCCGCCCACCGCCTCCGCGCCGCGCGCCGGGATCGCCGTGGCCCCTGCCCGGTCCCGCTCCGACCCCCGGGAGCCGCGCGGAGCCCGGCCGGGCGCTCAGGGCATGAATATTTCAGTGCTGGCGAAGCTGCCCTCTGCCGATGTCATGGCACCGGCTGCTGTGGCAACTCGACGAATCCCCCCGAGGGGCAGGGAGGACGCCCGCGGAAGCGGCCCCAGGTGCGTGCTGGAGCCTTGCCCCGCAGGGCCGTCCGCCCTCCCAGAGAGGGGCACGCACAGAGGTGGGGGCCCGGCGGGCCTCCTGCCGGCTCCGCGCCTCCGGCCCGAACCGGGAAACGCTCCCGGGAAGCCGGAGCGAGCGAGCCGGCCCACGGCCTAGGTGAGCCTGCGCCATCTGTTGGCTTTAAGCGCCCCCTCTCTGCTCTCAGAATCGCCGAGCGCCGAGCGGGGTTCGGTCCCTCCAGTCCTTGAGGCTGCTTGGCTCAACCAGCTGCCTTTGCCCACGCCACTCATGCGCTCCCACCGTCTCCCTCGTTCGAGCCTCCAAGTGCTTACAAATTTAGGACCCCGGATTGGAAGAGGGCCTTGAGGTCACCAGAACACCCTCACGTATGCAGCAGACCATTCCGCAGTGATGGTCTCCCCGCTTCTTTTTGCCCACCTATAGGGACGGAGACTTCATGACTTTTCCAGCCAGCTGGACTGAGGAGGAGCGTGTTGGATTAAGGAATTGTAGCTGAAGAGGGTCATTCCTTGACCTTGATCTTTACTTCACCAGGCTCAACATTCTGAATTCTTTTAAATGTTTATCACATGACACGATTTCTGGACCTGTCCCTGTTGCTGTCAGCATATTGACAGCAGCTGCCTGGAGCGAGGCTCTGGGCTGAGACTCCGCTCCTATTCTCAGCACAGCCTTTCTGGTAGGTCTTGCATTAGCCTGGTTTTACAGTAGGAAAACAGGCTTTGGGGAGGCGAGTGACTTGCCCATGTGGTAGAGTCAGGTGTTGAACCCAGAATCTGGCCCAAAGCTTCAGTTCTTTACCATTCACTCATTCATTCACAGTTGCTACTCTGTGCTAGTTAACTGACATAGGCTCCAGGAATATGATGGGGAACAAAACGGGCTTGGTCCTTGTGCCTGGTGGAGGGGCTCCTCTAATGGGGGGTTGGGGGAGAGACCAGCCTTTAGTCAATGAAACACATAACCGGCTAGAATTGCAGCCAGAGTCATTGCTAGAAAGATGAGGACTTTCATGGCACCTGGCCTAGGGGATCGGGGAGGACTTCTTGGAGGAGGTAATGCTGAGCTGAGGTCTGAAGGATGAGCAACAGAAAGAGTAAGCTTTAGGCAGGAGAAACGTCACACACAATGGCCCTGTGGTGAGAAGGAGCTGGATATGGAAGGGAGTGAAGGAAGGAAGGGAGGCCAGAGGACCAGGGTGCTGAGACGGGTGAGGAGGACAGCAAGTATGGGGCCCGCGTGGGAGTAGCGGCCAGACTGCTGAGGGCGTGTTGGCCTTAACTGGGGTTTGATCTTTATCCCAAGAGTCGGAGGCTTTGAAGCAGGTGGTTGGAGTGGAAGTTGAGGGATGGGAGTGTCAGGATCTGATTTACGATCGGAAAAATGGGGAATTAATTGGGAGGCAATGGATGCTAAGAGACCAATTCAATTTAAAAATATGTACTGGGGTTCCTGAGTGGCTCAGTGGGTTAAGCGTCTCACTTCAGCTCAGGTCATGATCTCGTGGTGGGTTGGAGCCCCGCGTTGGGCTCTGCACAGACGGTGCAAAGCCTGCTTGGGATTCTCTCTCTCTCCCTCTCTCTGCCCCTCCGCCACCTGTGCTTTCTCACTCTCTCAAAATAAATAAATGAACTTTAAAAAAACAAAAATATATACCTATCACCTACTGTGTGCCAAGAACTTTTCTAGATCAGGGGTAAGCAAACTGCCCCCTTCAGGTCAAATCCATCCTGCTACCCATTTTTGTGACTTAAAGGTTCAGGGAAACACAAATATGCCAATTACGGCTCCCTTTACACTACGGCTGCAGAATTAAAGGGTTGCAGCAGAGCCCGTGCAGCCCTTAGAACCTAAAACATTTACTACCCCTTTACAGAGAAGGGTGGCTCACCCCTGAGAATCTAGACACTTAGAATACGTTAGTGAACAAAACACACACACACATGCACACGCACGTGCGCTTGCACACAATCCCTGCCTTCCCAGAGCTCACATGTCTGTTGCCTATGGTGGCTGTCTAGGTGAAAGAGGCTGGGACCTGGCGGTAGTGACAGAAGTGGAGAGAAGTGGCATTCAGGAGGTAAAAAAAAATGTACAAGACTAGGAGAGGTCGCCATCATGGGGTGACATAGTTTGTGTCAAGGAGACCCCGGGTTTCTTGTGGAAGCAGATGGACAGGGTGGCGGTCCCCGTGTTGAGGATTGTGGGAGGGGGGCCACCGTGGGAGGATGAGCACATGTTGAGTGAGAAGCTTATGCCATGACTGAGCCCAGATGTCAAGGAGCCCATTGGACACGTGAGTCTGGGGCCTGAGGGGAAAGGGCAGAAGGGGAGACATGGTGGGTCACAGGTAGTCACATTTTAGGCAAGCTGATAGAGCCAGAAGCGGGGCGTTCTGGGTTCTGAGTGCGAGACTGCTCGCTAGCTCGATGGACACCAGGCCCCTCTTCACCTCATGTTTCTCATTCATAAAATAAAAGTGCTAGAAGAGGTGTTCTTCAGAGTTTCTTCGACCCTAAAACCTTCTTTCTTTCTGGTTTGCCACCGTCTGTCTTAAAGTGACTCCCCAAACTATCTACAGTCATTTTACATGTGAGCAAAACAGCACTGAGCTCAGGGAGACCATCACCTCCTGTGCTGTGGGCACCATACTTTTCATAGGACCTCTGAGCTAGGAAACTGGGGTGTCCATCAGGGTGCATCCAGCCCCCAGAACCACTCTGAGTGTGTGACAGGGAATTCAAAGCGAATTTGGCTGCACAGTGATGAAAGAGCTGAGAATTCAAACGGGGAATGGCAAGGTAACCCAGAGATCGGCAACAGCAAGAACTTGCTGTCCTAGCCCTGGGCTGGCGGGACAAAAGGAGGAAGCAGTGTTACCAGGCTCAGGATCATGCAGTGGAAGATGGAGCCGCAGAGGACCCTTCCGGTGGGGGCTGAGGATGCGGCTACTGCCAAATGCTGCTTGCAGCCCAGTGTGAAGAAAGGCTACCTTAGCTTCTCCCTTCCCCCAGCCCTCTGGCCTCCCACTCGGTCCTCCCTTTGGTTGACCCCCGCCAGAAGCCAGCAGCCCCGGGAGTCTGAGAAGCCCAGCGTGCAGCAGCAGCTCTGCTGGCATCCAGAGCACAGCAGAGGAGAGAGGGGCATGGACGTGAGCGGAACAAGCGAGCACCGCGCACTGGGGACACAGGTGGGAATGAAATCCAGCCCCTGTGTTTGAGGCACTCCCCGGTCGAGGAGGGAGGCAGACCTAGAAATCAATTACAATCTAGCAAGGGAAGCGGCAAAGCCATAGCCCAAAGGAGAGTGAAGTGACAGGTTTCCAAGAAAGTTGGGTCCAGAAAGGCTGCTGGGACAAGAGGACCTCAGGGCTGACTTTGCTGCAAAGATCAGGGGTTCCACAGGCAGCAAAAGCAGAAGGACCGTCCAGGTGGAGGGGGTAGCAGGAGCAAAGATGATCCCGGAGGTGAGAAGCAGGCCTGCTGTTCTGCACAAGCAGCAGCCAAAGGAAGGCTGGGGGCGTCTGCGGGAGACTCCGAGGTGGGGAAAGAACTCCGTCTCTCCTCTGGACCAGCTGGATTAATCCCTGGAGTTCTAGCATTTCTCCCTGGCTAGGGTTGCCCTCCGTCAAAGCAGTTCAGGGCTGCCCACCCTCAGCTCTTGGGGTTCTCCTCTCCTCCCTTTCCTTAGAAAACATCTGCCCCTCCCCAAGCACCTGCAGCATGGAGGAAGGTGGACGGTGCGATCAAGGGACGCCTCTCACCACCTTCTGGGGCTTTGGACAAATCGCTTAACCTCTCTGAGCTTGGGTTTCCGCTTCCGTAACAGAGATCGTGCGGTCTGGCCGGCCTTCCTCCAGGGGTGGAGTGAAAGCACCTTGACGGCAGTAAAGAACCACACAGATGTTCACTGCCCGGGCCCCAGCAGCGCGAAACCCCTCTCCGTCTGGGTGGGAGTTGGGGGGACGTCCCACTCTAGGACGCGAGGGATGGACCAGGCCCCTCTTTCATTGCAGCAACTGAAGGGTAGGTCCTCCCAGGTCCCCCCTCCTGGGTGCAGCACGTGGCCTACGCTAGCCAATCGGAATCGCCACTCTCAACATTGACCCTCGAGGAGAGTCGCGATGTTTAGAAATCCTTTAGAAACGTTGAGAAATTATGGAAAGCATCAAACGCCGCCGGACAGCTCCTGAGGCCTGACCTGGGCTGCGTTCTCAGCTGCATTCTTGGCCGCCAGCCTTCGTTGGTTCCTGTTTTCTGGGCCTAACCTCCAGCCTTCTGGTTGTGCAATCCGCCCTCCCCGCCACCTCATCTCTCTACGAAATTCGTATTCCACATCAGTTAGCCAGAGTTCATTTCTGTGGCCAGCAACCAAGAACCCTGCCTCCTATGGACCATATGATGATTGTCGCAGTTAATTGTAGGGGATCTCAGCCCAACATGGGGTCAGCGATGGTGAGTACCTCGACCTTCCCTTTTCCAGAATTAAAAAAGGAAGGGAGGGAGGGAGGAAGACATACTGACTCTTTCCATGCCAGGACACCTTGTCCAGGTGTTTCCAGAAATAGCCTCGTCTCTGTAGTGGGTTCCAGTTCATCTTTAGCTCAGAGACACGCTCAATTTTAGGATCCTCAAAGGCAGGGACTGTGTCTTTGTTCTTTCACGTAACAGGCATTCCTGGAGAGACCACAGTGTGCCAGGCTCTGAACTGGGTGCTGAAGACACAGAGAAGCATATGATGTCATTCTGGTCCTTAGTCCAGTTGGTGACACAGACACAGAAACAAATAGGAAGCATAGGATAATGCCATTCTTGAAACCAGGACCAAGTTCAACAGTGACAGAGGGCCCTCCGGAGAACGATCTGCTCCACCCTAACCAAGGAGACTTCCAACAGCAGGGGCCACTTAAAAGCAGAGGCCTGAAAGATAAGCGCCCCTGGCAAGATGAGGCCACTAGGGCATCTGAGGGGTGAAAAGGGGGAGGACTGAGTGTGTGCAAAGCCATGGGGGCATCAAACAGCATAGAGGCTCCAGGAGATAGGGTGGTGGGGCTGGACCAAGGCACGTTGGGCAGGGCTGAGAGAGGGGCCTCGGGGGATGGACCAGGGCTAGAGAGAGAAGGGCCTGGCATGCCGAACCGGGTTTTAGGGTCACTCAGCAAGTGAGTCCGATGCACAGGGTGAAGGACGAACAGGAAGAAAGTGCACTGTCCCAGGTGGCCCTGGGCGACACCTCGGAGGAAGAGGCACCTGCCTTCACTGACTTTGTATTCCTAAGCACGAAATAATCAGCTGGCTCACTGGCACTCTCTATGAATAAGAAAGGACAGGGGGGAGGGAGGGAGGGAAGGAAGGAAGGAAAGAAGGAAGGAAAGAAGGAGGAAATCCAAACATGCTGTTGTAAACCTCACCTGGGTTTGGGTCAGATTCCACGTCTGCCCCCAGCCCCCACTGGGGAGCTCTGCACCCCTGCTTCCTCCCTGAAAATGGAGATGGGCCAGTGAAGATAATGCAGAGCTCATGAGACTGGAATGCAGTGGACCTGGGTCTTAGCCAACCTGTCTGAGCCTCAGTTTCCTCGGCTGTACGTGTGCAAGCTAGCCCCCAGGCTCCCTGAACGCCTCCCTAGGCTGCCGTTCAGGTAGAAGGGGAAAACACACACATCCAAGGGCTTCATAAACTGTGAAAACAAAACAACACTTACACGCGAGTCCCTCCTCCCCATGAGGGTCGATTATTATTTTTAAAGCACATAAACGCCTTCCTCTGGGTGTCCTCCATAACAGCTTCCCTTTCCCGCCTCACAACGAAGTACCGTTTCCTTCTCCCAATCCAGTCCCATCCGTGAGCTGGCAAAAAGCTGTTTGTTGCTTCCTGTCTGCGTCCCCAGCCTGCTGGTCCTCTCCCGGGGTAGCGCCTGCCACCATAAACCAAGCATGCGTGCTCTTGAGTTTGGTTTGTGGGCCCTTGGAGCCTGGCACAGCTGTGGCGGCTCGACTCAGCTTGTGCAAGAAGGAGGCTGGAAGGCGGACAAGGTGGGCTGGGGCCACCCGTCTGCAAAGTCGAGGGCTCCAGGGAACCACCAGGGGCACGGCTTCCCTGGCCCCACCTTGGAAGCTTACCACCACCCACCCCCCAGCGTGGCCTAAGGAGCGTGGCCCTTTCCCTCACGTTCCTGCCCTGCTCCCTGGTCCCCTCGCCCATCATTTATTTATAAGGTGTTCAGAGCAAAATGAATGACAAAAAGTTAGAAGCTAATTAAAGCTGGCACAGATTGGCACACGGGGGCATGAATTATGCATTGGTGCAGAATGGCGCTTGGTGGCAAGGACTGGTACCAACTGCCCTGGGCTCTGGCAGGAAGCAGATATAGGACCCCCAGCTCCAACAGGGCCCCCGCCAAGACCCCTCCTACCCTCCGTCTGGGCCCTCTGACTTTCTCTGGGGACAACTGGAGGCTTGTCAGCCGCCACCTCCCCATGGGCAATTTCTCCCTGCACAGCCCCGCACCTCCTGGCTGTGAGAGGCGTCGACGCCGTGTAACCAAGGCTAGACTCCTCCCCCAACAACACACCCCTGGCTCTCCAAGCACGTGCCTTCCGCAGCCCCTGCACAAAATGGGCGGGGCAAGGCCGGCTTCCGGAGGGGTGGGAAGAGGTGGTGGCAAGAGCCTGAGATCCGGCTCGCTAATCACTGCCATGAGCACATCAGAGCTAAGATACCTTTCAAAACCATGTAGTCTACAACCATGCAACGTCTTCACAGGAGAACCTGAGACCCAGAAGGGCCAGGCTCTCTACAAAGCTACACAGCAAGTAATAATTAATAATCATAACAACAACAATGATAATAGTGCTAGGATTCTCCTTAAAGCTGGTTTTTTGTGCCAAGCACTGTTCCAGGCACTTTGCACGGATTATCTCATTCAATGCTCACATGAAGAAGACATGAGGCAGCACAGAAAGTAAAAAGCAGCTTGTCCAAGGTCACTGGGGCAAAGTCTGAATTAACCTAATCCCAGGAGCCCCCGCGTGGCTCAGTCCCTTAAGAGTCTGACTTTGGCTCCAGTCATGACCTGACGGTTTATGAGTTCAAGCCCCACATAGGGCTCCATGCTGACAGCACAGAGCCTGCTTTGGGTTCTCTCTCTCCCTCCCTCCCTCTCTCTCTCACTCTCTGCCCCTCCCATTCTCTCCTGTCTCAAAATAGATAAATAAACCGTAAAAAAAAAAATCTATTAAACTAATCCCAGGCAGTCAGAGTCAGCCATGCCCACCTACAGGCGAGGGCAGTAGTCCTTAGCCCTGGTTTGTACTTTAGAAGCTCCTGGGAGGTGGGGGTGGGGGGGGCGGAGATTAATAGGAGCAGAGATTCAGTTTTGATTGGTTTGGACTGACATCTAGACACAGTTCTCTTGAAAGCTCTCTGTGTGGTTCTTTTTTTTTTTTTAATGTTTATTTTTTTTTGAGAGAGAGAGAGATGGAGTGTGAGCGGGGGAGGGGCAGAGAGAGAGGGAAACACAGAATCCAAAGCAGGCTCCAGCCTCTGAGCTGTCAGCACAGAGCCCGACGCAGGGCTCGAACCCATAAACCATGAGATCATCACCTGAGCCAAAGTCAGACTCTTAACTGACTGAGCCACCCAGGTGCCCGGAAAATTCCCTGCGTGATTCTAATGTGCAAAGGAAAACCATTTATCTGAGAACAGGGGCCCAGGGATGGATTTTGATCCCAAAAGTCATGGATATGAGTTCTTGCTCTGCCATTACTGACTGTGAGTTTGAGTATATGGCTCAACCTCCTGTGGCCTCAGTTTCCTCATCTGTAAAATGGGGTTAGTAGTACCTTGAGCTCCAGAGTTGGGGTGTTTGGATTCATTTTGAATCCCAGCTCCGCCTCTTAGGCAGGTCATCTAACTTCCCTTTGCCTCAGTTTGCTCATCTGTAAAGTGGTGACAAGACTCGTGCGGATTGAATGAGCTGATGACCATAAAATGGCACCCCAGAGCCATGGCCGTTAGCTGTCCTGGGAATGAGGACCCCTGCCCCTCCTGGCTCACGGGGCTGTGGCCGGGATCAAATGGGGACGAGGATGACACAGAGAGGCTGTGTGCACTGTGGGGCACGGTGGAGGCTTTTGGTCAGAAAGACAGGCCTCCTGGCTACCTTTCCTGGGCCCCGACTTCCCTTTTGTTTGCACGTGGGAGACAGGCATACGTTATCATCACACACATTTCAGACCGCATAGACAAACCACTGTTCTCCGTTTGGTGCGTATCCTTCCCAGTAATGTTCTGTGTACATATGGAAATGTAAAGTTTTCAGCTGGGGGCAGGGATGCAAGAGAGAGACATCCATCACGGCACACTTCTGTACTTTTGAATTTTGAACCATACGAATGGCTCAAATATAAAACTAAATATAAAGGGTGTGCTTCAGGCACAAGGAAAGTGGTCCCAGATGGAAGCTTGGATATTCAGGAAGGAGAGAAGAGCAATAGAAACGGAAATACTGGTAAATACAAATGAATCTTAGTCGGGTAAAACAATAAAAATAATGTCTAAAATATATACAGAGAATTAAAATACACGACACAATAGCACATGAGTCAGGAAGGGGGTGAATGGAGTTAGAATGTTCTAAGGTCCTTGCGTTGTCCAGGAGGTGGGTAAAAATGGGACCGTATGGGAAACGCTAATAAATCAAGGATGTCTGGTCTATCTCTAGGCTAACCCTAAAAGAACAGTAAATGGATGTATAACTCATCAGCCAATGGAAGGGAAAATGGAATAATAAAGTTACGCGTGTGTGCGTGTGTATTTAAAGAATTATTTGTTGTTTATAAATTGAGTCATACTTCACACATTGTTCTATAACCTGACTTTTTCTGTTAAAATATGTCCTGGAGCTCTTTCCACATTGGTACACAGAGGGGCTGACTCCTCGCTTTCATCTGCCAGCACGCGTTCCATCGAACGATGTTGACAGCAGAGCGTGAAACTGAGTGTCAGGCCCTTCCGAGCACGGGGTGCTATGTGACTGCACAGGTCACACGCCCGCAGTGCCAGCCCTGACTGCGACAATGGGGCAGAGAGGAGGCAGTGCCCCGTGGGTGTGTCTGCAGCCCAGACAGGGGAGCAGAAGGCAAGCGCTGTTCTGTCCCCCAGGCTCTGAGCACCCCCCATTCATCACACACGCAGCCTGTGGTCAGCCCGTCCAGTGTCGCACCTCTGGATGCCTCTGCATCCAGAGAGAGAGAGAGAGAGAGAGAGAGCATGAGCAGGGGAGGGGCAGAAATAGAGGGGGACAGAGGATCCAAAGCAGGCTCCACCCAGACAGCAGAGAGCCTGATGCAGGGCTCGAACTCACAAACTGTGAGATCAAGACCTGAGCCGAAGTCGATGCTTGACAGACTGAGCCACCCAGGTGCCCCTGTTGTATTTATTTTTATTGTTATCTTTCACTTATTGCCACGAGCGCTGTGTTGTTTTTTTTTTCATTTATGGTGGTGATACATTTTTAAGAATAGATAGACAAGTTGAAAAGTGAAGGCTTAAAATGGAAATTGAGTTACTAATAGTATGGTTGACACATGGATGGGCCAGGATTTGTCACTGTGGTTATTTTGTGGTTTTTTCTATATCTTCCTGGAGAAGTCGTAAAAAGTATGATTTTACATTTTAAGGTTAGTTAAGTGGCTGAAATTGGAGGTCCTGACCCTTAGAATGATGTGGACGCATCAGTGTAGCATTCAATGCCCCCAGCCCTCTCACCCTAAGAAACGAGGGCCAACCTACCTTTTGGACCACACCCTAACCTTGCTTCCCCACAAAGCTGTCTCGGCCAGCAAAATACACAGATCCACAGAGGTCAGCACAAAGATGTTCCATGCAGCGCTCTTTATATTGCGGTGGGGGGAAACCTACGTGTCCTTCACTAGGACTGCACCTGGACTCATCTGTCCTGGGGGCCACTCTGCTCTTTGGGCCTCCCCATCCCCTCACCTAGGTTACACTGTCCTCTCTCCTGCCATTGCTCAATGTCCTCCCCTGCTCTCTGCTGAAAGCCACTCTTCAAGTCCCACCACCCCCCAGAAGCCTTCCCTGCTCACCTCCTGGACCCCCAGGTCTTCCTCTGACCCTCAGAATCCTCCCCATTTGGATGACTCTGCATGCCTGTACATAGTATGGAATCCTTAGTGATCTTTTATTATGTCTGTCTTGTTTCCAGTAAATCGTAAGCTCCCAGAGAGCAGGAACCAAGGTATAGCTTGAAGCTATAGACAGAGGTCAGAAGACCCGGGTTCAGCCCTGACTCTGCCACTCTCTGCCTGAGTCACTTTGAACAAGGCATTTTTCTCCCCCTGAGCCCCTGTCTCCTCATTTAACTGTGAAGAGTGAGTTCAAGGTTACAGGAGGTCTCCTGCTCTGAGGATCTAAGGTTATTTTGTGGTTTTTTCTATAT
This sequence comes from Cryptoprocta ferox, assembly GCA_028646485.1. Taxonomy (NCBI): domain Eukaryota; kingdom Metazoa; phylum Chordata; class Mammalia; order Carnivora; family Eupleridae; genus Cryptoprocta; species Cryptoprocta ferox. The sequence continues at coordinate 29,543,424 of CM053561.1, read as the reverse complement.
CTTCCTGGAGAAGTCGTAAAAAGTATGATTTTACATTTTAAGAGGGTTGCGTTCACGATCTCATTGAATCCACACAACAACTCCACAAGAGCGGCACTGTCCCCATTTCACTGATGAGAAAAACGGAGGTGCAGGAAAGCTGTATCGGTGAAGTTAAACTAGGTTTTAGGGTCGTACAAACAAGCCCTGAATTCTCAGTGGCAATAACAGTTTACTTCTCCCTTATATATCGTGCGGTGCCAGTGCATGGCCCTCCTCCAAAGTTTGCTTGGGGACCCAGGGCCCTTCCGTCTTAGGGCTGTACTGTCTGACACATGTCCCTGTGGCCACACACAGGTTATGGTGACAGGGCAAGACAAGGGATGGAGGAGAGGCTCTTAACTGCTTTGGTCTGGGGTGACACACGTCACTCTGCTCCCATTTCTCTGGCCAGAGCCAGTTCATCCCATGGCTCCAACCTAACGACCAGGGAGGCTGGTTATGTTAGTGGTGAGCGCTAAGACTTTGAAGTTCGGAAGCTAAGGAATTTGACCGAGGCTACACAGGAAGTGATAGAGGCAAGGATCTGGGTCCAGATAGGGAGGCCTCAGGACTTCCTGCTTAACCACTATCCTATACTGTCTCTGAGGATGTAGCAGGTCCATGGGGGATGAGTAATAGAGGCTGGTGGTGACGGGTGAGGCATGGCGTGATGGGCCGGCATCATATGATAGAAAAAAGAGTAGGAAGAAGCAGCAGCCAGACAGAAATGACATCAGGCAGCCACTGTCCACGGGAACAATCCTGATAGTTCCCATCTGTTGAGCACCTGCAACAAGCCATAAAATGTTCCATCTGATTCTTTCAATATCCTGGAAACAAAACCCACTCCTCATCCTACAGATGAGGAAAGTGAGGCTCAAAGATGATGAGCGAACTGCCCAAGGTCAAGCACATGGGAAGCATCTGGATGCACCCCTCTCCAAGACCCAGGGGTCAGCAGGAGGCTTTCCAGGGAGGACAGGGTTGAGGTGTGAGCCCCCGGTCTGAGGCCTGCCAACGCTTCATTGCCAAAGCCCAGGCAGAGATGGCCTGGGGGGGGGTGGGGAGGAAGGGGAGCTGTTTTTCAGGAACATCCTGAAAACTATAGGGACAGACTGGCGCCCCGGGACAGACCAATTCCTGGTGGCCTGGCTTCCCGAGGGAGTCCAGATCTGCAGTGCGGGGCGCCACCTAGAGGTCGAGTGCTGCGTGGCGCCTCTCACGTTCCCCTCGCCTTACCCTCCAGGCCCCGCCTGACGGAAACTGGTCTTAGAGACCAGGCTGAAGATGTGGAGGACTAGTTTCTATCCTTCGCCACCTGCTCCACCGCCCCCCTCCCCACATCCTAGCTGTCTCCCTAGACTTGCTTCTGCCACAAATATTAACCGATGGGCCAGGTACCCTTAAGGGCTCATTTTGGGACTGAGAGTCTAGAATTTTGGGTTCAGTATCTGCTCAGCCACTAGATGGCTGTGTGACCCTGGGCAAGGGGCTGCCCATCTCTGGGCCTCAGCTGCCTCCTTTATAAAATGCAGGTTACAACGAAAGGAAACACAGCGAGGCCTGGAGTCAGTGTGCCCCCAGTTAACTCATCTAAAAATGGGTTGATGGTTCTTCTCCAAGAGCTTTATTCTTGAGATTAAATTATTAATTACATATGTAATGTAGTATATAACGTACATGCCTCTGAGTCTTGTTCCCTTTCCTCAACTCCCTCAAGTTTTAAAACTAGGGTTCAGTCCCCAGGGCTTCCATACCCTTCTTCCTAAGAAGAGTGGAGATCAGTCTCCAGATGCCCACACTCTGAACCTGCCCTCCCACACCAAAGCAGGGAGGGCCCAGGAGCCCTGGTTCCTGGCACAGTGCTCCTGATCTTGGTCGACCCAGCGCACGGGAAGGGCCCTTTCACCTCCTCCTAGCGTTGCTTTCAACTTCACAGCGGGACTTACCTCTGGTGATTCACTGCTGTCACGGTGAACAATGTCTGTCCCCCTGGAGTAGCACAGTGTACAACCTCATTGACTGTTCATGTCAGCCTCGATGTTGAAATTCTCAGTAGTTAAAAACAAGAACCCTAGGATACTGCCCCATACCAGGCATAGCGGGAGGACGGAGTAGCAGGCAAAAATCCCTGCAGGTTTAGAAGGTCTCAAAAAGACCTATAATTCCAGCTGAAACAGAGGCCCAACTCCTCCAGAGGGCAATGCTGAGCACACTCCTCCTGCCCTATCCCAACTGGGGTGGGAGTGGCCGTGGCTGCTAACATTTCCAAGGCTAGGGTTTATGTCCTTGAGCCTCAGTTTCCTCCTCTGGAGCATGTGGGGTGTAATCCCCAGGCTGTTTACTTTCTCTGGTTGAAAGACAAAGAAAAATCTTGCAAGTCCTCTATAAACTGACATGTCTTGTTCAGGCATGTCATTTCCACCCCCACGTCACCAAATTCATTTACTTATTCATTTACTGAGCACAGCACTAGGCAAAGGGCTGGGAACGTGACAGGGAGCGCAAGGAACATCTTCTGCCAACTCGTACACCTTGGGGGAACAGAGGAGAAAAGATGTAGAGGCACCTTCCAGAGGGCACCAGAGACTTCTCCCGCCCCCATGTCCTTGTGGGAAGAGCAATAACCACAGGTACTTATCTGGCACTTAGGAGGCGCCCAGCACCGTGTCGCCCGGCACATCACATACACATCCCATGTGGTTCAGTCCTTTCAGCGAACCCTGAATGGTAAGGTAGGTACCGCCATCCCCATCTTAGAGATGAGGAAATGGAGGCTCGGAAGTTTTCACTTTACGTGGAGGAAGCTGGGTTCAAATCCACATCTGTTTGGTTCTCTGATCAGAGTGAGCCCTTGAATTATGCTGGGAAAAGGTCATCATCCCTGAGTGTGCCATGTGTGATGGGATAAGCACTCTCTGTATTTCGTTTTTAATCCCTACACCAACCATGCCAGTTAGGTATTTTGGTATGTTTTGTTTTTATTTTTATTTTTTGAGCTTATTTTTGAGAGAGCGAGAGTGCATAAGTGGGGGCGGGGCAGAGAGAAGGAGAGACAGAATCCCAAGCAGGCTCTGCACTGTCAGCGCAGAGCCCGATGCGGGGCTTGAACTCACAAATTGTGAGATCATGCCCTGAGCTGAGATCACGAGTCAGACACTTAACCAACTGTGCCATTCAGGCGTCCCAGTTTGCTTTTTTTTTTTTTTTTTTTTTTTTTTTTTTTTTT
>CM053561.1:29308446-29539674 GCA_028646485.1 Cryptoprocta ferox | reverse complement strand
CCCCGCCCCCCCCCGCCCCAGAAGCTTCTTTGCCTTCCTGGTACTGATAATATCAATACTAAGTGTGACATTGTTATTGATTGCCTTCTTTTTACCCTTGATAAGCATTCTGTTACAGACGCTTTCTGATCCCAAGAGATCGGTATTTATATTATGCCCCTTTTGGAGAGATGAGGGAGAAACGGAGCTCAGGGAAGGAATTAATTTGCCTTAAGTAACACAGCTCCACAGGACCAGACTTCCAACCCGAGGCAGTGCAACTCCAGAGTCCAAGATTTTAACTTAAAGCCTCCTTGTGAGGATTGATGAGAGAGGGTGTTAAGTCGTAGCCAAGCGCTAGGCATCTACGAAGTGCTCAAGGGTAGGGGGCAAATCATCAGATTCACGGTAACAAGTAATAATAGTTGTATCAGCATTAAAGAGTGAGTGTGGCTAGAGCTTTGTCAGAGACCTATTGCTTTGTCCACTCAGGATGGGACAGTTTGGAAGACGAAACTGTCCTACTCCAGTTTCAAGTCCTTAAAAATGTCGAAGCTATTGTGTTTTCTACTTCCTACTTAGACTTCACTTCTCTCCACTTCTATTTTTACCCCTTCCTCTCCTTTCTGCCAGTTATTGCTGGCTCCAGGGCCGAAGCCCTTTGCCTCGGAAAACGGCCAGGTTTGTGCTCTGAGACAATGAATAACTTCGGAGGTTCTCACTTTTATTGGCTAAGATGAAAATAGCGAAAACAGCTAGGAGAGGAGAGTTAATGGGGCCTAAAGTTAAAAGGGGGCCTTACTTAGCCCTTGACTTTCGAGTAGAACACCGTGGTTTTCAGGGCACGTAGATGTCTGTGTTCTTCCTGAATGTCAGAGACCCTCATTCTGGGATCTGGGGACTCCTGTCTGGGTCTCAGTTTACCTGCCTCTAAAATAATAAGTTTGAATGGTATTTGCCATATGCATGTGCCACCTGTATCTTTTTAAAGGTAATATTCTTTTAAAAAAAAATTTTATGTTTAGTTTTGAGAGAGTGCAAGCAAGGGAGGGGCAGAGAGAGACAGGGACGGGGATCCGAAGCGGGCTCTGCGCTACCAGCAGAGTCCGATGCAGGGCCTGAACTCTTGAACTCAGAAACTCAAGAACCGTGAGATCATGACTTGAGCCGAGGTTGGACACTTAACTGACTGAGGCACCCCTGATTTAATATTCTTTAACTCAGTTTACATACATTGACCATAAAGCAAACTCCAGATGCACCTGGCTGGCTCAGTCAGTAGAGCATGTCAGTCTTAATCTTGGGGTCATGAGTTCAAGCCCCACGTTGGATGTACAGTTTACTTAAAAATAAAAGCAAGCAAAAAAGCAAACTATATATCATTTAATAGAAAACCAACATCACCTGTCATAAATAGAAGGCAAAAAAACCTTATAAAGAAATGCAAATAAAAACAAAATATTCTCAATTCAGGCGGGCGAGACCTTGAACTGAGTCCTGATACCATTCTGTTAAAAAGGGAGGATAGCAAGTTTAGGGAGGTGTTGAAGACCTTCAGGCACCACACCGGAAGTTGCCCCCGTGGGTAGTCAGGATTGAAAGAACTAGACAGGGAAGACCTCCACGTGCGGGATTCTGGCTCTTGACCTCTCAGACCCCCCACACGGTCCCTGTAGCTCACGTTCACTCTTGAAGACCCAGTGGCCGAGACAGCCCGTGCAGTTGTCTACCACACAGCCTTTGCTCTCATTCTCTTCGGGTCTGTGCGGTAGGCGGGGAGTGGGAGATACGCCACGGTGTACGCACCACAAGATGGTCCCCTCACACCCTTCCTTCTCTGCCTGTCGCCACCTCAGGCACAGGGGAGGGGAAGCCGTTCAGCAGAATTTGATGTGCCCCAAAGTCCTCACCCACTGCTGCTGCATCTTCCTAGGACCACAGGAGGCAAGGGGGAGGGGTGACTATTCCTGTCTTCCCTTCCTGGGCTGGGGAGACTTAACTCACAGAGGCAGCAGCCCCACTTCCGGATCCATCCCTGCCCTGCCCAAGCGTTTCTGAACAACAAGGGGATATCAGGAAAAGGGTTTAATAGGGAGCAAAATGTGGACGATGACCCCATCAGCAAATAAGGAAGAGTCAGGAGAACCCAAAGGGGTGGAAAGTCGTTGGCTGCTCTCTCTTACTGACTGATTTCCCTCTGCCAGCTGAGGACCTTCCCCTTCCAGGATGGAGATGGGGGAGGATCATGCAAGACCACTTTTTCTATAGTTGCCCCCTACACAAAAATCTAGGTTTCTAGGCTCTAGGCTGGAGCTCAATGCTTTTCTTAGTATCATCTAGTCCCTGCGGCTTAGGGGCTAATGGAGCACAGTCTTTTTACCCGGAAGCTGCACGGACATCCATTGCCTGAAAACTGCTTAGGAGGCAAAAAGAAGGCCGAGGAAGGACCCATGATCCCTACTTGTGGTCTTCCCTGTGTGTCTCTAGCAGGGTGAGAAGTGGTTTAAGGAACAGACGGGAGCCCCTGAAATCTCCATACGCTTCTGTGAGTCCTGGCTGCATTTCCAAATAAGGCACAGCTTTGAATATTTAGGAAGACAGAGGACAGGAAATCAGAGAGGCGCAGATAAAAGAGGAAAATAAAGAAGTCTGTCTAGCCCAAAGGAAGTGGAATTCAAACTTCTAACAAGAAAAAGGGACATTTGTGGGCCCAGGGCAAGAGTACAAATCGAGACCCATATACGTCAGTCTCAATATGTAAGTTACAAGTCAAGTAACAAACTCAAATTTATGTTCATCTGAGTTAACATACATACCTTTATAGCAACGCGGAAGGTCAGGTTTGCATCTGGAATTCTCCGACTCCTTAGAGTTTTGCTGGGGAATGTGATTGGTCGGCCCCACACCTAGAGGTGTGCACAAACTGGAGGCTGAAACCACATGTCCCAGTGCAGCACCACTGGCACACAGCCACCCGTTGCGTCTGTCCTTTGAAGGATGGACCTAGGAAGGAGGCTGCGCTGGCCCTGTTTGCAAGTTTAAGCTCATTTAGGCAGCGGTTCAGGAGTCCTGGGTATCCAAACCATGGTACGGGAGGAAGAGCCAAGTCCCCTTGAACCTACAGACTCCAAGCCCCGATGGGATGGGTTACAAGTGGATCCACAGTTAGACTGATAATAATAACAAGAGCTAATGCCTTCTATTTGCAGTTTTCAAGGCACCCTGACCTGATGACAATTTTGAGGTATGCAAGATCAGTTAGTTCCCCACTTCACAGGTGAGAACACTGAGGTCAGCAGAACTTGGGTCAGTGACTTACCCAAAGTCCCCTGATTATAATCCCTGTACCTGAGCTCCTCGTCCTTATTTCAAGAATTGAGGTGGTTAGTCCTTATCCAACATGGCAGAGCCTGAGGGTTTTAAGCAGCAAAAAGCAAGGTAGAGGGGAATGTCCTGACATCCTCACCACAGGCCACCTGGCATGGTGCTAACAGGCCTGGCACATTTTGGCATTTAGCCCCTCCCGTTCCCTTCTCCCAGAGCTTTGTGGGCAGAAGGCAAGCCACCGACAACTCTCTTCCGAAAGACAACTCTGATAAAGCGAGGCCAGACTTCTGCATTCTTAGCTCACATAAAGGTTATAAAAAATGCAGTCCGTTCAGTTTCTGTTGCAAAAAAAGCGTTGCTGTTTGGTAATGGATCATTTCCCTGTTTGAGTCTCAGCAAAGACTCAGCAAAATTAAAAGCAGCTAACACCACCTCAGCAGCTAATGAGCCCAGAGAACAGGTAGGAAGTGTGACCCCGCCTCCTGCACCCTCGCTGATGCTCCCCAATTATAGAACGCGGGGGAGGGAGTGAGACCACAGCCCCTTCCAACTTGTCAGCTCCAAGCTGTGGGCCTCACCCTTGCTCCCTCCTCCCTCCTCAATATTTATGGTGGAGGGAGCAGGTGGGAAAGAGCCAGCTGAGGGGGTAAAGCCACAGGAGGCCAACCTCTGGGGCTGGTGGAGAGCATGAGTGTGGCTCTTAAAGTGCCCAGGCTCTGCCCTGAATCTGCGATCACTTTTAAGGGATGATGATGATTGAGTGTCCACAGTGCGTTAGCTTCTTGAAAGGCTTTCCAGTCCTGAGCCCTCAACCAGAACAGGAGCAGACGGAGCCCTTGTTCTCGCTCCCTGGGCCAGGTGTGAGCTCCCAGTGAATGCTCATCAGTCTTCGGGGGTCTAGCAGAGTGGTTCTTGAAGTGGGATTCCCAGACCGGCAGCATCTCATGCCCTACCCCGGACCTAGGGAATCCGAAACTCCGGGGGTGGGCCCAGCACTCTGCATCCTGTCGGGCGCTCCAGGTGAGTCTGGGGGCGGCTGCTCTAGGAACCTGTAGGCGCTGGCGGGCGTCCTGGGGTCAGACAGACCTGAGCTTGGACCTCAGCTCTGCCCTTCGGCAGCTGTGTGTCTGAGTCTTAGTTTTGTCACCTATAAAATGGGGATGATACTACTTCCTCGTGGTGGAGCCGAACAGATTAAGATTATGCACTGACGTGCTTGGTTATAGGGCTCAACGGGGCAGCAGTCGCTCTCCTGTTTCTCTGGAAATCAGATTAGACAGGTAACTCCACGAAGGCCGCCTTGGAGATGCTCACAGGCCAGCGTGGCAGGACCTTTCAGATGCGTGGCTTCTGACTCATGCCTAAAGCCACCGCCAGCACCCTGTGATCCTGTGACTGGTTCTCACTGCTGGACCAGGACTGACCCTGTGGGAAGATCGGCTTGGTTTCTAGCTTCCCTAAAGGCAACTCTCCCGGGGGCACCGGGCTGGCTCAGTTGGTTGAACGTCCGACTCTTGATTTCGGCTCAGGTCATGATCCCACGGTTCATTAGTTTGAGCCCCGCATCGGGCTCTGTGCTGACAGTCCAGAGCCTGCTTGGGATTCTCTCTCTCTCCCTCTCTCTGCCCCTCCCCCACTGGCACATGTGCTCTCTCTTTCACTCTCAAAATAAATGAATAAACTTAAAGAAAGAAAACACTCCCACCTCTAAGAGCAGCGTGCTGACATCGTCTCTGCGGTGATTTTGCGATAGCCCGCGGGGCCTCTGGGTTACCGAGTTACAGGCTCCACCATTCCTCCTCAGCAAAAAATGGGGTGAGGATAACTGTGACCTGCTGATCACAGCGTGATGGGGAGACGTAATAATTTAGCCGGATGGAGACTTTTCCATAGATTAACCCATCTAATCTTCACAACAGCCCCATGAGGGTACCTACTCTGTCAACCGCTTTTCCAGATAAGGAAACTGAGACAGAGAGGTTAAGAAACTTGCCCAAAGTCACTAATAAGGGACCGTCAGGATTCAAATCGGGTAACCTGGCTTCAGGGTCCCGCCCTTCAGCAGTGAGCGCTGTCCAGGGACACCATCTAAACCGGGCAGGTCACTGGCACCCAGGGGGTCTGAACCCTTAGCATGCGGAATCCTTGGACAACCTGATCGATGCTATGGCCCCTCTGCCCAGGAGACGCATGCGAACTTCTGCGCATGCTTTCGGCGTTCCGTGAAACTCTCACTGCATCACTGCACCCAGGGGTCCCAGGCAAGACCTGTGCAGCTCTTAGAAGGAAGTAGGAAGGGGCGCCTGGGTGGCTCTGTCGGTTGAATGTCCGACTCTTGATTTCCGCTCAGATCATGATGTCACGGTTTGTGAGTTCGAGCCCTGCCCTGGGCTCTGTGCGACAACACAAAGCCTGCTTTGGATTCTTTCTCTCTCCCACTGCCCCTCTTCCCGCCCCCTCTCTCTCAAAAATAAATGAATAAAGGATGGAAAGAAGGAAGGGAGGCAGGAAGGAAGGAAGGGAGGGAGGGAGGGAGGGAGAAGGGAGGGAAGAAAGGCCCGGGGTCATTAGCATGCTCTGCCTACATTGTACTCTGAAGGCCAGGCCTGGACCCAGAGCAGCAGGGATGGAGGCTGTGGGGGTGGGGGCGGGGCTGCTGGGGAGGGTTTTGAGTCCTTCTGTCTAGAGTAAAATGTGTGACAGGTGCGGTGGGACCACGGGGCTGTTTGCAGAAGAGCAGGACTGAGATGCTCCATCTCCTTGGGCCTCCAGGACTCGGTCTGGAAGCACGGCCCGGGGGCCTGGCAGTCTAGAGCAACCCAAGGATCATCCTGCCAAGAGGCAGAAGGTTGGGCTTGGTGACCTGAGGACCCCTCCCAGCTCTAGGTGTGTTCAGATCAGAGATAGAGATGTGGTCGTCTGAAGATTTCCCACTCCACTCTGCTCAGTGCCCAATGCCGGGGAGGACGGGCCCCACCCCTGGTTCCTGGGCGCCCCGATGAGGACACAGGTGACACATCTGACGGGTAAGGTCTCTGCAGTGAAGCTCCCTGAGTGTAAACCCTGCACTTGGCTCGGTGAGCTTTCCGTCCCCAGTGCCTGTAAAGCCTGCAGCCTTGGTAACTGAAGACCAGTGACTTGGCATCAAACACCGAGGGCAGGCTAGGTGACTGCTGTGACTCACACTGGACAGGGTACTCCGGCCTCAGGAAGGCTGCAGGCTTCATACTCCACACCGCCCACCCAGCATATGGCCCTGGCCTCCTCAAGATCAGAAAACCTAGAGAAAACCTTCTAGGCAGCAGGGTGACCGGGAGAGAAGTCAGGCTTTGGAACCTCACAGCCCTGGTCTGAGTTCCAATATGGCCTCTTGCCGACTTAACCTGAGCTTCAGTCTCCGCCTCTGTAAAATGGGAACGACAGCGCCCGACGTCATGTTGCCATACACGGGCCCAGCCCCCCCGCCCCCCCGCCCCCGGCAGGCACCCAATAATCGGCCCCTCCTTTACTGTGATGCAGACCATGTCCTGTCCTACCCGGAGGAGCCAGGCTTGTGCAGAGGCTCACAGCCCAGGCAGCCCTTGCAGCGTCCGGCCACGGTGTTAGTCTCTGTGTCGCAGCCCAGCACGGGAGCCGAGAAACCCGTCATCCAATGAGTGCTCTTCCAAGGTTAAAGTCACCAAACCCTGCCTGGGGATAATAAGGTAGAAGCGTCATCCTGTGGACAAGAAACACCTTTCTGGTGCCCTCCAACAGAAGGCACCAGAAGGTGAGGAGGGAAGGAAAGGAAAGCAGCTGATTCTTAAAGACAGACCCAGCCGCCAGGGCTGCAATCTTTATATGATGCCTCTTACTCTCATTCCCCAAAGCCACCTGCCTCCTGGGGCTGGGGGGAGACCTGATTCCCAGCCCACCCTCATCTCCTCTCTTTTTGCTTCCTTTCTCCTTCCTCCTTTCCATCCTTCCTGCCCTGTCTTTCCTCCCCACCCCCACCCCCACCCCCGAAGCTTGTAAAACAATCACTGGGTAAGCAGCATAGTCAAGCCACATTCCCGGGAAGCTCCAAGTAGCCTGTTGGCCCCAACTGTGGGAGGTATGGCTTTGACAGGTGGGCAGGGGAGGGACCAGGCAGCTGGCCAAGGGGACAAGCCCAGAACCTAGTGAGGGATGGAGACACGGTCAAGGGGTTAGTCCTGACAGGTTAGTCAGGTAAACCAAGAAGGTGTGAAGATAGAATCTTCCAGAAGCTGGTGACTAGCGCCGATTACACCAGGCTCAATTCCAAAGGTTTTCTTTGGGTTAACACCGTTCCACTTACCGCACTCAACGCCCCAGATGTGAGGCTGCTACAACTATGGCCCCGACTGTCAGATGTGAAAGTGAATCAGGGTGAACTTGCCCATGGTGCAAGGGCAAGGAGGTGGTGAGGACTCAAACCCAGGCGGGCAGGCTCCAGAGCAGAGACTCTCAGAACCACATTGAGACGAGACCAGTGTCAAAAGGGCATCTGTTTAGCTGGCCACCTGTTGACGAGGGAGGCAAGATGCGTGTTGAGGTGGCCATCTTTCCAGCTGAGGCTTAGGAGGAAGGTGAAGTGGCTGGTCCAGAGGTCAGAGTGAAGGGCACAGTGTCGTCTGGGGTCTTGGAGCTCCAGCTTTCTGCCTCATGCATCCTGCCCCGCAGGTCTGGCATGTCTAGGCAGGACCCTGGGAGGGTATCAACGGGCAGGCATCAGGATTGGAGGTGCAGGAGGCCATGGGGCCGGGCACTACAGGGAAGGAGTTGAGCATCACAGTTGTCCAGGCAGCAGCAAAATGTGGGAGGAAACACGTTTGTTGAGCATCTGCTATATGCTAGGCCCTTTTACCTACAACACCAGGGCTCACGTAACTCTTACAATAGCCCTGAGAAGCTTCTCCTTTGAGGTGAGAAGGTATCAGCAAGACAGGGCCAGACTAGCCAGCGAGGAGGTGGCAGAACCGGAAGTCCTCGACCCCACGCTGCAGGCCTGGAGCTCTCTCACTGGCAGTCAAGGGCAAGGACTGTTCTCAGGGGGTGCATGGGGGCAGTGCATCAGTTGGCTGGAGTCCTGTGAGGGCCGAGAGCATTGGGGGTCAAGCCCACAGCAGCCTGAGGTTGAGGTCGTCTCTCAGGCTGAGGCTGGGCTCTGTGCTCTTGGGTTAGCCTGCTACACACACTGTGAGCCCTGTTGCAACTCGGCCTGTGTGGGGTGTGTGTGTGTGTGTGTGAGACTGGTTGTGCCAGGCTGGCTCAATGGCACAGCGGACAGCCACATTCCAGAATTTCTCATCATTCCCTTTACGGACAAGGAAAGGAGGCTCTGAAGGCGATGTGACTCACACAGCCAGTGCCTGGTGGGGTTGGGAGCAAGGTGGCCTGCCTTCCAAACTGCATTCTGTGTCCCGAGACCCTGTGTCCGAAGACGGGTCGGGCAGCAGCAAGCAGCCACACTGGGGTGACCTCGGCAGCAGGTGCGGTGTGGCGGAGGAGGGGCTGTGGGGACCAGAAGAGCAGGGGCTGGGGACTGGAGGGGACTGAACAGGGCAAGGTCCTGTGCTGGGGCCCAGGGGGACCCAGTCCAGCAGGGGGCCTGGTCAGCTGCACTGGTCAGATCAGTTAGGCGAGGGCCAGTGCCAGTGTTCTGGGCAATACATCTACTTGGCATGACACTCCCACCAGGCCATGGAGTGAGGAAGAGGGGAGACAGATATCAAGAACCAAGGAGAAAATCAAAGTTCAAGCAGGGGAGCAAGAGAGCAGGGCAGGCGAGGACCTGAGTTTAGGAAGACCTAGGTTTGCTTCTTGTCTAGGCCACTTAATAGCTGAGTGGCCTTGAATAAATTACTTAACCTTTCTGAGCCTCATGGTGTTCACCTACAGGTGGGACAGTAATTGGGGTAACGCGCCTGACATAGGACAGCACCGGGCCAGGGTTCTGGGCAGCTGGGGGCGAGGCAGCCCTGGACCCTGGGTCTGTGGCCAACTGACACTCCCAGCCTCCACCTGCTGTGGGACCGAAATTCTTTCTGGGATCCTGCCAGGGTCAAAGCTGAGCTAGGAGGTGGGCCCGCCTCTGCCACGGGTGGAAGACAGCAGTGACTTGGGTCCCGGGCCCTGACAATGCTGCCACCAGGGAAGTGATGACGGAAAACAGATAGGTAAGCCTGGGCTGCAAATTTAGCCTGCGCTGGAGTAAAATCTCTCAACTGATTTTTGGCCTCTCTCTTCTACTTGGAGTTCTCTATAAAAGCATTGCATGGTCTCAGAAGCCGGGGTCCTGCAATGACCTCCTCTCACATCACATCCAAGCTGATTAGGGGGCCCCGAATCTTCTCTAGGGAGCACTGGGCCGAAGACAGCAGAATGAAGAGTGTTTGCTAATAATATCCCCTCTTGTAGGAACAAGCATGTTCTTAGAAGCACCTGTCACCACTAGATGAAGAGTCAGCTAATTTAGCTGCCTCTGGCTTTTTCGTGGAATAAAAAGAGGAGTGAAGATGAGCGTGGTCTGGAAGGGACAGGAAGGCATGCACTAAAAACTGGCATGTGGGATTAAATCAGACTATTAGGCAAAGCCAGGCTCTTGGGGACTCCCCCACCCTCACACTGAAAAATCCCCTTCTCTTTGTCAAGTTTTGCTCACTCCCCAAAGCATGTGAACTAGTTCCATGAGCCTGCTGGGGTCACATGAGACTAACCCCATGAGCTAGTACAGTGACTGGGGACAATGGGGCCTGAACGTCGTCTGCCCTTCTGCAGAGGGATGCATTATTCTTAGTTTCCTTCCTCCCTGCTCGGGAAGGAAGGATCCTTTGTGAAATGCCCACTAAGGTGGGCAACAAGGAACAGCGAGCCAAAGTCTGGATAATTCTCACCAGCCAAGCAGCCGACACCTCCTCCCCGCCGGGGAAGCTTGGCATGTCCCCCGTGCCTCCCAGGGCTGCATCCTCGCAGCCGGCCACCCTCTTGCCCCTGCACTCCGCACTCATTTCACATCACTTCCCTAACAGGGACCCCTCTTCAACTTCTGAAAACTGACTCCCTTCAGTTGAGCACGTGAGGCCCCCACTACTTGCTTGCTCTCGGGGGGGGGGTCCCCATCTCCAAGCTCAGAGACGGCTGATCTACTTTAAAACAGACATGCCGCCCATCTGTAAAACACCTGAGGTTGTGGTGAGTCACCACCCAGACCACTGCCCCAGAAGACCACCAGCATTAAAATCGGTGAAAAAAACAAGGGAGAGACAGAGAGATAGAGATTTCAGGCTTCTGCAAGGGGCGGGGAGACAGGAGAATTTATTTTTAGTTAAAAACATTATTTTTTCAAGATATCAAGTTTCAGCAAACCTTTCAAGGTGTCAATTTTCATTCTCCACTGCGTGGATTACTGGCTGCTGCCCTGGCCAGTCGGCTGTCTGCAGGACACCAGGGTGCCCGAGTCCTTCGGAGAAGCAGCGGGCTGATTTATGGCTCCCGGGATTGCTGCTTCTTGGGGTGCAAGCTCTGTTCTCTCTGCACGACTCTCTCCAGAAAGAACTCCCGATCTGGTCTAGTTCCTTTCTCTCTGATTCCCAAGCCAGCCTGCTCCCCCAAGGAACAGCCCTGCAGAAGCCTTCAAGGGACCGGAAGAAATGTCAATTGTAACTTACTACTCGTGTCGGAAGATCGGCTGGGGGGCCGCATGATCTGAGGGTCACCTTTTGAAATAACAGCTTCAAAATACACAGCTATCCGGGAACAAACCGGGACAAAGCCAGCACCTAGTACTGCTGGGCAAAGCTTCAGAGCTGTACGATGTGAATAATAAATAAATCTATGAAAGCGAGAGAGGCTGGGGGTCCCACTCGGGACAGCTCCTCCACTTCCAGCCCAGGCTCTACCTCTCTGTCTGCTCCGTGGCTGTGGTTCAGTCCACAGGGGCTTCAAGGAGAGGGGAGGGAGAGACGAACCAAGGGGGTTTTACCTCCCGTGGGTCACGGCGGGCTGGGTACGCCCCCTGCCCCCCAGCCCTTACACCTGCGAGGTAAAACACAACCCCTTAGGATTCCTACACCCACTCTTCAAATACCCTCACATTATCCGATTTGAGTAGCTGTCTCCTGCCAAGACCCCGACTAATACAGCCACCAATTAGGCTTTCATTAAATATCCAGGGATTCATTACGCCCTTGAACCGATGGCCTTGACACGTAGCAAACACGGACATTTAAAAGACCCCACCCTGACACAAGCCAGAGACCACTTTAAGGATCCTTGTATGAAGATGCAGGCCTGATACAGGGATGGCTTCTGGAGCCCAAGTTTGGGGAATGAAGGGTTCTTGGAAGGCCTGTCTCTCTGGGGTCCCCCGTCTGGTCAGTGGGTACTCTCTCACCCACAGAAAGCAGAGGTCTGCACAGCCTTGGGTCTCGGGCCTAGAACTGGCCGTTCCAGGGGAACCCCCCCGGATAGGGAAGACTGGGAATTGTCACATCTTGCTGTCCGCTGGAGGGAGAAAGTCTGGGAGAGGCAAAGGGCCTGTGGTCCAGTTTTGCCCCGCCTTGGTAACAGCTCAGACTCAACACTGGCAACAAAGTTCAGAAGAGGTTATGAAACAAGATGGAATGTAACGGACAGGCAGCTATGGGCACCCGCGCACGTTCACTGTGGTACTGCTGCAACTGTGTCCCATTTGCTGTCTTTTGGTTCTTCTCCAAAGGTCTCAGGAGAGTTCTTGAAAGTGTCTGGGATGTGCACCCTGCACAGCTGCCATGTCCCCGGAGGGGAGGCGAGGCCTGGGTGTCCTCTGCCCTGCTCCGGGCCCCGCCGCGGCCCCACGCTGCGCACTGCCCCAGCCCGCTGGGCTGCTCCCCACCTCCCCAAGGCTCCCGAGGGTCACAGGGCACCGAGGTTCTTGCCATCACCCGCTTCTAGATGAGGTGCACGAGCAGGGCAGAGCAGGCCGAGCCGAGTACCAAGCCCAAGCACACGTAAAAGGACATCACCACCCCCGTGGCCTCGGCCAGCTCCCTGGGCACGATCTTGGGCCCGTACATGAGAGCCAGGGTGCTGAGGTAGCCGTTGCTGAGCCCCAGCAGGGAGGTGAAGAGCACCGGGTAGAGGTCGGACCGGAAGGCCACCGTGCGCAGGTGGGTGCGGGGCCGGTAGTTGCAGAACATGAAGAGTGGGAGGAGGCAGGTCCGGAGGAGCACCAGCCCGGGCAGCACCTTACTTCTGGGCCCTGGCACCTGAATCCAGGCCGTGACCTGCCGGCCACACAGGTCAGCAAAGTTAAACAGGAGGAAGGTGGTGAGGGGGACGAAGAACTTGGTGGTCCACAGTGAGCCCGAGCCCTTGTCCACGGACTCAATGTTGGTGGAGATGGCGGGGAAGATGAGGCCGGTGATGAAGAAGAGGTAGATGACACAGAAGCCCAGGCTGGCTGTCTTCTTCAGGATGGGGCGGAGGGGCGGGATGGAGGACTCGCTGGATCCAGGGGCTGCCGCAGGGGCTCTGGGCGAGTCCTGGGGCCGCTGCTCTTCACCGGAAACCACATGAGACGGCCAGACAGGCCTCAGGTAGAACCTGCAGGGGGAGAGGGCTCGTGGTCAGAGGGCCCCGGAGAGCAGGGTCACGGGATTTCCAGGGGCAAGGCAGGGGACCTACAGGCCTGGTGCTTAAAGCCTAAGCCCCGGCTGGCGGGCAGCCTCGGGATGCCCTCTGATGACATATGTATTTCGGGGTGGCCAGAGGGAAGCCTGCACAGTCCCTGGCCTGCCCAAAAGGCTGGTGACTGTGCCACCAGCAGGGACAGAGGAAAGCACCCCTGATCACCCTGGCGAGCCACTGTTTCTGTTTTGCTGTGCAGAAATGGGGATAAAATAGCATTTTAAAATACACATTTTTAGGGGCCCCTGGCTGGCTCAGTCGGTGGAGCGTCTGACTTCAGCTCAGGTCACGATCTTGGGGTTCGTGAGTTCGAGTCCCACGTCGGGGTCTGTGCTGACAGCTCGGCGCCTGGAGCTGCTTCGGACTCTGTGTCTCCCTCTGTCTCTCTCTGCCCCTCCCTCGCTCACGCTCTCTCTCTTTCTCTCTCTCTCTCTCAAAATAAAGAAACATTAAAACAATTTTAAAAACAATTAAAAAAATTTATAAATTTTTTTAAATAAAAAAACACACGCTTGATGCAATGAACCCAAATAACACAGAAGAAAAACAACAGAGTAGAATGAGAACTCCCACCTCTGGTCTGAGGCACTGATGGCTGAAAACCTGGTGTCTGTTGTTCCCTGGGTGTGCAAACACCCTCCTCCCTCACACACACCTGGCTCCTAGTTCCATTTTGTTTTTTCTTTTAATGTTTATTTACTTTTGACAGAGAGACAGAATGAGTGGGGGAGGGGCAGAGAGAGAAGGAAACAGAATCTGGAGCAGGCTCCAGGCTCTGAGCTGTCAGCACAGAGCCCGACACGGGGCTTGAACTCACAAACCGCGAGATCATGACCTGAGCTGAAGTCGGACGCTTAACTGACTGAGCCGCCCAGGCACCCCCCTCCTAGTTCCATTTCTTTTAAGCAAAAGTGGGATCAAACTATACACATTGCAAAACTTTCTGCAACAGGACAATTCCTAAATAAATTATATAAGTCATGTATATAAATATATTCTATAACTGCCTGAATACACACATATCCCTGATACATAAATGCATGCACATAATTGCATCAAGAGCAAGATCTTGTGGCTAGTCTTTAACATGGAGACACGTGACTCGATGCCTCTCTGTTGTGTAGCTCACAATACTTCATTGTGTAGACATACAATTTCACGGCTCCCCTACTGCTGGACATTTAGGTTAGCTCCAATTTCTCTCTACTGCAAATACTGCTACAATGAATAATCCTATACATACATCCTTGCGTGGGTATGTTAGTATTTCAGAGCAGATTTCTAGAAGAGGAACTTCTGGATCAAAAGGTTTGTACCTTTAACATTTTGATAGATATCAGGAAATTGCTCTCCAAACAGGTAGGAACAATTTATCTCTGCTCTGTCCCACTCACCCGATTGATAGTAACCTGCCCCTTTAATTGCTACGCGATCAGCTGTTTCTTTAAAACAAAAAAAACTGACCACAGTTTATAATCATTGGATGAGTTTACCGGTTTATCATCCGGCTCCTTCACTAGAAGACATCTCCCTGCAGCAAGGACCATATCTGCCTGTTTCCAGCCAAATCTCCAGGCACAGAGTAACCCTTCAAAACACAATTGTAACTAATAAGCCTATAAAGATGTCTTTCTCCCCCGAATATTATCAATATTTTCAATTTCTGCTCATCTGATCAGAGTAGAGAAGGCTTGGGTCACCTGGCCTTGCTGTCTTGCTCTGCGACCTTGCCCCAATCACTCAACCTCTCTGAGCCTCCAGTGTCTGAAAGCCAGGAGACATAGGCTGACTGCATGATCACACCTCAAACAGAAGGCTTGGTGTGGGGCTGGGAGAACGGTAGCTTGGCGACAGCCGGCTCTGGTTTCAGCCCTACTTCTGTCTCCCCATGTGACCTTAGGCCAGGTACTCCCCTCTCTGGGCTCGGTTTCCTCCTCCGTCGGATGGAGGAGGGCGGCAGCCACAGGCTTCCTGCCGGCCCACCCATGCTGAGTGCCTACAGATAACAAGCGAGTTGGTGGGACGGTTCCTCCTCCAAGTCACATTTTCATGTGAGGCTGAGCCGTGCACTGCAGCCTTGAACTCTGTCTTGTTTCACAACCACTGTTCAGGGAAAGGAGTTTTCTTACTTCCCCCTCTAGTCAGCAGCAGGTCCCAGCCGTCAGTCAGTTCTGGGGAAGCTCCGCACCAAGTTCCCCTGGTCCAAGCTCTTCCTCATTAAGTTCTTTCAGATCTGTCTCCTGCCCCCGGCCAGCAGTCTCCCACACTGCCCTGCGGCTCTGTTCTTCCTGGGGACAGCACCCGTGGGCTCCCTTTTAACTACAATTTAGTCTGAGCAGCTCTAGGAGCACAGCTCTCTCCAAAGCTCTGTCCTCAGATGAATTTCTGTAAACCCAGAAGTCTTTGACCAAAGGTTTAGTCAGCAAAGAAAGAGAAGTTTCCATGGGACGGCGTAGCCCTTGGGCGTTCCCTGTCTCACGGGCTCAGCTGGACAGGATTTTGGCCGGCCCACGCGAGACCGGAAACGTGGGTGACCAGCTGTCCCTGTTTGCTGAGACTGTCCTGGTTTTGGCACCGAAAGCCCCTCGTCGTGGGGACCCTTTCCATCCCAGGCCAACGGGAGATTGGCCACCGCACTGGAAACAGACCCAGGCGAAGCCCCGTGAAGCAGGACACGGGGAAACAGCAGGGGTGCTGGGGGGCTCCTGCCTTCTGTCCATTCCTTGACTCGAAAATAAATCAATCAGCAGCAGTGGGGTGTCAGGCAGTGTACGTGGTGCTGGGGGCCGTGAGCTGGCCAGACCTCAGGGACCACAGGGATGTCGTCATGCAGCACAACTAGGCAATTTTTGATGACGGCCCTGAAGGCGCTGCGGAGGGGGTGGGCGCGCTCACGGGTCCGAAGTCACCTGGGACACACAGTGTGGGCGCACTGGGTCCCCGTTCATCCCCCCAAGGCCACTGAGGCCTGAAGTGATACCCGTCCTCTAACTGGAGAAAGCAACATGTGCCTCGGTAGGCTCTGGTGAAGGCAGGGGGCTCCGGGGGTTCCCGAGGAGACTTTCTCAGGGGGACAGGAGGAAGGAGTGATGACAAAAGACCCTCGCAGTCACAAGCCGGGGATGCAGCCTGACGTGGTGCAGAGGGCGCAGCTGTGGAAACAAATCTGGGTTCAAATCCCAGCCTGGGACTCAGCAGGCAAGCAATGTGGGCATATCTGTTAACTTGCCAAAGCCTCAGTTTACTCATCTGTAAAATGGGGGAGGGCCGTAACAGCTGCACACAGTTGTCACACGTAAGGAATGAACAAAAGAAACACATGTTAACCGCTTAGTTCAGTGCCGCCCCACAAAGTGGGTGCCAGTTCCCACGCTGTGGGGCCACAGGCGGCTCCCCTGGCCTTCTGTGCCTCAGTTTCTTCACCTGGAGACTGGGGAAAACAATTTCTGCCTCTCCTGCATCAAATAAGCTAATAGACATGAAAATGCCTTGAAAAGCATAAAATCCGAGAGAAAGTTAAGGGTTGTTTTTCAAACAGCAGCAGGAAGCAAGAAAGAAAAAGGAGGAGGGGCGCCTGGGTGGCGCAGTTGGTTGAGCATCCGACTCTTGGTTTGGGCTCAGGTCATGATCCCAGGGTTGTGGGTTTGAGCCCTGCATCAGGCTCTGCACTGACTGTGGAGCCTGCTTGTGATTCATTCTCTCTCTCTCTCTCTCTCTCTCCCCCCCGCCCTTGCTTGTGTGTATGCTTTCTCTCTCTCTTAAATAAATACATAAATAAGTAAATAAGTAAATAAATAAGTAAGTAAAGTTGGGGCTTTAGAAAAGAAAGGTCTAAAAGAAAAAGAGGGAAAGAGAGAGCAAGCACGAGAAGGACCGAAGTAAGGCAAGAGGTCCCGGAGGGTGGAGAGAGAGGCCCGGGAAGACAGTGGACCAAACGCAGGTTTGGAGGCGGGTTTGTGTCCGGATTCTGGGGCTGACCCGCTGTGGGACTCGGGCAAGAAATGCAGCCTCTCGGAGCCAGGTGTCTCGTGTGCGAGATTGGGGGCGGTCGTGATAAACCGTAGTGCCACCCGCACCCTACAGGGAGGGACAGGTGCGCGAGCCCCGGAGGAGAGATGGCCCATCAGGCCGGGCCGAGCACAAGGCGGAGGCCGCGCGGGCGCTTGGCGCACGGCGCTGCTCTGTGTCACTATCACTGCCATAGCCTGGCGCCGCGGTCGCGCTGCGCGGGGAGGCGGGGGCCGCACAAAGCCGCCGCCCGCATCCACCCGCCTGGCCTGTTCATGGAGCCACAGCCAGGGTAGCTCGAGGCTCCGGGGGCGGCCCTGAACCAAACGCACAGGATTTCTGCCCTGTGGAGGGGGGGGGGGGCCTCCCCGCAGCGGGAGGCGACAGTAAGAGAAAAGGAGCGGCCACCGCTTGGATGGCGGGGAGGGCGGCCTCACCTGGCGTACTCCAGCCGCGGCAGCAACACGTAGAGCCCCGCGCAGAGCCCGAGGAAGACGTCCGCGGTCAGGAAGAAGGCCAGCGCGCTGTCTGTCACGTCCCTGGCCGCCGCCAGGTCCACCAGCAGGGCCACGGCACTGATGGTGCCCCCCATCGCTCCTCCTGCGGAGAGCACCAGAGGGTCGGGGTGAGTGCCCCCTCCAGGCCCCCGAGCCCTGCTCAGGCTTAGTGGAGCCAGGATCCAAAGTCCCCCTGCCAAGAGAGCCGCTGCCGCTGCGAGCGGTTGGGCGGCCTGAGCACTGACCCAAAGGCGGTGTGGGATGTCAGGTGCCTGGCCCAGGTTCCTGCGGCCTCCAGAGTTTCACCTCTGACCTCCGACCCTCCATCGCTTTTTACTGCCCTTCTGGGGCTCAGAAGTTTTAGTCTCAGGGGCGGGACATCTCAGAGAGCTCCTCTCCTGGGCCCTCGGCCCAAACCACCCACCCACCAAATGGGGACGGGGGTTCAGGGAATGTCCTAGCACAGGCCGTCCTGCTGCTCTGAGCGGCACTATCCCATCCAGGGAGACCTCCTGGTCCCAGATCTCCTGTGCTCCCCCCATCTCCCCCAGCTCATGGAACTGAACTTGTATCCCACGGCAGCTGTGCACGCGCACACAAACACATGCTCACGCTTCCGCACCTATACTCTCATACACAAACACATTCCTATGCTATCATACTCCTGCCCATGTGACCCCGTGCCACCACCATTCACTGCTACCAAGAGGCCACACATCTTAGTGGACCTGTGGGTCCCGGGGCTAAACAGCTGTACACCTGACCCTTGACCCTGCTGCTTGCTTGCTGTGACTTGGGGGCTCACATGACTCCTTGGAGCCACAGTTTGCTCACCTGTAAAATGGGGGTAACCACACCTGCCTGGCAGAGCTGCTTTGAGGACTCAATGAGATGATGTTTGGAAAGGGCCCAACACCGAGTGGGCTTTCAACAAGTGCCAGTCCCCTTCTTTGCCACAGTCATGCAGTCACTTCCGGGAGGCAGGGGACGTCCCTTACTTTTCTGCTGCAACCTCACGACCATGGGGAGTCAACTTGTCTGGTCAAGGGCCAGAGGTTATACGTGTTGGGCATTATCTGCATGTCATCTGCCCCTCTCTGCCTCTGTTGTTCACCCGGTGGCTGTGTGGCACTGCCTGGCTGAACGAGTGAGTCTGCCCACAACAGAGGATCGGGATATGGACTCTCAAGGAGGCAAGAAGGTGCTGACCGCAAAAAGCAAACAGCAAGCTGGTCGGTGTGGGCGTGGGCGGCGCTGCCATTGTCACACAGCTCTGACCAGGTGGCACTTTTCTGCCCACCGCGGCACAGAGCAGGTGTGGAGAGGGACAGTTTAGGGCCTCGCCCACACTCTGCCCGACACCCCTGTGGCTCTGGAGGGAACAGCCCGTTGCCCTGATGGACGAGCCTTTGTCCCTAACCTCAGCGTGAGCTATACTAGCCCGGATGGGCCAGACGCTGGGATTTGAAAGGATGGCCAAGAAAGGAAAGTTAACACCGTGAGGAAGGGCACAAACTCCAGAACCGGAACATCTGAGTCCGACACCGGTTCTATCACTTCCGGCTGGGTGGCCTGCAGGAAGTCCGGGGACCTCTCTGTGCCTCCATGTCGTCGTCTGTAAAATGGGGATGTCAGTCATACCCCACCTCAAGGGGCTGTCACGAAGATGGAAAGGGTTATTACGCATATAGCATTCGGAACGGTGCCTGGCCCAGACACGTGCCGCGTAAATCCTCTCGGTTTGGCTATTTCTGTCCTCCCTACATCAAAGCAGCATCGACGGGGTAAACCCCTTGCCAAGAGGGTGCCCACTTCCGAGAAGCCGTAATCCCCACCTGGGTGTTTTGTAAGAGCTGGAGCTAAACTTTAGTAAGACGTTTCCCGGCTGCCCCGAGGAAGAGATCTTAACACCACTGCCTATTGATTTCCCTCTCTCTCCCCGACTTGTAGGGAATTTACAATATTATCATCATCAACAAACCAGGCCTCCGGGAGCTCATCTGTCATGACTCCCTACTTTTATCTCATCAGTTATGGAAATACATGCAAATGAGGGGCTTAAAAAAACACCCGTACAAAACAAATGAATCCTTCCTCAGATGCCGACACACACGGAATTCACAGATGGGCTCCTGTGGACGAAAAATGACGGGGGCGGGTGGGGTGGTGGTGGGGTCTCTGGGAGACGGGGCCACCCCCGATTTTCCAGGGTGAGGGGCACCCGATGGGGGCCCCCACAGAGTGATGACACGGGGTTAGGGCCCAGGGTAATTGATACTGAAGCCTGTGTACCAGAATTCTCCACTGTTTCAAAAATGGACTTTCTGAAAAAATTCATAGGAGAGTCCCCTTTTCTAGAAGATTCACAGGCGGCCAGGTGTACCTGAAAGGATGGAGGGAGATGAGGGGACAAGGGCTCCTCTGGGAGACTCTGGTGACAGAAGAGATTAAATCCAATGCTCAGGGTCATTTCCCTCAGGCTCGGCAGGTCCTTCTTGAAGCACTGCTAGGGGCGTCTTGATTGTATTCAAGAAACTTAGAAATAGGGACGCCTGGGTGGCATCTGACTTTGGCTCAGGTCATGATCTCATGGTTCGTGAGAGTGTAGTTCGTGAGTTCGAGCCCTGTGTAGGGCTCTGTGCTGACAGCTCAAAGCCTGGAGCCTGTTTCAGTCTATGTCTCCCTCTCTCTCTGCCCCGCCCTTGCTTGTGTTTCTCTCTCCCTCTCTCAAAAATAAATGAATAAACATTAAAAAAAAAAAAAAGAAACTTAGCAATGGGTCCCCTTTAGTTTACCTTAGGCCCAAGGATTTCCCGGGATAGGGCAGAAGCCTCATCTTGTGTCAAAAATGGCAAACAGACTTGCGCTCACATCTGAACTCTGACTGGTGACGGGAACACCTCTAGTGGGTGAGTTGAGAAGGGCTCAGAGGTTCAGGAGGAAAGAGGCAGATGTATTAGTGATGTCTGGCACTGGTGTGGGCACAGGGAGGGGACACGCGCTTGCCCAGGTATTTGTCATCTCTGCCACATACAGCCTGGCCTTATTAATTAACGGACACAGACCAGACTCTGTGAAAGTCTTCTCGGCTGGGCAAATGCTTCCAGCACTCCTTCACACAACAGGGACGTGCCCAGATGCGGAACAGAGCCGCTGAGCCCCCCGGTCCCTCGCTAAGGGCCGGTGGTCTTCTGCAAAAGCACAGATTCTTACTGACCCACCTCCTTTTTATCTTGTTGGGACATCTGAGCGAGGGAGCAGAGCGGCTGAGGCCTGGACGACAG
Organism: Cryptoprocta ferox; assembly: GCA_028646485.1. Lineage (NCBI taxonomy): Eukaryota > Metazoa > Chordata > Mammalia > Carnivora > Eupleridae > Cryptoprocta > Cryptoprocta ferox. The sequence continues at coordinate 29,518,910 of CM053561.1, read as the reverse complement.
GCTTAGGGTCAGCATCAAAGTGCAGCCAAAGGGTTGGCCCGAGTCACGCATCTGCGTCCCCAAAGGAGGCCAAAGTTCAAGGTATTGGAGGTGTTTATTTGCCAGGCAGGCTATCAGCTCCCGAGAGGCTGGGTCTTGTTCGTCTTTGAATCCCTGGCACATAGGTCTTCCTTAAAATGAGAAAGGAAGAAAAAGGGGAGAAGCGAAGAGGAAGGAAGAGGAAAGAACGGGAGGTAACAAGGCACACGGACGGACAAGGAGGAAGGGAAGAAAGGGATGCGGTCTCAGGAGATGCGCTCGGTAGGCACACATTTTTGCCAAAAGTGGCTGCAGCTGCCTTCCCTCCCACCTGCTCTCCTTATAGGATGGTTTTCGTGTTCTCCCGCTGACACATGTGGGTCTGTGTCCTCTCCCCTCAAATCCAGGTGGGCTCATGGCTAGGGTAGACGTGGCCCTAAATGGCCTCAGGGAAGCCCACGCAGCCTTCGTGAGGCCCTGCCAGAAAGGAGGCCCGACCCCAGCCCCAGGCCTGGCTGAGTTTCTCGGGAGTGGGTCCTCGAGCCCTGTGGATATCGACCGATGCCGTGGGGATCAGAGGAGAGCTGTCCCCGCCGACTCCTGCCCAGATCGCAGATTCGTGGGCCAGAGAAATGACCGTTAGCGTTTGAAGCCACTAAGTTTCGGCGTGCTTTGTTACCCAATAGTGGAAACACAGCTAACACTCGTTTCCTTTTCTGGAAGGGCCACTGCATGCTCCCCTCTGGCTCCTCCACATGAGCCCCAGGGTACCCACCTGGTCGGCTGCCCGGAGCCCTGCTCTCACCTGATATCAGCGCCTGGGAATTCCTCATGGGGAAGGAGCCAGTCATGCCAAAGACACTGCTATTGAAGATGGTGGAGGCACCGCTGAGGAGGGCCATGCAGACAATGGTGACAGCAAAGAAGCCATAGGTCCATGAGGAGGTGTCCACCTTCACTAGCGCGGTCATCACCAAGAAGATGGCCAGCATGATGGCCAGTGAGGCCAGCACACGGACGCGGATCGGAACCCTGGAGTGGGGATGCCAGAAGTGGTTAGAGATCCCCTCGGGGCCTCCCATGCCAGGTCAGGGCTGGTGAAGGTTCTTCAGGGAAGCAGGTGAGCTCGGTGGCTGGGATGGCCCACTCTGCAGCCTGGAGGTCTGGGCCTGAGTCCCGCCTTTCTGGCTGGAGAGCTGTGTGGCCTTGGGCCAGTGACTCAACTGCTCTGGTTTGGCTTTTGCATCTGCATGCGGGGAAGGAGAATGGATCCCCCTGAAGGGGTGGTTATGAGGCTCTGTGGAGGGCAAGGGTATCAGCTCAGGAAAAATGCTCGGTGGATATTGCTTCTTTTCATCTTGCTGGGAGGTTCAAGGACAGGATATGGGGTCTCTTGAGGTGAGCCCCCGCTCCCCAACCACAACTCAGGGCTGAGCTCCCACTGGCTTTGTCTAATGTTTCCATGAAGCACCCACCCTCTGGGCTTCCTTCTCCTACAACTGAGCAGCAGAGGGAGGAGGAGGAAGGGCAGAAAATCATCATCGTCCTATAGCAATCACCCAGATGGTGCTTAATTTGTGCTAAGTACTCTTCGAAATGTTTTCTACATGCTGACTTGCTGAATCACGCCAGATCACACGGGCCCTCTTTCCCATCCTGCATAGCCAGGGAAGGAAACGGAGGTCAGAGACGCTGGAGAACTTGCTCAAGGTCACGGGGCTGCAACCCCAGGAGGTCTGGCTCTAGTCTGTGCTCTCAGAATGACACTCCACCACGTCCCTGGAAGGAAGGAAATGTGGGTGGTCCAGAACTGAAGGATTCTCCTGGGACGGTCTCAGTGGTCATGGGTGGCGGCTGATCCCAGGCTAGTGTGGCCCAGGGCGGTTCCCCAGCCCCTCACCTGTGATGTAAACCATACACTCCTCCCAGCCCCCAACTGCCCAGACACTGCCCTGAAGGGAGGAGCAGAGAAGGCTGGCTCTCTGAGAAACTGCACATTTTTATTCCACGGACAGTATCATCTAAAGGGGCTGCATTTTAATTCCAGGGAGAGTATCATCTAAAGGGGCTATTTAAATCATCAGATTAGACTAAGCTTTAAGCCGGATTGGATGTTTGGTTAATTTTCCTGCTTAACCAGTGGGTGGGGGCTGGGAGAAAATCCAGATTTGTTATACATAGGTTTTTTTTTTTTAATAAAAAAGAAAGACCTGAAAGGTAAAAAAAAAAAACAAAACACATATATATGTACATAAATAGGTGTGAAATGATGAGCATGAGAAGCAAGGATTTTTCAAAGTGCTTTTGTGGCCCCAGGCTAACTTGAGTTTTTTCTGATCCTTGCTAGAGGGAGAGCAGGTGCCACCTCTGCTTTGTAAGGGGCAGAGGGGAGCCCGAGGATGTGAACAGGCAGTTCAAGGTCGAGGCGTGAGTCCGTGGGGAGCGAGGATGAGAACCCAGGTGTGCTGAACCTCAGCCCGGGGCCGCCTGCGAACATACATTCTCCCTGGTGTGTTCATTCCACAGATGTGTGTCGGGCAACTACTGCGCGTCAAGCCCTGTGCTGTGTGACCTGGACACAGGGCAGACAAGGGATAGGTATTTTGTTTTGGTGAGCACAGTGCTCCGTCGGGAGGGCCCCAGGGCATCCTGGGCACGTCCGAGTGGCACAAAACCCACCCTGGGTGTCACACAGTGTTTTGGGGCTGCCTAGGCTGGAGTGTAAAGTGTGTCAGGATGTGAGCGCACAGGTCTTGTGAGAGAGAGAGCATGGCACGTTCAGGGAACTGAAGTGGCCTCTGGCCGCAGGTGAGATTGGGAGCAGACGCTGGAGGGAAGCGGAGCCCCATCCTGGGAGGCCTTGTCCACCTGATAAGTGCCAAGACTTGATCCCCGGAGTAGGGTATAGAGGTGGAGTACAGGCTTTGCCTGCCAGCATCCCTTACCCGAAGAACACTCTTCCTTCTGTGCCAAGTTGTTCTGGAGAGGTGGCCCACCATATTGTCCACATTGACCCAGCCCCAAATGATGGACACATGATGACTGGGTCTGGGGTGACTCGAGTGTCCCATGCCACCGGCCGCTGCACTGGGTCAGGGATTAGCGCGTGAGCCAGGCAGAGCCAGTCAGTCCTCCCCAGGACTGAGAGGTGGAGAGAAGTTCAGTCTCTGCCATGACCATGCTGGGGGCGGCCACCTGGCCGGCTGCATGGAGAGAGACCACATTTGGGATGAAGCCAGGATGAAGCAGACACACACAGAGCCCAGGGACGGTGCAAGAGAAGGAGAGCCCTGGGGACATAGGCAATTCCTAGATTCGACAATGTGTGGAGGCAGACCTGACTTTAATTTTCCAGGTAAAGAATGAGAAAACCCTTTTCGCATCACTACTGTTTATTACCGAGAGTGTCAATGAGCACCAAGAGGCACCTCCGGGTTTCTAACTGGGGAGCAACACGGTCAGAAACTCCACCCATGTGGCCCCCCCTGCCAGGAAGCAGGCTGCAAGTGACAGGTAATTAACACCCCCTAAGAGCAGCTGTCAACCAATGATGGGGAAGTGGAGGATAAGGACCCCAGCTCCCTCCTGATCAGGGGTGTGTTCCACACCCGCTCCCAGAGTGCCCAGGTCAAGCTGGGTCACTCTCTGGGAGCTGGTGGCATCCTGTGTTAGCAGCCTGCCCCTTCCACCCCCTTCTCCATTCTCTGACCTTCACTTCCCAAGTAAACTGCTCTCACTTAAATCCCTGTTCCAGGGGCTGCTTCTGGGGAACCCGATACCAAGATGCATCTTCCCGGGGTCTGCAGGGGCCCCACCCTGGGCGGGAGCTGGCAGGCAGCCTGCTGGGGGCCCGGAGTATCGAGTGTAAGTGCACACCAGGTGCCCCGGAGGCTGGTGGTCAGGCCTTATCTCGGACGCTCCGGGTAGTTCTCCACACTCGGCCTTGTCACAGTGCCCCCCACACTCTCCCAGCAGCTGGAGCTGCCCCAATGCCCCAAAGATAAGAGCTAGCAAAGGCACACAGCCTGGGTCAAGATAATGTTCCAGTTTACAGTTATAAATATTAAGGAAATCGAGTGGAGAGAGAGGCTGGGGGTCAATGCCAAAAAGCTTTAACAGATGCTTGGGGCCAGAAGAAGGTCCAAGGCAGCCTGGGAGACATGAGGAGGACAGTGACCTGTCTTGTTCTCCCACCCTCCTGGGGCGGGCACAGGGCCCAAGAGGCACTGGTGAGGTTCCGCTGAACGCACAGACAGGCAAGGGCTCCTGGCAGTGCAGGGAGGCACTGACACCCGGTGGCTCTCTGCTTCTTGAACCCCTGTGCCTCCAACCACCTCCTCCCGGACCCGGTGAAGACGAAGTCCACTCCAGGAAGGCTGATGGCATCACGGGGGCTTCTGGGGCTTGTCACAACCAAGTAATTAGTTGCCCCAACGGGAAGGTGGCTTTGGAGAGAGCTGGGGGACTCCTCCCCCAGCACCCCCAGGGCGGGCAGCCAAGAGAAGAGTGGGAGACGGGGAGGTAAACGCCAAATTCAGGACAAGAGCGAGGCAATCCCCTGCTCTGGTCTGCGGCCCCCGCAGGCCCCTCACCGGCATAGGCTTCCTCCTGGCCTGCAAATTACCTGCCTCACGGACCCTTTCTCCTCCTGAGCCTCCTCCCTGGGTCCCAGGACCTCAGGGATCTTGCCTGGGGCTATTTTCAATGCCCGTCCAGCCTTATGAAATGTGCGGCATGAAGCCCACCCCACCCGCACAAATGGGGGGCATGCAGGCTTCACCCTGCTTCTTCCACCTTGGCCGGGAGCGTGGCCCTGGGGACGGTGATGCGGTTGGGACTGTCGGGAAAGTCTGGGCAAATGTTGCCCTGGAGTTGGTGGTCCTGCTCTGGGACAGGGGCTGGGCAAAATGACCGCTTCAGCCCCGGGACCCTGGGGCAGGCCACGGTAATAAGAGATTCTTTGAGAGGGCTGCCAGCTCCCCCCCCCGCCCCCCCCCCGCTGAAATCAGGACCCCAGGGGACTGATTTCTTCATAAGTCTCTCAAATGTAAATCCTCCTCATAAGTATTTATGATGCTGCAGATTTAACATAATAAAACACTTGGAGATTATGGATGAGCCAGTCAGAGAAAGCCAGGGTTCTCCAGGAGGGGAAAAAAAGGAGATGTTTCAATCTTGCACATTAAATAAAAAACAGCTTAGCCCCAAACCATCTTTCCACAACCCAGAAACAGACGGAGGCCTGCGAGCATTCCCCACATTGCCCTTGACCCTCTCCTGGAAGCAGGGGAGGGCAAGGGCTGGTCCTGGGGTGGGTTGGACCTTCTGTAATGCTAAGCCTTCAGAGCCAGGTCCCTCTGCCTGACCTCGGGAGGGTGGCCGCCTGGGCCGTGCACTGTCCCCACCCCTAGACAGACCTAGACCTTCTTCGCCACCTCCTTCCTTCCAGCTGCCTGACACCAGGGCGGAGACCCTCACCAGAAGGGTCTGCGGTGCAGCTCTGGCTGTAGGGAGGGGCGGCAAACTAGGAGGCAAGGGGTCTAGGGGTGGCAGGTGGTACAGGTGTGGGGCGAGTCCCAGTCCCCATCTGGCTTCACCCTGCTAACGGCCATGTGACCTCTGTGAGCCTGTTTCTCATTTGTAAAACAGAGTAACAAGTTTCCTGCTCTCGGGCGGTTGCAAGGATTAAAGGAGATAAGGCTAAGGGCGCTTGGGTGGCTCAGTCGGTTGAGCGTCTGACTTCGGCTCAGGTCATGATCTCACAGTTCGCGAGTTTGAGCCCCTCATCGGGCTCTGTTCTGTCAGCGCAGAGCCTGCTTCAGATCTTCTGTTCCCCACTCTCTCTCTCTGCCCCTCCCCCCTTGCACTCTCTCAAAAAAAAAATTAATAAATACAAATTTAAAAAGGAGACAAGACTCTAAGTAGTATGATTGGTCAGAAGTGCTAACTCCTGGGGAGCCCAGGTGGCTCAGTCGGTTAAGCGTCCGACTTTGGCTCAGGTCATGATCTCACAGTCTGTGGGTTCGAGCCCCACGTCGGGCTCTGTGCTGACAGCTTAGAGCCTGGAGCCTGCTTTGGATTCTGGGTCTCCCCCTTTCTCATTCTGCCCCTCCCCCACTTGCTCTCTGGCTCTCAAAATTGAATAAACATTTTTTTTTAAAAAGTACTAACACCTCTTGTTAGAGATTTCTCTCCTAGATCCCTGTCATTGCTGACCCATCACCACTGCTGACCCCTGTCCCAGGCTGGCTTCTGGCCTGCTACACCTCATGACCACAGAGGAGGCGCTGCCAGGTATGGATGCCAGCTTGGGCCATCTCTTACTGGTCCTGTGGTCTTGGGTATAAGACCCTGACTTCCACCTGAAAAGTGCCTACTGTCATGGCCTCCCTCCCAGGTTGTTGGGTGTCACCAGGTGTGACCCTTTTGTTATAGTTCAGACAATGATTCTAGAGCTATCACTTGTACGAGCCTAGGCTATCCCTGCTGGAAAAACCTGCATCCCCAGGGCTGGCCAGGGGAGTGGACAGAGGATCATGAGAGTCCTGGAAAGGAGGGGGTCATGAGAGACCAAGGGGTTCTCCACCACGGCTGTCACCCCCTCTTCATCCTCCTCCTCTCTGAGTCCCCTTCCTTTCTTCCTGCTTTCCCTCCTGTGAGTCTCTGCCAAGGACACAGCTCTTCCCTCCAGGGGCTGGCAATGCCGAGGGGACACCCTGATCTGAGCTCCATTCCTCTGCCTCCTCCTGGAGGGGGGGGTCCTCTGGAGGCTGGACCCCACCTTTGAGGACACTGAGGGTAGCCCTGTGCACCAGGGGGAGGCACAAGGAGGCAGGTAAAGGGTCAGCTGGTTTATAACTGGGGTTGCAAAGCCCTCAGGCTTCTTGCTCTTGCAGCCTGCACCTTGGTTTTAAAATGGGTGCAAATCCTTTGACTTTCCTTTTGTTGACAGGTGGGTTTATGTCCCCTTGAAAGCAAGTGAGCTTGGTGAGCGCCTTGACCGGCCAAGGACAGCATCGGTGACACCATGTGGCTGCAGAGACGAGGCTACAGAAACCGTGTAACCTCTGCCTCGCTCTCTTGGAGCACTTGCTCTTTAGCCACAACATGAAAAGTCCGACTACCTGAGGCCAACTTGCAAGAGACCATGGGGAGGGGTGGGGAGGGGAGAGGAGAGGAGAAGGAGACAGGTGCCCGCCAAGGCCCAGCAGCTCCGGGCCAACTGTCTGCAACCACATGAGAGACAAAGCCAGAGCTGCCAACTGAGCTTGATGACTCCCAGATCCCAAATGATACTAATTACTGTCTCAAACCACTATGCTTCGGGGTCATTTTAGTGTAATGACAGGTAACTGCACCAGCCCCATAGCATATGTTTGAAAGACTGGTCTGTTCAGGCTTAGCACACACGAGGCACAGGTGCTGCCCTCTTTCCTCCTATGCTCAGAGCAGACATCACTAATCAATCACAGCACACGCCCTGCGGCCAGACCTGCCTCAGGGTCCTGTTCAGCCAGAGAGCCAGGCAGTCACAACAAATGTAGCTGAGTTGAGTAAACCTGACTTGCCATCAGTGATCTAAGGTTTCATGGGGCAGCGCCCAGAGAAGCCCAGTTTTCTGGTGGCAGCTTAGGGGCAATGGAGGCAGCGCAGCTCGGGCTGTCGCTCTTGTGAACCTAAATGAGAGCAGATGGCAACAGTCCCCCAGTGGGGTCTAAGGGCCACGCTAACTTGCCTGGCTACCTCCTAAATCATTCCTTCCTCCAGCTCTCTCCCCGGCCCCCGCTCGAAACAGTGTCAGACATTCCCCACTGACCCTCTGTGAGTGGTCATCACATGAGCCGGTAACCCATTCCCACAGAGCGAGAGCCAGGATTGTGGGGTGCCAGCCTCTTCGCTCCCCACCGCTCTCAGAAATGCTTGGAAAACCAGCTTGCCTTGCTCCCCGGGCCCACCCATCTGCGTGCCGTCCTTTGGTTGCTAAGTCTGCGGCCCCAGTACCTGTTGACAGGCTTCCACGAGAGGGAAAGGAGGAAGACCCACAACCCCACATGCTTCCTACTGGCTGCTGACACAATGTCAGAACGTGTGGCTGGGAAGTGAAAGTCCAGCTCCCCGATGGGGCATCGCGTTGGCAGATCACTGATCTGACTTCCCCATCTTCGGGGAGTCTGGGCTGCCTGCCCCCTACTTAGGTGGCTGCCCGCCTCCTACTTAGGTGGCTGCCCTTGAAGCCGGCAGAGAAGCAGCCACTACGAACGAAAGACAAGTGGAGACGGACGGAGGTGAAGGTCAGGGGCTGGGAGAGAAAGGAAAGTGGCCTACCTGTTGACGAGCAGGAAGTTCGCCATGAGGCACAGCACAGAGGACACGGTGGAGGCAACGGTCAGGTAGCTCTCAAAGTAGTTCTGCAAACACAGAAGTGAGGAGGCTGCTCTAAGGCCACTTGGTCACACAACATGACACCAACATGAGCCGTGCTACGTGCTGGGGACACAAGTCAGGATGAGACGTTGTCCCTGCCCTCAGGCCCCCGATGCTCTGCAGCCCACGCTCCCACCTATTCTACATGTCCCATCCACAGGGGAGGCAATGGGGACAGGACTCAACTGTGAGCATGTGTACACGGAAAGACTGTGCGCCACCAGCCTTCTTTGCCAACTGCCAAATTTCAGTTATCCAAACGCGTGTTATGACCCAGCCACATTCTCATGTGTCTGCAACCAAGTGAGGCTTCTTAGAAATACACCAACCCTGGAGCGCTGGGTGGCTCAGTCGGTTAAGCACCAGACTCCTAATTTAGGTTCAGGTCATGATCTTACAGTAGTGGGACTGAGCCTGCATCGGGCTCCTTGCTAAGCATGCTCTCTTGCTCTCAAAATAAAGAAACATTTTAAAAGTTAATTAAAAAAAAAAAAAGAGAGAGGTACACCAAACCTGATCCCCACAGGGAAACTTTGTTCCAACTCTGGATTTTCTCCCTCAATAGAGGTGCAACCCAAAGTCAAAGCCATTTTGGAAAATGGCTCCTAGACTGGCCGAGATGAGGACACAGGGCATTTTTCTGGAAGTAGTTCTAGGTTATTCTAGAAGAAGTGTACGTGAGACCACACGACGAAGAAATCCTGATTACAAAAGCTGTAGGGCAACTCTGTGTGTGTGTGTGTGTGATTTTTTTAAAGTTTATTTATTTTGAAAGAGAGAGCGAGCATGAGTGGGGTAGGGGCAGAGACAGAGGGAGAGAGAACTCCAACCAGGTTCTGCACTGTTAGCACAGAGCCCGACGTGGGGCTTGAACTCACAGACTGTAAGATCATGACCTGAGCCGAGATCCCAAGTTGGACACTTAACGGACTGGGCCACCCGGGCACCCCAACTGTATGTGTTTTTCAAAACTCCGAGAAGCGTCCACTCATCAGAGCAGATTTTACTGTGTATCCATTATCTCTCAATACACCTGTCCTAAAAAAAATCAGAAAAGGCTGACATATCTTGGCTTTGGCCATTGCATGTCTCACCATGAACCCCAGGTTGGTAACGATCATGGGTTCTAAGCCGTGGTAACAGATTACACGTATTAAGCATTTACTGTGTGCCAAATACAAGGGCTTTATATGAAGGATATTGTTTACTCTACAAGATAAAAAGGAAGCTGTGAGTATCCTACTCTGGAAAGCTCACCAGATTGGACTTCACTGAGGAAATATTTTGAGTTACAAATGTGCCAAGCACAAAGGACGATGTGTGCAAAAAACTTGCCAATGTGCAAAGAAGTGTGGTGACTATAGGGATCACTACCGAGAGTGAGACGCGCTTCTTGCCCGTTAAGAACGAAGCATCCCACTGGGAGTGTAAGACAGAGTGTGAAGGTATTTTCATCTCAAAACACCACAGGAAGAGATGTCAGAATTCTGTGCGTTGTTTTTTTTCCCCCCAAATCAGAGGTAGGAGAAGTGAGTTCTATATGGGGTTCTGGCGGGGGGGGGGGAGCGGAACCAGGAAGGCGGATCACAAGCGAGAGAATGGGAACGAGTACGAGTTTGGGGAAAGGTCCCAGAAGAGGTGGGATTGGAGTGAAACCTTGAAACAGAGGGTCAGATCTGCTGACTGCAGCGTGGCGGCCAAGAAAGATATCATAATGAGCTCCTTCTGGTCTGAAACAGATTGTTCCACGGTCCCTTTTCAAGCCTGCAGAGTGCTTTGTGGTCTTTGAAATCCGCACCCTGAATATAAGGTTGTGCTGGCCTTGCAATTAAAATGATAATCACAGCTAGTGCGGTCCATCAACCATGAGCCTTAGAAATAGCCTTCCTCCTTTGAGGTGCTACCTCATTGTTCCTGCCCTGATGGGCTCGGTAGGGCCTGGACTGGTCCGAGGCACTCAGTCAATTATGTCTTGACACAGTGGCTGAGCCTACGTGAGGCCAGGCAGGCGGCAGGCGGGCACCACGGAGAAAGGCCCCGAGGAAGGGACAGCGGCAGGTGGGGGGGAGGGGCTCCGAGACTGCCCCCAATCCGAGCCCCCCACGAGGCTCCCTTCATTCAGTGGCTGCTCACTCCACAGCAAGTCCACAAACGACCGTCACATGGGATGCAGAGTCTCTTATCTCTGTCTTTGTTGTCTCAAGCAAGCCCAGGTCCCCTGAACATTTTAGGAATGGAGATTTTCTAGGTAATTGAATGTTCTGGTTTGTTGATATTTAAGCAGAAAATTGTCTTTGTAATGTCGGAAAGGGTTTTAAATATTGACGACTGAGGAAGGCTATGACTCCCTTTCTGTTGACAGAGCCCATGTTCCCTGCTTCACAAAGAGCACACAGAAGGGGCAGAATGAACTTGACCCTGGGCCATTGTTCTACTCGTACAGACTGGGGACTGCAGAAGCCTTTGCAGGTTGACTCAGCACACCCCAGGGAGCTATTAAAAAAACAAAACAAAACAGGGGCGCCTGGGTGGCTCAGTCTGTTGAGCATCCGACTTCGGCTCCGGTCATGATCTCATGGTTCATGGGTTTGAGCCCCGCATCGGGCTCTGTGCTGACAGCTAGCTCAGAGCCTGGAGCCTGCTTCAGATTCTGTGTCTCCCTCTCTCTCTGACCCTCCCCTGCTCACGCTGTCTCTCTCTCCCTCAAAAATAAATATAAAACACTTAAAAAATTAAAAAACAACAACAACAAAAAACCCCCAAACAACTTAATTCTTGATATAAACATGTGGGGGGGGGGGTTACTTGCTGCTTTTGCCTGTTAGTGTTCTAGCAAAATGAGGTGTGGTGGGCAGACTCTCACGATGGTCCCCATGGTCCCAGCCTCCTGTGTTCACACCCCTTTTGTATGTGATTCCCTCTGCTAAGTGTGGGTGGGACCTGTGACTCGCTTGTAACCAAGAGAATATGGCAAAGGGCCCATATATATGATCATGTGTATGGGGTTATGTCACATCAGATGGTAGCACTTGTCTTGACGGACTCTTTCTTTTCTCCTTTGATGGCTCAGAGGATACAACTGGGGAACCCCATGTGGCAAGGACTGCAGGTGACCCCTAGTTGCTCAGAGAGGTTTCTGGCCAACACCCAGCAAGAAACTGAAGCTCTCATCTCTCAACGGCAAGGAATTGCATTCTGCCAACAATCCAGCTGAGCCTGGAAGTGATCCTTCTCCAGCTGAGCCTCCGATGAGACCACAGCCCTGGCGACCTCCTTGATTGTGGCCGTGCGAGACCCAGAGCCGAGGGGCTCAGTCAGGCTGTGCCCAGACTCCTGGCCCACAGACACTGTGAGATAATAAATGTGTTATTTTCAGCCACTAACGTTTGTCATATTTTGTTACGCAGCAATCTATTCCTAATTGAAGAGGGCTTTGGATAGCTGAGGTCCTACTACGTGGGGTTTTCCTGAATATCGCTGCCTTCTTGTAGTTTAAATTCAGTTTCTCAATGGAAACAAGGACCGCTGACCATGATCTTGCCAGACATGAAGACTAATACATCTGCCCATGAGGGAGACAAAGGTTATGCTTACGTCCTTGTCAAACCCTTTGCTGAAATTAGGATCATTTCTGCAAGTGGCGTGCGTGGACTCCAAGAAACAGGACTTCGTTTACGGCCACCCCAGATCTGCTCACCTTGCCTGGCCCTCAGGACATTTGCCTTGCTACCTGGTCTCACGGTCATAAAGCCACTGCCACTGCTACCCCCAGAGAAGGAGCCAGCTGCTAGGGAGAGACCCCTGTGCCCACCCGTGCATCGGCAGGGCAGCGTCCTGGAGGCTCTTGCTCCCTGGGTGACTATGAGAAGGGTCAGGTGACACTGTTTGAAGATGAGGAAGGCAAAGCCCCACGGGGTAGGGTGTGACCAACGAGAGGCAGGAAATGGAAAGGAGACAAGAGATAAACTTCTGGACTTTCTTCTCCCCCAACCAACTGTTCAAAAATGCGGTGGCCGCACGTGGCTTCTCTGGATTCACGCTGGGCGCCTGAGCCGCCAGCTGTGTTCTGTCGCAAAGCTGTGGCCAGCCCGGTAGTGCTGCAGCCTGCGTCTGCTCCCTCCCATCTCCGCCTCACTTCCCTTTTCCCTCCCTCTTGCTTCCCTAGGCCTGCACACCCCGAGACGCTATTCACACAGAACTGCTCCTTTCTAAGAAGCCTCTCACAGTGAAGGCTCTACCTTCCAACCCGGACGACGCCCTTTGCAGAGTTGGCAGCTGGCATTTCCCCTCCCGGGTTCATCTCGTTGGCTTCCAAGGGATGCCGGGGCCACCTTCTCCCATTTTACTCCAGGAAATGCAAAAACATTAGAATATTGGTTCAAATACATTGGTCACAGGCCTGCCCCGTCCAAAGCAGCCTGTCATCTCCATCCCAAAGGGCGATCTCACGTCGTGCAATGTTTGGGGCTGACTCATGCCATAGTTCCCCTGCTCTTGGGCCCGATTCCTAAGAGCTCCCTCAAAAGGCTCTGTTGTTATTTATCACCCCAGGTGCCCCACAACATGACTGATGAACATGACCATGGACACGGTGAACCCAAAGGCCAGCTCCAGCCATGCAGGAGTGGAGGAATAAGGAGACCACCGGGGCAGTGGCACCAGGCCACCGCGGGTGACAGCGGAGGCTGTGTTTTCCACACCCACACGAGGCACCAGTCCTGAAGCTCTTGACAGTTGTGCAAAAAGGCTGCCTCGTTTTTGTTTTGTTTTGTTTTTTTAAATGTTTATTTTTGAGAGAGACAGAGAGAGACAAAGCATGAGTGGGGGAGGGGCAGAGAGAGGGAGACACAGAATCTAAAGCAGGCTCCAGGCTCTGAGCTGTCAGCACAGAGCCCGATGTGGGGCTCGAGCTCGTGAACCATGAGATCATGACCTGAGCCGAAGTCCAACGCTTAACTCACCGAGCCACCCAGGCGCCCCATGGCAGCCCTGTTTATACAGTCCACGGAAAACCCAAGTCCTAGGGAGGTTGGTCTAGGGTTCATGTTACTGCAGGTAGAAGACTATGTGATTCAGCAAGAAGGCAGGGCCGGAAGATGGGTGGGTGCAGCAGGGCAGTGCATGACGGGAAGACAAGGCCTCTCCAAGCTGTCAGGAGACCCAGAGGCAAATCCCACCGTCCTCAGCCTGGCCAGGTGGCCACCGTTCATCAGATCAGCAGCCCCTTCCCTTGTTTACCGAAGACGTAGCCACCCCTGTGTGCCCCGCACTGTGCCGGTGGCTGGTGTATGAGAGAAAAGACAGGGTGCCTGATGCCCTCTGGGAGCGCCTGGCCTGGCATAATCCCACAGCTCAACCACAGTGGGCACAAGGTATGGTGGGAGGGCAGAAGGAGGGTTGGGGGGCCTCCCACAGGAGGCCCTCTTGGACAGATGTTGGGGGGGGTGCTGGTGGAGAGAGAGATGGCACTCCCAGAGGCGGGAACGGCACGTGCAAAGGCGTGGAGGGGCCCTTCTTTGCCACCTACAAAGTCCCTTTGTTGAAACGGACTCCCTGAGGCCTTCCTGGGCGTTGATAGGAATTTGCTGAGCTGAGACAAAACCATTCAGTCCACACATACTGGGAGAGGCAGGAATGTAGCCAGGCACCGCCCCCCTCCCCCCCTTTCAAGGTGCTCATGGGAGAGAGTGGCCCCATCAGCCACCATTCTGACTTTGCCAACCCAATGGGAGGCGAGGCCCAGCTGAGGAGGAAGGAGGAAAACTGCTCCTTGTGTATCTAACCTAAGCTCCCTGCCCTCAACCGCCTCCCCGCACGCTGCGATGACCTGGGGCTCGGGAGGGGCGCAGTGGCGCTGGCAGTAGTGACACCAGAAGGCATCCTCGGCACCGGTCAGGTAACCCAAGTGGGGACACAGACGCCCCTGTGGAGTACCGCGTAACTGCAAGTGATCAAAAGCGCTCACATGTGGCTTGCACTGACCCCAGGCCCTTTGCTCTTAATGCAGCCTGTAAGAGCACGGCGGAGCTGATTTGCTTCCAGTTTACAGACAAGGAGCCTGAGGCCAACTGAGGGGATGAACTGCACAGAGGCGCCTACGTGGCAAGTGCTGGCGGCAGATCTTCGGGTGCAGGCAGGGCAGGGGTGGGGTGGGGGGAGAGTTAGCCCTGCTGGCTGGGGCAGCCAGCCTCACAGCCACACAGGCCCAAACGCTATCCCTGGGATTGAGGCATGTCACCGGGACCCCCCAGTGGCCAGCATGGGCAGCCCGTGCGTCTTGCCAGCAGGGAGCAAGGACCAGCTCGGGGAAGCTGATGCCCGTCAGGGAGGCATCGTCTCTCTGCCGCCGCCCTGAAACACGGGTGACCCGCCCAGGCCGGCAAATGACGGGGCTGATACCTCTCCCCTCTGGGGTTCACTCTCTTCTCCTTGAACCCCCACGGTGCATTCCCCGGGGCATTTCCACAGGGCTGTGGTTCTGAGTGGAGTTAAAAGGAGACATTTTCAGAGAGGAGCCCTCCCTTCCGTCAGCCCCCTGAATGGACGGCCACGGTCAGCTGCTAAGCACAGACCACGGTACGGAGGACATCATAGCTGGGGAGAGCCGGGCCGGCTTTCAGCTTCTCTCCTGGCTGCGCAGACTCCATGGAGTGGAGGTGGGGCTCAAAACCCAGACTGGGCACAGAGCCTGGCCCCGGGGGTGCCAGGGAGGTGGGGGGAGCCGCTGTGGCCTGGGTGCGGGGCACTCGATCGCCTTGCGACGGAGAGCAGAAAACTCATTTTCGTCTGTTGCACTCTGGCCCGGTTTGCGAACACCAGGGAAGAGGAGTGGCGTTCTTCAAACACGATTGAAAAACCCACCGGAGCCAGCCGGCCAGATGTGAGCCCCGTTTTACGACGGGGAACATTTCCCCTCCTCTGCCACGCTGAGAGGCTCCGTGCTAAGCGTCTCTTCTGGAAGAATTTAATTCTGGGCTCCGAGTCCAGGTAAAGAGGTTTCTTCGGGCAGGGAGGCCCCGAAATGAGCCTGTTTATCTCTGGCAGGCCCTGGTTACGCCGCTTCTCCCCTGAATGCGATTTGGCCACTTTGAAATAAGTGCAGCAAATTAGTCATGAGCTGCGGCAGACTGACTCGATGCCCGGCCGCCCGGTGGCTCCGAGGCGGCTTCGGGCGGCCCCCACCTCCAGCGCGGGCGGCAGAGGCAGCTGGCTCCTGCGGGGCGAGAAAAAGCGATTCGGGCCTGGGGTAGGGGGGGCAGCTCGAGGCAGCAAAGCGTTACCTGGATCACAGGGGCATGAAATTAGCAGCAGCGAGCAGGCTGGAGCCAAGAATAGTTTGCTGCCGCCAAGTTGCTGCCTTCGATGGCCGAGCTCTTCGGCCTGGGATGCTGCAGGGAGGCGCCGGCACCCTGGCACCGGCCAGGGAGCGAGGGGAGGGTGGGTGTCCCCAAGGGGCGCAGCTGGCCGTCCTGCCTGTGGGTTCCTTTGGGGGCACTGGCCCAGGAAAGCTAACGGGGGCGTGGATGAGCGGGAAGGGCTAGCTGGGCAATGCCTGTTTCAGGGCCCAGAGAGGTGGGGGACACAGGAGCTCGGGTCCAGCAAGGTGTGATGGGGTGGCCCAGGCAGAACAAAGCTGGGTCCGAATCAGACAGGTTAGTGCCAGAAAGATGCTGGCCAGACAGACCCAGCCACCCCATCAGACCTGTGCGCACGGTTCCCACATCAGCCCACTGACGCTGGGCCTCACAGATCACCTCTGGGTCCCGGCTCCTTGGGGCCGCTGTAAATCTTGCTCTTTAATAGCCCAGGGGCCCTCCCCAGCCCAGGATCCTTTTTTGAATCTCCTCTGGAACCCCCCTGCCAGGGGATAAGCAGAGTGGCTGAGATCTTCTGGAACAAGCTGCCCTACCTCCCCCACCCCCTCCCCCGCCTCTTGGGTAGAGCTTTCTGGAGCACACTTTCTCTCTCCCAGCCTAAGCTGACTTCTAGGAAATTTGCACCACAAACTCTTATCTTCCCTGCCTGCATTTTCTGTCTCTCCTTCACTGCCGGGCTTTCCTTCTGGTCTAGCTAAGGAAAAAAACCTCTCTGATCTCATTGCCTCCGGCCACCAGGCCCCTCCTCCCCTTGGCCACAAACTTCCTAGAAAGGCAGCCCACGCCCTCAATGCTAACACCTTACCCCTTCCCAGGCTGCTCTAGGGAAAGATTCCTCCGAAGAGGCCTCTTGGGGGCCCACCCATAATCAAGGCGTGGGCCATGCTCCTGATACCACGTGCCACCCCACCCCGGCTATAATGGGTTGAATAGTGTCCTCCCCCAATTCGTGTCTACCAGAACCTCAGAATGTGACCTGATTTGGAAAACAGAGCCTTCATGGATACAATTAGTTAAGATGGGGTCACACTGGATCAGGGGGAGCCCTAAATGCGATGACTGGTGTCCTCATAAGCAGGAGAGAGGGCCCGCAGATGGACGCCGAGAGAGAGCCGTGTGCAGAGACGGGACTCACAAGCCAGGGAGTGCCAAGGAGCCCCCGGGATCTGGAAGAGGCGAGCGGAATGCTTCCTAGAGTCTTTGGGGCAAGCATGGCCCTGCTGGCCTCTTTCTTTGGGGCTTCCGGCCGCCAGAGCCGGGAGAAGGAAATCCTGCACCCAAATCTGAGCGCCTGGTCATGGCAGCTACAGGAGACTGCCACCCCCTCCCTCCAGCGCGCCGCACTTGAACTCCAGGGCCACCCCTCCTCCTCCTGCTTCCAGGCAGCTCAGTCCGCCTCTGCTCTCTGCCACCAGAGGTGCCTCCCGGGCCCCACGTTGAGTTTCCTCTGTCCCACACTCCTGCCTTGGGTAGCTCATCTCCCCCGGCTCCGATGAGTCCCAAGCCCTGTGCCCGCATCTGTCTCTGCCTGACCCCCATCCCGCCGGGGTGGCCTGCGGAGCCCCAGCTCCAGGCTCTCAAATCAAAGGCCTTCAGGAGCACCTTCAAGAGCACCCAGAGCCTCCATTTCTCGGTGCCCCTCCTCCAAGTTTCTCTGCTTTCCTTCACCACCCCAGGTCAGTCACTTGTAGATCCCCACATCCCTGGCAAAGGACAGTGGCTTGCACTTATCCCCCCCGCAACGACTCCCCTCTGCCCACCCAGGGCTCCAGAGCCTCCCCCACGTTCCCACAACACCCCCACACCCCCTTGCTCAAGCTCCTCCCCGGGCCCGGCCACCGTGTGCCTCCCCAACTCCAAAGCCATGCTCGTGCGTCTGGCCCTTGTCTGCCTCGCAGGGCTCAGCTGGCTCCCCCTTCTGTACAGAGCCCTGCCCCCCGGCCCTCCTCAGGCTCCTCAGCTCACTGTCCCCTCTCCTTTGGCCCCCTTCCAGGACCCCCTGGGGGCTCCAGCTTGGTTAAATGATGGGGCACATGCGGTGAGGGAGGCAGGCCGGGAGGGGAGACTATGGGTGGTCTCAGGTAGCAGGCTGAAGAGGGGTGTTTGTCTCAGAAGGAACTAGGGAGCCGTGGAAGGCTTCTGAGCAGCACTGATATGCTCAGGGCTGGGCGCAGAGGGGTCACCTGGCCGGTGAGGGTGGAATGAACCGATGGGGAGCGGCAGGTAACAATGGCTATGTGTTTATGCACTCGGTTCTTCAGTCAAGAAACAGTGAAGGCAGAGAGAGCCCATTCACTTATTCGACAGTAACGGCGGAGCACCTTATATGCGCCAACATGTGCTAGAGGCTGAGGACGCCATGAGGTTCTGGTGAGGGAGGCAAGAAAAGGCTTAAACAGCAAATGGGGGGGGGACTATAAATTATATTAAATGCAGTAGAAAAACCAAGTAAAGGACTATAATATAGCCTCACGGGGGTGCTGATGTTGGCGAGGGTGGTGAGAGATGGCCTCTCGAAGGAGGTGATGTTTGGACCCGAGGATAAGCTATGCGAGGGGTGAGGGGAAAAGCCTTCTAGACAGAAGGAACAGCGTATGGTTGGCCCCCAGGCAGGAGTGAGTTGGGTGTGTTCGAGCAACTGACAAACCAGGCTGATCCTGGATTACGGGGCGTCAGGGAGAGACTGGGGAGACCAAGTTGGAGGCAGGGGGCAGACGGGGGTGAACAGGCAGAGGCCGGAGTTTGGATCTTATTCTAAGTGCAGCCAGAAGCCACTGCAGGATCCTAACCGGCTGGGAGACTTGGTCCCGGCGCACACTCACGGAGCCCTCTGCACACTCTGCTTTCTGCTTTATAGCATCCCTCTGAGGGAAGACTCTTAATGCACATGAGGAAACTGAGGCTCAGAGAGGTCAGGCACTTGCCCAAAGTCACACAGCTCAAACCCAGCCCTCTGTCCACAGAGCTTGCACCCTCGCCTGGTGCAGTGGACAGCCTCCCTATATTATATCTTAAAGAGAGACCCCCCCCCCCCGTAGCCTCCCATGGCTACGGAATCCACTGGAGGGGGCACCCTAGTAGCCAGCCGCCAGCAAGGCTGAGGCAGGGGCGCTGGCCACGGAGGAGAGAATCGGAGGCACTTGAGACATTTCAGAAGGTGGAATCAGCAAAACTTGCTGACAGACGGGGTGTGGGGGTAGGAAGACAGAGCAAAACAAAGGGGAACCCGGAAGTCTCAGGCTTGACCTACTTGTAAGTGGCGTGTGCAGCTGGCTGGGCAGCGGAGACCGTCTGCTCCTGTATAACCTGAGTGTGCGGGTCAAACCATGTCCCTCCCGTGAGTCCAAACCCCGAGTGCGGGACCATAGTGCACAATCCTGAGACGAGGGTCCTCCTCCCGTCCCCTCTCCTCGCCGGCCCAGCACCAGACAGACCCTCCCCAAACACTTAGAGATTAAGTCATTCTGCACGTATTTCCTGAGCTCAACAGACATTCTAGGCACGTGGGATTCAGCCCAAGTTCCCGCTTTCATGGAACTGATGGTCTGGTCAAGGAGGCAGTTGGCAAATGCCTACGCAAATAGATAGACGATCCGGCAGACGGCGATCGGGGTTCCAGAAACCAGGCAGGGGAGGGACCTCTATTAACAGATCTCAGAACACTGGTGGGGAAAGACCTGTAAGGGAGTGCCTAGTCCAGGGCTCAGCAATCGACTGTCCCCGGGGCCAAATCGGCCCATCTCCATTTTGTAAATCCTAGAAACCCGTCAGGCCCATGTGTTTATGGATTATCTGTGGTACAGGGCAGAGTAGCTACAAAAGAGATCACGTGACCCACAGAGCCTCAAATATGTGCCATCTGGCCCGCTGCAGATAAAGTTGGCCACCATCCACCTGATTTCTTCAGTAAGGAAACCGAGCCCTAAGTCACCCAGCAAATTTGAAACAGAGTAAGAAACTGAAGCAGTTCTCCTCCACCTCAGGTCTTTCTACCACTGGAGGGGAGCATTACTTCTGCCAACCCTTCCACCCCACCCCTCCCCTGAACCTCCCCCAAGCTCTCCAACAAGGCAAGCGGGCCTTTGGTTTTCATCCTTTCTGTTCGCCTACCCACCCTTCGGGCTGAAGCCTCAGCAGGCAGAGTGATGACTCAGAAGCAGACAGAGGGAAGGGCCAGAGACACAGGGAGCCCCGTCAATCCAAGTGCAAGCGATCCCCACCTCTGAGGGGTGAGAGCTGATGCGGGGCTCGGTCACTGCTGATGTTCCCGCCGGCCTGTCCTTCCTCTTCTGCAGCCTAACCACGTGGGCAGGGTGAGGAGGAGGGGGAGGACGGGGAGGAGGAGGCCGCCCTCCAAGAAGACACCCCACCTACCCACACAGCCCTCTTCTGATCAGGCCACTTCCGCAGTCCACAGAGGGCCGACATGCCTGTGTCCCAGGACTGACAGTGGGGCAGAGGAACCAGGCATACGGCATGTAGGTAGAGAAGAGATGGTCTGGGGGTGCTCTAGCTGCTCTCCATGGAAGGAAACCCAGGAGAACCACCAGGAAGAGGAAGAAGAGGGAGTCCTGAGTAGACCCAGCCAGCACTACTTCACCTGACATGCGTGTAGGGACACCGAGACCACGGGCTGTTACAGGCCTCAGGGGTGTGTGTGTGTGTGTGTGTGTATACACACAGAGGACCCCCAAGAGTCCAGCCAGGACCCTCCAGCACCCCCCCCCCCACACCGCTGCCGCCAGAGACCCCTCCCAGATGATGATCCCTGTAATGAAGACACCAGGCAGAGACTCCGAGCTGGCTCCGCTCTCTCGATCCACATGATGATCAATCAAGTTAAGGAGACACTTCAGCACTTAAGGCCCAGGCCGTGTTCTAATTTGTCGAGGAAATCGCCTCTGGATTCCAAGGACGAGTGCAGGAGGAAATAAAATCGAAGGCGGAGGGGGGTCGGGGAGCAGTGGATCGATAGCCCAGGGGGGCCAGGGAGCAAGGCGCAGGTGGGGAGCGGAGGCCACAAGCACGCTCGGAGAAAATAAAAAGGGTATTTGAGAAGTCGAGGCCACCAAAGGCATGACTGACAGCGTTTCAAGTCGGGCTTTTTCTCCCCCTCTGCAGGACGCAGCAAGAGCTAAAAACAGAAGAAAAAGCCATCACCGGTATATTTATTGGGAACAGCAGGCCGGCTAGGTCTGAAGTTAGAATCAGAGGGTGGACAAGGGAATAAAAAAAATGACTCGCTTTGGGTTCTAATTTTTAAAAATGGTTTAGAGCTGCCATCCCGCTAGCCAAAGCCACTGGGCGGCTGCGGGGAGGGACCTGTCCTCTCTGCCCGGTGGCCACTCATCCCTGCCGTGCACAGGAAGCCTGGGGTCCGGTTCTGTCCTGCCTGACCCCCAGACTGTCTCTGCCACCTCCCCTTCGGGAGACCAGCTCCTGCCTCGATGCACTTTTGGGGGGAAGGGAGGTGCTTCAACCACATTCTTAGGAATTTTGCTCTTAAAAGGTGGATTCCCAAACAGAGTCCGTGCATTGTTTCCCATTTGGAGAGAGATCTGAGTTGCACTTGGGATCGGTCTGCGGGAACAGGTTGATCCATCGACATCCTTTTCAAGGAATGGCATGTGGCCTGGAGGTTCCCTGATACCCTGATACGGCAGGAGTACCAGGCCCCCCGGTCCGGGGAGAAGGAGCCAGCATGGCGGGATCTGGGAACCTGGGTATTTGCCAAGTGCGGCAGGAAACATGATGCCAACTCAGATACCCTGGGGACGCAGTGCTGCTCTTGTCTTCACAGTCTTGCGCCATCAGCACGTTATTTAGTGCTCCCACTTTCCTCCTCTGTCAAATGAGGGTGAAGTGCATCCTCAAGGCTGGCTGGAGGCAAACAGGTAGAGCAGAGTTTTTCAAATTACAGGCTGCAAGCCACTGAGGAATCTGAAATCCACCTGATGGGTCATGACTACAGTTTTATTTCCTTTTATCTTTGGCTGCCTTCTCTCCTATGGATGAATCACCTGCATTCTTTGCCGGGGCCCCCGTCCACTGCTCATGGACCTGGCTCCCTGTGCGCCCTCCTCTTCCTCAGCAGCTCTCTGTCCTCGGCCTAGGTGGCTTATAGCCACCCATCAGGTCATCACCGACGATCACTGGCTCCGCCTTGAAAACTCCAACCAGAGATTGTTCTGGAGTGTGGATGCTACCGTTTCTGTTACAGACATGGAAGTCTTGCCCAGTGAAATGGGCACTGCGGTCAAAAGCCATAACGCTGGTGTGGAGGGCAGGGTTAGGGGCATGGACAGCACGGGTTAGGCAGCCCAGCGGGAGTCCCGGCGGTCACTTAGTGTGTGTTTAGTGAGCACAGACTCAGTTGGGGTTTTGAGCTTTGGTTTCCTTCTCTGTAAAATGGGCATAATACCTA
The DNA here is from genome assembly GCA_028646485.1 of Cryptoprocta ferox. NCBI lineage: Eukaryota > Metazoa > Chordata > Mammalia > Carnivora > Eupleridae > Cryptoprocta > Cryptoprocta ferox. Next base: position 29,496,668 of record CM053561.1, on the reverse strand, counting down.
TCCCTTGGGGCTGCAGGAAGGCCCAAAAGGGATAATGAAAATAAAGCCTCTGGCACACAGCAGGTATTTAATAAATCCTGTGGCATTACTGAATGAGCCAGCACCCTTGCACGGTGGCTGCCTCATGGGGACAGCTTCCCTCCCGGTGGTATGGGGAGCACTCCGTAGATGCTGCTGGGGTCTGTGCGCACAGGGGGCCCAAAGCTGGCAGCAGAGGGGAGCTCTGACAGCCCGCCCTGGAGGGAGTTCTTCCAGAGAATTCTCATCATGTAGCCTAAGTCTATTCGGCGGGTGCTCTGTGGGGGCAGAGAATAGTCCCTCACTACCCCCACATGGTAACGGTTCGCTTGGGTCACGTGGCTGCGTGTTGGCCTCACCTGGAGAGCTTAAAAATGCTTGTGCCCAGGCCCCTCCTTGGATTACACCAGCGTTGGGTGGGCAGGCAGGTAGGCTTTAAAAGCTCGCCAGGGGATTCTAGTCTATTCCACCAGGGTGGACGGAGAGGCCAGAGAGCTGCTGGTTAGCTCACCTCCGGACTGCTGCAGAGCCCAGTTCTGTCACTCACTAGCCGATGACCATGGAGCAGCAAGCCTCAGATGCTGCGTTAGGAAACCGGGGAGGACAGTCCCTCACGCACCAGGTTATCCTGCAGATAAGATGGTAAGTCCAAAGGCGGTAGGCATGGGCTTCATCAAGTCAGCAGGTCATTGCCAAGACCCCTCCAATGATTTGTCCTCCAGTTTCCTCTTCCCCAAACTAGCTACCCTGGTTCCTTTAACCCCACCTCTCTGGACTGAGATGTCTGGCCTTGTTCATAAGAATAGCTTCCAAGTCATGCTCTGCTGCTTTCCTGGGGGGGGGGGGGCGGGTCCTGAGGGGCCGGGCCAGGACGAAGGTGCTATAAATGAGGGGATGTCCTAGACCCCCCGCCCCACCTGCTGAACTAGACCAACCCGTGTCCCTTCCCTATAGCAGGATCTTGCTTCATGTCCATGCCAACCCACGTGAAAGAACTGCTTTAGTTTTGGCCACCGTGACTCCCAGATCTTCTTCTGCTCCTTTGCAGACCCATGCCATCCCTGTCTCAGATCGGGGTGATGGGGCTTCCCTCCCCAGCCTTAAAGTAAGTAATGCAACAAATTTTTATTGTTGCTACGATGTGCTGGGCACCGTGCCAGCTGAGGGCACGGGGATGTATGGTAAGAGAGTGGCATTCACTACCCCCAAAGAGCTCACAGCTCAGTGGGGGAGCCGTGCCCATCTGTGAACGGGGCACCCTCATCATGGATCGTAACAGCCCTGCCTCGCGGAGGTGCTGAGGGGTTAAATGAGCTGAGGCCGGCAACGTGCTGAGCAGTGCCCCCCCCCCCCGCAACAGACACTCAACGTAGCGAGTCTTGCGGCAAGCACCTGATGGGGGGTACACCGGGTTCTGGGGACCCAGGTGAGGACCCCCCAACTCAGAAGCATGGCAGCAGGAGAGGCCAGGAGAGGGCCAGCAGTGCCTCTCAGGATCAGGAGATCAGGATCTTACAAACCCCAGAGCTAGGAGGGCGGGGTGGGGAAGGGGTCAGGGATGCTGACAGCTTGGAAGCTGCATCCAGAATTCAGGGTACTGCTGATGCACCTGTTCTCCCGGGGTGGAAAAGGAGGCCGGGCCAAGGGCAGACTCTCCATCTGGTGGGGACAGGGGTGGTCCTGTCTCCGGGACAGTTCCCTCTACGCCCCTCCCCGAGTTTGACCAATTTTGCAATCATCTGTTCATCTAAATTCTCCGTGACATTCTCTACAGCCCTTCCTCTCGATGTGATTTGAGGCAGGTTACTGAACCTCTCTGGGCCTGGATTTTTGTCTGAACAGACAAAGCTCATGAGAGGTGGGTTTAACACCCCTGCTAGCTCAGCGGACCCAGGGTCGGGCTCAGAAGACGGTGGCCACCGTGGCGCCCTGCGGCCCTACCTTTTCAGAGAAATTCTTCCTTGTTTATGATGTAATTTTCTGGGCTCTGGGCCCAAAGGCCCGTGGTGGCTTTATTCAACGTTCTTATTCCAGGGACTAGAGACAAGGGGGCAGGTGAGCAGGAAGCTTTCTAAATCATCCCCAAAACTGTTCTAGGCAGAAGGGAATGAGCCTGGGATGGGAGGTGACCTTGAAAGTGACACAAATCGGAGGGGAGGGGCTCTGTACAAACATTCCTGCCAAGTAAGCCAAACTCCCCATCCAACGGTATCCATCCCTGGGAAATACTAAAAGGAAAGTACAGAAACGACCAACACCTAGACCCACAGCTAACTGAGTTGCAGGTGGTGGCTGGAGACAGACCCATTTGACTCTCCCCCTCCTTTTCCCAAAGTGGCCCTCAGGTGAGAGAGCAGGCCAGCCGCTTCTTGCAGGGAAACCAGGAAGAGAGTGGGAAAGAACCGGGGAGGTGGGTGGCAGGAACGAGGAATTAGGCAAAGAAAAACGGCCTGCACGATGCAGAAACGCCCCAGCGTGCTTGCTTCCCAAAGCCGGCCCATGAATCGAGGGGTGACAGGTCTCTCATCTCTGATGCCAAGAGCCAGGAGCTCCGGGCAGCCGCAGGCACTGCATCTGCACCTGCCAGCACTTGGAAAGAGGCGATAAAGCATCGGAGCGGGGCCTGGGATGCCGAGTGCCTGCAGCTGGGAAGGGACCGCCTTACAGCGAGAGCAGTTCGAGGCAGACGTCCACTGCGTGAGGGCCCGCTCCCAGACACCAGCATTGGCTTCCTCTCCTGCCCCGGGCAGCCTGCTCCCGGGGGGCCGAGGAGGTGGACAGAACAGGTGCACACTCAGTCTAGCCCCAGGGGCTGCCATGGCCAGGTGCTGGCCCCGACAGACCGGGATCTTCTGAATGAAGCCCAAGTGGGCTGGGTAATTTACCGAGGCTGGCAGAAACCGGGATGCTTGAGTCACGGGTCTATAAAAGTGAATCATAAAGCACCCCAGCCAAGCCAGACGTCTGGAAATAACACCAGGGCCACATGCGGCTTAGAAGTGCGGGCCCCATCCCCCGAGTGATCGTAACGATAATAATGTTTATACAGCACTTAGAGTGGGAGCGCCTCGGAGCCTGTTCTCAGGGCTTTGTACGCATATTAATTTACTTAATCCTTGCAACGACCCTAAGAAGCTGGTGGTGGTAGCATCCTCCTGTCACATACCAGGAAGATGAGGCAGCACAGGGGCCAGAGAGCCAGGAAACGAACAAAGGCAGGGTTTGAACCCCTGCAAGTCGGCTTCCAGCGGCCGTGCCCTGGCCAGTGTTTCTCAGTGTTCCACGGCTCCGGGCAGTAACCCTGGGGGGCTTGGCAGCGTGCAGCTCCTGACTCAGCTGGTCTGGGGTAGGGGCCCGCATCACCAACAAACTTCCAGGTGATGCCCGGCCCAGGGACCACGTCTTGAGCAGGAGGCTCCAAAACTACTAGACTACTTTCCCATGACATCCCTTCCGCTGCGGAAATGGGTTTACACCACACTGCTCTGGCTCTGGGGCGTCTACAAATTCCTCAGTCAATAGAAACAGGCGTTCGTAGGGTGTCAGAATCAAGGGGCCGGGGCAGAGGGTGTGAAGTCTTCAAATACCCATGTCCAGGGGCACCTGGGTGGCTCAGTTGGTTGAGCGTCCAACTCCGGCTCGGCTCATGACCTCGCGGTTTGTGAGTTCGAGCCCCACGTCAGGCTCTGCGCTGACAGCTCAGAGCCTGGGGCCTGCTTCCGATTCTGGGTCTCCCTCTTTCTCTGCCCCTTCCCAGCTCGCATTCTGTCTCTCTCTCTCTCAAAAATTAATAAACAGTAGAAAAAATTACAAAAAAAATACCCACGTCTATTCCATACCTTGGCCTGTTTCGATCAGAATCTCTGGGGTGGGGCTCAGCCTGGGATTTTTTTTAAGACGCCCCAAGTGAGTCCAATGTGTAGCCATGTTGAGTCCCTGAGACAGACAACAGGGCTACTCCAGTCAGTGAGTCGGGTTTATCCCTACAAGACTGGGGAAAGTTCTTTGGGGGTTAGGTCAGGGATTTCAAAACTGCTTTCAGAAAAGGGGGTGGTGGGGGCGTCTGGGTGGCTCAGTCAGGTGGGCGTCCGACTTTGGCTCAGGTCATGATCTCAGGGCTTGTGAGTTCGAGCCCCGCATGGGGCTCTGTGCTGACAGCTCAGAGCCTGGAGCCTGCTTCGGATTCCTCGTCTCCCTTGCTCTCTGCCCCTTTCCTGCTCACACTCTGTCTCTCTCTCTCCTTCAAAAATAAATAAACATTGCAAAACAATTTTAAAAAAAGAAAGAAAAGGGGGTGGTGAGCCAGTGCCTGGGCCCGCTGAGGGCTATGGCTATGGTCTGCTAGCATTCCCTCGTCCTGCCTCCTGGAGGAGAGAGGCAGCGGGCAGCCCCCCCAATCTGGCATGCTTTCAGAGATGCCCCCACTTTCCCCATCCATGAGCTTTCAGCAGAGAGCAGACACCAGCCGATTTATGGAGAAGCCCCCCCACCCTTGATATCTGATCACCCTCGATGTATGAGCAAACTCCTCATCCCAACCCCTGATGTACATGCCCTTGGCCTCTGCCTTTAGCAAGAATCCCCCTGCCCTTGATGGCTCTTTGTACTACTTTTCCATCCACTGAGTCTTCACTCTCCTCCTTGGCTATGAATCCCCACATGTCCTTGTAGTATCTGGAGTCGAGCCCGATCTCTCCCTTTTTTGCAACGGTCTTGAGAGGAGCCTTCCTTACCATTTTAACAAGTGGCAGAGTAATTTTTTTCTCTAACACTGCCCCTGCCCGAGGGAAAAGTCACACCACACGGTGAGCAGCCCCAGTGGTGGGAGGGGGCTTGGTGCCACTGCCGGCTAAACACAATGTCTACTCCTCACCTTGGCATTCAAGGCCTGAGCAAGGACTTCGGGGCCCAGGCAATGACCTCAAGCCTCATCTTTCTCTTACGTGTACTTGACATCCAGTAAAACTCGGGGCTTTACTGCCCCTCACGCACCAGAGTTTTCCCCCATCCTGCCTTTGCTCAGGCTTTTTTCTCCCACCTGGAAGTGCCTCTCCCTTCTTGTCCACCTGCTCTGAGTCACAGTGATCTCTTCCCTGTTGACAAGACTACTCATCCTCAGAGTCTTCATTTCCCCCCGTTGTCTTCAACCATACAACCTCCCAGCTTATCTGGGCACACCATTCTCTGGGATAATGGCAACAGTCAAAGGCCACATTTCCCAGCCTCCTTTGCAGTGCCTGTGGTCAGGTGACTCAGTTCTGACCAATGCAATGTAAGTAAGCAGAAGCAGTGTGCGTGACTTCCAGAAATGTTCTTATGCCTCTCTTTCTCCTCTTGCTATAATGGTTGGAGCTCCAACATCGCTGTGAGGCGATCTTGAATACGGAAGCTCTAAGGGGGAAGCAACGAGGTTCCTGACCCCGTGGAACATCATCCCAGCGTTGGGCTGGCCCCTCCACACTTGAACATGAGAGAAACATTACCTTCCAGCTCGTGTTAGCACTGCTTTTTTTTTTTTGAAATTTTCTGTAACAGCTGAACTCAGTGCTCTCAGAGCTGCCTTTTCAGATCCCTGGATTCTTGGGTCCACCATGCGACACTGCACGGAATCACTGTTTGTGTCTTCCGCCCAAGTGAAACCGTAAGCAGCCTGAAGGCTGCAATCGTGTCTTACCTAGTTCCATCCTCCCCACCCCACGAAGCATGAGGCCTCACACACACGCAAAGCATGTCTCAGGATGAAAGTCTATTTCCTATAGTGCACACAACTCACTGGCTCGCATCCGTACTCTCAGCATCCTGGAAACCCAAGTAAAGCTGCCCTCCGCCCCACCCAGGCTGCTTGCTCCCACCGCCCCCACCCGCTCCCTGGCTCCCAGGACGAACGCTTCCTTACCAGGATGTCTGAACCCGCAGCGTCCTCCCCCGCGGTTGGGCTGGAGCAGTTGCGGAGCTTGAATACCCAGTACTCCTTGGCGGTGACAAAGAAGTTCCACGGCAGCAGGCCACCAATGCCCAAGCTGAAGAAGACGATGTAGGTGCCATTGAAGCGGTCCTTGGGCCTCTGCAGGCTCGGCGGTGGGCGGTCTAGCAGCTTCTCAAGGAGCGCTTCCTGGTCAGCTCGGAGACTGCTGCTTGCAGTTCTATAGGTGGAGTTTGCACTGTGATGAAAGGCATCCTCTGAGGTCATGGCCACTATCGGAGCAGAGAGAAACGGAGACAGGGCAGGTGATCAGAAGCTTAGCCTGGGCATGGCTAGGGACTCACCCGTCCTACAGGCTGACCAGGCCCCTGCCCTGGGCACCAAAGCATGGTTAGAGAGCTTCAGGTTTAAGGACCAGGGAGAAAGACAAGACATCGGGACTGTAAGTGACCAAAGGGTCGCCCCCCCCGCCCCCCCCACATACACTCCCACGCAGCCCAGCACAGGTAACAAACAAGTCCAGCAGGCTGGATGGGAGTGAGGCAATGTGGTTCGGCGGGGCCTGTGGCCATCGATCCAGAAGGACAAACCTGGTCTCAAGGCATTCAAATTTCTATGTAGCCATAAAAAAAGGAATCAGGACCCCTGATGGGCATAGAATGTTCTCTAAACTCTTCTTAACTTTATGTGAGAAAAGGAAGAAGCAGGTAAGTGCATAGAATCTGTTACTACTTGTGCCAAAAAGCAGGGCTGGGCTGGGTGGGGAGGAGGATATATACACATACGTATGCATGTCCTCTGGAGGACACACAGGACATCCAGGAGCGGCTGCCTCTGAGGAGGGAGGCTGGGGACGATGGGGAGGGAGGGGTCTTCACTGCCTGCTCTCTGTGCCTTTGGAATTTTGAACTATGTGAATGTATTATGTGTTCAGAAATAAAACTGTAAATAAAAGTAAAGACAAAGTAAATAGCATTAAAAAAAAATCCATGGTGTCTAGAGCTGCCTTCAGAAGCCAGTTTGAGAGATCTAACAGTGCGCTCCCTCATTTAATTTGTGGGAACTAGAGGTCTGAAGAGCAGCAGCAGGTCACAGACCAGGTCCATGGCCCAGGCTGGGTTGGCAGCTCCTGCCGGGGCCCCCCACCTCTGTCCCTCACACCCCCCCCAGGAGACGGCCACTCCCAACCTGCAGTAGCACCGAAGACTCACCGAAATTCCCGGGGTTGCTAGTAACTGTCGCCTACATGACCTTGGGCAACTCACCATGCTTCTGAGCCTCGATTTCCCCATTTGCAAACCAGGGGAGGCCTTCTCATGATGCTTATGCAACCGCAGCTGGCTGTCAGTGGCTGGACCGTGGGAGCAGCTCTTATGCAAACGTCAGCATCTTCCCCGCCACCCTGAGCCTGTCACCTGGCTGGCAGGCTGAATTTGGCTGCAAAGTAGCATGCCTGCTTCTATGCTCTATATAGCACCTAGGACATGGCAGCAGCTTGACAAATGGGCAGAACTCCTAAAAAGCTGAGGATGGGACACTGTATCCTCTCCTGCAGTAGCTCCCCCCGCCCCAATACATCAAGAAATCAACACAGCTCAGCTCCCAGTAGAGGCAGAGCCTTAAGTCACAGCATCAAGCCAGGCAGAGCAGAGCCTTCCTTCCCTGGGGAGATGAAACACCCTGTCCCGCGGGCACAGAGCCTCCTCTGCTATTTCAGGAGAGCCGCACAACATTCCTTGGACTTAAGGACAGGATTATCGCCTCCGTTTTTCAGAAGCAAAGAACGAGGCCTCGATTCGTCTCACATTCAAACAGTAGGAATTGCCCAGAGTGAACATGAAATCCAGTATTCAGGCAATGCCAAGTCAAAGGCCCGCGCCTGAGCCTGACAACACCTCAGTATGACAGGTGCTACTCTTAAGAATCATTTCGCAGAGCAAGAGTGAGACTCAGAAAGGTTCAGTCATTTGCCTGAGGTCACACAGCTCCCAAATGGCAAGAGAGAGGTCGCACAGCCAAGCAGACTGAGGCCCACGTGGGAGAGGAGGCTGGCTGGCAATGTGAACCCATGTCTGCTGGCTCCAAGTACAGAGCTCCTTCTAGAAGGCCTCACGGTCAGTGAGCTGTGAGCAATGGCAAAGAGGGTGCAGGGCACCCTCAGCGATGTTTGCTGAATGAATGGATTTTGTGTGGTCACAATGTTCTCTCCTACGGGGGCAGCACGTACCCTGGAGCAGGCAGGCAAGAGGCTCAGATGCCTGAGCCTCCAAGCCAGGAAGTCTATTTTCAACTCCCCTGGTCGGGCAGAGCCCCTTCCTAGCCTTGAGCCACAGGGAGCCCAGCACTAACAAACTAACCAGTGTGGGCACACACGCGTGTGCAGACACATACACATTTCTAAATTAGTGCCTAAACATGTAAAAATTATGACCCACGTTGGACAACAGACGAAGGGCAAGTGGTTCTTTCCAGATGCTCCAGCTACAGGGGTGGGTGCAGGGGGCAACAGTGGGGTCACTCCAGCCCACTCTCATCTCCAGGCATTTATTTGTTCGGGACCATTCAGCCTTGACTGAGCTTCTGAAGAAGGAGCCAGAAATCTTCTCTAACTTGGGTCACAGGCCAGGGCATTGAAGTGAGCAAAGTCTCATTACTGTTTATAAAAGCTAGCTGCTGGCTTCTGGATTAAAAAGAAAGAAAGAAAAAGAAACCTAAGGAAGAGCCCTGGTGTTGTCGGCATGGGCGGGCTGGGGTCTGGTGTGTGCCCCCGGAGCACCTGCGGGAGCCCACCGGGCTTGGCCCTGCTCCCTTCCACGTGATGTGGGGGAAGGGGCAGCACCTGCCCAAAGAAGCCGACGTGTGCGGTGCCTGGGGCGCTGCAGATTCCCATCTGGAACTGGGTGCTGGTTCTGAGGGCGTTTCTGACTCTGGCTAAGTCAATCTCTCCCTTGTGCCTCGATTTCCTCATCTGGGAAATGGGGGTAGGGGAGCTGGTGATAACCTACGGGAAAACATTGCTGGGGAACACAGGGCGCCCCCCAGAGGCCATGGCAGAATCGGCTTTGGGATTGTGGACACCCCCGGCCTCAGACCAAGCGTCAGCCACGTTCTGGATACTTTAGGCTGATGTGTCCATACACACCCAGGCCCCCAGGTGGAGAGGTCGAGTCTCAGGAAAACCGCAAGAAGAAGAAAGAGTGGGGGAGAGAGGGTGGGCGGGGGGTGGGGTGGAGAAAGAGGCTATAGACTCAGAAAGGGGGAAATCGAGGGCGAGGGCAGCGAGAAGGAAGAGGAGGGACGATGGGGTGGGATCCAGCTAGAGGCGCCGGCGCGGAGGGGCTGGGATGGAGGCCCTGAGGTTCCCCGGGGAGCAGTCCCCAGGAGGGCTCGTGGGGGGAGGCGGCCGAAGCGCGAGCCCCGGGGGCCGCCGGGGGCCTGAAGAGCTGGTCGGGTGCCGGGCCCGCACTTACTGTCGCCGCCGCGCCGCCGCCGCCGCTGCCTCCCCGGCCGCCGCGGCCCCTGCGACTAGGGGCTCCGCGGGGCCGCAGGCCGAGCCCCGCCTCCCGGCCCCGCCCCGGCCCGCCGACGCCCGCGCTTCCCGGTTTGCAAGCCCTTCTCCTTTTGGACTGGGCCGGCCTGCGCGCGCAGGCGCCGGGCCGCGGGTACGCGCCCACTGCCCGGGTGAACAAAGCGAGGCGCCGGCCGCGCGGTGCACTGTCGGTGCGGGCTCTGGAGTTCGCGGGGCGCTGCCCTCGCGCTGCTACGCGCGCTCCTTCCCCGCCCCCCGCGGGCGCTGGACCCCGTCGTCTCCGGAACCTGCTCCCCAGGACCCAGAAGAGCTCCATCTTGCCCCCAGACTCCTGCAGAGGGCCCCCCCTAACCGCAGCCCCCCACTCCTCCCTGATCCCTCTGCTGGCCCCGCCACCCAGCTTTGGCTGGGTGTCAGGACTTCTGTAGTGCCAGGCCAGCGCCATGGTGCTTTTCTTTGTCACCGCCTTCTGGAGACTCATTGGCTGAGGCAGAGGGGTGGCTGGGCCGGAGGGCACACGGTCCGCCTGCCAGGTCCTCCCACCAGCCCCCAGACATTTGTGTCTGAGTGACAGGCCAAGCGGGCCACCTTTACCAGACAGACCCTCTCCCTCTCCCTGCCATGCCCCTTACGTCCACTGTCTCCTTACCCCTCACATGCCTGAGGGGCAGGGATGCCCCTTTCACAGACAGGAGAGCGCTGGGCATATGGGAAACCGAGGTGGTGCTGGGGTTCTAAAACCCCCGTGGGGCTGTGATGCCCCCCAAGGCACAAGGGTGGGCTCAGTGCTAGGTGCTCTTGGGGCAAGGTGACGCTCAGAACACTGTGCTGCCTGCATTCAATAGACCTGCTACATGCCAGGCCCTGCAATGAGGGCCTGTGATGTCGTGATATAAGATATATTTGGTGTTAAAGAAAGAGGGGCGCCTGGGTGGCTCAGTCGGTTAAGTGGCTGACTTCGTCTCAGGTCATGATCTCATGGTTCCTGAGTTCGAGACCCGCCCCCTCCTCGGGCTCTGAGTTCGAGACCCGCCCCCTCCTCGGGCTCTGAGTTCGAGACCCGCCCCCTCCTCGGGCTCTGTGCCGACAGCTCGGAGCCTGGAGCCTGCTTCAGAGTCTGTGTCTCCCTCTCTCTCTGCCCTTCCCCTGCCCTCTCTCTGTCTCTGTCTCTCAAAAATAAATAAAAATTAAAAAAAAAAAAGAAAGAAAGGCTCAGGTCCCAAATGGTCATTTAGACTGAATTCCCAAACAGGGGCTTACCACCCAAACTAAGTGCAGTTGCAGCCTCCCTTCCAGAAATGTGGCCTGAACTGGTCAGGCAGGAAACACTTCTTTCCATCAACACTAATGAATTTGTCACCTAGGGTCCTCTCCATTCCCCTCCCCGCAAAGATAAGGCAGTCGCATGATAATAAGGATCTTGTTTTTCCCTTAGCAAACAACCTTCTCTGAAACAATCTTTTTGTTGTTGTTGCTAACAACTTTCTCGACCCCACCCTCGTCTATAAAAACCTTCCATGAGGTACAGCTTACCTGAGTGCCTCTCTCCTTGCTAGATGGATTGCTTCCCGGTCCATGAATCATTTAATAAAGCCAATTAGATTCTCAAATTTACTTGATTGAATTTTTAGTTAACATTGGTCTGCCCCAGGTCCCCACGTGAGAGCTTCGGAAATTCTTGGAATTTCCTAGGTGACACGTGATAGGAGCGATTTTTGTTTATAACAAGCCTCTCTCCATCAGACCAGGGCCGGGCCCCTAGGTCGCTTTGGGATGGGGGCTGGTTGTGCCAAAGGAAGCCAGTGTGAGATTAGAGGTTGGGACATCGAACGCCACGCCCCACCTCTGCAGAGCAGAGGGGCTGGAGGTCCACTTAATCACAATGCCAATGAGTTCATTAATCATGCCTGTACGCCTTCATAGAAACCCCTAAAAGATAGAGTTCAGAGAGCTTCTAGGTTGGCGAACACATCTACTTGCTGGAAGGGTTGTGCACCCTAACTCCATGGGGACAGAAGCCCTTTTGTTTGGGACCTTGGACTCTGTTCATCTGTATCCTTTATAATAAGCCAGTGATGGTGTTTCTTGAGTTCCGTAAACCATTCTAGCAAATTATTGAAACTGAAGGGATGTGTGTCATAGGAATCCATGACTTTGTAGCCAACAGCCAAGGTGGATAGAAGTTTGGGTGCCCTGGGCACCCCATACTTGCCACTGGTGTCCAAAGTGGGGACATTCCTACGGGACTGACACCAGCTCCGGGTAGTTAGTGTCTGAACTGAATTGCAGGGCACCCCCGTGGTGTCTGGAGAGTTGGAGAATTGGTTGTTGGTGGGGGAAACCCCCACGCATTTGATGTCAGAAGTATCAACGGTGAGAACTGTGCAGAGGCCCAAAGGTACAAAGGTCTGGGTTCTCGTGTTGGAGGAGCCCCCCACCCTTGGCAGGGGAGACAGGCCAGTGAGCACAGAGGACACTGGAAACCCTCAGGGATATGCACGGTGCCGCGGGGTGCACCCCAGCGGTGGGCCGGTGACAGGAGTCAGCAAGGACTGGGCGCGCGCCCGCGTTCGTGGCAGCCTCACATCCTCGCGAGCCCTGTTTCACAGGGTGCAGACCCAAGGCTTGTAAAATTAAGTCGCTGGCCCGAGGTCACAGGATGGTGGAGCCTGTGTTTGCCCTGCAGGTGGGTCTGACTCTAAAGGTGGCACCTGCATGCTGCTCTATCATGTGCCTTTCCTGGCCGATCTGGAGGCAGGTAGGGTGGGGAGTGGGATGGAGGGAGGAGGGTGGATCAGGAAGGCTGGTGTCTGGGGCAGGGAAAGAATTCGCCCAAGGCAGATCAAAGGAGATAGAAGTTTACAGAATACACTGCAAGGAAACAGCGGGCAGGACCACAAAGGAGACACTGTCAGGAGGCACTGGCCAGAGGCAAGCTGTAGTTAAGGGGGAAAGTGAGGAGGTATGGGAATGTATGGAATTTTCCTTTTATGGTACAAGCCCCCTAGGGCTCATGGCTCTTTTGAGGGGTCGTCTAATGAGCCTGTTTGGGTGATCACTGTAATCACCTTTTTTACCTTACTCGGGTAAAACATTGCCCAAGCCTGTTGCCTAAAAGTAGCCTCTACAAAGGGCTTCTCAAAAGTAGTGACCTTGGAACTGAATTTAGGGGATGCCTGAGGCCCATTGAGGAGAGCAGGGAGGACCTTCCAGAAGGAGCGGAAGGCTGAAGCAAAGGTAGAGGGCAGAACAGCCACATGTCCACGGAGGGAGGGCTGCGAGGCTGCGAGGAAGGCTGGGCCTGGGCTGGGCTGGTCATGAAAGCCAGAATGGACATGTGGACCTTGCCCTGCAGGTGACAGCATTCCATAAGGGTTTGCAGACGAGAACAGGTCCCACCGGGGGTAGAGAGGTGGCCGTGCTGATCAAAGCCAGGGCAATGGACTGGAGGCTGGGGCCACTTGGCTTCAATATCTGACTGATTTGTCCAGCCTCAGAAAACAGATCCACATTTCCAAAGTTTTAATTTAGCATCTGATCCCTCCTGGGCCTTGAAGCATCCTGGCTACTAGCCCCGCCTCCCTCACCCAAGCGAACACAATTTGTAACTCCCAGCCCCGGACACCCGGACCTTACCTGCCATCTAGAGAAGGGGTGGGCAGGAGGAGGGAGGTGCAGGGGGCTCCAGGACACTCTTTGGGAGGATTGGGGGCCCCTGTGTGGCTGTTGGGGGGAAGGCAGAAGACTTGTCTTGAATCTACATTCGCTCAAGCAAGCTGGCTGTTCCCTTTAGCTTATGTGACGTTCAGATCTGGAAAAGCAGCCAGATTTCCTACCCATACACTATCCTCCACAGCTGAGACAATGGCCACTGTCCACAGTGAAATGACAAAAATGTAAAGGCTGAAGACCTTTCCTAGATGCTGTCCCTGATGGGGAGGGGGCATAGTTGGGAGGTCCCTCTTGGTGCACTTGGCCTCCCAGGGCTGCGCGGATGTTTTCAAGGGACCCAGAACTTGACTCGGAGCAATGCCAGTGCCGAGTGGGTGTTCAGTAAGCGGTACTGATGCCTGGCAGGGAAGGTGAGCCCTCACAGAGCTCTGCTCTGGCTGCTCCCCGCCCCCACTTCCATCCTGTGGGGACTACCTGCTCCAGTCCGATGTACAACTCCACAAGGTAGGTGCTCTGGCTAGCCTCATTTTGCATATAAGGAGCCTGGGGTACAGAGAGGTTAGTATCTTGCCCAGAGTCACCCAGCTAAGTGGAGGAGCCAGGGTTCAGACTGACCCCTTACTGAGAGCCAAGGCAGGGGCATCATCAGGAGGGCGGGTCTCAGCTCTTACCCAAAGCCTGCTGCGCTTAAGCCGGCAGCCAGGGTGTGCCAAGCCTTCCAGGCGTGGGGTTAGCAGGCCATCTTGTGACCACACCCCGTCACTGCAGTGCGTGCAGGCTGGCTTCCTGCCTTTGGGGATTTACTGGGCCCTCCAGCAGCAGAGCACACGGATCCTGGGAGACTCACCCATAACTGCGGAGCCTTAATTCTCTGCTCTCACGTCACCAGTTCAACCCCCAACTCCACCTCTCCTTCTGTGTCCAACGGCTCCCTTGGGGAAAGATCTGGGCCTCCTGGAGATTCCAGCCCTTGACCCCTCTGTCTCTCCTCCACGCATTGGGCATCTTTCCCTCCAGCCTGAGGCAGCGTGGACCCCATGGTCCATGAGTGCAGTAGCGTCTAAGCCATGCCCTACACTCCCATGCCCGTGTTCTGAAGAACACATTAGCCACCAGGGAGGAACGTCCTCATTTCTCAACACCAAATCTGCCCCGTCGGCTTCTGTTTTCCTCTCTCCAGTTACCACAGGGCAGTTGCTGCCCTCCGTCCTAGGAAGGGGATGGGATCCGGAGCCAGAAGAGGATCAGACCAAGCCCTGTGCTCAGCACCTCCCGGTTGCTGGTGGCTTTATGCCTCCCCCACCCTGTGAGGCTGCCCCATCAGGGTTCCCCTGTGGGAGTCGAAGGAACAAGGGCAGGCCACCAGGAGCCGGAGAGAGCACAAAAGGGCATGTGGATGCTGACCCACGTCACACGAGGACCTGGCAGCGTTTTGATGGAGGAGGAATGACTTCGAGGCGGAGCATGAGAGCTGTGTCCAAATCTTTGAAAAGCTGTCGGGGAGTGTAAGGGGAATGTAAGACTTAGACATCCTCCTAGTGATGGTGAAATTAGCTGAGGGTAAAATTAGCCCTTGCAGGGGCGCCTGGGTGGCTCGGTCGGTTGAGCATCCGACTTCAGCTCAGGTCATGATCTCATGGTTTGTGAGTTTGAGCCCTGCATCCGGCTCTGTGCTGACAGCTTGGAGCCTGGAGCCTGCTTCGGATTCTGTGTCTCCCTCTCTGTGCACCTCCCCCACTTTCTCTCTCTCTCTGTCTCAAAAATAAATAAACATTAAAAATTTTTTAAAAAATCAGCCCTTACAGTGAAAATAAGTAAGCACTCAATAAATGGCATTAATTATTATTCTTTTAGTAAGTGGGGTGTTCACCATCTCTGGAAGTAGTCAAGTGGAGTCTGGACAAGCCTGTGTCTGGGCCATTGTGGAGGGAATTCTGGCATCAGGTGAAATGGAAGTAGATGGTGGCCATGGACCCCCCCACCCCCCACCTCTGCTCTCCTAAAAGTCAGTGAAATGGATCCCAGTGAATTGTTGCAGTTCATAGGGACAGCCTCTGTCCACCGTAACCCCCTTGAGTAATCGCCGTACTTACTGGTCTGAGTACTGGGCATCTGTCCCTGGGGACCTGGTGGTCGGGCAATTGCTGGGACCCCCCTGTCTTGGGGGTTTCATCAGGGAGTGGGGAAGCTCTCGGGAAGAGGACAAGCCATGGCCACCATCCCATGGAGGGATGTGGAGGGGCACCGAGGCAGGCACCACTGCTCCTCTGATGCAATCCTGGCAATGTGGCACGCAGGCAGGGGCCTCTTGGCAGCCTGTACAGAGGGCCAGGGGCTCAGGACTGTCCCAGCCAGCAAAGCCCTGAACCAGAGCAGCTCTGAGCCTGACCCTCTCCCTGCTTCAACACCTTTCTTTAAAAAAAAAAATTTTTTTTTTATAGTTTATTTTTGAGACAGAGAGAAAGAGAGAGAGAGAGAGAGAGAGAGAGAGAGAGAGAGAGAGCATGAGTGGGGGAGGGGCAGAGAGAGAGGGCAACACAGAATCTGAAACAGGCTCTAGGCTCTGAGCTGTCAGCACAGAGCCCAACGCGGGACTCAAACCCACGAACCGCGAGATCATGACCTGAGCCGAAGTCAGACGCCCAACCGACTGAGACACCCAGGCGCCCCGCTTCAACACCTTTCTAACACCCACCGGTGCCCAGCAGATCCTAGACTGGGCGGGTCTTATCTGGCCTTCATGGTGTTTAAAACAATAGAGCCAACAATTAGCCAAGTGGAATGATTTCCCATACAAATCCTCACCCTGATTTCTGTTTTCTGAAAACACAAGGATAGAGCAGTCCTGGGTACTCACTCGTGCTCGGCAACCACCACTTTGAGCCGCGGTGAGGGCCTTCCCCTCCAGGGGGCTGCGTGGTCTCCAGTTAGCTACAGTCTCCACTCCTCCCTATCGCTTCCTAGATGCTGAGGCCAGGTGCAAGAAGCCATTTGATAGAGATCCATGCTGCTAACGAAAGTGGGAAGCAAGCAATATTCTAAGATGGCCTGTGTTTCAAGAACTGGCCAAAAGTGGGCGGGGGGTGGCTGCTTCTCTCTTCATATGATGCGGAGCCTGGATCCCGGAGGCATTTGTTTTCGACCCAGGCTCATAGACAAAGCCCATAGACTCCAATGTCGAGGGATGGATCTGTGTGAACCTGGAGCGGGTGGCCTGTGGCAGTTGGGTCAGCGTGGCCCCTCTGTCCTTCCCAGACTCCCCACCTGACCCATCAATCCCTCCTCTATGAGCTTTCTCACCTCCGTATCTCTGATTATGCAGGTCCTGCCACCTGGTGGTTCCTTGGACCCAGCCCTCCACCCCATTGGCCACCAGCCTAGACCTCACTACCACAAGGCAGGCAGTGGACCGTACCGTGTCGGAACCACTCCCAGGCTGGTTAGTTCTTGGTCCTGGTGTTCTATGGAAACTCACTTTTTATTCTACAGTGAGCTGCCAGAGGGCCAAGTCCAGGCATGACTTACCGCCCTGTATCCCCTGGGCTGTGCCCATCAATAAATTCAATAAACATTGATTGAATTTCCAGGTGTCCCAGACCCTCTCCTTGGGGAAGTTTCCCAGGCTGAGGAGCTGGGATGGGTAGATTCAAGCCACCTGCAGTGAGGCCTGGGCTGCTGGGTCAGGTCCCCATGGCCTGTTGGAGCAGCACAGACTCACAGCTGCCCCCTCTCAGGAATTAGGGTCAGGGCCCCTGAGAAGTCACCCCCCCCCCGCCCCATACACCCAGATAGGGCCCTGAGACCATTTCAGCACTGGTGGCAGACAGCGGCCTTGACATCTGGCCCATTACCCGCTAAGGGGACATCAGCATCTTCTCTTAGCAAGACAGTTCATAAAGGAGAGTTGCTGCAAACTTTAGCCTAAAAGCATCTCCCCTAAAATACATAATTGAGAAACCATGGCTCAAGGAAACCAACCCCAGTGTTCTAAAATATCACCGTTCCAGAAAGCCTTTCTTGACTCCCAGGCTGAGCCAGCAGCCTCTCTGGGCTTCCACGCCCCCTTGTCCACTGGTTTCTCTGTCTCCCTGCTAGGCCACGGGCTCCGAGGGGAGCATGTGAGGCCTTGCCCTGGTGCCCAGGACTGCCCGACAGACACGGTGTCCTGGATGGGCGGTGGAGCCCCACTCCCTGCCCCGCCAGTTTGTGTTTGGAGAAGTTGGGACTGGGGAAGCTCCTAACCCCCAGGGCCTCCTGTCCCTGGAACGCCGAATCCAGGACGGGATCGGGGTAGGAACAGCTGTCCCTTGAGGACAGTCACCCAATTCTCCAGGGCCAAGTGCTAAGAAGCCTTGGTGTGCGATGCCTGTGCCCAGCTCAGAGTGCCGGCTGTGACGGCAGCTTTTCCCATGGAGTGATGAGGTCTGGAGGGAGGCAGGTGCCCTGGGTTGAGGCTGCGAAGGGAACAGCATGGAGAACAGGCAGCCGCAGCCCCCAGAGGCCCATGCAGGCGCTCCAAAGCCTTTAGTTAAACAGGAGGCTGGAGTTCCAAGATGGATGGGTTGAGCCTTAGCAACCAAAACAAGACCGAGACCGTCTTAATGACAGCCAGGGAGGGAAAACTTAGGGACCTCCATGGGGACATCATTAGGAGGGCCTGTTATCCTGTGGGAAACACAGTGGTAGCCAAATGAATTTCCGAGCAGTTATTGGAAAAATAAAACTATTTCATGTTTATACCTCAAGGGGTTGAGACTCTTGGATCAGATCCATTGTATTTAAATATTTACACGTAGAAATGTATGTCTGTATTTGCATAGATCTTCCTGAGAGGATATATAAAGAATGAACCAATTGTCTCTGGTCAGGGGTGGGAGGGGGAGACTGGGGACAGGGAGGGAGCAGGGGAAGGGGGTGACACCTGAGTGAGGGGCGTCTACTTCTCACCTATTCTTTTGTTCCTTAAAAAATGTTTTTAGTCCTAAATACGTATCATATCTCGAATTAATACGGGCAAGAGTTTTGCCCAGGGTGGGCAGAGGGTGAGGGGTTTAAATGGTACCCTTGACTCCTAGGGACCCTAGACAGTCTGCCTGCTTGTGGGGGCTGCTTGCATGAAATAACTGTCCTCACCGGACTCTGCCCACCTCCTCCCTGCACTGCTGCCTCACCTCAGGCGATACCCCCCTTCGCTTCCTCCTCACCCACCACAGATGAGCATGGATGCTCCCGGGTCCCCAGGAAAGGACGATGGTCTGAGCGGTGGGCATGCGTGCATGTACGTGCAAGTGTTCCTTGACTGTCCTGCCTGCTAGCCCACACGTGCTCCCTACCCCTGGGGGGACAGCCAGGTGACACACCTGTCACAGGTCCCTGAAAGTCAGAGCTGGCAGGGCTTATAGGTACCACATACTGCAGGGCATGAAAAGGTTGAAAAAGGGGTCTACGGCCAAGCACTGGGGACACACTATATTGGGGACACACTGTATGAATAGGAAGAGACCAGCTTGTTCCCACGGGGCTTCTCAGAGTCCTTCCTGCGCTGATGAACAGTGTCTCTAGTGTGAGACCAGAGGCTACTCTCACCCCACACTTCAGAGATCACAGAATCCGCCCAGGCGCTACGGGCTGGAAAATGCTGGGACTACGCTCAACTCACACAGGGAGGCCTGAGGACCAGCTACAACTGGTTACCTTCCTGCACAGTAGGAAAAAAACCGCCCCTTCAAAATACTTCCATCGGTGGGAAAATGAACACCAGTACGCTGATTTTATTAGAACAAGACCCTTTCCTGCCACCTGCTGGAAACATCCCATAGTAAACAGGCAAATCTACCATCTGTGGGAATGGCCCCATCCTCCCCTTTAGGCATGGTACTCTTGTTCAGTGCGGAACCTGCCCAGCCATGCATAGCAGCCCTGGGTCCAAAGTCACGTAATCACAGCCCCACCCACCAATCCCTTTCTACGTGCATGACTATGTTCCAGGTGAGGACTCTAAACTGACCTCTTTGAATTTCTTATCGGCATCTCCACCGATCATCTTTGATCACCGATCACCGATCACATTTGAGCCCAACAGCAGGCTCAAATGACTGACCCCTGAACATGTCCCATGAATGCTTACGCATGGAGAGTGCTGACTGGGGAGCAGTGATTGGCATCCAGACCCAGCACGGACTCTCACTTGCTGTGGGACCCCAGAGAAATCCTCACCTCTCTCTGGGCCAGTTTTCTCTTCTGTAAAATGAAGCAGTTGACCTCGATCGTGCCCGGCAGCTCACAGAGCTCTGACAGCGACCACCCGATCCCAAACCCGTGGAATTTTGAGAAAAGCAGGAAGGTCATTCCAACTGCTGATAGAAAGACTGTCAAGAAGCTAACAGAATACAACCAGGAGTGGGTTTTTTTTTTTTTATTAGACTAGGAAATATAATTTATTTCGTAAAAATTAATTTTGTTACAATAGGAATGCTAAACGTTATTTACAGGTTGAAGTTTACAGACTAGACAGTGGTGGGGTCGGGCCATCCCTGCAGCCCTACATCCCCGGGACACATGACACATGTCCACGGCCCAGGCAGGGGGTCCAGCCCTTTGCCCCCAAGAGATCTGCTCCCTGCAGCCGAACTCCTGGCCACCTTCCCTCAGAGGGCCTGCTAAGGGACCCGGCTCAGCTGCCTGGCTGCTGGGGAAGGACCAGAGGGCCCTGGATGGTCCAGGAGATGGGGTCCCCCACACCCTCAGGAGGACCGCTGGCCCGGAGCTCTGGAGCCCGGGTCACTCGGGAGAAGGCAGAGGGAGAGGCACGTAGGAGATACACCAACTGACCCTGTGGACTCAGAGGGGCACACACTCACACCGGATGGGGACACGCTCCCGGAGAGGTACCCTGATGTGCCTGCAGACAACAGCACACGCACACAGGGCACGCGCGCATACACACGCGAGCACACACCCCAGAGATGAGAGACATAAACACCCACGCGAGGGCCCTGCAAGCCTGCGGTGGCCCCTGCTCTGCACTCTTGGGGGTACACAGACCACGTGGGGCTGCCCCTCAGGCCTGAACTAAGAGGAGAAATCTTGATCCTACCCTAAGGCAGGCAGTGTGGGGACGCGGCCACAGCAGCCTCGGCAGAGGTCTGATTGATGGAGGCAGCAAACCCTTTCTAGGCGTTTCTTACAAAGCTGGACAGTTTGAACCCTCCCAGGAGGCTCCAGCCAATCGGTTCCGTGCTCGAGGCCCTGGTACACAATTTCTAGAAATCAGATGAGAAATGGCACGTGTGTGGCTGGCCTGGCCTCGCCCACCAGGAGCTCCCATCGGGGCTACCGAGTGAGCGGGGCAGGGAGGAGGGGCGTGGCAGACCACTGTCAACTTCTCCCTGCTGGGGTTCCTTCCCCTTAGAAACCCAGAATGACCGGGCGTCAGAACCCAAGCGGGGTCAGAAAGCAGCTGCATGTGTAAAAAGGAAGTGAGGCCCAGAGAAGGCAGTCATGTGCCTGAGGTCACACAGCAGTTTACTGGCACAGCTGGTGTGCTGGTCTTTGGACCCCAGGCTGCCCATGAGCATTTTAGAGACTGATGGGAAGGGTCTGGGTAGAGCCTCTCATGGCACCGGTCAGGCTGCTCTCCGGGCCGTGTTGTCACACATGCCTGCACAGCAAGGGCCAGGACTCATTGGGGGAGCTGAGTCCACAGCGGATGGGCACCTTGGGCAGGGAAGCCACATAGGCACTGGGGTCAAGAGCTGTGGTTGCCCAGCCCTGAGTGCAGGCCTGGCCCCTTCAGCAGCCCTGATAGAAGAAATCCTCTCTCGAACCGAGCAGGCCTCTGTCTGCCCATGGCCGACCTACCCCCCAGGGGCGTAGGTAGGTGGCAAGAACCCCTACGAGCCCCAGAGTCCGTGGCAGGGAAGGGTAGGCTGGGGTTGCCGACTGGAGCCCTAAAACCTGTTTTCCTCCCTGGAGACCAGACTCTCAGCGACCAGGATATGCCCAGGCTGGTCCCAGCAGCTACTCATGGGCGAGCTGGGACATGCCCTGGGGTCAGTGCCCAGAGCTTTCGGGAAGAGCTGGCATTTGCTTTGCCCTGGGTGCCAAGGAGAGGCCTGTGACGAGGCCTTTGTGCCAGCCGTAAGAGCCCAGTGCCCACCATCATCAGCCGGCCAGAAAGGGACTTTGGTGGCCCCCTGGAACATCCCGGAGCAGGCTGGTGAGGAGGCGCGAGCCCCCTCCTCTGGGGCAGCCCCACCTATGCAGAGCTCACTTCAAGACCTCCCAGGCTGCAGCGGGAGGGGGAGAACAGGGCTGAGGGAGGGGCGGGGGGAGGTCAGAGCTGGGACAGCACCCCTCCCCAGGTCCTCCCTCACTGGGGCGAGCGTGTAGATCACGGCCAGGCGGTCCACCTCCCAGCCTCGCGGCCCGCAGGGCTGACTGCTCACACGGCCCTCAAAGCCCCGCTCTGGCCCAGAAGCTCAGGCTTCTGCAGTTAGAGGCCCTCTTACCCATCCCTCCTGTTTTATAGACGGAGAAACGGAGGCTGGGGGAGACCAGTTCCCGGATCCCTGGGCATTAGCAGAATGTCAATTTGCTCCAGCCCACCTGGGCTAGGGGCTGCTAGGCAGAGGGGTGACCTGGCCGGTCCCACCCTGGGGTAAAGGAGAGAAGTGTCCTTGGGAGACTCTCACTGCACCCCCCCTTCTTTCTCTGCTAGATCCCCATTTCTGGACTCTACCCCCTTTTCCAGGAGCCACCAGACCCGGGCACTGGAAACTGTCCCTGGCTCACAGCTGGCCTGGCCTGCCCACGGTTTCCATCCCTGGGCCTCTTAATCTGGATTCTCCAGGAGCCCAGGGAGCCTGCGGGGTGTCTGCCTGGGGATGTGGGAGGGAGGACCCCAGCCCCCTGCAGACCTCAGGCCTCCTTGGCTGTACAGATTTAGCATCTGCTTAGAATTTTAGAAGGAAATGTGGTACCGTGGCTAAAACCCCATTTGACCCTGTACAACTGGGGACACTGAGGCCTTGTAGGACTCTACTCTAAGACAGAATCATTAGCAGCAAGGTGTTCCCTGTTCTGTCTCTCTCTCCCTGAAAATATCTCTCTCTCTCACACACACACACATGTGAGCACACACACACACACACACGCTCACTCCTGGCCAGAACCATGAGCAAGCCCACTCACCCACACTCAAGAAAAGAGTTTTCTATTTTTTTTGTGTGTTGTTTTTCATTTTCTTTTTTTTTTTTTTTTTCTTAAAAAGGACTTATCCAAATATCTGGATAATAAATCAATTGCGTTTCCTAAGAAACTGGGTTTTTCTTTTCCCTTGTGGTTTTGGTGTTTCTTTTTCTTCTTTGAGCCTGACTAGCGGTCTGAAGCTTCCTTTCTTCCTTTCCTTTTCCTTTTTGCTTTGGACAGGAGAAAGCAGTTCATCTGAATTGTACTTGACTCTTCAAAGAGGAAAACGGTGTGGAAGGAGGAGGGGACTTAGGCGGGAGGGAGAAACCAGTAACTGAGGAAGAAACCGAAGAACGCATCTAAGACAAATGTCACCCAGAGCTCTTGGGGCAGACGTGGCAGGTGGGGGTGGAAGGAGGGAGGGAGGGCCACCTCCTGGCCCCCCTCGCTGTCTCCAGAGGCCTCATCTCGGTTCCCCCACGGAGATCTGGGGGCAAGAGGGACAGCAGGGGGTGGAAAAGGAACACTGGGTCTTCCCGACAATGGAGTACATGGATTTGCTAAGGCTGGTCGTGGTCTGGGAGTGGGGCAAGGGGAGGAGGAGGGGGCGACTCCGGCTGTGAGCTGGTGGTGGGAGGGGCGGACAGCAGATGCCTCACTGACTCACACAAGGCTGCCTGGGGCCCCCCGTGTGCCCACTCCTGCCAGCCCTCCCAGTCCGTGGTCCGGGGCGGCTCAGCAGTCCCCGTCAGTGGCCATGGCCACCAGCATCTCACTCTTGCCCATCTCCTCCAAGGCACTCGCCAGGCTGTTGAGGTCCCCGTCGTCCTGTTGCAGAGCCTCCCAGAGGTCCAGGATTACACCCGTGGGGCTTGCTTTGGTGGCAAAGTAGTTCAGGTACCTGGCGAAGGGAAGGAGATGTCAAGGTCACTGGGCTCCCCAAGCACTCAGCACCTCCCAGGAGCTTGGAAGTGGACCGAGCACCAGGAAGTGCGAAGATTCTGGGGTCCCCCAGTCCTGGGTCTGAACCCTAGCCCCTCTGCTTGGGGGCTGTGTGGCCCTGGGAAAGCCACTGCTCCTCTCTGAGCCTCAATTTCCTCTTCCCTAACATGGAAACTGCATTGCTCATCATCATCCATCGTTGTTATTATCACCATTGAAAGACGCGGGCCCCAGGAGAGACTGTCCAAACCTAGCATTCCATTCCTTCCTCCTCCCACATCTGCTCCCTGTTTGGTCTTGCCCCACACACTGCCCCGAGAGCAGGAACAGAGCCTCAGACTCTTTGTGAAGCCCGTGCATTTCCAGTAAGCTGTCTTACACGAGGTATCTGCTCAATGCAGGTTTATTAAATGGTTTCTCAGTAAGTATAATGTAATACCAGTGACTATTATTGCCATTATATTTATCCAGCATTTTAAATTCTCCAGAAGGGCTTGGACACCAAATAGACTCTGTCACTCAGCAAACGTTTCCAGAACACCTGCTCTGTCCTGGGCCCAGGGGTGCAGATGGTGGTCACACCTGGTGTCCTGGCCTCGCCTGATCCTCACAGGCCAGCACTCTGAGCATGGCACTCTCCAAAAATGGGCTTCTCGGACAGAGCCCACCCAAGCCTGAGCTCCTGATCTACCACAAATGGAGGGATCTGATCCTGGACTGTCCACCTGCCCCTTGGGGACAAATGGAGGTGGGGCCTGGCCCAACACCTACCGGTCCATGGAGAGCTTCTGCGCCAATAGCCGCCAGTCATTGCCCCGCGAGTTGGGGGCATCCAGGCTGTTGCATATCTTCTGGCGGATGGACAGTGGAATCTTGAAGGCGTAGGGTCCCAGTTGGGTGGTGACCGTGCTGCCAGGGGCAGAGCAGAAGGCGTCCAGGGAGCCAGCAGGTGTCTGGAAGGGTAGGGGGTGAGGTGAGAGGGGCAGGGGGCTCCCCCATGCACAGCAGTGGCATCTGCCCCTCCAACCTTTCTGCATCGGGACTGTAGGCTCACAGAGGTTCCTCTGCACACTCTGGGCAGGCCAGCTGGTCAAAGACCCTCTCCCCTGGAAGGTCAACTTCTAAGGGCCAGGGCTGCATGCCCAACCCCCGGCCCTTGGGGTACCCCATGCCAATGCACTGCCCCAGGCTGAAGTGGGTGCCATCTTGTGATTACAAAGCCATGAGGAGCCTCAGCCACAGTCTAATCCACACAGACTCACTTTTACCCACACGGGAATGAAGTCTAGAATGGGGAAGTGACTTGCCCATGGTCACATGCCAAGTTAGGGGCAGAGCTGGGTCTAGGCCTCGATTCAGCACTCTTCACATTGCACTTCAAGGAGCTTCTCGCACTGCCCGCCTGGGTGGCCTGGGTTTTGTAAACCTCTGTCTGGATGCATAGCGGGGGAGAACCATGGGCTTGGGCCAAGCACTGACCCGATACAAGGCCGATGGTATCTTCCTTCCTAACAGCGACCTTCTGATTTAGTGACGTCATCTCTGTTGCCTGGCACAGGTCAAGCACAGGACTGGCCACTCAGTAAGTGGGAGGTGAAGGGGACGTGTCTATGAACAGCAGCATTCCCATGCACGCGGGTCTGAATGCTGCATGCCCCGGCCCCGGAGAGTCTGTCCTCCGGCCTCACCTCCGCCAGCGTAGTGTGCAGCTGGAAGATCTGGCCCTCCCCTTCCACCTGCCGCACACAGATCTTGCAGGTGAGCTCCGTGGAGGCCAGGCTGTGCCTCTCCAGGGTGAAGGTGCAGTGTAGGGCCTTCTGGCCACCGCTCCAGATGTGATAGAAGGGGATCTCCTGAGGGAGGGGCGTCAGGGTCAAGGAAGGGAGGCCAGCCCGCCCTGCCCTCGGGGAATGGAGGCAGAGGCCAGTCAGGAGGCCAACCTCAGGGAGTGATGGGGCCTGGGGGGGGGCAGTGGAGGCCTCTCTATCCTGAGGAGAAGAGGAAGAAGAGCTGGTCAGGGGCCCTCCAGCTGAGAAAGGGAGCAAATGGGGAAGAAGGCACAAGTCTGGATGCGTGCATGCACGTGTGTGTGTGCATGTGGGTGTATATGTGCATGCGTGGATTCGAACAGATGTCTAGGGCTGGAGGCCCTCCATGGTGTTGCTCAGACAGGTGTAGGCACAGCGTGTGACTATCCGAGGTTACGCTGGACGGCCTGCCGGGCCTGAGCACCCTTAGAGATGCTGAGGCCTCTTTGCAGATGATGTCTGCAGACATTTGTGTGTGGGAGTGTGATGGGCTGGGGGTGAGCATGGCTGCCCATGTATCGAACGTGAGGATGTGCCTGAGGATGACCAGGGGCATGGAGAGCGGGATGGGAGGGAGACAGAGGCTCGGGGAGTGGGGGGCAAGGCTAGAGGAAGGAGACAGGAAGGCCAGGGCCTGGGAGGGGGCACTGATCTCCCCTGGGCAGACCAAATGACCCCCTCCCCCAGCTTCATTCGCCACCTCCGGGCGCCCAGCCCGCACCTGGTACTTGGCCAGCAGCTTGCTTCTCCAGTGGGCGTGGGGAACGTCGTGTAGAGAGAGGCGCAGGTTGTGGTAACTGTCCTTAAACAACAGGGGTTTCGGTTCCTCCACTAGGTAGCCGCCCAGGGTCCGCTCCAGCTCCAGCACCTCCTGTGGGCGGGAGGCGATGGGAAAGGGGAGCCCACAGTACTTGCCCGGTGGGGTCTTTCCTGCTGCAAGCCTGGGGTTTGGGGACACATGCGGGCAGTGGGGGCCAGGTTGGAAGACTGGGGGCAGGCCACCATGTGAGCACACGGCCGGGCATTTGGTAAGTGCTCAGAGAAGACACACTGTGTGAATAGACAGATGAATGGACAGATAATAGGACAGATGGGTAGATAACTGGATTTACAGATGACTGGACAGATAGATGGATGAATGGATGGATAAATAGCCGGATAGACAGATACAGACAGACGGATGGATGTGTAGATGGATATACAAATAGATGGATATATAAATAGAAACACAGATGGATATATAAAAAGGAAAGATGAATGGATGGTTGGTGATGGCTGGACAGACAGATGGATAGCTGAGTGAATGAGTATACAGGTAGATGCGCAGCAAGCTGGATGGATGGATGGATGGACGGATGGACGGACTGGCGGACGGAGACTGAATAAACGATGCCATCAAGCTCAAATGTGGCGGCTTTCCTCCTGATCTCCCCTCCACTCTCTGATCAAAGCTGGACACTGGCCAGTGCCCCAGGACTGAGAGATCCAGGCTGCGAGAGCCTTTCCTCCCCTCTGACCCCTCGTGGGCCTTCTGCAATTTCAGGCCAGCCTGGCCCAGCAGAAGACACTCACTCTCCCATGAGGCCTTGTCACCTATGTTGCATCAGTCCTCGACTTGGAGTTGGAGACAAGTCACGTGGGACAGTGAGACAGGAGCTAGAGGAGACCATAGACCGTGGTCGAGGGAGGCTTGGGTCTATAGGAAAGGCCCTGGAGGCTTTGCAGAGAGGTGGGCGGAAGGAGACGGTCTACACAAGGCCAAGGGGCTATGCTCTTCCAGCGTTAGGATGAGCCTGAGGTCCTAGGAACTCGGGGGAGGACTGGGGAGGCAACAGACAGGGACTTGGAGGCTGAGGTGGGGGATGGGTGTACTAAACACTAGCTCCACATCGGCCACCATCAGGCTCTAGATGCCCAAATCCGATCCCTTCACCTCCCTTTCCTCCCTGCCTCAAACCACTTGTACCTGCCACACCCCCTCCCTCATTTAGGGGCACTGTGTATTCATGTACCAGGAGCCTGGCTGCCAGCCGTGATGCCCCCTTCTCCCTGTCGTCCCATCCGTCACTGTTCTGCCCATTCTACTAACACAGCGGCCAACCCCTGCCCTCACTGCTGCCATGGCCTGGTGTCCACAGTGCAGACGTGGCTTCCCCGCTGGCCTCTGGCCTCCTGTCTACCTGTTCCCGCAGCACAGCACGTGAGCTTTCAAAAGAGCACCTGTGAACGGGTGTCCACACTATGCCCCTGCCCACCAGCTAGATTCCCAAATTCCTGAATGTGGCTCCCAAGGCTGTTGGGGGGCTGAGCCCTCCCCTCTCTGCAGCCCCACCTCCCTCCCTCCCACATGCACAGGCCCTGCACGCTTCGGTCCCACGGAACACCACACCTGCCTCTGCATCAGCTGCTCTGCCCACCGGAATGGCCTTCACCCGTCTCCGCCTGGCTCCCCCACTTGGCTTTGGGAGGACAGGTCTAAGGTTAATGTGCTGTGAAGCCTTCTGAGACCCTCCTCCTTCCAGCCTGGTGCTCCCCTAGCCTTCCGTCAGTGAGGCCCCTGTCTGTTTCCCCCCCTCCGGCCTGCAGCTCGGTGAGGGCAGCCCTTTATCCTGAGGGTCTGATGCCATTTCAAGGAATGAATGATCCACAAGCCTGATGGTGGTAGAGGGGTGCCTGGAAAGTACCACAACTCTGGGGAGGGGCCCCTGGAAGGTACCACGTAGCCGGTCCGCCAGGGGTAATAACCCAAGGGTGCCGGGGCTGGGCGGAGCCTACGGCCTGGTCTTACCTTCAGAGCTATGGGCGTGTCCTCCAGGCAGTAGACCCTGAGGCTGTACTCCAGGGACGCGCAGAGGGCAGGGGCGAAGATGGCCAGCTGGAGCCGCTTCACGGCCGAGCGGGAATAGGACTCACCCGTGAACACGTAGGTGCCCAGCTGGTCCAACAGGATGTGGCAGGACCTGGCCTCCAGCTGGCAGTAGCAGGGCGTGTTCAGGGTCTCCTCGTCCAGGGTCACCACCTCCTGCAGCGGGGAGGCAAACAGGTCCCAGTCAAGGCCACGGAGAGATCCGCCCAGGTTGGGCCAGGGGAAAGGGGCCTTCTTTCAGCTTCGGAGGCCTCCCAGAGCAGGTTCAGGTAGGAGATCTGGGCCCCCCGGCCGTGGCTCCTCACCTCCCAGTGGCCCTGGTGGGCCTGGGTCTTGAGCTGGAAGATCCAGTCGCCGGCACTGACTTCAGCACAGTGGGGCACCGTGAGGATGACGGGGCGGCACAGCAGGAGGCCCGTGGGCCCACAGGTCACCGAGGGGCTCAGTACTGTCTGGGTCCCTTCTGAAAGCGGGCTGGGGATAGGGCAGAGGGCAAAGAGGGAAGCAGTGAGGGGAGGCCGGAAGCTCAGCAAGGGACAGGCACGGGGCTGGCACCTCTGCCCCGGCTCCTGGGTGATAGAGGCCGGTCTCCACCCCTGGGCTTAAGGAGAGGCAGAAAGATGGCCGAGGCCTTGAGATTGTTTTCAGACTTCTCTTTTACACTGCAGTGTTCTCACAGCTGTATCTTTGCTCACATTTTCAAAGGTTCTGCACTTTTGGGATGTTTTTGGTTACATGGTGCTAAGTGGCCCTGTGGAAAGCTGGTACCAGTCCGTGCTCCCTCCAGCGCATCAGGGGAGGGCCGAGTTCCCGTACTCTTGTCAATAGGAACGTTTGGTCGTTTGAAAAAACCTTTGCAAATTCACGAAACAAAAAAACTCCTAGCATCTCCTGGCTGTCTGGATTTCTAGTTCTTTGACTGCAAAGTAGGCTGACCATTTTTTCGTAATCTCCTGGCCATTGTGTGCGCGCATGTGTGTGTGTGCATCCGAGAGTATGTGTGAATCACTCGTTCATATCCTTGGCCCCTTCTTGTAGTGAAATGTTTACTTTTTTTTTTTATTGGTCTCTGAAGCCTCTTTACATAGGAAGGATATTAGATTTTTTTGTCCTATCATAGCTACGCAGACAATTGCCTTTCAGTTTTACGATTTTCTGTGCTGGTGTTGTACGTTTTAAACGTGGACATAATAAGGGCTGTCAACGTTTTCCTTGGACAGCTGATTAGGATCAGGCTCAGATGGTGATATGTGAACCCAAGGCGGACAGGCAGCAGGGAGAGGGAGAGAAGGGGAGCAGCCCGTGCCGGACTGAGGTCTCTCTACTCACAGGGTGTTTTCTGCCTTGTTGATAAGGAGGTACATCTCGTAGAACTTGCCCTGGGGGATGGCTCCATTGGGCACCAGCAGGCTGACCCCTGGGGGGACAAGGAGATCAGCAGGAGGGAGCCTAAGAGCTTAGAACAGGGAGGAGGGGGTTGGTTGGCTCCTAGCTTGGGGCATCGCGGAGAAAGGCATCTCCTGAAATCCAGGTGGTCACCAGCAAGGGGTGGGGAGAGAAACTTGGGGACTAGGCACAAGAGGAGCCCGGGCCACTGACAGCAGTGGGGGTGTCTGGTAACACGGGGCCCTCTAGCACTGTGATGGGGTATAGAGATGGGGCAAAGTCCTTGGGGGGCCCCAGGGCCAGCTCCAGCTCTAGATCAGTGTGACACCAGGGAAACTATCAGCTGATGGGCAGCCCTGCCTTCTCAGTAGTGCTCTGCAGGTCTGTTGAATTACAAAGACATATTCTCTCCCACTTAACAGATAAGGTTAGAGAGGGGCTAGTCCAAGGTTCCCCTGCCTTAGTGTGACAGAGAAGCCTGGACCCCAAGTCTTCTATGTTATAGTCCCTTCGTCCCCTGGACTGCATGCTCCCCATCTGTGAAACGGGAACAGGGAAGCCCTATCTTCGGCTGGTGGGGGGGGGGAGGGGCTGTGGATGTCCAGAGGGGACACGCGGAGGCCGGGCTGACAGGCAAGCAGAACAGGGGCTCACCTGTGCCCGGGATGCTGAGCCTCCCTCCCAGGCAGCCAAACGTGCCGCTGACGCTGCTCCCCGGGTCACGGGGCAGGCCCAGGAGCTGCTGGGAGCCGAGGCTGGCACTGCGTAGGGGCAGTAAGTGGGCATCACGGGCATAGTCACCGGAATACGTGCCGCCCGGCAGGACCCCCAGCAGGTCAGCCCCATCTGGTAGGCCTGGCCCCGAGCCGGTGGTGCTGGAGTTGTAGACCTTGATCTTGAGACTGGGCAGGGGGTCCAGCAGGGGCGAGTTGGTCATGGGGATCTTGTCGGCTGAGCCCTGCAGGGCATACACAGGCCCGCGGTAGATGCCAGCACTGGCCGTGAGGTCCGGAGGCACGGAGGGGTGCAGGAGCCGTGGATTGTCTGGGGGCATTGGGGCTACAGTCAGACCCAGCTAGCTGTGCCTCGCTGGCCTAGTCCCATCCCCTGCTCCCGCCAGGGGCCCTTCTGTTGCAAGATCCCACCCAGAAGTCCAGCTGCCAAAGGTTCAAGTGCCATTGATGCAGGATGCTTTAGGGACTCAGCCCCTGGGTCCCCCCTTCTTTCTCTGTACCTCTCCCATCTACGCTCATCTGGTTATCTTTAGAGGGAAGTCTAGAATAACCTGAGGGGGGGGAGGAGGAGCCTCCGCTCCAGTCTGGCCGGTCGGGCTGGCTGCCACGCCCCTCTGGGTGCCCTGCCTGCGCCTGCCACCCCAGGTGTTCCCAGGTCCTTACTGGGCCTCGCAGTCTTGAAGTTGACGGGGTGGAAGCCACCAGTGAGGGCGGCCGACGAGTCGGTGATGTCCGTGTCGAAGTCCCGGCAGTTGCGGCGGTAAACCACTACCCCCACCACCATGAGGACGCCCACGACGACGAAGATGGACACCACGAGGCCCGCGTACAGCGCCACGTCTCCTGAGGCCTCCAGCACTGCGGGGACAGGAGGGCTGGGTGAGGGGCAGGGGCAGAGACCCAGGTCCCAGGACAGAGCGGTGCTATGCTAGGTCCTAGCCTGAGCTGTCATGACTGGCTCCGGCAAGCCTCAACCTCTCTGCGCGTCAGTGTCTACAAATAAAGCGGTCTCAAATCCCCTGCCTTGCTTCCCTCCCTGGTGCAGAAAGACACAAGATGACTCATGGTCAGTCCCGATGGACAACCCCTTGCTCACTGCTGAGAAAGTGACAAGGCTCCGTTTGTCCTGTCCCGGCCAGGATGCAAACTAAGGCCCTCACTGCGGCAGCACACCCCAGGGCCGGAGGTCCCGGCTCCCAGAAATCGCTGCCAGCAGTCATCCTGAGCTCAACTTGCATCCTATGCTGAGGGTAGGGGGCGGAAGCAGAGGGGGAGCAGGAGGAGGCAATGAGATGCAAGGCGATGGGTGGAGGGGAGGTGAGCAGGTGGAGGGGAAGGAAGGGGCTCAGGGAGGCCACCTGCCGGCTACACTTCCCTCCCCCAGGCAGGTGGCTACACAGCTCCAGGTAACTCCACACGGCCCAGGCACGAAGGTGTCAGGGTCCAGAGGCAGGGTCTAAAGCAGGACCATCCAGCAGAACTTGCTATGATGACAAGACATTCTATGTGTTGTCCCACGCGACAGCCACTAGCCCCATGTGGCTAACACACAATTAAAATGTGGCCGCTGTAACCGAGGAACTAAGTCTTTAAAAACGTGTTTAGTTTTAACTAAGTTAAATGGAAGTGGAAATGGCCACGCATGGCGAGTGGCTGGCACACTGGGCAGCACACAGGCAGAGCCGAGATGCCTGCTCTTCCCTCTCATTTGTCTGGGGATCTCCAGGACGCAAGCGTCCGGTCTCCTCTCCCGGGGGCACCCTTGGAAAGGAAGGCCTGCTTTCCCTGCCTGGACACTTCCAAGCCCCACGTCCCTGGTGCCCACTGAGCCTTTGGGCACAGCCCCGTCCTGGCGTCCGCCCGCTTCTGCCACCTTTTGGCCCCATCTCTCCTCGGTGGCCCTCACTCTCAGGCTCCCAGGAGAGCTGCCGGAGGAGGCCCTCGAGGCTCGGCTCTGCCTCCTGATGTCCCCCCTAACTGTGGAAGGTCACCTGATCGTTTCTCATCAGTCACCAGTCTGGCCCTGCTGTGAGCTGGGCCCAGGGGCTCACTGCTGATTTTATGAATCTGGAATTATTCGGAAATTATGGCTTAATTACCACAAGCCCATCTGCCTGAGCAGGTCTACTGCTCTGGTGTGGCCGCAGGACGGCCTGGGGGGTAAGTGGACCAGCCCCCTCGGGGCTGACGCTCGGAGAAGCTCCTTGGGGGGGGGGTCCAGTAGGGGCACCGGGAGGGATGGGTGTGGGCCTGCGTGCTGGCACTGTCACAGAGAGCAAGGCTGAGGGGACAAGGCTAAGAGCACCAGCTTTGGCCACGTAAATATTGAGGTTCGAGTCCTGGCTGAATCCTTGGATACGTCCCTTCTCTCTGAGACTCATCTTCTCCCACGGTGGGAGGGTCGGGATGGTGTCCTTTCTGTTGGCTGAGGGTCTGCCTGTCTGCACGTGATGGAGGCCGTGACACGTGCAGCCCTGGGGGCCGGGGGGCCCCATGAAGGGCCGGTGGGGGGGGCACCTTCAAGTCTCCCTGTCCCCTGCCCTGCCCTGTACCCCACACCCTGGGAAAGCCAGCCAAGGAGAGCAGGGGTCCCCCACAGAAAAGAGGACAGCCATGAAATGGGACTTACGGTGGCTTTTGGGGTCACTTAGAGTTTTCTTATCTGTCGAGGGAAATAAAGGGAAAGACGATGACACAGGTGGCAGAGAAAGGATGGAGAAGGTGACAGGAGACGTGCAGATGAGGTGACGCGCATGGCGGGTGGGCAGAGGCCAGGGGCTGGCTGCTCCACTGCGGCCGGCGCTGGAGGCCTGGGGCTGGCTGGGGGTGGGGGGGGCTCATCCGGCTGGACCCCCACCCCCGAGCCCCGCTGTCGCAAGGACTCACTCTGCACGCACAGCCCGTCGGTGCAGTTCTTGGAGTCGAGCAGGGTCCCACTGCAGTCTCGGCCTCCGTTCTGGGGCGGGGGCGCCGTGCACTCGCGGCTGCGCCAGTGGGCACACTCGGTGCTGCAGGCCGACCACTTGCTCCACTCTGTCCACGCTCCATCGACTGCAGGAGCACAGCATGTGGCACGTGGGGCCCAGGCATGCACAGGTAGGTGCGCACAACACAGAGATGCACCCACCCCTCCCCCCAATACACGTACTAGGGCAGGACAGGAGCCCAGGACACACAGCGGTGCACCCCCCCACACAAACACACGCACACACTACGGCAGGACAGGGACCTAGGACAAGCCGTGTGAAGAGCTCCACCCACGGCCACACGGCCCCGTGCCAGCGCAGTCAGCTGCCCAGATGGGCAGAGAGGTCACAGATAGACACAGGAGGCCACTCACACAGACACAGCCCGGTGCACCCGCAAAGACACAAACCCAGCACATCATTCGCGCCAACATGGAACGGGCGGGACAAAACCAGGCGTGCAGAGACCCACAGATGCGGACGCGCAGACCGAGACAGAGATGAGGGGAGAGAGGACCTTTGCAAGACTAGGCGCGGCAGCCCAAGTCTAGGGCAGGAGTACAGGCTCTCTGACCCCAGGCAGCACCGGGACCCTGGCCCACGGGGCTGACACAGAACCCCTGGCCTGGAAAGCAGAAGAGCCCCCCCACCCCAGACCTCTCTCTCCATCCCTCTAGCAGCGGTGGTGGTGGTGGTGGGGGCACGGAACGAAAGGGCAGAGGCCACAGCACGCTGTCCAGCCTGCTCGGCCAGCCGTGGGCCCCAGGACAGGCACTGCCGTGAGGGAGAGCGGCCATCGGGACCTCGGCAGACACCGCAGCACAGAGGGCAGGGCTGGGGGCCGGGGCGGGCTGGGTGTGGGCAGGATGCCAGCTGGCCCGGGGCCTCACCTGGGCACACGGTGGTGCAGGCAGTCTTCTGGAAGGCCTGGCCCTCGCAGAAGGCGCCTCCGTTGAGTGGGGCCGGGTTGGTGCAGGTCCGCGTGCGCTTCTGCCAGCCGCGGCCGCAGCGGTTGGAGCAGGGCGACCAGTCTGCCCAGCTGGACCAGCCACCGTTCACTGCAGGGGCGGCACGGGTCACCTGGCTCTGTGGCCTGCGGGCCCCCTAGGCCCCCTCTCCAGCCCTGACAAGGCCCTTCTGCTGAGGCCCTTCCTAATGGGACCCCGCCTGCGGCAGCACTGGGGGCTTGGTCTCCAGCAGACAGATCTGGCTGCCATCGTCAACCCTGGAGGGGACCAGGGAGGTCACTATCTGTTCCCAGACCCATCATGCAATGGCAAGTGAAGGTCCCAAGAGGGCGGAAGCTTACCCAGGTTCAGCCGGTGACGGGGGACCTGTGCCCGAAACCCGATGCGGGGTTCTTTCTACCATACTCAGGGCATCTCAGCTACAGCCCTGCTCCTCCCAGCTAAGGGAACCGCAAGGAACAGCCTACAGGCCCGAGAAGCGGTTCTGCACTCCGCTGGGCCACCAGACTTGGGGGTGAGGATGCTCCGGCCCCAAGCCCAGGAGCGCCTGACTTGACCACTAGCTTCGCTGTGTGATCTTGGGGAAGGCTCCTCCCCTCTCTGGGCCTCCTCCTCCCACCTGTCCACCAGGGCCCTGCTGGCCCCCTGGGTAGGCTGGGGTGAGGTGGGCATATGTTCCGGGCCCTCCCCCTCCCCTGGCCAAGCTGCCCCCCACTCAGGGCCCGTACCGAAGACAATGACCGTAGCAGTGGTGCTACGGCGCTTGGCCACGATGTTCTTGGCCACACAGGTGTAGTTGGCCGTATCCGAGAAGCGGGCCTGGCGGATGATGAGGTTGTGGTCGATGGTGAGCAGGAAGTTGGTGTCCTGGGTGGGGTCGATGATGTCATCATTCTTGAGCCATTCCACCTACAGGAGTGGGGTTGGGGGGCATGAGGGCCCAGTGCCTGCTTCACTGCATCCCGGGGAGTGGGCCCTCTCTGGAGGGGGAGGGAGGCCCGGCCGTAAACAGGACAGCCGTTCTAGTCATGTCCACCCACGGTGGTGACAGAGTGAGGCTGGCCCTCCACGGGCCAGGCGCCGTGCCAAGCACTAGGGCCCACGGTGGTGGCGGTAACCACCCACCCGCTAGACGGCGCTGGGAAGGGACCTAACGCCAGCCTCGATCGCATCCTTCGGAAGGCAGAATTTATTCGCATCCACCCCGCAGGGCTGATGCAAGGATGGAACAAGTTAGTGTGCGGACGGTGGAGAACAGAACTCGATTCCCTGCAAGTATGACGTTAAGGGTTAGCGGGTAGCGCGTGCCTTCACCGTTAAGGCAAAGGCCATGTGCTCGGACACACGTATTAGAAGACCCTTTGGCATCCACCAAGCTGGGACTTTGGCTTCTGGGCGGGGAAGGAAGATACGGCCACAGGCACCTCCCTTGCAAGAGACTGAGCCTGGGGCCTCCGCAAGTAGCCCGTGGGGATCTTGCCCCAGCTCTGCCCCGTCCCGTGGGGTTATGCCTGCGGAGGGCCCAGCTGGGGTGGCGCGCATGCCGAGTTCCGCAGAGGCGGTAGTTCTTTTCTCTGTCTCAAGCCTCGATATTCCCATCTATGCACTGGGGAGAGCTCTGGGAGGCCGAGGCATTGTGGCTGGTGGCAAATACCATGCCTGGCTGGTCTCTGCCGTGCCTCATATTATTCTCCTTGCCCGCCCCCCCCCGCTCACCTCAGCCACAGGCACCCCCTCTGGTGGGCGGCACTGCAGGAGAACCTCCTGGTCCAGGGGCACTTCCTTGCCCAGGGGCTCCTGATCGAAGTTCTTGCGCAGGTCTGGAAGAAGGAAGTTGGGTTGCCAGGCACACTTAGATGGAACAGAAGCCGGAAGTGTCCCACTCTAGCCACTAGGGGGCAGTGCACACCAAGGAAATGGGGTCTGCCTGGGCACGTCCTCTTCTCCAAAGCGGGGGCCTCCCGGGGTGGGGCTGGGGGAACGGGTTTCCCTCCCTGACGCTGGGATCCTAAGCACACAACAACCCAGGCTGGTGAGGAGGCTGGCAGAGGCCAGAGGTGGCCCAGGTTCCGGGTCTCGGAGGCCACGTGCCCTCACGTCTCTGCAGCGGGCAAGGGATGCCCCCACAGACGTGGAGTTTCCTCTCCGGGGTGCACGGGCGGGGGGAAGGGGCCCGGAGGTGCAGGGTGGGGGTCAGGGCGGCGTACACGCAATGCGGACGTAGGCCCGGCGACTCTTGGTGGTGCCCGCGGAGCTCCAGGCCACGCACTGACACCAGTAATCCTCCAGCCCGAACAGCTCCTCCACCTGCTGCCGCGACACCTCGATCTGTACCTCTCGCACTCGCAAGCCTGGGAGGGAGAGACAGGTGGCATCGCGGGCCGGGTCTGAGCAGGTGAAGCACGGGACACAGCACCACGACAGCTGTCTCTCTTCTGCCCCGCGCCTCCGTTTCCATCTAGGTTTTCCTCTCTTCTGACTCCCCCCTGGCCCCAGCCACCCATCCACTCGCCTGCAGCCTGCATGGGCTAACACAAGCGCTCTGCTCCGTCCGGTCCGCGTCCTACCCCGCAGCCGGTGTGCGCTCCTCACAACGCACAAACGCCCTGTCATTCCCCCGGCTGTGCCTCCAGTCCTCACAACACAAAGACCCAGAGCCCCCACGTGGCCTTCTGGCCCTGCTCAATCTATCCACTACAGCCTCACCGGGCATCTTCCAGTTCCTGATGGTCTCCCCTGCCACAGGGCCTTTGCACACCCAGTTTCCTGCCGGGAACATTCTTCTGTCGCCTCTGTGCCCAGTGGACTCCCAGCTTTGGGCTGGGCCTCACTTCCTGAGCGAAGGCCTCTCTGACCCCGGCCCATCTCCGCCCACTCTCAAAGGCCCACACTGGACATTGGGCTGTGCAGTTATCATCCCCCACCCAGCCTGATTTCCCCACCGCCCTGACCACTCTCTGGAACCGTATTATCTGCTGATGTGTTCGTTATACATTTCCCGGAGGAGAGTAAAGCAGGGTTTTGCCCTGCTCACTGCTGTGGCCCAGGACCCGGCCCAGAGAAGGTGCTCCAGAAATATGTGAAGAGAGCATGCGGCCTGTCTCTGGTTAGGGGCTGGAGCTGGTGGGAGCCCCTCTTCCCAGGAGCCCCCTGACCTCTCAACTGCTCCTTACCAGGGCCTGGGGGCTTCCCCAAATCCACCAGCCTACCCAGAGAGGATCGCTCACCCTTCTGCCAAGCCTCGATAAAGCCCCTTACACTCAGAGAAGGAGCGAACCCTTCTGGATTAGGATGCCCGTCAAAGCTCTTCCCCCAAGCCTGTGGGAGGACTGGGAGGCCTCTGCCTCCAGGAATCCCTTCCTGACTGCCCCCGTCTCAGAATCCCTAAAGCTGCTCCTCCCTGCCATGTGTCCCAGCTCACCCTCTTGTGCCTGCACGTGGGCTCTGGTAAAGCCCCTCGAGGGTAGGATCGTGTCAATAGTACACCCTGTGTTACTGTGGCAAGATGGGCAAGCGCAGGGCCAGCTGTGTGACCTTCACTAAGTTCCTCGGCCTCTCTGAGCCTCGGTTCCCTCGTCAGACTAAAACAGCTGGGGTAAACGCCAGAGCAATCAGGCGATCGCGCTACCACAGCGCCCAGCCAAGGCTGAGCACAAATCTGCCCTGGAAGGCCATTTGGATCTCATCCAGCCCCTTCCTTCCAAATGTGAAGAAACTGCGGCTCAGAGAGGGTGAGTGGCAGGCCCAGGGTCCCACCTCAAGGTGCCCGCGGAGCTGAGTTCAGCTCTCTGGTAGCTTGCCCTGGTTAGAGCTCTGTCCCCAAATGCATGACCTCTTTGGACCTTTCCCAGTGAACTCACTGCCTTAACTCCCCTGCATCATGGGGTAGGACAGCCTTTGCACCGGGAGCCCAGACAGTGAGGAAAAGCCCCTCCTGATGGCCAGGGGTCTAAATGCCAGGGGGCTGGGGTTCTGCCATTGGGGAGCACCGGGAGGGCAGAGGCTGCCTGGAGTCCTCGCCCACGAGCAATGCTCCACGGCCCCGGGCGGCACAGAGGGGCCCCGGCCCCTTATTCACCTGGCTGTGAAACTGGCAGTGGGGGGCCTCTCAAGGGGGGCCATCCATCCAGAAGCACCCAACCGCTGGACAGAGAAACCATCACCCAGTGGGGGGACAGGGACCTTCAGTCTCTCAGACTTGGGCCCCAGCACCCGGTGCCCCCACTCCAGCATGGTGGGCCAGGACACCCGGGACTGGGCTCTCGTCCTGACCTGGCACAAGCAGGTAGGGTGGGCTCGTCCTGCCTCTTCTGGCCCACGGCTGTCATCCTCTGTGTTTCCAGAGCCTCAGAGAGGGCCAGGGTGGGGAGCAGGAGGCTGAAACCAGCCACACTTCTTCTGCCAAGGGAGTGCCCACAGGACCACGGTAACAGGGACAAGAGTGCCCCAATTTCCAGGGCCGGCGGGGCTCGTGAGCCTGGAGTAGGGAAGTAGGCGCCATGCTGGTACTATTCTAGTAATTGCAGGGTTTGTGAGGAGCCCCAGAGGGCTGCACCATCCCTTTGCTCTGTCTGAACCCCCACAAGTGACCCCAGGCCAGAGGGGCTCCGGCGGACAGAGAAATAAGGACAGGCTTCAAGAGGAAAGAGGCCAAGAAAAAGCCGGAAAGAGGATGGAGGAAATGGGGTTTACGGAGTGCCTGCTGGGTCCTGGCGCCACGTTCAACCCCGTGCAGGCCCCTCGCTCCACACCCGCCGGGACCTTCCCTTCACATCCCGGTTCCCAACGAGAGGAACTAGGGCTCAGAGAGGGTGAGTGACTTCCCAGAGTCACGCAGAACAGGGAACAGGGGCAGCTGGGGGTATGTTCCTTTTTTTCCTCTTTTAAACATTCCTTTTTTTATTTTTAGATTTTGGGTGAGCCTGAGACTCTAAATCTATTTTTTTAAATTCTTACAGCATTTTGGTAAAATGTACATAACCGAAAACTCACCGTTTTAACATACACAGTTGAGTGACAACTGTGTGTGTACGGTTTTAAGCCTGGGTGGTTCGGAAATCTGCGAGCTTTTCACAGGAAAAAAGAAGTTGGAAGGAGGCAGAAAGGAGAGAGAGTACGTGGGGCGGGGGGTGGCGGGAGACAGACAGACATAAGGGGGAAAAGACGGATACGGAGAGACAGGGGCGGGAAGAAAGACAGGCAGCAGAGACGGAAGGAGAGGAGAGAGCGCTAAAAAAGGAGGAAGAGAATGAGGGAAGAGGTGGATGCAACGAAACCAAAGCTGAGGCAGGCTGTGGGGCGAGGGGCTCCCAGAGCCCAGGCTTGGCTGGGGCTGCCGGACACTGGCCACCTGCAGGTCACCAGCAGTGGGCAGCCCCCTCCCTGGCCGGAACCCCGGACAGGCTCTCCACCCCAGAGGGTCCTGTACTATAAACAGGGGCCTGGGGACAGATAAGCTCCCGCCTGGCCTCAGGGGCACGCTGGGGGTGCCCCGGAGACCCCACGATCACCTCGCCCTCGGCATCTGGGCTACATCCTACCGCACCCCCTCCATGGTTATTCACCTGATAACACCAATCTCTTGTTTAAACTGAAAACAAGGGATCTCTGCGAAGGACACGTAGCAGCCTTATGAACAGAAACAGAACCACTTCCCACACACAGAGGCCCTCCGGCACTCACGATGGTCCAGGATTCTGGTTCCGTGCCAGGGAGGGCGCTCTTTGTCAACCAGGGGGCACAGCAGGTGCTGGGGTGCCCGTGCGCGCGTGTAAGAGCTCTAGCCCCCTCAGACCGCTCCCGGATGGAAACGGGAGACGGAGAGAAACCAGAAAAAGGAGTGCTCAGCGAGGATTCGGTGCACTTTCATTTGATAACCCAAAGTCAGACTGGGACATATGGTCAACCCTCGGGGAAATACTGATCCAGGGTGGATCCCAGAAGGGAAACTGAGGCCTGGGGGGGATGCCACGGCTGTGTGATGCCGTGGGTGGAGGCTGGGTGTGCTGGGGGTGACCAGGCGAGGGGGCCAGGCTCACCGGTGGCCTCATCCAGGCCCTCCTGCGTCACGTGGTCATTCTGGCTGACCCACTCGCCGTTACACTTGAAGTAGATCTGCGTGGCGGGGAAGGCGCGGCAGCGTAGCTCCACGGGCTTGTTCTTCACGATGTAGGCGTCCTGCGGCTCCTGCAGGAAGTGGGGCAGGGGCTCGGCCGGCGCTGAGGGGAAGGAGTCGGGGAGCACCTCGCTCCCAGAATCAGT
This sequence comes from Cryptoprocta ferox, assembly GCA_028646485.1. Classification (NCBI taxonomy): domain Eukaryota; kingdom Metazoa; phylum Chordata; class Mammalia; order Carnivora; family Eupleridae; genus Cryptoprocta; species Cryptoprocta ferox. Next base: position 29,456,406 of record CM053561.1, on the reverse strand, counting down.
GCCTGTGGAGGGAAGGCGGGCGTCGTGAGGCTGCAGGCTCCGAGGAGGGGTGGGCAGCTGGAGACTGGCCGGGACGCCCTCCGTGACCTCCCGGGGGCCTCAGTTTCCCCATCCCACCCGGCTCTTAAGAGCTATGATACTGTGTGAGTTGACTTCTTTACAGATGGAGCAGTCGGCGTGGCCCGGGATGCTGAAGCGATCGGTCCAGGTGAGGACACCCCCCTTGCCCTCCCCAGCGTCCCCTGCACTGGACCTCTGGAGCCTCCCTCCAGATCCCATGGTGATGTGGAGGGCTGGCGTGGGGGACTGTGCCCAGAGCACAAGCCAGCCCAGCGCTGCCCTGAAGCCACAGCTGCCCTTTGCAGCCAGCCAGGCTGATGGAAGCAGGGACACAAGCCTGGGCCCACAGAGGTGGCTGCACCAGGCCTGGGCTCCTTGGTGCTTGGCCCCGCCCGCTCCTCCAGGAAGCCCAAAGCAGGCAGCAGCATAGATGGGGAGACCCTCTTCCCAGCAGCCTGTACCCAGAGCCTCCCCTCCCCTGTCTCTGCCTCAGCAAAATCCACACCCTCCACCCTAACAACAGACAAGGAAACTTCAGTGCCTGGGAATGCACACAGGCTGTGCCCGCAGCAATGTCCCCCACCCAAAAGGGGCCAAATGGGCCCGCCTGCATCCCTGGAAAGAACAGGGAGGTGAGACAAACAGGAAGGGAGAGGGGCTGGCCACCACCAGCAGTGGGAGCAGGGCAAGCCAGGCCAGGCCAGGCTATTGGTTTGCAATCCACATAGGAAAACTGACTTTCCAACACCAAGTGCCAAATCGTCAGGTGGCTGGGACAAGCGGTGGGGGGCCGTCCTCCTCTTCTAAGCTCCAGAGGAAACCATGAATTAAGCCGCGGGGGTGTGCACCTGCCCAGCCCCTCTCAGCCAGCCATGGCCCTGCCACTGTCCTAGCTTGAGATGGGGGAGGGGGGGTCCCAGGGTCCCAAGAGGTGCAAGCGGTCCCTGGGATCAGTCACTTGTCTTCCAACCCAGGAGGCCACAATGGGATGTGCTCGGTACCACTAAGTCCCCCTATGGACAAAGGGGTCTGACATGCCCAAGCTGGGCCGTCCCGTGGCAGACCAGGCTGTCCCTGGCTGCCGGCTCTGGGTCCAGGGAGGGTGCAATTGTGTGTGTGTGTGTGTGTGTGTGTGTGTGTGTGATCTATGGGAACAAAGGGGAAAGCCTCAAGAAGCTCCATCCAGCATGTTCTGTGTGGCCCAAGGACAGAACCCCAACCTCATTACTTCATCTCTGAAGACGGCAGGAGGTAACACCCTCCCCTGGACTGTTTTCAGGACATGAGATAGACAGGCACGAGCACCTAGGAACGGCTTGGCGCACAGCAGGTACAAGTCGCGGCAAGAAAAAACGGGGCTGTGTTTTTAGTTAATTTCCTGGAACAACTCTGCAAGGTATTTAATATCAGTCCTCAGTTTATAGATGGGGAAACTGAGGCTCAGAGACATTAAACAAACTTGCAGGACCGTACAATTCCAAGAGCTCTCTCATTAAACGGTCAGCAAGACCCGAACTGCCCTTGACTCCAAGCTGAAGAAATTGAAGAGCATCCAAACGGGGCAGTGACTGACCTCGCTGGTCACAGGACCCCACAGGAGGCCTCCTGCTGAGTGCGCAGCCACCCCAGGAACAGCCCCGAGGATTCCGGGGCCTCTGCACCCACTTCCCTCTGCCAGGCAGGGAGACGCCTTGGTAGGTAAAGTCCCCAGGTTCTGGGAGCCTGAGCGGTTGACGGCGAGATGAAACAACGCCCAGGGAGCTGCTGGTCACTAGTCTCCAGCGGCCAGAGAGCAGGGTGCAGCCAAGAGGTCATGTGGGCAGCAGAGCCCCTGCAAGGCCCCACGCCCCCCCCCCCTGCTGCCGGCATCCCGCTCTGTCTCAGGCCCGACGGGTGAGCGGCAGGGTGCAGGCTTGAGATCAGACACCTCTGGGTCTGAAGCAGCCCTTCCTGACCTCAGGCACCCCATCTGTGAAATGGAGTACCAGCCCCCCCGGGGGGGGTGGCGGCCACCAGAGAAGGTGCACGGGAGCCCGCAGTGCAGGTGCATGTCAGCTCTGCGTCCCAGCCATGTGGCCCCCAGCCCCCAGGTGATGGCCGCCCTGGCTCTCTGCGGCACTGCGGGCTGTATTTACGACTTTGTTTTATAACCCTAATGCGGCTCATTTATAAAGCAGGCGCAGACGCGGCCGAGGAAAGTAAACATTAGACATCCATTAGTGCAGCAGGCCCCGAGTCTGGTGGCCCCCGGCCCCGCCCTCCCCACCCTGGGCCTCTTCTCCATCCTGGCACTCCTCTCTGGCCTTGGCAGGAAGAGGCCCGGGCATCCTCCTCGATGCCTCTCTGGCACGGCAGTGCGGGGTGGCTCTCATGCTTCCCCCTTGCGATGTCCCACCCTCCCAGGCATCCTGGATTCGGACGCTGCCGGGAGACAAGAACCAGGTCTGACCTGAGAATTCCTGCCCAGGTGGACCACCGGCAGACTATCTGCTTGCCAGGCACGTAGTAGGTGCTCAGTGAAAGCAAATGAGATAAAAGTGAGGTGGCGGGGTGCTGCCAGAGCCTGGGGAACAGCTAAGGTGGGCCCCGCCCTAATCAGTGGACACTCCTCCACCTTGGCCCTGGCTAGGGTCCTAGGGGCTGAGGACCACCTGAGCCTACCCAGTGGGGGCCGATCTGGAAGGAGAAGAGAAATGGAGGCTCAGGGTCCCCGGGTGCTAACTGTGCCCAATGCTCTCACAGGGCATTTCATATGACCTCACTGAGTCCCCACAACGATGCTGGCAGGGGTCCCTACACTTCTCTGGTCTTTAGTGTCTTAGTGATTTTTACCCCAAGATTCAAAAGAAATTCTTAATGGTTTATTAAGCAGTTAGCTCCGAACAACTTGTATATGTACGTGTGTGTGTGTGTGTCCTAACAACTCGGTAGCCGTTTGAAAAAATTATACACATACATCGAACGAAAAAAATAATATTTGTATCCCATTCCTGAACAGCCACAGTGACTTACTAATGGGCATGTGTGCGCCACTGGGGCTCCGCACAAGTTCTCATATCTTGGAATCGGACTGGACCCTCCACCCTCATTGTCTGTCTCAGAGTACTTCCAAATGCCCAAAGCCCACCTGTGCAAAGATGGGATGCCACGTAAAGGAAAAAAGTGCAATGTGATGATGAAATCATAAGCTATCTTGAGCTTATAGTTGTTATGATGTCTGACAGCAGTTTAGTATGTGTGTGTTTCCTCGAAGATGATTAATGTCCCACTGCACCCCTGTGAATGTGCTGCGGCACCCTGGGGTGCTTTGGCCCACAGTTTGGGAACCACAGCCCTATGCACCATTAGGCACTATTCTTATGCCCATACTACAGATGGAGAAACGGAGAGCAAGAGAGATGACGTAGCTGGCACAGAGCTATAGAGCTGGTAAGTAGCAGAGAGCTAGGGAGCAAATCCAGGCAGTCGGATACCTGAACCGGACTTCTGAATTGCAAGTGGCATTTGTTTCTACAAAATGTGCTTCAAATATTTCACCCAATTTACTTCCCGCAACCCCCAAGGTGAGGGTTATCTTCCCACTTTCCAGATGAAGACATGGGGCATCAAGGGACGCGCCTGAGGTCACCTGGTCAGGAGGAGGAAGGGCCATCTCTCTCTGACACCTGCCTCCCTGGTTTCGCTACTGCTCTCCCCTCAGCTCTGTCTTTACAGAGGAGACAAATGCCTAAGGAGAGTCCCCCGCGGAAGAGAGCTTGCCTCTGCCGGGTCAGATCCGGATCTGGATTTCCTGCTGGTGGGAAAACGTCCCACGTGAAGTGCGTCTTTCTAATAGCACAACTCATTTAAAATGCAACCTGCCTTTAGAGCCACATACGCGAATGGCCCAGCCGTCCCAAGACGAAGGGACGGAAGACGCATCGATGTAACCACACAGGCTGGAGAGGAACCACCCCCGAGGCCAGGAGCTCTGGGCTTGCACCCCAGCTGGGGACTGGCATTGCTCTCGGCCCCCATCTGTAAACCCAGGAAGCCCGTCGAGCCAATCTCACAAGCCCTACTCTGGTTCCATCACTTTGAGATTCGAAGACCCCTTACGTGGAATCTGTCAGCGGACGACGGTGTCCTACAGGGTAAATTTTTTCTTCATGAAGCAAATTTCCCTCCAGTGTGGTCACCTTGTTTTGCCACTGTTATTCCCTAGCTCAAAGGCCCAGCACGGACTGTGGTCATAAAGCACAGGGTGAGGGGAGCCTGGGGGCAGGAGGGAGGGAGGGAGGAGGAGGAACTATTTGCTGCTGGACTCCCAGCCGTGCCCGGGTCCTCCCACCCCAGGTCTCAGGTCAAGAGGACCAGCAGCACCTACAGGTGGGACCTCTTGTGGGTGCCATCCAAACCCTCACTTCCAATTTCCCCACAGCTGCCTGCATGAGGGCTCTTGTCAGCCAGTCTCACTTGGATGCTGCCTCACAGGGTTACTTCAAGGGCCATCTTGAACAACATCCCCCATCCACTCTATCCAACCTCGACTCACATACCTCCAGGGACGGGGAACTCACCACTGCTTTTCTCAGCCAGGTTCTCCTTTGAACAGACCTAACGGAAAAGTCCTCCTTGCTTTCGGCTGAAATTTGCTGTCTGGGGTCCCAACCCTCGCCACAAGTTCAACCTCTGAGGTTACGGCAAAACAGCGTGCTTCCTCTCCCGCACGAGAGCTTCCCAGCCTCTGGAGTGTGGAGCCGCCTGCCCTGGCCTTGTCGCCGTGCTTCCAAACATTCACGAGACACGGCTTGGCACCCCTCACCACCACGCTGGCTTCCCCATGGACGAGTTCCGTTTTGCTCACAACCCACCTAAAATGCGGGAAGGAGAGGTAACAAGGGTGGGGTCTGGCAGCGCCAAGGTTCCTTAGTTCTAGCAGCCGCTCTGGAGAGCGGGGAGCACACCACACCTTCGGAGTCCCCCTCCCACCCCCCGGTGTTCAGGACGGGGTAGCCAGGCCCTAGGAGGGGAAGGGAGCTGGCAGAACAGAGCCGGAGCCTGAGCCCAGTCTCCACCAGACCCATACCAGGGGCTGGGCCTGGGCTCCCACCCACAGGGAGGAAGTCAAGGCCATAGGCTTGTTCAAGGGGCTTCAGCATCTAAGCCACCGGAAGAAGCAGGAGCCAGGGCCTTGGAGGTGAAGGAAGCGGCTTCAGGACAAAAGGGAAGAAACTGTATTTCTCAGAGCTGCCCCTGAGAGGGGGGAGAGGCTAGACCCGGACGTTTAGAGATTTCTGAGTGGGAGACTACCACAGAGGGCTCCTGCCTGCCTTACGGTGACCCTGAGAGGAATGGGTTCAAATCCCCACTCTGCCACTGAGACCTTGGGAAGGTTGTTTCACCCCCTGGGGCCTCAGCTTCCCCACCCATATGAGGAAGGGGAGAAAAGGCAGAAGCATAGAAAGTCACAATCAGAGGGGCCTGGAGTCTTGCGTTCTATCAGCGCAGAGAAGGAAAGCGACGAATCAACATCACACAGCAAACCAATAGCCAAGCTGGATGAGAGTGCGGTTTCCGATTCGGGACTGCGGAGGGTAGACAGCACAGCCGGCGCAGGGGTGCGGGGAAACGCTTGGTCTCTGTATTTCCCCTGCCCGGGTTGGAAACTTATTACCATCCATCTCAGCCGGGTCGGCCTCGGGTCTGGCCCAGGGCGGAGACCTCAGCCTGAGGCTGCTGCGGTATGAGGGGCCTGGACACCCCCACCCACTCATTTTTGTCCCCAGGTGGGTGACAAGGCCGGCCCTGAGACCCCCTGGGCTCAGGACCAAGAGGCGGGCATCTTTAGCAGAGCAGGGCCGTGTGTCTCCAGGGCTGGCTGGCGTGAGGCGGTGCCCACACCGGTGGGGCAGGCCTGGGAGGCGAGAAGGGGAGCAGGCGGGAGGTGAGGGAGAGAGAAACACCCCACGCTGGGCACATTTATCATCAGCAATCAGTCTTTCTCTAGCCCCTGGACACAGGCTAATTCTCGCCAGACTTGACCTCCCACTGCATGGAAAATCTCTTCCATTCACTGTGAGGCTGATGTGCTCAGTGGGGAGTGGGGAGAGTGGGGGGGACGGAGCCCACTTATTATTATGTTTTAAAAACACATAAACCCCCCGTGGAAGGACCCCTCCCTGGACACAAAGCCCTCCTTCCATCTGGCCCTGGCTTCTAGCGGCTGTGGGGTTCAGCCTGGGGCCCCCCTCAGCGGCGGTTACAATGGCCGTTACTGATGACAAATGGGGGATGGCGGGCTGGGGGGACGCTGAGCCGCTTCTAACAAAGGAGGCCCCTTGCACAGCCCTTTTCCCATACCGTCTGTAGACCTGCCTGTGCCCGTGACATCACTTCCGGTGCTGGCCACAGGAAGTGGCCTCACGGAGATGGTCGGCCGTGGCAGGAGCTTGCGTCCTGAAGTGGGGGGTGTCTGGCTGATGCTGAGAAATGTCTCCCCTGGAAGGACTCAGGGGCAAGTGGAGGAGCCGATGGGAGGCAGGAGATGAGGCCCCAGGGTAGCCACAGAATCCTGGAGTGGAGCCTAGGCCCGTTTTACTGGGGGCCGCACTCCTTACAAAGTCGGGGGGGACACTAGGGTTGCTGGCCTCAGGCTCCCAGTGGTCCCTGGGGAGGCCGTATCCCACACTCAAGGGTCCAGGCCCTCCCTCCCCCTTTCCTTCAGTCCCTGGGCTCCCTCAGCCTGGGTGTCTCTAGGGCTTATTTTGGGGTCCCCTTTCCAAGCCCCAGGCCCCAGGGTGTCACTATGCCTGGAGGCTTGGGCCCTCAGAAGGGGGCATTTCGCTTCCCCCTCTTCTCTCAGACAACGGGCTCAAAGCCCTCTCTCATCCATCACCTTCCAGAGAATAACCTTCTACCAGCACACAACGTGGTAACAAATGTCACCAGGACGACGATCCGGCGAAGTAGGCGTTCCATTTCACAGATGAGGAGCCTGACGCTCAAGGACATGAATGAAAAGACGCGCTCGGACTCCTAGCTACCGAGAAACCCAAGGCTCGTCTTGGTTAAACCACAGGCCTCCTTTGGCGCCCAAGGCCCCTGAGGGATTAGCAGGGGGCAGCTGTTTCCCTGTCCATTTCGCAGAGGAGCAAATGGAGGCTCGCCAGAGTTTACCAGCTTGGCTGGAAGGGAAGAGGGTCTTGGCTTCCTAACCCCAGCACCTGGCCTCCTGTCTCCATGCGCCTGACAAGTCCTAGGCTTGTTCTGGGTGCCCCGGCCACACAGAGATGCATCCCAGCCCGGTGCAGCCCCCAAGACATACCCTCAGACATGCGTACTCACACCGGCAGACACACCAGGCCCCGTGCACGTCCCAGTCCACTGCCCCCTCTCCCCTGGATGCCCAGGGAGCCCCAACTGAGCTGGGACAGTGACTCCTGTCTTCGGGCCGTTTGTGTCCATGCTCTAAGGCCATGGCGGTGGCCCTGGCCTGGTGGGGAACCCTCCCGCCTCCGTTCAGAGCTGGGATCGGGGGAGCCTGCGCTGCACTTTCAGCCTCCACCAAACGCCCAGCGGCTCGAGTCCTATCTCGGGAGGCCTCCCTTTCTCCCCTCAGCGTCCCGCCCGTGTTGCGGATGGACCTGGATGCTGCTGGATAAACCTTCTAGATGTGCCTCAACCACATGGCCGCCCCCGCCACCTGCTTCGGTCTCCAAGCCCATGCGCTCCCGCTCAGACCGCCTCACTGTGCTCCCGTCTTCCCCCTTCCCCCTCAAATCCACTCTCCTCACAGCAGCCGGAACCATCTTATGAGACAGAAATAGACTCCTCTCCTGCCTACATCCTCCGATGGCTTCCATTTGCACCTGGGATGAAGTCCTACCCCTCAGTGAGCCCTCCGACTTCAGATGCTCACCTATCGTCACGGTGCTCCAAGCCACCCATGCCTGTGTTTCCTGCCCCTTGAACATGGCTCCTTTATTCCCACCACAGGGCCTTTGCAGTTGTCTCCTTCTGGAATGCACGCGCCTCGCCAGCCCATCTCACTACGCTTCCAGGGCGACCCTCTGTCACAGAGACCTCAGTGCCGCCTGCCCCTTCCCAGCGAGGCCTTCCCTGACCGCCCCATGTACACTGATCATCCTCTGCTCCCCCCGGCGCCAGCGCGCATTGTCTGGGGGTTTACGGTTGTTTTGTTTGTTTGTCTGTTTTTCTTGACAGTGTTCGTCTCTCTCTGGAATACGTTCTTCCTGTATTCGATTGTTTGCTGTCTGTGTCTGGACAGGTCTGCTCTCTGGAACGCAAGCTCCTGGAGAACCTGGAAATCCTGTTTGCTTGTTTAGCTGGGCCTCCTGGGACGCAGGACCTTCTCCAACACCGGGGTGGCAGGTGGAGGTGGGAGGGAGTGGGCCAGAGGACATGCGCACAGGTTGGGTGGCCCGAGCCATGGGAAGCGGCCCCTTGGGAAACTATGCTATGCTGTAGGATGCCGCTAACCTCAGGGACCATCTAATTCTTGTCCTCTAGAATGGAGATCAGAGAGGGTGTGGCCTGGGCTCAAAATCACACAGCACCTGAGCAGCAGAGCCAGTAGAAAAACTGGACTCTAGACTCCCAGGGGACGAGGAGGGACTTTATTTAAAAAATCCTCCTTCGGGGCGCCTGGGTGGCTCAGTCGGCATAGCATCCAACTCTTGATTTCAGCTCAGGTCATGGTCTTACACTTTGTGAGACTGAGCCCCTCATCGGGCTCCATGTTGTCAGCCTGGGATTCTCTCTCTCTCTCTCTCTCTCTCTCTCTGCCCCTCCCCTGCTCTCGTGCACTCTCTCTCTTAAAATAAATAAATGAGCATTAAAACAAATCCTCCTTTTCCTTACAATGAAAAATTTTTTTCTTGGCCTTTTTGGATTATAATTTTGTAAGAAACAAGAATGAAAATAAAAACAACCCATTCTCACCCCCAGTTTACCAGAGTGGACACGGGACATCGGTCCTCTCGGACTTTTTTACACACGGCACATATTTTGTTACTTAATGAGGTGTCCCCATAAACAGCTGCATAGTCTGTTCCCCTTGCAAGGCTGTTAACTGAGGACTTTGAAACCGCTCTAAACCTCCAGCGAAACGCACAAGGCATCTCTCTGGCGCTCAGCACAGTCCCACACGTCGCGTCACGGGCGCAGGCCCGCTGGCCTGACTGCCCCTGGCACGGCTTCCCGGGAGGCCGGAGAAGCCGCAGGATGCGGATGAGGAGCTGGTGCGGGGAGCCACTGGGCACCGACGGCAGGTTGGCTCTGCGTTTGGGTGCCGGGCAGAAGGATGCCCAGCACTGTGTCCCCGTCTTCCGGATTTCAAAAAGCTCATGGGGACGGCCTCTGGCCCTGGCGCTGCCTGACGGGCAAGGTGTCTGCACGCTGTCCTGGAAAGCCCAGAGTCAGGCCTGTTCTTGGGAGCCCCCCGAGGCACGAATTTCCCCTGCCTCCCCAGGCTCGTGCTCTAGGGCTGAACCACCCCTCCTCGCAGAGGGGACATAATGCCGACACACCGCAAAGTGGAAAATCGGCTACGATCCTTGCCCGCTGCCGTCGGCACTGCCACCACGCCCGGCCAGACCCTGCCCCAGTGCTGGCCGTGGGCCACCTGCCAGGCACCGGGGAGGCGCAGCTCAGACCCTGGGCCACGGGCCCTTAGACCTGCGTCGAAGCCCTTCACGTCCAGACAGGAGCAATGACTTGTCCGAGGGCAAACGGCCAGTCAGTGGCTACAGCAGCCCTTGTATCTTGGCATCACGTTCACACAAGGAGAACCAAGGCAGGGGCAGAGAGAAAGGGGCGCAGACTCTGGCCTTTGCCAATCTGCGAAATGGGGCATGGGACAAAGGAGGCGCGATGAACAGAGGTGGAGGCAGAGTCAACGGGGAGAGGGACAGAGGAAGAGAGATCTGAGAGCGCCAGCGGCCGAGGGTGCGAGGAGCAGCGCGGGGGCTTCTCCGGGACTGGAACCCACCTGGGTTTGCACTCAGGCCCCGAGAGCAAGGGAAGAAGGTGGCCATCCATCACCGGTCTCCGTCCACACTCCTGCTCTGCCTCTCCCACGTGGCCAGGACCGGGCTAAGGTTCCGTGGCCCCAGGGAGGGCAGACCTTGCAGACTCAGGCTCCCAGAGGTGGGAGTCACCGGGCTCGGGTCACATAGCAGGTTGGAAGCAAAGCTGGCCAGGAACGGGGGCATCCTGGCACTCAGCCCAGCGCTCTTGCCCTTGCCTCCCGCTGGTTCCACCGGCGGAGAAGACCCTGGCCCTGGGCCTGGGTGAACAGCTGAGCTGTCAGGCGTGGGGAGACAGGTGGGCCAAGCCAAGGGGAAGTCCCAGATGGCTGCTCAGGTTTACCTCGAGGGGGACAGGGTGGTGGGCGGGGACTTACCCCCACTCTTTCATTCATTCATCAACCATCCTCACCTCCCTTTGATGACACCTGTGGGAGGGCCTTGGAGAGCAATGGCCAAGCTTCAGTCCCAGCCAGGAGAAGCTCACAGCAAAAGTTCAAGGTTAAGGATCCAACATCTTGACTCAGACTCCCACCCAGTCTGCCTCCAGCCTAGCCCCACAGCCATGCGACGGCCCTTCTGCCTGCTGACCCACCATCAGTGCAGAGACGAATCTGCGGCTGTGTCTGAAGCTCCCTCCTTCTCAGTCAGGCAGCCAAGCCCACCTCCTCCAGGAAGGATGCTTTGACTACTTCCACCTTGACTGCCGTAGGGATTTCTCATTCTCCAGGCCCCTATAATCCCTCGTATTTTTCTTGGGCTGAAACACATGGCACTGTCATTGGCTCGTGAAGCAACCTTGGGTAAGCCGCTTCCCTCTGGGCCTCAATCTTGCCTTCTGGGAAATGGGGCCACTTTTACTTGCTTCACACACACACACACACACACACACCCAGGGTGGTTGGGAATATCAAGGTCCCAAGCGTGAAACTATTTTGCCAGGTGGGCAGCCCAAAGCTCTGGCTAATTTTTATCATTGGGTTCTGCAGGAAGAAATGGGGATGTGCCTTCCCGGGGCCTGTCAGGGTCACTGGCTGACGGCTTGACCAATAGCTCTAGGTTTTTTCTCTGGGTTCGAGGTGCCCGCCAGCCACTCCACTCACCGCCCACCCTACCCCAGCCTCCCTGCCGCCGCCCCGGCCCACTCGCTGGTGACCCACTCAGTGACGACACAGAGCTGCAAAAGGCTGATGCAAGCTGGAAGGAGGGAATGAAACAGACTCGCGTGGGGCGGGTGGAGCTCCACCCCCGGCCCCGCGGGACTCCCAGCCCTGCTCCTGCCTGCTTGTTTGTACCTGCTGATGTAATCCCTGGGCCTCCTTGGCTCAGGGCTCGGCCTGCTCACCTTGACCTCTGAGCTGGAGCCGGAAGAAGGGTGAGAGGGCAGGTGTCCGGCCCGTGCACTGAGTCACAGAGCTCTTCTCCAGGGAAGGGCAGGTGGGCCCCAGGGAGGGCAGAAGGGAGGAAAGAGCCTAGAACACAGTATGAAGAAGAGCAGGACCTGGGTCAACCCCAGCTTTGCCACCGCGTCACTTCAGGGGAGATGTCCCGTGGCTCTGAGCCCTCAATGTGCCCTCAACGTGCCACTCTCGCGTGGATTTCTCCCAGCGGGTAAGGACGTCTGAGAGGGGAAAGGAGAAAGGGGAGAAGCGTGGCTCTGTGGAAGGAAAACACCAGAAGAGTCCTGATCCTGTCACCAGCTCACCGCATGACTAGGCCGCCTGCCTCACCTTCTGGGGCCTTGGCTTATCTGTAAAATGGACACAATCTCCTGAACAACTGTGCTCACTTCACAGAGATAGCTGGGGCCAGGGGTGTGAGAGTGTGACACCACACTAAAGCATGTGGGTGGCTCAGGGGACCTGGGGGACAACTGTGGGAGGGTTCTCACCAGCAGCCTGGAGGTGGGGCTGTGCTTTCTTCCCACCTGCCCGGCCCCAGGAGCCTCCTCATAGGGAGGAAGGCATGGAAGAGGAGCCCAGGGCTCCCCAGGGCCCTCCAAGGAGCCACGGAGGTGGTGAGGACCAGCGCCAAGACACTCTCCTGGAAACCGCAGGGTGCCTGTGTGCAGCTGAGGGCCCCGACCCCGTGAGCCCCGGGTCTGGAGGTCGCCCTGACTCCAGACTAATTCTCACACCTGGTTTCCCTGGAGGAGAAAGGGGAGGAGAAAAGAGCCTCATGCGGTTCATGCGTCTCTTGGATGAACACTGAAGGCTCCTGAAAGACAGGGAACCAGCCCGGTGGGGAGGGGGTGTCTATGTCAGCCACCCTCGGCCCCGGGGCAGCGCGGGGACCTTCGGCTCTGCGAGGCTGCTTCGGAGGGAGGGCTGCACTCCAGGGGGATTCGGGGGCTGCCCTGGCCACACAGGTCCACCTTTCCCTCTACGATGGCCTTGAGTCATAGCGGGTCCCAGGGGTAACCAACAACAGCTGCTGTGTACAGGCCAGCCCGTTCCCAGACACCGCACGGAGCACTGGACTCACATCACCCAACTGAATACTCCCAACAATCTTTGAGGCAGTCCGATCCCCCGTACCCAGGACACTGGGGTACAGAGAGGCTAGGTAACTTGCCCAAGGTCACAGAGCAGGGTCGTTAGCACTTCAGTCTGGATCGCACTGATTCTACACCCCTACGCCCTACCTATTCACCTCTATGCCAGTCGTTCTCAAACTGCGGCATGCACTGGGGTCACCTGGAAGCTCGTAACTCCCAGTGCACGGTGGCCTTCCTCCTTCTCCCCCGCCTGGTCCCCCCTCAGCAGGTCTGAGGTGGGACATTTCTAACAAGTGACATGTGCATTTCTAACAAGTTCCCAGGTGCCGCCGCTGGTTCACTATGCTCTCTTGATTCCCAACAGAAATATAAAACACCTAGCACACATAACAGTGCTTAACCGAGTCAGCTCCCTTTCCCTGAGCTTCTGTGATTCCGCTGGAGACGTCTCAAAAGGAGGAGGACTCACAGGGCAGCATGGTGCCGGTGTGTGGCAGTAAGAATGACAGCCGTCACCTGCACCTGCGTTCTCGTACATTACTGCTTAGCCTCTCTGGGCCTCAGTGTCCTTATCTGCAAAATGGGAGTGAGGTTATTTCCAGGAAGGAGTAAACACATTACACACCAGATGGCTGAGTAGTGCTGGACACACATCACAAGATTTATTGAGAATAAGCTGCATTACTGTTTTTATTATTACCATTGTCACTATCTTTCCAACAACGCTGAGAGGTCGCTGTGATAGCCACCCCCACGGTTTACCCGAAGTGTCTCAGGTAAGGAACTTGCCCAAGTCACCAAGCGGCAGAGGAAAGATGCTAAGCCAGGGATGGGAGCCCAGTGGTTAAGACCTGTCCCCCACAAGCAGAGAGATGCCTACTCTGGCCATTTCCTCCACAAAGGATAGAGAGCTGTTGTCTTATTTATGTTTCCTGCACTTCCTTCTAGATTCCCCCCGCCCCCGCCCCCACCACTCAGCCCAGGGCACAACAGTGTCACTGCTGAAGGGAGAATGTCTCTAATAGGGAACCAGAGCTATATCGGCCACCACACTGGATGACCTTGGCCAGCCAGACCCCTTCCCTCCCCGTCTGTCCATCTGTCCCCTGGCCTGCTCCTCCTTACTGGGCACTCCCGAGGTGTACGGGATGGCTCGGCATTGGCTAGTCCAGCCCCTGGGAGAGAGGTCGGTCAGGTGCTTGTCCTGAGACCCCCCCTGTACCCCGTGTCCTCTGGGATCTCAAATTCAAAACAACAGACGCTGCAGGTTGCCCTTGATGTAAAGGTTTCGTAGGTGTCTAATTTTAGCTGAGAAACACTCGGCATTTTCCCAGCCGCTGTCACTGCCGCACTCAGTGCTCGGACAAATGGCCTTGCTTTTCCTCCCCGATTGTTCTCGGCTGGGGGGCTAGGGGCAGACTCCAGCTCAGGACAATTGCCTTTGTGTCTGCTTCCGGGTGGCTCTTAATAACTCAGCAAAGAGAATGGGACTGCCTGGAGTTCTCAGCCGGGGCCTCCCTACCCCCATCCTGGCTGCGGGGCGTCCCAAGATGTGGTATTTCAATAGGATTTGCTGGTCACAGCCTCCTCAAATACCCAGGGGTGGTGGCAGGGAAGGAGGGCTTGCAGCCTGCAGGGGCCCCCCAGCGGACAGATGAGGATGCCGAGGCCCAGAGAGGGTGGGACTGGCCTAAGGTCACACAGCACTCTGGCAGAGCTGGGCCAGGACTGTACGTCCACAATCACGGCCCAGCCCTCTGCACCACATGTAGGAGAAATTCCGCCGCGTCTAGGCTTCCAACTAGTGCAGGGACACCTTGGAGCAGAAGACCCCAGCCTCCAGGCCTCCATGCTTCTGGCCTCCAGTGAAGACACCTGGAATGCTGCGTCATCACCCCACCGCCCCTCACCTGGCTGAGTCCTTCTGCCTTCAAGTCTCACCTGAAAGGTCACCTCGTCAGAGAGCCCGGCCCTGCCTGCCCTTCCCAGCTGCACCGGGGCCCTGGCTCTTCCCCTAGTCTTTCTTTTCCTTATTGCCCTCAGCACCTTTTCAAGTTACATACTCATCGGTGCACTTCCTTGCTTTAAGGCCCAAGTCTCCACCAGATCCTCGTGCCGGGGGGGGGGGGGGGGGGCAGGCGCCTGGTGGCAGTCACAGCATTTAACTACCTGTGGGGGCTCTGGGCCAGGGTCCTCGAGCTCCTGCTATGCCAAGTGAGGCTGGGGAAAGGTCCCAGGAGAGTGAATGGGGCAACTGGGGACACTCAAGCCGCAACGCGGTGGCTGTTGGCCACCCCGTGTGGACATACTCGGATGTTTTCAGCAGCAAGATGTCCTTACTGGCGCTTTCTGTCCGAACACCATCCCCGGCTGAGTGGCACACGTGTGCCTACTGCTGACTCCCAGCGCCAGCGTGGCACACAGTAGATGATTAATAAATGCTTTTTGCATGAATGGATGAGCCTCCTGGGCTCCCCCGGGTCCTCTTCTCCCTGAGGAAGAGGCCTCCGTTCAACCTATGCCCCACCTTCGCATGAATGGCTCTGGAAGCATGAGAAATGAGGAGCCTTGGGGAACGCCCCAGGGCCCCACCCCGGAGAGAGCGGTTTGCTGGCCTTGCAGCCCCCAGCTCTGGCTGGCCCCCACCACTCCAGCCGGCCCCCACCACTCCAGCCGGGACCTGGCATGCTATAATTAGAGTCCCCCTTCCAGGCTCCGGTAATGACGGGTGTCGGGAGCCAGCCCTAATTACAGCCTGGTTAAAACGAACGGGAGCCGCCTCCAAGCCAAATTACAAAGTCTGCAGCCGGACTCCCTCCTGCCCTGCTCCCTTTTTATAGGGCTGGTTAGAGGGAGGGACCGGGGAGTTTACGGAGAAGCCAGCTCAGGCCGGGGCTATGGTTTCGGCACCGCAGAGCGCGGCGGAGAGCCGAAAGTCTGGGCCTGGATGCTTTGAAACTGCCCTTGAACCTCTCCCGCCCCACCCTCATCAAAATTCCCATCCATAGCCCAGGTCAAGAATGGGCAAAGACACCGGCTCTCCTGAGCCTTTCAGGAGCACCCCTATCTTGGGGCCAAGCACTCTGCACGCACAGTTGTAGTCCCCGGGCACGGACACCATCACCCCTACTTCACCAACCACGGTTCGGTACCTGACTTGTCCCGAATCCCACAGCCAGTAAAAAGGAAACCCCCAGGGCTCAGCCAGGTGCACGCAGGGAGAAGGTTCTGGAACACAGGCACACTCCATCTTGCACACAGTGGGGCACAAGAAAGGGCTCAGTAACCCTGAGAACAATGAGTTTTGGGAGTCAAGGCCTGAGAGGCTCAGTGAAGGCCTTCTGTCCCTTTCGGAGATAGAGAAATTGTGACCAATTTCCACTGGTATCTCAGGATCCAGAGGCAGTGCCAGGATGTGGGAGGCCTTGTCAGCCAAGCCGCAGAATCTCAGGATGGTAGAGAATATGAGGGTCCTAGAGAAAACCTAGTTCATGTGCAAATACACACCAGCATGGCCAATCCCGAGGCTGGGGCAGACATTACTAATCAATCACCAATCTCCACCTCCCCGGAGAGGGCTGCAGACTCCTCAATACAGGACTATACCCAGTCACACCAATCGAATAATGAAAAAAAGATTCCACTGTCCCTGACTGGAACTGTCCCCACTCGCCCCAACTTAACCCAAGGGGAAAACAGGGCCCAGAGAGTCGGGGAGGGGAGGGACTTGTCCCAGTAATGGAGTGGCTCTAACTCAATGACCAGCCTCCATGAGTGCACACTGGCCACTCTCACTGCACCCTCAGCCCAGTCCCGACTCTGGGCTTCCAGTGTGGGAAAGACTTTAGAGACCCAAGCTCACCCCTGCCCCTACCCCTGCAGCACTGACCTGACCGGCCAGTGTGCTGCCCTGACCTAAGGCGGCTTTCGTAAGGGACTGCGGAGGAACCGGCTTGCTCACCCGTGGAGGTGTCCCGGTGAGCCGGTGACAACCTCTCCACAGGGCCCCGAGCTGCCAGCACACCCCTTTCCTGGGCCTCTTGACTGGGCTCTCCTCCCAGCCCGAAAAGTTGGCTCCAGCCACCCACTGCCCACTCACCACAATTGGTCTGTGGTGACTCAGTCTTCTGGTTACCCCCCTCCCCGCCCCATACCCGCCATTCTCCTGCCCCTGGCATCCCCCGCTCTAACAAGCCTCTTCAATAGTGCCTTTGATCCAGCCTCTCCGGACAAGGAGAGCCTGCTGCCTGCAGCAAAGGGTGTGGGAGACAGAGGTGGGTCTGGGGGCACGGTACCCTGAAAGGACAGGCACAACTCTGAGGTCCTCACTTTCAGGGGACTCCCCCAGCCTCACCAGGATGACCAAAGGCCCGGACCCTAGAGGCCCTCCAGGGGAGGTGAGAAAGCTGCTGAGGTTTCTGGGAGGGGCCTGCCTCTCCCAGCACTGCCAGGCCTGGACTGGAGGGCATTTTCAAAAGGACACTTTAATTAGGGAACAGGGCGGCCAGCCAGCGGGATTATAGGCCACACCCGGTACCATCAGAGGCCTCTAAACTCCCAGGCCCAGCCTGCCTCTTTTGCCTCCACCTACTGCCATCTCCTCCCTGGGGTTGTGAGGAAGGGGGGTGGGGGCCCTGAGCACCCCTGCTTGCTGCCCCCACGGTGGGGCCCCTGGAAAGAAACGCTGGATGTCTCAGGTGTGCTTGCTCGGGCCGAGTTCTGGATCTCAGGCGTGGAAACACAAGCGCTGGAGACAGTTGGCAGAAGCAGAGAAGCCACCCTCTGGGCAGGAGGCGGGAGTAGTTCTGGGCCACTCCTGTGCTGGGCCACGAAAGGGAGTGGGCCCTAGGGCCTCCACCCTTGACCCTGTGTGCCCCCCACCTCTCTCCACCTCAAGGGGCAATGACGAAGGTTCGTCTCCTAGAGGCTCTGGCTCGGACCCAGACCGTGCTCTTCCAGGCACAGTGTTCCCACATCCAAGACGGGCAGATTGGGAGCTGCCCGGGGCTGTCTGCCCCTAAATGTCAGGACTGGGGCGGGGGGCGTAGGCTGAGAGGCACTGTGCCCACAGGTCTTCTCTGTGCTCTAAGTTCTCCTCTATATAAGATGGGGAGACGCACACGAATCTCCCAGGCCCGTCGTCGTCCAGCTAAACAGTCACGTATGTAAAAGTAATCAGCACGGAGTCTGGCCGGAGTGCTTACGAAACTCAGGCTGCACTTGCTTAAGTCCAAGTCCTGCTCACACATTACCAGGCTGTGTGGCCCTGGGCAAACCACTTCACGTCTCTGAGCCTGAGTTTCTTAATCTTCCGACGGGGTGAACCGTAGGTTCTTCTTGGAGATGTGAAAGTGCTTTCTAACTGGTAAAGGGCTGTCCACGGCTAAGATTGGCCATGATTCTTTTTCTAATGAACAGCTAACCTAACCCTCCCTCCACCCCGCCCACGAGGTGAGGCTAGGCCATTTCTATCCCAGCTTCCCACTCTCAGGCTCAGCCTCTCTCTCGTCAGTTGCCAGCGGGCTCTCGGACAGGTAGGTGACTGCGGGTCCTCGGACAGGGAGGGGGAAGAGGGGCTCTGGATGTTTAGTTCTCCGGGGAAGAAGTCTTTACCCACTGGTGAATCCTCTGCTCAGCTGGGCACCAACCGCAAGAGAAAAGACAATGCTGGGGCAGGGTGGGGACAAGGGTGGGGACCTGAGTGACCATGGGAGCACATGGGCATGGGTGGGAGCACATGGGCTTGGGCAAAGCTCATCCTTGCTTCTTCCAGCCCTTTCTCTGAGGGAACTGTACAGGTTCCTTGGGATGCCCCTTGGATGTGACCTTGGGTTAAGTCCCTTCCTCTCTCCGGACGTTCTTCTTCTATAAGGACACTCCCCAAGGACATGGTTTGTCCTGCTGCTCTCAGATGCTCGGAATAGAGGATTCTGGGAAAGGCACCAAGGAAGCCAGCCCCTCCACATGGCTCAGTGACAAGCCAGGTGCCCTGGGGGCCCCAGGGCTGGGCCTGAAGGGATGTGGGGTGGCCTCTGGACACTCAAGAAGAAGCAAGAGTGGGTGAAGCGCGAGGACCCCCTGATGTGCAAGCCCTCACTTCCCATCCTGCACGTGGCCAGCAGGCGGTCAGAGACCAGCACAAGGCAATGCATGGATTCCTCTAGCCGCGACCAGGAGGTGGGAGCCCCGTCTGGAGCTGAGGGCACCCACGTCTCACCAGGAGGGTGAGAGCCCTTGCTCTCAGTGGAAAGAGCCCCAGTGCCCCGGGGAGAATCCTGGCTTCTACAGCTGTGGGATTGTAGGCAAGTGATTTTCTCCCATTGGGCCTTGATTTCTATACCTGGAAAATGGAGCTGTGAGGAGCCCCGGCTTGGAGGAATGAGCCTGACTGCATTTGTGGAACGCTGAGTCCAGTTCCTGGACTGAGACGTTCACCAACCGTGCCGGGTCACCGCAGTGCCGTCGCTGGCCACGTCGCTCTAAGTCTCTGGGCCCCTGTGCTGCATCTGTGAAGTGGGTACCAGGATGTCGCCCTCCTGGAAGAGGCCGCACGTACGACAGTCACAGGCCTGGTGCACAGCAGGCACGCTGGGCATCTGCGGGAGCCCCCGAGGCTGGGTGGCCTGGCAGAGCTCCCCACACACCTGGCCACAGCCCGCCCCAGCTCCAGGGAGGGAACGGAGCCTCGCCTCTGCCCTACAACAGCCATAGGTTTGCTCCCTCCTTCTGGCTGTCAGGCCCCAGACGCCGCTGGGTCCCCAGCCAGAGGCAATACCTCCCACACCCACACAGCACCTCTGCGAGGCACCTGGCGTGCAGAGGCGGGAGCTCACTGCCCAATCCGGGATGGCTTCCAGCCTGGGAGCCCGGTGCGGTGGCCTTGATTCTGCCCATTGCACAGATGGAACGCATCGCCCACGTGCGAGCCACCTACATGACTCGTCTGGGTGGCCTGAAGGGGGAAGGGGTCCCAGAGAGACACAGCGGTCCTTAGACACCTGATATGAAGCCGGCGGCAACTCCACTCAGGCTTCCCCTCAACCCAAACTCCCTAGTTCACCATCTGTTCGGTAGGTGGGCAGAATGGTCCCACTTAACAGATAAGGAAACAGAGGCTCAGAGAGGTTGAATGGCATGCCTGGCTCAGCAGCTCTTGTCTTCCAACTACAAGGCCAGACACACTGGCTGGGGGGGGGCGGGGCGCTAGTGGAGAGGAGCAAGGCGGGATCTAGAGGTGCAGTTGACTCTGCTCCCACTTGTCCCTTAGTGCTCGGCAAAGGACCTCGGGGAGCACCTGCTAATTAACAGAGGGGATCCATCGAGGCGTAGCTTTCCAGGGTCCCTCCTTAACCTGTCCTTGCCAGATGGTCTATACTAGCTGCTGGACCCCTTCCCTTCCTGCTCCTGGGACTGTCCCAATTTTCCTCCTTAGTATACTTCCTTCATCCCGTGCCCCTCCCTCTCCCTGGACCGGACCACCCTCCCCCACATTCCACACTCTCTGCTTCGTCTCATACTCTGTGCCTTTTTTACGGCCTTCCTTTCCATACTCCTGGGCTCCACACTAGCTAGTGTGTTCTTGTGACATCCCAGGGAGGCAGGGGACCTGGGCTCTCCTCTCAGCTCAGTCATCAACTGCTGTGTGACCTTGAACAAGTCCCTGACCCTCTCTGGGCCTCTGCTTGCTCATCTGTCATGGAGGGGTTAGGTGAGAAGTTCTGATGTTCTATGAATATCAAACCCCCCACCAAAGGTTCAGGCTGGTGTGCTGGTGGACATCTGGGACCGCGGGCTCCTGGCTCACCTCTTGGCTCCCCACCGGGGCCCTGGAGAAGCTGGTCCAGGGACTGGGCTGCCAGGCGGTGCCATCCTCTGCAGCTCTTCGTCCCTGCCTGAGCTCCATCTGTTTTCTCGGAGCCTTCCGTGTGCCCCTGTCTCTGGCCTCTGCTCGACTTCCCTCTGCTCCCTATCCCGTCCTCACCCCCAGGCAAAGCTGGCTGCCCCCGTCACTGGAGCCAAGTCCTGGCAGAATTATTTCCCTCTGCGCTGGGCTCCCATTAGTCAGTAAGTACACCGGGACTGGGCAGGGCGCTGGGGGACTAGGCGGCCATAAATCACCATGGCTGTCTCTCCTAGCCTGGCTGCCGACAGCCTAGGAGCTGTGCTGGCTCAGCTGAGTCTCCTTTCCTGGAGGAGCTGGGGCCAGGGCTGGAGAGGCTGTGTGAGCGGCCGTGGTGCAGGGTGTGGCAGGCACACGGCCACTTACCCTGTCACCTCTGGGGTAAGACGCTGTGACAGCACCTCAGCTCCCTATGGAGTGCTGCCTGGTCATCATCATTCAGGGAAGGGGACATGGTAGGGACCTTGGCAAGTCATTGGGACTCAAAGTTTCAGTTTCCTGGTCTTTAAAATGGTGTGATCACACACCAACTCACAGAGAGCGTGGGAAGGCTGCCTGAGGTCCACCCCCACCCCGCGCTGGTCACACACACACACACACACACACACACACATGCACAGAATGCCAAAGACTATAACTCAGCGAACAGTCCCGTCTTCCCCTGTAGGAGGGGCAGGTGGCCTGTCTGCCGACGTGTAAGGTTGCGTCTTTTACGCTAGACCTTCCCTCTCGCAGCTGGGCGGGGACAGGTCTGCTTGGGATCCACACTTTCCACAGGTGAAACAAATGAAGCAGTGCTTCGAGAGTCAGACCATCTGGAAAGGGTGAGGACTCAGCCCGGCTGGTGGAACACAGAAGTTTCTGGCACCTTCGGCGAACCACGTTTGGCTGAGAAAATTAAATGAGATCACAGGGGCGAGATTAAAAGAGCAAATTGCTCTAAAGGGCTTCCGCTCATTCCAGATCTCACTGCAGACGGATGGCGCTAATTGCCGACGAGGAGGGACCCGCTTAGTAAAGCAGGTCCCTAGGGGCCCCCAGTGCTTCTGAGGCAGGGCCAGGGACAATTCATGTCCCCGTGCCCCCTAACGAGGGGCACCTGGTGAGGTCTGGCAGTGTGCGATGTCTGCAAAACTACTTTTCTGGCATCTTCGGAGAATGACAACTTGGGGACACCTCTTGCTCCGAATCCACAAAGCTCTGTGGCCACATGGGTCAAGGACGGCATGGCATGTCTTCTCTCGAATCCCACTTCTGGGAAGCTCTCCCGAACGGCTCAAGCCAGCTGTGTGCGTGGAGATGTTCACGGCAGTGCTATTTACCGGGGCAACATGCCCAACGGTGGGGGAACTGGCTGCGTAAATGAAAGTATATCCCCAGCGCGGAGGTGGGGACAGTGCTAAGTATTTATGTGACCACATGGGAAACGCTGGTGCAATCAGGTCAAGTGAGGAGACCAGGTGTGAAATGAAGTGCTCACTTTGATTTCACCATAAAACGAACGGGGATGCCTGAGCCTGGAAGGAAACACAGGGACATGCAAGCACTGGCTGGTTCTAGGGGGCGAGGGTGGGGTTATGAACATTTCTTTTTCAGACACTTGCTCCCCCTTATCTTGCCTATTATGGGGCAAGATGGCAACATTATCTGGACTGTATACGCCAGCAAGCGAACAAACAAATGCATCTTGGACCCAGTATGTCTGGGTCCAGACGAGGAGAGGGCTGGAGCCTGGTCTCTCAAAGAGCCTTCCGGATTCTCAGTAACTCTCAGGCTGCTGTTCTGAAAGCCTAGCAAACAGTCTCGGCTCATGGAGTGTGAGCGGCCTCGGGGCGGGAGTTGTGGGGGCCAGAGGCCATCCCCCCTGCTCTGTGCACCTGTTGCCCCAGGAAGGCCTCTCTGGAGACGTCCCATTGTTCTCTGGCCAGGAGGAAGGTGGGGGGCAGGGAGAATGGCTGGTTCCAAAGCCAGGAAATAAATCTCCACAACCCAGCCTCTCCATTCAGGCCGGCTTATTGATGGGGACCCAGGGGGCCTGGGGAGGGCTAGTCACCTTCCCAGGATGCGTGAGAAAACTTCCCTGTGCTGGGCCCATGGCGTCTTATAGACTCTGGGGGCCCATCCTGGAGGCTTCCTCTCTGGCTATTTCCTGGCGCTGCCATCCCCACGCCGCCACCGCAGCCGGACGCCAGGCGCCCACAGTCCCGGGGTCAGCATGCAGCCCTCCTCTTTCCCCACAGCCCACGGGGACTCGAGCCTTGGGGTGGGCAGGGTGATCTCCATGGGTCTTATCGGATCCGATAGTCTGTGAAGGGAAAAGAATCCCATCAGCTCCCCTAGGACAACCCCCCCCCCCCATGCTAGGTGTAGAGAGCCATGGACATTTGCATGCAATTTACATTAATTTGATAACCACCTGCTATAGTGGAAAGAGCACTGAACCAAAAGTCGGAAACCTTGGAGTCCAGTCCTAACAATGCCACCAACTCAATGTGACCTTGAGCAGATTTCTGGGGACTGCACTGCTGGTCTGTGAGCGGACATGATACAGTGAGCAAGAAGGACACACGTCTCTCCCAGTCTGTGACCCCACCTGTGACAGGTGCTCCCTGAAGGCCTCCTGGGAGGCATTCCTGAGACAGCTGCTCCAGCCTCCAGGGCGCCCTTGCACCCCCAGGCTGCGGGAGGTGGGGGGTCCCTCAGGAGGGCTCACAGCTCCCCTGCTCCTCCTCCCCTCAGTGGCCCTAGGGCAAGCCCAGCTTCTGACACCCTGCAAATGTTGTGAACCAGGTGCAGGGAGCCTGGCAGGGGCCTAGGGAAAGGGAGGCAAAGCCCAGGCTGTCCAGGGATTGAGTGGACTCAGCACACACACACACTCACACACACTCACAGACACACACGTACCACTCCCCCCAACACACACTCTGGCCTGGACCAAACAGCAGCCCTCCTGACAGCACCAGGCCTTGTCTGCGAGGTATCACCTGGGCAATGGAAAAGGGGCCGCTGGCAAGCAGGCCTCACCTCTGGAAAGTGCCATTGCCGCTCCTTGCATCAGGACCTCTGGGGCGTGGTGCCAGGGGAAAGGCCAAAGCTCAGGGAACGGGCTACTCCACGCCTGGGCCTTGGCCTTGCGGAGTGGGGTGGCTAGGACGGCCTTGCTGGGGGGGTGGGGGTGGAGCACTTCTGATCCTCAGTGCTGGGGAGGGCTAGGCCTCTGGGATCCCCCGAGCCCACAGCCGAAGAGGAGTAGGGTGTAGGGGAGGAGTCGGGGTCTGAGCTGCAGAGGCAAAGAGCTAAGAGGGAGAGGGTGGGAAAGCCCTTAGACCCCAGGACCCTGGAGCCTGTGCTCTATCTCTTCTGGATCCCGGAGTTCTCCAGGAAAAGCCCTCATCTCCCCAACCCCCACCCTTCTTCCCTGCCTGCCCTCTACTCCTCTGGGGAGACCAGACTGCCAGGGTCTGACTTCGGCTCTGGTCGCCTCTGGAATGTTCTCTAATGCCTCCAATGCCTTCACTCTCCCCAGAGTTCACAAGAGCTGTCTAGGGAGGCAAGTCCCCATGAAGGACTCTGGCCTGGGACAGGTCACTTCACGTCTCCGAGGCTGTTTCCTCCACTCCAAATAGGAGAGAGGATGGCAAGCTCCTGCGTGATTTAACCAAGCTAAATGGGGGTGATTTAAGCAAGCTCGGCACCGAGCCTGGCACACGATAAAATAGTAACAGCTAGCGGCTGTCATTAGCAAGCCTCAGTTTCCTTTTCTGTACAATGTAATACAAGTCCTGCCTTCACAGGGTGATGGAGATTAGAAAGAGATTGGGGGTGGGGGGGCGCGTGCCTGGGTGGCTCAGTCGGTTAAGCATCTGACTTCGGCTCAGGTCATGATCTCATGGTTCGTGAGTTTGAACCCCGCGTCTGGCCCTGCACTGGTGGTGCAGAGCCTGCTTGGGATCCTCCCCCTCTCCCTCTCCCCCTCTCTGCCCCTTCCCCACCTGCATGCTCTACATACATACATAAGAGAGATGAGAGATATGATGCATGCCATAAACACGCGGAGGGCATGAGGCCGTGCGCTCTGGGACTGATGCCTGGCCCCTGGGAGGCACAGGTCAAGCCTGCCCCACCCTAGTATAGAGCCACAAAAGGGAGCCACGTACTGTGGCCACGTGCTCTGTCACGACTTCTGCTGCCCCAGGCCCAAAGTCATCCCATTTGACGGGTGAAAAAACAGAGGCCCAGAGAGGGCAACAGACCGGCCCACAGCGACAGCACACAGCGAGTGAGCAACTCAGAAGGGACCAGACCCGGAAAGATAAAACTCAAGACTCAGGTACCACTGAAGAGAGCACTGCTTCTCCTTTTCTTTGTTTTAAAGTACAGACACTTGGCAAAATATCATAACATATACAATACTTATTTTAACCCAGATCACAAGTCACTTTTTTTTTTAATTTTTTAAGACGTTTTTATTTATTTTTGAGAGAGAGAAAGACAGCGTGAGCAGGGGAGGGGCAGAGAGAGAGGGAGACACAGAATCTGAAGACACGCTCCAGGCTCTGAGCTGTCAGCACAGAGCCCGACGCAGGGCTCGAACCCACGAACCATGAGATCATGACCTGAGCCGAAGTCGGACACTGAACCGACTGAGCCACCCAGTTGCCCCGACAAGTCACTTTTTTTGTTGAGGAGGGGAAAAAAAGCACTCACTTCATGTACTTACAAAACTCAGTACATCTCCCTTCATTTACTTAGAAAAGCGGCACTCTGCTGCTTCCAGGGTCCCAGAAAAGGACAGTCAGTCTGACAGCAAATGAAATGACAGGCTTTAAATATACATCCCCACCCAGCCTGTGGATTTTTTTCAGAGGAAAAAAAAAAGGCTTACAGAAAAATAAACATCATCTTCACTTCTTCCCCACCGAGCCCCAGTGCATGCAGACAGAAGACCCCCCTCCCCCCAGCACAGCAGTTCTTTCTTGGTTCATTCATCCCTCCGTCCGCCCGGGACTGTGTGGCAGGGGGTCCCGATGGAGACAGAGCTCAAGGTCTCCTTAGGGGCAGCACTCTGCAACTGAAATCACTTTGTCTGCAGGCACGTGCAAAACATTTGAGAGACGGCATTTCGAAGCAAACTTATTAAAGTGCAGGCCACCTTCGTGACCCACCAGCCCAAGACAGTCTCATCTCCCATCATGGGGCAAATGGAAAATTGCTCTCGCAGATGGGGAGGTGTGTTCTGTGGCCTGTGAGTCCCAAGTCCAGGGCAGCTGCCAGAAGAAAATCCAATTTGCCTTTAAATGCCATTTACAGAGCGTTCCTAGCACACCGACCACCTACGGTATTAAAGGGTAAGAGGTAAAAGTTTAAAAGTTTAAAGGCAGCACGAAGACTAACAAGGATGGCAGCTACAGGGAGCAGACTCAGACATATCACCAGGGCGTCTGCCCATGTTCCACGGACCAGCTGAGCAAGGACGAGGTTTGCCAGGGGAGAAGGCAAAGTAGAGAGAGTGTGTGTGTGTGTGTGTGTTTGTATATATTTGGGAGCACGTGTGTGTGAGACTGTGAGTACTGTTAAGCACAAGTGAAAATTGAATGTACTGGGACAACTGTCTTCTTTACTTTGACTATCTTAGCAGGAGCCAGGATTTTAGAATCATCCACCCAAGCGATGGAACAGCCTCTGATGGAGTAACCCTCTCTGGGTCCTCAATCCAGATCAGTATAATTAGAAGACTGAAATCAAGCCCAGACAACAATACCCTGGCGTGAGGCGGAGCCCGTAACAGACATCACTAGCTGCTTACGGCACTCTTTCCAGCTGAGCCCGATCTTAGTCTCAGAATCAGCAGAGCTCCTGGAAGTCACTACTGCTTGGTCAGGGTTGGCTGGTAAGAGGAAGCCTATGTGTCATCCTTGAACTTGATGGTCTCTGGAGTTTCTTCCACCCCTAGCGTGCTCTAAGTATTCCCCTCCACAGTTTCTGCTACATCTACACCTAGATCCCCCTAGAATCCGTGGGGGACAGAGAAGTAGGTTCTGCCCTATGTTGTTGTGCTGGGAGTCAGGAGGGGGATACACCTTCGTGAAACGACGAGACAGTGGTAACAAGACTGTGACTGAGCCCTGGAATGGATGGCGAATACCTGCCTGGCCTCAGTGCCACCAACTCCAACCCCGTGCCCATAGCAGACATTCCTGACACTACCTTTACAAACGAGGCCAGATGTGGCCTGAGAATTCCTCTGAACATAACAGATCAGGTGGTCACCCTCTGGCTTTCAAAACAGCCATCGGAGATGAACTGTTTTTGCCACTGCTACCCTACATTTTGAGGTACAGGCTACAGGACTAGGGAGGCTGGGGTTACCAGGGAAGGCTTCCTGGGAGAGGCAAGAATAGGCTACAGGACTAGGGAGGCCAGAGTTATCAGGGAAGGCTTCCTGGGAGAGGCAGGAATTCCCGGGAGAGGCTGGGACTTGGGAAGCACCCAAACACCCAAGCCAAACCAGACAGAGGAGGAAGAGAGAGGCCAAGGCCGGGAGAAAGGTCATGGGGGGAATTCCCAGGAGGATGGGGGAGCACACCGCCTAAGGCAGGGAGCATCCTGTTTGGATAAAGCAGCTGGAAGGTCAGGATTGTCCTGGGGGCCAAGGCAAAGGGGCTCTGGTGTCTGACCCACTGGCACTGCCCCCACACTAAAAGCCTTCTGGGAACAGGAGCTGGGAGCTGGGACCCTTACGATGTAGGAGGCCTTCAGCAGCCGGGAGACCCAGGCCCAGTGCCCCTGCCCTGCTCAGGAGTGGGAGAGTGCTCGTGCCATGGGTGCCTCCTGAGGGGGCAGGAGATGGACACCTGTGGCCCACACATTTTCCACCTGGCTCCCACAGGCTGTTCTCCTGAGCCTGCACGTGTGCTCAGGGAAGAGAACCATATCCCCACCCCATCCCCGGGAGCAGGACAACAGTCTGAGTCCCAGAGTAGGAATAGAGAAATCTGGGCTCCAAAAGGCCCCTCGAGCACCGGGATACATGGCCAGTACCCCGTGAGGGACTTTTCTGGGGGGCTCTCTAAGTGCTACCCTGTGACCTAAGAGGCAGTCTTGGTTTTCCCTCTGTATAAGGGGGTTGCTCCCACCGACTGGAGGCTGCAATGCACACAGGGCCACCTGCCCCCCACCTCCTTGTGCTTTGGGGGCCGTAGGGGACAAGTGGGGAGTGATGGGAGGGAGGGACCGTGCTGGGGGCTCTCCTAGAGTTAGGGACGACAGCTGGGAAGCCACATCCTCCAGGACAGTTCTGGAGCCAAAGCGGCTTGCCTGGAAAGCATGTTCTCAGCACGGGGCCGCAAGGTACGTCCCCACAGGGCTAGGGCCCCATCTCAGCTGACGAGCTTGGGAACACAACACTCACCCGCAGGGACATTGTTTTGTCCCTACTGTCCCCGCCCCCTGGAAAGCCCCCAACCCTTGCAAGCTGGCATGTGGACAGCTGGGCCAGCATTGGAGGGGCAGCAGGGAGCTGGCAATCCCTAATGGGTTCCCCTTGGCAGCCTAGCTGTCAGGGCAAAGGGCTCAGTCTGTCATGCCCAGGCTGTAAGGCTCTGTTGCCAAGACTGGGTAGGCAGGGGCAGCCCAGTCTCTACCAGAGACTCAGAGAAGGATTCTGCAGCTGGTGTTGTCCTGTGGTGTGTGAGTGGGGTGGAGAGGTGGCCATGATCTTGGTCTCGTGTGTGTGTGTGTGTGTGTGTGTGTGTGTGTTCAACCCTGGGCTCTGTTAGGCACCCACGTGGGGCTGCCCAACAGGGACAGAAAACTAGGGCACAGAACGATCCACCTGCATGCCATCTGGACCCCACCCACCTCTGTGCCAGAAGGAGCTATGCCGGGGACCCCCCGGCCAGGCGACGCAAATACAAACATACGTGTACACCATTGCCCGTAGGAATAAGGAAGGGTGGACGGCGGGGATGGAGACTGTAGGCCAACAAGGCACATCTTGCTATGTGAGTGTGTGTGTGTGTGTGTGTGTGTGTGTAACCTGTGTCCTCTGCCTCGGTGTATGCGCACATAAGTGGGTGCACATCAGTGTCCACTGTTGAGTTCAGGCATCCTCTCCCATGTGCACACATGAACCCGTGCACGGGGCTGTGTAAAATCTACATGTGTAGGAGCCGCTTTTAAAACAAAGACCTTGGGCTGCAAAGGAAAATGAGGAGATTCCTAAGAACATCAAGTGCAGCAGATACTAGCCGGTCTACTGGGGGCTGTTACGCTAACCGCGTGTCCATTCTGCCTAATACATAAATTACTAATGTAAATTAAAGGATAATTGAAGCCCTTTAGGCCCAAATATTTAAATTATTTAACAGGCAGCAGGGAATGGGAGAAAAAGGAAGAGCTGAGTTTAACACCCAGAGGAAAAAAAGTGCCAACTCAGGGGAAGGAGGAGAGGGCGGGCCTCCCACCGGCCCCTCCCCTCCTGGATGAGGGTGAGGACGCACAGGTCCCTAGAGGAACCTGGGCAAGCAGAGGGCCTTCTCCTGCTCCAGGACTGTTCTCTCCACACTGTCTGTACTGCCTCCCTCCTTCCCTGCCTTCCTCCTCTCCCTCTGGAGCCTTCCAGGGCATTCCTGCTTGGGTACGTGCTGCTGAGGCCACAGGCAAGGCCGTCTGCCCGGGAGGGTGGGGGAGCCTGACTGTCTCCTGCTCAGACACTGTGCCACCAGGAGATGAGAGCTGGTCCAGGGGCTGGGGCCCTCCGACAGGTCCCCAGGGTGAAGCTGGCATCTCCTTCCCCGAGGTTTCACACACTGGCAGGGCAGCACTAAAAGAGGGTCTTTGGGGGGGTTCACGAGTGCACCCCTTATTACACAGAGGAGGAAGATAAAGGCACACAGGAGGAGGGAGGGAATCAGCACCTCCCCAAAGGCAGATGTGACATTCCCCGTCCTTTCTCCTATCCCCTGAGGCCTGGAGAGGGTCTCCTGGACACAGGTAGCACCCCAAATCACTGGGGAGACTTACCTCCCTGGCACCGGACCCCAGGGCAAACCAAAGAAAGCACGTCTTTCCTAAGGTGCTCCGTCTGAGGTCTGCAACTCGCTGCCCGTTTCTCATAGACCCGAACGCACAGAATCCCCCACCATGCGCAGGTTCCAGTTTGAGGAGTATGGTCATTGCTCACACCCTTGCCAGGGCCTGGTGGGCTGGGGGTGCAGAGATGGGAGAGGAAGACCCAGTCTCAGGTCAGCAGTGCACAGGGTCAGGTCTGGGGAACTCAGAGGGGGAGGCCCCTGGCTGCCAGTGCCCATCTGGGAGCTCATTCAAGAGTAGAGCCCTTGGCGGGAGAGGAAGAAACAAGTCAGACCCGTCCATTCACGTCTCCTCTCCAGCACGTCCCCAGGCTGGGGTGGTGGGGGCCTGCTCGAGTGGCTGGCCGGATGGAACAATGCCTTCTCCATGGGCCCCGACCCTTCCTTCAGGCCCAGCTCCAGAGACACCTGCTCCAAGAAGCCCACCCTGATGCTCTGGGGATGTGTGCACCACAGCCCGGGCCGCTGACAGCTCTGTGCGACCTCTTTGTAAACTATCCTTTATTGTCTTAAGGAACCACTGACAAACAGCTAGTGCTCAATACATGCTCAGTGACAAGCTTCCTGGACAGCCCTGCTGGGCCCAGACATGCCTCTGGTGGACGATCAGGGCCACTGACTTTCTGATTTGATTCGTGCTGGAGTCTGGGGATGGACGGGGCTGGCCGTGCTGGCGCCTGTGTCCTGTGAGCCACAGGGGTATGATGCACCCATCCGTCCATCCGTCCGTCCGTCCATCCATCCACCCATCCACCCACCCATGCACTCGTCCCTCCCTCCCTCTCTCCTCTCCATCTACTCACTCACCTGACCATTTACCCACTGACAACTGATGTTTAACATGTACCTACTCTGACACATGATTTGGTCACCTTCTACGGTGGAGGAGCCAGAGTGCCAGCAAGGGCGGTCCTCCCCTGGGCCCCACCTCCTCAGGGAGGGCTCCCCTATCATCCTGAGCTCCATCCCATTAGGGACTCACCTCGTGCCCTGGGATCCATCCCTCTACAAGGAACCTCTGGGGGCCTCTCATCCTGGGTTCTCCCCCTTGCTTGGGCCTCTCCTCGTCCTCACTCCCTCAGAACCTCACCTCTCTAAGCCTGTAGCCCCCCTCCCTGCAACCCCATCTTGTCCAGGAAGGGACTCATGTCGGCTCCATCTTTGCTCGAGGGGCAGACTTTGACAGCTGGTGGTCTCCTCTGGGGCTGAATTTTTCCTCAACCTTCCGAAGGCAGGAATCTTGTTTCCCCCAGTTAAGCCACCAGCTACCTGCAGTTGAGCCCAAGCGTAGGTCCCAGCCTCTCGGGGCATCCGCCGCCTCCACCCCAAGCCACGCAGGCCACACCTTCCGCAAACCGTCGCTGCGAGATGGAGTGAAGGGGAGACAGAAACACCGGGCACAAGTAGGACTGGACAGTTTATGGAGCAATCACAGGTCTCCCATGAGGCAAGCAGAGATCTACAATCTTAGGTGGCAGGACTGCAAGCTGGGGCATGTAGAGGCAAGAGAACACAAATGCTGGGTACCGTGCTAAGGAGCCCAGATCAGCTGGGGATGGAGGGAGCCAGGGCCAAGCTCTGGAGGGCACAGGGGGTGGGTAGGGACCAATAGGAATCCAAGAAGCAGACAGCAGGGATGGCCTAGCCCTCTTTACCAAGCTGCGTGGCCATGCTACTGGCTGCCAGGGGTGGGATGACATCCTCAAGACCAATTTGCCCCCTCAGCTCCCCTCCCAGCGGTCAGTTGGGCTGCAGCTCTCTCTTCCCCCAGCCCACCCAGATGGGCAGTTCAGGCTCTAAGCGCTGGGGGCTCAGGGCTTCCTAGTCTATACCACTAGCCCCTACCTGGGTTCTCCTGATGGCTGGGCCCCCATGATACCTGAGTCAGCTCCTATTACCCAACAACAAGAGAGCTGAGCCCAGACTAGCACTTCTCAAACCTGAAGTTGGTATGCATCACCTTGGATCTTGCTGGAATGTAGACTGTGATTCGGGAGGTCTGGGGTAGGGCTGAGACTTCACACTCTTAACAAGCTCGCAGGTGATGCTGGTCTGGGGACCCCACTTTGAGTAGCAAAGCCCTAAGGGGCTCCCTGCTCTGAGCCCCAGCTTCCCTACACTTTTCAGAAATACCCAGCCTCAGCTTCCCAGAGAGCCAGCGTCACGGAGAGGGGACACGTCATGTAGAATAAAAAGAAATCTTTTCAAAAGTGGTCCCCGAGGGTGGGGGGAGCAGAGGTCAGCGAGAAGAGAGCCTGGGGACAATAGTGAATAGAGCTGGGATTATTTCCTGAACTCTGACTCGTCGTGGGAACGGGGTTATGAAAAGCTTTTCTTAAAATGGTTATTATTTAGTGGGCTGTCCAAAATAAACACACGCACGCACTGCACGGAGCCAGGCAGGAAGTGAGAAACATCTGGGAGACATCTGGCTGCCGGAGAACTGGAAAGCGGGTTGGGGGGGGCGGGCAGAGAGAGCTGGAGATGGACTGTGTGCCGTGATCGCCCACAGATGCGCACTGCCACGCCAGCAGGACATGGGGCACGCGTGCACACACATGCACACTCTCTCCCCCTCTTCTCTCTCTCTCTCGGAGCAGCAGTTCCAGTGACCTGCAGAGTCCTTGCCCACAGCGGGTCTGGAGAACATAGGTTCTCGGAAGCGGACATCCTTGCTCTCAGCATCCGCCTTCCCCCCTCCGTCTTCTCCTCCTCCTGGATGTTATTATATTTATGACTCGTCTCTCTACGCAAGCTGAGTGTTTTCCTTCCACCTGCTCCCTGGTTATCCTAGAAAAGCAGCCGAGGGAGCGAGCGAGAGACCTGGAGGAGGCATCCGGAGAGCCGGGGGCCCTCCTGCTTTGCCCTGAACAAGGGCATGACCGAGGCCGAGTCTGGAGGCTCCTCTAAGTCTCAGTCTACTCCCCTGAAAAATGAGATGTGATCCTGCTGCCTGGCTCACTGAAGACAGAACCCTAGAGAATGTTCATCCAACGGATATTTGCTGCAAGCCTTCTGCAGTGCCAGAA
Organism: Cryptoprocta ferox; assembly: GCA_028646485.1. Classification (NCBI taxonomy): domain Eukaryota; kingdom Metazoa; phylum Chordata; class Mammalia; order Carnivora; family Eupleridae; genus Cryptoprocta; species Cryptoprocta ferox. Next base: position 29,423,800 of record CM053561.1, on the reverse strand, counting down.
AACTGCTGGGTGCTTGCTGGGTGTCCTGTTAAGAGACTATGATTCAAACTTCGGCATCCAGGCGCTGTCATAATGCCTGCCTGGCCCCGGGGCGGGGAGCCACCCTCTCCCTGCAGGCTGGAAATCACAGACTCCCGCCAGGGCACCAGAACATCCCTTACCACTTCTGTACAGGGAGTGATGTGTGAAGGACACTTGAAGGGCAGGGACCCCGCATCATACAATTCCGTGTCCCCAGAATTGTCTGACCCAGGGCAAATGAATGGGGGTTGGGAAAAGGGCATGGCCTCTGGAGACAGACAAACCTGGGTACAGATCTTGGTGCTGCTGCACACGAGCTGTGTGGCCTCTGGCTGGTTGCTTCCCCTCTCTGGGCCTCGGTGCCCTCAACTACAAAATGGGGAGAACGACGCTCAGCTTAAGTAGCACGGCATGCCAGGCCCTTTACATGGTGTCTGCTGCTCGGTTAGCACTCGATGCATTGTCACTATTACGAGGCAAGGGGGAGATTTTAAGATTTTAAGAGCGGCTGCCACTGTATGTGACCCCCAGTGCCGCAGCTGCGATTTCCTTCTATGTTTAGAGGGCCTCCTTGAGACACGCAGACAGACTTCCGGCCCTCCCTGGCCTCTCTGGTCCCCCTGCCCTGGCCATTCAGGTGGGGTGGGGTGGGGAGTGGCATCTGAGGAGCCCCTCTGGCGAGGAGAGAAGGGACTAACCCCCGGTGGACACTTATGCTGTACTAGACCCACAATGGATGGCACATTCCCAGAACCTCCGGAGCTGTGCCATCCAACACGGCTGCCACTAGCTGTTTAATCTTTAATTAATTAAAATGAAAAATTCAGTTCCTTAGTTGCATAGCCACATTTCCAGTGCTCAACAGCCACATGCAGCTAATGCTACCATAGTGGACAGTGCAGGCAGGGAGCACGCCGGCGCTGCAGGAACACCTCTGGGTAGCCTCCTGGAGCACTGGGCCGTGGGTGAGCATTTCACTAGGAGCCAGCGACTCCCGGGGAAGTCTCATCTCATCGTTCCGTGACTCCAGGCCAGCCTCACATCCTCTCTGGGCTGTAATCTCATCAGAGGTGGTGTGCGAGATAATAGGGCACGGGCCTGGGCTGTTATTAGCCCCATTGTTAGAGGTTTATTATTAAGATTAGCCTGGCCTTAACCCACTCGAATGGCCCAGGAGCACCATTATGATCCCGTGTCCTTGAGCGGCACTTACAGGCTTGGGGCCTCGACGTGGGCCATGGTAATGGGAGGCTCCTTCCAGCTCTGACAGCCTGTGATTTAAAGATACAGATCTCCTGGAGCACTACCAGGCTGACAGGAAGGCAAGCTTCGTATCTTGGTGCCCGTTACTACCGTTCAAGTCCAGCCCATGCTCCTAGGGACAAAGCTAAAAACACCTGCTGGCCCCTTTCCCCTGCCTGTCTTCCCCCTACTCAGCTAATACATGGCTACCTGGGCAGCGCTCCGCGTGGCGGAGAACAGCAAGGGCATTCCCAAGGGCAGCCCTCGGCCCTGGGGCTCACATGCTTGCTGTGGCCTCTGCCCCATTCCTTGAACAGACTAGGGCCACTAGAGCCAGCAGCATGGGGTCTGGAGGTGTGCGGCCAGAGTGTGAAACCCCAGCCGGGCACCCGGCTGCTCTGGAAGCTGGGGACAGAATTCCTGCCTAAAGAGGCTTTCAGGATGAATGGGGTCGATGCATGTAGAGTGCGTGGAACAGCTCCTCGTAGACACGGAGGCTCGCTCCTGTGATGACTAACTCAGAAATATCAAGCCCCAGTGCAAGAAAAGCAGGGAATCATGGACTCCCAGGCTGTTACATGAAAAGAAGCTTAGCGGGCCATCCTGAATTCCCCTCCAGGCAGGAATCCCCACCAAAGTTGTCTTTGGCTCTTGGGGACTGGCACTAGGAGACTGCCTCCTCTTACTTCTAAGGGCCATCAAAGGAACTTTCTTCTGAGTTCTCAGCCACAGGCGTTCTCAGGCTAGACAGGATGGCCAGAAATATCAAATATGCCTTCCGCTTGCCTTTGCCCCCATCGTCCCCCAGGCCTCCTAGAAACGAGACCATGTAGTTTAGGAGGAGGAATGGTGGGGGTGGGGCAGATGGGAGGGGAGAAATGCGGTGGGTATCTGCTTGGGTCAGACAGAAGGCAGGCATCTGCTGGGCAGGGAGGCGATCATTGCTGCTGGCCTCTGCTTGCCGTGACCCTAACAGGAAGCAATGCGTGGGGCCCTTGGGAGGCTAGAGTCAGAGGAAGCAGAGAGCAGGGTGAGGGATCAAGCTGGCCCTTCCAAGCCTCACCACCCACAATCTCCATGCAGGCCCTGCGCCCACACTGGAGCCTACCGGAGGCAGGCCACACGTAGGGCCTCCGTGGCTGGGACCAGTGGCCATGCCCTGGGAGCCTTCCTTTCTCACTGGGGAGATTTGGGCCCTGGCAAAAGGGGAAGTTACGGCTCTGCGGGTTATGTTAGCAGAGGAGCTGTAGCGGGGCCAGCAGGTGGAAGCCAGAGGAGGCAGATTTAGGCTTGACCGACAGCTGCCCAAGTTGTTCAAAAACAGAGCAGGCCACGTGGCGGGAGAGCAATAGTGGCACTCAGGGGTGTGGAGCAGAGGTTGGCACGCAAGAAGCGTGGCTTACAATCTCTGGGGCTGTTTCGGAGGCAGAGCTTTTTGGCAGAGAGGAGAAACCACAGCAGAGGGGTGGAGAGTAGAGCAGGGTTTGAGTTGGCATCCAATGCGCCACCCTCCCGCTCCAGCCTGAGGCTCCTGCAGCCCGCTGTGCCCGCCTCCAAGCACCCCACATAAGACACCTGCTTATTTCCCCTCAAGGCCAGCTTGAGGGGAAGCAGACAGCTCCCTGAGGGCAGGCCCAGGGGTTTACATGTACAGGGTGCACGTGGAGCAGTGGGATAGAACCTATGAAGCTGACCTGAGAAATCGGGGCTTCAGACTCACCCCGGAACCCTCCGGTACTGGCTATCAATCATGGCCCACCCAGGAAGAGCCACCTGCCCACTGCCCACCTGGGGACCTCTCTGCTCTTGTACTGCTGAATGGAGAACGGGGCGGGTGGGGTCAGGGTGGCGGGGCTGGTTGTCTTGACTGGGCTGCTCTTCCAACTTCCCAGCCCTGGGCTGCACTTCTCGGCGATCCTCCAACCTCCCAAGAGGAAGGTACTGCTGGGAAGGGAGAAACGCGGCCCCAGGTGAAGCAATCTGCCCAGCGACACATGTGGGGAGCTGCTGGCTGCTCAGCACGATGAGAAACCCCAGCCCACCCCCCAGCCGTCCCTTTCCCCACCCACCCTACAAATGAGATGGCCACTGTCAGCCTCACTCACCCCTTGTGCCTGAGCCCTCCTGCTGCTTCAGGAGCCCCTTCCCCATTGGCAGGTTCTCCCTGGGGGAGGTCTCTGTGGACCTCACATCCTGAAGATGTTGCCTCTTCCCAGGGCTGCTGCTAAAACTCACCCCACTACCCGCAAAGTTATCTGCTGCCTTATAAACCCCAGACTGCGAGTGGTCTGTGAGGTGAGAGATAGTGATAGGTCAGCCTCTCCTGGGTCAGAGCCCCACACCTCTCCCCCCCTCCCCCACCCAGGGACAGAAGGCAGGTTTATGGTGGCTGGAGGACAGGCCACTCAAACCTGAACCCACTGTCTCCCCTACCATCCACCATCCACCATCCACCATCCACCATCCACCATCCACCATCCAGGGCAGCTCAGCAGCAAGGAAGTTAGCCAGGAGTTATCAGGCCTCAGTTTCTAAGTCTGAGCCCAGCAGGCCCAGCAGGAGACTGTAGATGCAGTGGGAGGGGGACAGAACTCATGGAGCAAGGTCAAGGCAAGTGGGGAGGACGGAGGACAAGAGTGAGTGTGAGGAGCAAAGCCTGCAGTCGATGGAAGCCTCGGGAAGCCGCCCAGGAACAGGGCCTCCCCGGGCCATAGCCAAGCCTGCCAGGCAGTATCCTGGCTGTCATGTCCCCCACGGGAGCAGCAGGCCCCTTCCAGAACGGTCGACCCCTGCGGGCCGTGAGGAATCCGCTCCTGCGGCTCCAAATAGCTGGGAGAGACTGGTGTTTCCACCTGGGGGAGGGCTACCAGTCTGCCTTATTTTTAATGATCACACACCTATTTATTTATTTCGTCGCTGAACGGCCCCCCGATTTCTGCCTCAGGGAGTTACAAGCAGTCAGGCTATTTGTGGGGGAGTTTAATGAGGCGACACAGAAGCCGCCTTCTCTCCCACCCACTGTGGGAAGACGGAGAAGGCCCCTCTGTCCCCAATTACCTGCCCGGTGGGGCTGCTCCCACTTCATTCATCCTCCCCCAGCTCAGGTTACCTGTCCCTCCTCCTCTGACCCACCCAGCTCACCCCAAATGAGGGAAATGGACAGGTGTTTATTGTTTTTAATTGCCTTCAGGGAAGCATTAAGCATTTCTTAAGACAGAAAAAAGAACTTGAGGAGCCCTAATAAAGACCATTCCTGCTCCCGATAAACCTGTCCCTTCCCGACCCGAGAGAGGCCGCCAGCTGAGAATGGAGGCACCGACCCGGTGACAGATGCTGTGTGTGCCTTGCACGTAGTACCAGCTAGCACGGGATCCCTGCTATCAGCTTTACTGATGGGAGACCTGGGGCCCCCAGAGGTAAAGGAATCACCCAAGGCCCTATGGACAGTGAGAGGTAGAACTGAGTTTTGAATCCAGGCTCGCAAACTCCAGAGACCCCTAACCACGGAGTGCTACCTCCCCTCTCAACATACTGTCAATTAAACTTCATGACAACAGGTGCTGTGGGAGTAGATCAATCCTGATTCCATTTTGAGGTTGAAGAAGAGTGTCAGATGGGCTAACGCGTCCAAGGACACATGGCTAAGGAGTGGAAAAGGTGGCGACGGATGCCTTCTGTTGCCAGAGCTGGTCCACGTGAGCACAAGTCTTGGGGACCAAGAGGGGGGGTCCTTGGGCAATGTGTCCACAAAGCGCCATGGCTCTCAAAGCCCCCAAGGCCAGGTCCTGGCTCCTTGGCCTCTGCCATTGACTGCACACCTACCCTCGGCTCCTAGGGGCCCTCCGCCCCGGGCAGGCCCATTTGCCCACTCATCTCCACTTTCCCCCCAAGCTGTAGTCCCGGAGTCTCACCCACACCCCTGCCTCCTCCAGGAAGCCTTCCTCCATCCCAGTCATGGAGTCCCTCCACCTCTGAGCTAGAGAAAATGTGAGCTCTTTCTTCACAGGCATCTGTCTTCTCCCTGTGACTGCAATTTTCTGAACTCCTTGGGGCACGCTCTGGGTCTCCGGAGGCCAAGCACAGAGAAGGGAATTAGAAATAATGGGGGCTTCGCTGTTCTCAGGAGAAATCGAGGAGCAGGGCCCCTCTGTGGCCCTCTGAGGTCTCCACCGGCCTGCCAAGAACCCCAGGGACCCCGGAGCCTGGGCCTCCCCATCCATCCCCCCCAGACGAGAAGCACAGTGGGCTTCCTTTGCACACGGAAGAAACCAAGGCACAGGGAATGGCAGCAGCGGGGAGGAAACACGGGTGCCGGTGGTGGCTCAAGTGGGGGCCCAGGCAGAGGGAGCCCCACACCCATCAGGGTGGGGTGGGAGAGCCCTGAGCCCAGCTCCGAGGAGCTCCGAGAACCACTTTATGACTTTCTAAGTGGGCGCTCTGCTGACAGCTTAACGGCCAGATCCTCCCAGCCCCGGGCTTCATATTTACGAGCTGAAGGCTCCGGATGGGGAGGCTCAGGAATTCAGCCCACACCACCCAATCCTCAGCCCTCTGGCTCCGGGGCCAGGAAGCCATAAAAAATGATCTTGCATGGCTTCCCTTCCCCCCAAATGGTTTTAGGGGGTTGGGGGAGGGGATGGTGAGTGGAGGTGGGGAGCAGGGAAGATGTAGGGCCTTTTCCAAAGACTGCACAGGCTCCCTCATGGAGGGAAATGGCTGACCCTCAGCCTCCTGACAGCCCACCCCCCCAGGCTCCTGCCGCAGACTTTGCCAGTCTTGAGGTCCCTGGCCAGGACCGCTGATGGCGGGCATGATCGTTTTAATGGGGCACCTACTTCAAGCCAGAATATTACCTCCGACGTGAGGCTGCATGTCCTCATCCCACACAGGCTGCCTCCCCAGTCTACAGCTGAGAAGTATAAGGCCCAGAGAGGAAAAGGAACTTGCCCAAGGTCACACAGCATGTTAGGGTTAACACACTGCCGCGAATCTAGGGGGGCTCCCAGCTCCCAGTGCGGTGGGCCCATGAGGCAGACCCCGGACCCATGGGCACGACCCCTTCTTGTCCTGAGCAGGTCTCCCTATGTGTACGTTGCCTGAAGGTGACTAGATGCTCTCTAGGAGTGGTCCCGGCAGTCTAAGGGTGGGGTTCTACCAGGGAGCCAGGTCCTGGGCCCAGGTGACGGGGACTCGCCCCTCATTTCCAGGTTGAGGCCAGGAGGCCATGGCCATCTCTGAGACCAGTCCCCAGAGCTGGGGGATAGGCTCTAGGAACCCTTGAGCACCCTCCCTCTTCTGTCCCTAAGTGTCCTCAGCCCCCGTCTGGCCTGGGAAGGGCCAGCGTCTCCCACAGGATGTGGCTGTCTGGCTGGCTGTAGCCGCTACCACATCCCCTCTAGGCACCGTCCAGGCCAAGCGCTGAGGAACGCTGACCACGGAAGCGACCCCACCCTCTGGCCCGCTCCGTCCACATACCCCTTCTTCCCACTAAAGTGGGTCAGTCCACACAGGGAAGTCAGCCTTCAGCTCTCTGCTAAGCTGGGGACTCAGGCTACAGTGGGGCATTAGTAAATGGTCATTGGGCCCCCAGATGCGTGCAGGGGGTAAGTGGGGTCTGGCCAGCAGGGCCTGTTGGTGGCTACAGGCCTCCTGGTTGCCACCCCCTCCTGTCTTTTTCTGTGAGTTGGGCTCTCTCCCTGGTGGCCCCCCAGTGAGGGGCTGTCTGCAGATAATCAGGGAACAGATTCGGAAAGAAGGAGGAAAAAAAGCACTCAGGCGCCAGACAGGATCCTTATCTTCTGGGGCGGAATGTCAGAGGCAGCGGCAGTAGGACAGGAGTCCTGCAACCGCATTTGCAGCCACAGGGGAGGAGGGGACCTGCTCTGGGCACTGGGAGGAGGAGGCCAGGGTGGTCTGTTCTGGGCCTGCAGAGCCAGAGGACCAATGGAATCTGGCCCTGCCCAGGAGGGGGTCCAGATACCAAGGCTCCAGGCCAGCTCTCCGGCCCCACAAGTTCAGACTGGCCCTGGGACCTCCAGGAGACGACAGGGGAGGAGGGGCTGAGGGGAAGCCCCCAGGTTCCCAGACAGACCTGAGTTGGCTGGGCCATGGCCTTAGCCCCCAGATCCGGGCCAGGTTCCCTGACTGGCTGTGCTTTGGCGCTCTCACCTGTCGGATGGGGGTTAAAACCACCACTGAACTACTGGAAAACTCCATGGAGACATGGTCTGTGAAGACTCAGAAGGGCCACGGAAAGCAGGGGTGTGTTCTGCCTGGTGCTCAGAGCCATCGGTGCCAGGAGGCCGCCGCCTGCCTCTCCCACAGCTTGGGGGGCCTGCAAGGCCACAGAGGGGCTCTGCTTCTTGGGATTGGCCCCTATACTCTCAGTGGAACCCGGTGACATGACAGTGGTCCCTTTCATGAAGCAGAAAGGTTTTCTGACGGGGCACTGTCTTCCCAGGGTGGTCCATAAGCCACGAATAGGACCAAGGAGCCCTGTTCCCCCCAGGCTTGGACTTCTCCTCTGGGGGTAGACTGAATCCCAAGGACGAGGGGTCATCTGTGGGGCTCCAACAAAGGCCTTGGGAGGAAGGCACTGTCAGTGGGGGTCAAGGGCACAGGCCCTAGATGTTGGTTCAAACCCAGGCTCTGCCACTTCCTAGCCGTGTGACCCTGGTCAAGCGTTTCTCATCCCCCACATGCCCACCTGGGGCCTCAATTTCCTTGTCTATGAAAAGAGAGAGATGCCTTTTCAGCTCAAACTTTCTGTGATTTTATGTTTCACCTGACAGTTGGGTCTCTGCTCCTATAAACTCTGAACTGTAACACAAAGAGACAGGAAATACACCCTCATATACACTTCAAAGCACTGTCACTAAGTGTGACCAGTGGATCCCAGAGCATCCTGGGGCCACCTATGCATCCCGGGCCCTAATTTCCTACTGGTCTCAGCCAGGAGCAGTCAGAATAGAAGACTTCTTGCTGGAGTTGGCTAGTTCATCTCCCAGGGAGGTGGCTGGAAAGGCTAAGGAGCGTCCCACAAAGAAGGAAAGCCTTCTGGCTGGCATTGGGGATTAAGAGCACATGCCCCCCACCCCCACCCTCAGCTACACGAGGGCCTGGCTGGTGTGAGCTCCAGCTGTCATCCGCAGAGCCATGAACTAAGGCCAGTCTGGGACAGCGCCTGCCTCTGGGGCTGGAGTGAGTGATGGACAGTGGACAGGAGGGGGATGGGAGGCAGTGTGAGGAGGAGGCACAAAGCCATGGCCAGTGGGAGGGGCGAAGGTGAGTGCTGGCTGGAGCCCCAGCATTTTCCGGGCTGTTATTCTGGGCAACTTTTTATTTATTCAGAGGCTGGGGATGCGGCTTCGCATTTGTCGGCTCAATATTTATTACATGCACATCGGCCCTGTACCACAGGTCCCGTGACCACGGTAAGACCCTCTTCCCCATCTCCTCAATGCCAGGGCGCTCTCGGAAACCTGCAAGGGGCATCTAAGAGGTAGTCCCTTCCCAAAAGGCTACTGAATCCAACTCTTTTGGTTTATTTTTGGGGAAACTGAGGCCCCGAGAGAGAAGGAGCCTTGCTCAAGGTCACAGGCACTCCGACACTCGATCTCTGATCTCTCGGCTTTCAGGTCACCAGAACAGACAACCAATGGAGTACAACTACTGCAGAGAGACGTGAGGCAACCTGCCCTCCAGTCCCCCACCGGGTGTAGGCAGCGCCAACAGAAGTCTCGGTGCAAGGTCGCAGCTCTGCCACAGGAGTCTTTACGAGGTACTCAGCACCCCCGAGCCTCAGTTTCTTCCTCTGCACAGGCAAGGTAATCAGACCCACCCCACGGAGCGGCTGGGAGGAGTGCAGGACACCACCTTGGAAACCGTAGAGTCCTGTACAACCGGAATCGGTTTATTGATGTCGATGCTGCACAGGCCAGCGGAGAAGAATGGAGGCAGGACACCATGGGGAAGGAGTGGCATCGGTCCATGGCCACCCAATCCCTTCCTTATCACAGCCTCCAAGGCAAGGCAGGAGCCAACTGAGAGGTCAATAGCAACAGCACCTTCTCGACAACTGAAAACATGTAAATGATCCCCAGCAGCACAGCGGAGGGGGGCCCCCTCGCTGGCAGAGCTGGTGGTGACCTCATACTCCCACCCAGCTCCATGCCTTCAGCAGCCATGAGGTCAGCAGGGAGAGTGGGGGCACCTCCCCCACCACCACGCGCTGAGCCCGGAGGAGCATGGCACTGCCAGGGCCGGGGCAGGGCGCCAGCTCGGATTCCTCGGGTTCCTCCTTCCTCCCGCATCCCCCCTGCAGCCAGCCGCCTCTCCTCTACACCCCCTCCCCACCCCCGAGTACATCTCAGTGCACTTCCCCACGAGCACAAGATTGCTGCTTCTCACATAACACATAAGCTGTGGTGTGAACTTCTGGTAAATGAAGATCTTATTTAAAACTGCGTGCTATCAAGGGAGGGAAGAGACAGGTTCCAACACAGCTCAGCCCTCTTGCCAGGAAGAGGAGGTGCTGGGCTGCGCACAGAGCCACTGGCGCTCCTGGGGAGTCACTGGAGAAGGGCCACGGGGTCCTGGGCATGCCCCTGACTGCCCGCCTGTGCGGGTCAAACAGGGCATCGCCGTCTTTGCCTGTGCAGGAGGGTAGGGCAAGTAGCTTCCCCCCACTGGAGGTTTGGGTTTGCCATGCGGGACACAGAGTGGTTTAAACCCCGCAGGGCTTTCCAAGAATGACAAAACTTTGGACCAGAAAGGCCTTGGAGAGGACTGGATCCTGGGCCCTCTACCTTAGCAGCCCAGGAGGATCACCTGGGGTGCTTTTAAGGTCCCCAGTGCCCAGGTCAGACCCTAAGATCAATCAAGTCAGAATCCCCAGGGCGGGGGGAGGCGGGTACCGAGACAGAGGTGATCCCAACATACTCTTTTTAACAAGGGGTGTGCATCTGAAATACCAAAATTCGTATGCCCAGACTTCCTGAACAAGAATTCCCAGGGGGTTAGGCCAGACATGTGAATTCTGAAAAAACTCTAGGAGACTCACACGTACAACCCTGAGTATTCATTCACTGAGCACCTGTTCACCAAGGGCCCGGTCTGTGCCAGGCCTGCAGGTATATTACTGGGGGAGTGGCGTGGCCTGCCTGCAGGGAGTTTACAGGCTAGAGGGTACAGGCAATAAACCAGCTAGCATGGGAGCCCATGCACAATCATCCCAGCTGGTAGGAGGCGCTAGAAGAAAAGGAAAAGGGGCAGGGAGCCAGGGAAGGGCTCTCTGCAGAAGGGACATCTGGGCCAAGACCAGGATGACAGGAAGGAGCCGGCCATGCTGCGAGCAGTGGGTTGAGGGGGGCACTCTGTGTGGAGGCATGCCTACGGACATGGGGACCGCGCACCCCCGCACCGCAGGGCCAAATCTCTCATTAGCCCCTCTGTTTACAGGGTCCTGGCTAGACAGGATGTGCTGGGAACGAGCCAGCCAGTCAGTGTCGCAATTGCCCTCCTGGGACCTCAGGAAATTCTGCTGGCTGGTGGGCCAAGGGGGGTTTTAAGAACTGTGCAGTTGAAAGCTTTAAAGGGCCTCAGAGTTCACTAGTTCAAACCCCTCGGTTGACGAATGGGGAAACTGAGGCTTAGCAAGAGGGGGTGATGTGCTCTGGTGTGGCATCTCCGCTCTGAAAGGGGGCCAGGAGACAATGACACAACGACTCTACTATGGAGGGAGCCTGCTTGCTGCTGCCAAGCCTGCTCTCCACCCCTCCCCCCAGCTGCTGTTTGCCGCTCTCCATAGAAGCCACCTGTGTGTTCCAGCCATGGTGGAAACCTGTGACACACCCAGGGAGCTTGTGTGGTGGGGAAGTATGGGTGCCCCCCAGTCAGTACCCTGAGAGTAAGGAGGTCCTTCCTCCCACACCAAGAAGCCCATCGAAGGCCAGACGGAATGGTGCCAGATAAGGCCATGGAATTTGGAGTGTAGTGGGATCTGGAATTTCCCTTGTCAGAAAGCTGATCCCAGCTGTCCACCCACGGTGAGCATCCATGGGAAGGGTGGGACATATTCCAGGGAGGGGACAGGTGGCCCCGGTACCTAGAGTCAGAGGCCTGATGTGGCAGGGAGGGAAAAATGGGCAGAGAGAAGGCAGCGGGGTGTCTCTGGAGCATTCCCTCCCAGAAGCGAGCTGGGTCACCAGGTCACTCTGCACAGAGCACTGAAAGTGGCCACCGGGTCGCTCTTCCTTGAGCTTGATTTCCTTCTTTGTACGCGGTGTAGCCAGGAGGGCTAGAGGCCAGTGGAGGTGGGGGCGCTGCCTATTCCGGGACCACCAGCTTCCCCAGGCCCTGAACAGGTGCACCCCCTCACCGTCTCAGACCAACCAGACCTAAAGCCCCAACAGCTCCTCTCAACTCCTGCTGAGTTCCCTGGAGGTAAAACCTGGAGGCACCACAGGGTGTCCTGGAAAGACAATCTAGAACATTCTTTCCTTAACCTTTCTCAGCCGTGCAAGGCCAGAGAGGGCCTGGGAAGGGTGAAAAATCAGCCAGCCACAAAGCAAGACCCAGTAACTTGGGCAAGTCATCCCTCTCCCTCTCTGCCTCAGTTCCCCCACCTGTAAGAGGGAAGTGAAAACACTCACCCTGACGACCTCCTGGGCTGTGGAAAAGCTCAGATTCACACTGAAGCTGCTCTTTGCTCGAAGGGCTGCACGCCTCTGAGCCATGGGCACCACCTGGGCATGTGGTGGGCGGGAGAGCCAGAAACGGGCCCTCATGTGCCCCTCCTCGAGGTCTGCTGGGCCACGGTCTCTGCCAAGCTCTGAAGACCGGCCCTCCCCACAAGCGCCAGGGTTCCCTAGGAGAAGCCTTGGAAATGAAGGCCAGGGCAGTGAGGTGGGGGAACTTGTTTAGCCGGCTCTTTTCAGCAGAGCTCGGGCCCCCCAGGGGCTGGGGTGAGCACTCTGGTCCAGTGGGCCGTGCGGGGGAGTGGGGGGAGCCCACTTCCTTCAGCCTTCCAGCCGCCCCTCTCCCTGGAGAGGCCAGACCCTCCACTGGCGGGGGCCCTTCCCTCTGTGAACTGCACAGGGCCCAGGACGGAGGCAGAGGAGGACGCTGTCAAGGGTGTAATAAACGACTTATTGACTGGTAAGCAGAGTTCTCAGGGCTTGGAGCATAACCTTCCGGCAATTATGCCCTCCTCTGCCTGCCCGGGGCCCCCTCCCTCTCTGTGGAGGCTCAGGCCTGACTCGGCCCCTTCCCCCCAGACTAGACCCGACCTGCAGGGGCCTGAGGCATGCAGACAAGGTGCCCCTGGGGCTGCTAATGTTCCTCCTCGTGTGAGCGCGCACCCTCTTGGACCAACCCTTAACGTGGCAAAGGCTGGAGACAGAAGGCCGGCGTGCTGGCCGGGACAGGCCGGCGGGAAGAGCCCAGTTCGACCCGTCAGCTCTTTCCTGACGACTGTCACACTGGTGGGGCTCCGGTGCTCCTGAGCACCAGCACGCAATCACTCCGGACATCACCACTACGCAGCCAGCTCTCTCGGGGACATCCGGGGAGGCTTGCAGCGGGAAGACCTGCTCTCCCCGCCCGGGGGGTGGGTGTAGAGTGGGTTCCTGGAAGGAACACGGATTGGGAGCCCAGAGACTAGGGGAACCCTCAGGCTAGGCTCTGACCTAAGAGCTGGAACGCTGGGGTGGGCCTCGTCACTTCCCTTTGCCCCAGCTTGGTCCTCCAAGACCTTCTTCGCAGTCATGACAAGGACAAAACGAGACGGTATGTGCCAACCAACTGATGGGGGCAGGAGAACGGGTCCGGAGTAGGAGGGAGGCCGGGCCCGCAGAGGGCCTCTGCCACACCTGGCACACAGATGGAGTGCGTTCGGTGGGACCCTCACTAATCAAGGTGAAAGCCAACTAAGCAGCTACCTCAGCATGTTCCGCAGCTCTGCACAGAGCGGAGGGGGCGTGCGTGTGCATGTGCATGTGCGTGTGGCCAGGGACCGGAAAAAGAGGATCCAAGGCTTATCTGAGGCCCAGAGAGCAACTTGCAGACCCTGGAGGTAAGTAATAAATAACGTCCCATCAGCCCTTTGCACACACTCCTCTCTCCGAGGCTAGTGGTGGGGGAGTCATTAGCCCCCATTTTACAGAAGAGGAAATCGAGTCCGAGGGAAGGGGCCAAAGGGATGTGCTCAGGACCACGTGAAGCCAGGGCAGGGACAGCCCTTGTGGGTCCTGCCCTCTCCATCTTCCCCGGGAGCAGCACGGGGGAGCTGTCCTCCTGCGTGGGGCTCACTGCATGGACCCACGAGCACGCACGAGGAAGCAGAAAGTATTCAAATAGCCACAAAAACACAATGAGAAGAGAGGTGTGGATCTGGCCTGGTCTCGCACCCACTTCTTTCTTACGTGAAAGGCAGCATCCTATAGACACTATTTTGTGCTTCCTTTGCTTGTCCGGACGTCCTGGGAGTCACACCCTATCAGTTCCCGAAGAATGTCATCATTTCTTACAGCTGCCTCGGGGCCCAGCGTGTGCCTGTCCCGTAGCCGACTCAAGCCCTCCACCAGGGCACTCCAGTGATTTCCAATATTTTGCAATTACAAACAATGTGCATATGTAGTTTTGTATTGATAAAGGTGTACCTGAAGAGAAGATTTCAATTTTATTTATTTATTTATTTATTTATTTATTTATTTATTTATTTTGAGAGAGAGAGAGAGAGAGAGAGAGAGAGAGAGAGAGAATATCCCAAGCAGGCTCCCCAGTCAGCACAGAGCCTGATGTGGAGTTCAAACTCACAACTGCAAGATCACGACCTGAGCCGCAATCAAGAGTCGGATGCTCAACCGACTGAGCCACCCAGGAGCCCTGAAGGGAAGATTTCTAGAAGGGTGTTGGGCCAAAAACTATAGTATGCATGTGCGGTTGTTAAATATTGTCAGTTTACCTACCCAAAGGCTTGCACCAATGAGCAGTTCCACCAGCAATGTCTGCCAGTGTCTTTCCAACACGCGGCGTGCTCATAACTTGTCATGTTTCCGGTCTTACGAAGTGAGAAGTGGTATCTCAGGGTGTTTTAGTCTGCGTTTTTCTAACTATGAGTTTTAATATTTTTTCAAGTGTTTAAGGGTCACTGTTTTATATCTTATTTTGTGAATTGTCTGTTCATGTCTTTCCTCCCCCTTTATCTCTTTATCAGGTTTTTGGGCCTTTGTTCTGCAATATTTTAGAGTGCTATTAGTTTTTTTGTCTGAGGTATACGTTACAAACATTTCCTCCTGGTTTGTCAAATATTTGGTCTTTTGACTAGTTTTGGGTGCTTTATTGTAAAAAATTGTTTTTAATATTTACATAGTAAACATGATCACTCTTCTATTTTATTGCCTCTAGATCCTTAATCCTAGTTAGAAAGGCTTTCCTACCCCAATGTTAAAGAGGAATTCACCCACTGTTTTGTCTAGTGTCACTCTTCACATCTGGACCTCTAATCCATTTGGAGTTTTTTTTTTTTTTTCTCTATGGTATGAAATGTGGATCAAAGTTTACCTTTTTCCAAATGACTACCTAGTTGTCCCACTAGTTATTTCAAAGTCTGTCTTTGTCCCAGTAGGCTATGAGACCATTTTTGTCATATACTGGATTTCTTTATGCATTGGGTCTCATTCTGGACTTTTCTATTATATTGGACTGGTCTACCTGACAATTCACACATTGGTGCCGCAGCTTTAATTATGCAGTTGCTCCAGTATGCTTTATCATC
Organism: Cryptoprocta ferox; assembly: GCA_028646485.1. Classification (NCBI taxonomy): domain Eukaryota; kingdom Metazoa; phylum Chordata; class Mammalia; order Carnivora; family Eupleridae; genus Cryptoprocta; species Cryptoprocta ferox. Next base: position 29,408,760 of record CM053561.1, on the reverse strand, counting down.
TGGTAGGGATGGTTTTATGTCATCTTTACCCATGTTTATGCCTCTAAGCGATTTCTCATTAAATCACATTGGCTAATGTTTCTACCACAGGGTTGAACAGAAGAGATGGTGGGTCTCCGTGCCTCATTAGTGATCTTCATGGAAATGCCTTTAGTGTCTCTCCATTAGAGAAGATACTGGCTTTAGGACTAGCGTATGTATATATTTTATCATGCAAAAAAGAATCCCTTAAAATTGCTATTTTCTTGAGTTTCTTGTGTTCTTGAGTTTATATGATGAATGGGTGTTGAATTCTGACCAAGGCTTTTCAGCATTTATAGAGCTAATCATATGGTTTTGTTTCCTTAGATTCATAAATATGGTATATGATATTAATTTGGCATAGGGTATTCATATGATTGGATTTTGAACCAACCTTGCATTCCTAGAAGGAACCAGAGTTGGTCATTCTGTATCACTTTCGTAGGGAAAAAAAAAAAAAAAAGAGAGAATGGAAATGAATAGCAAGGATGACAGCTACCATTATTGAACGCCTTTTCTGTCCTCTACGTTCATTATCATCTGATTCAATCCTCAAGAGAGCTATGTGAAGCAGGCTTTATTATTCTTGTTTCACAGATGAGGAACAAAGACCAACAATGTTGAAGAAACCTAGTGGCCAATACCACACAGCCAGCAAATAAGAAAGACAGGACTGGATCTTGGGCCTTGGAAATAAGTGGATAGCATTATTTGGCTGTTACTTAGATATATTAAAAATGCTCACTATAGGGTACAATGTGGGAAGAGGACCATCTCTATAGGAACTAGGGGAGGGTCTGCCCTTGCTTCTCGGAAGCTGGGCTGCCCCTCTCGCCCCACCCCCATCAGAGCTGAGCAGAGGAATGAGCGAGGGGCTGGTGAGGCCGTGGGCTAGGTGCTGGCAGCAAGCAGCCTGCGAGGCCTGCCACATCCCCACCCGACCTCAGTCTTGCCCTGACCCTGCATTCGTGTCTTGGGAGTCCGGACGGTGTGGGAGCAACTCAGAGAATGAACACCGGTCTGGGTGTGGGCTGCCAGGGAATAAAGTGCAGAGAAGAAAACCCTAATCCTCCACTCCCTGCTGGTCTGCCGGCCCCGTTTTCTAAGAATGGGCAGCCGGCCGAGGGATTATGTAAGTTCTGGTGGGCAAGGCAGATGGTGTGCTGGCTCAGACGCATCAAAGCCAGCCCTGACACTAACCTTCCCTGACGTGGCACCCGGGCCTCCTCGGCTCTGGGGTGTGGAGCACGCAGAGGGGTGGGAAGTGACCCAAGCTCTGTCATCTAGCCCGACAGCCATGGCCAGCCAGGCTAGGGGAGAAGCCAGGGCCCACCTACCAGCGGGAGGTTCCAGCGGGGGGAGTGAAATCGTGGGCCCTTCCTGCCCCACACCAAGCAGGTCTCAGATGAACCACGCAGTGCCTGGGGCAACAGCCCCTGCTCTGCCCACCTCCTTCCCTCTCAGATCAGCTCCCGGGGTTTGGAGACGGTTTGTCTAACTCTGGGTGTTTTCTCCTTTGGCCCCATCTGACATTCAGCTTCTTCTATTCCTTTTGCAGATGGGTAAACCGAGGCTCAAAGAGGGTGAGTGATTTCTCTGTCACACACAGTGGGCCTTAGAGCTGAAGCTTGCAGATGTCGAGCCCGGTGCCCGTCCAAACGCGTATGACATGCAGGCTTCTCCCCTCGCTGTAATCCCAGCTGGATCAACCAAGTCACACTGTGGGCCACCCTGCACCTTATGTCTAATATGCCCCGTGTCAAGAGGGGACTATTAGAAAGAAACAAGGGGTGTAACCAAGCAATTTGCAGATTGATTTCTTCCTGGGTAGAAAGAAAAGGAAACCAACTTTTACTGACCATGCCCTACCTATCTCATTTGATCTCCCCAACAACCAATCAGGGCTCCTTTTCTATGGCAAGGAGATGTAGGCTCAGAAAACTACAGTTGAGGACGGAGACAGGACTTGAACCCAGTTTTCTAACTCTAGGGCAGACCCTCTTCATTTGGACAGATGACGGCATTGAAGGCCCAGAGAGGGAAAGGAAGGGATGACCTCAATGCCACACAGCAGATTAGCTGTGTAGACAGGATTAGAATCCAGGCTTCCCAATCCTTAGCTCAGGGCTCCTTCTGCTGCCATCTCTTCGGAGTGTACATGTGTGCGTGTGTACAGAAATGGGGTGTGCCAGCAGGAAAACGTGGGGCCAGATTTGCAGCAGGGGCCACTGTGCCCAGCAGCCCTGGCTGTCTGGCTGCCAGGCAGGAATTCCAGATTAGCCTGTGATAGGGGCTCCTGGCAAGGACCAGTGGGTGCCCAGCTGTGAGGGTGGTACTGGCCAGGACTCCCATTGCCTCAGCCAAGGGCCTCAGGGTGTTTAATCTCCCAGGGAGGCTCCCTGAATGTTAGCACTGAGCACATTGCCAGGGAGAACCTGGCTCCGCCACACCCTACAGCCCAAACTGCTCCCCTACCTGCCAAGGAGCTGGCAGCAGCTGCCACGGAGGGCGGAGGGCTGCGGTCAGACCCTACCCAGGGGCCTTTAGAAATACCCTCTCAGCCCACACCAACTCCTGGGCCCCAGAGCCCACATGCATGCAACAGGCATTCTCTTGAGCCCTAGAAGGCAAGCTAGAGGGGAATGATCAATGGGCTTGGGAATGCAGGCAGGAAACAAACATTTCACAAGGGCCTGGGGCCAATGTGCCTTGTGAAGGCCACCTTGCAGACAAGTACAAAGTTTACCAGCCCGGCAAATGCCTGCTGGAGTCCACGTTCTCCACACAAAGGGGTCAAAGCCCCTTGACTGCAATGCTTGGCTAATTCCTTGTGGCTCCACTGGACTTAGTGGATAAACGCTCTCGTACCTAGGGGCTCTGACTTTCATCACGTCTGGTACATAGTAAGGCTCAGAGACAGAAGCACAAGAGAATGAAGGGAGAGAGGCAGCCAAAGAGGGGGAGGCTGCAAGCAAAGCAAGAATCTTTTGACTCCTTGGTTACACCGACAACTCCAAGTTCAAATACAGTAGGGACAGAATCGTAGCAACCACCTCGGTGAGTAAGGCCTGACCGGGAGTTCGCATCCATCCTTTCTACAAGTGTTTATCGAGCACCTGCTAGGTACTGGGGACGGTGCTGGGTGCCAGGGACACGCGAGGGAGCCAAATCAGACCCGGTCTCCCAGTCACCTAGTGTCACAGCTGCTCTTTCATTACCTAGTTGTCAACCCCATCCTGCCTCCACCCAGGTCCCCAGGGCCCTGGCTCAGTGACAAGGAAAGGGAAGGGTGCCAGGCTGTCCCATGCAACACTTGCCACCTGGTCCTGGGCCACTGCTCACTCTGTGAGTCTCGCTCTGCCCCGCTGTGTCACAGAATGCCCAAAGGTGGGATGGGGGAAGGAGCCAGGAATCACTTTCCTGGAATTTCTGACTCAATTTCTTGTAAGGTCTGCATCCTCCATGGGTGCTCTGGCCCCAGGCTGGGCAGGCGGGCGCCTCTGATCACATTACAGAGCTGCTTTCCTTCGGCCGCCTCCTGACTCCAGTAATGCCTCCAGACGCCGCTTGGGGCCTCCGGGGGTTGCTGGCTCCTGGGTGATCTCAGAAGAAGACGTTCCTCCCGCACCTTGGTGATGCCTCCCGGTACCCACCAGGCCTAGGTGGGCACCAGGGACCAGAAAACGCAGGCAGCCTCCCTCATCCTGCCCCTCTCCCTGGCTCTCTGGTCAACCTGGAAGCTGTCACTCTCTGCCTCCTTGCTCTCCTGCCCAGAGATGTAGAGGGAGACAAGCAGGGCCCAGCCCCCCCCCCCGGGGGGGGGTCAGCCAGATCAGGGCGGGGGAGAGGCGGGAAGGAGGGAAGGCAACAGAAATCAAGGGAACCCACTTTGTGCCAGGACATCATACGCCATCTCACAGCACACCAGGGCCCAGTGAAGGCGGCAGGCCACCTCACGGGTGGGGACGTGCAGGTCCAGAGACACGGAGCCACCCAGCCCAGGTACTCGGTGAATGGATGCTTGTAATTCCAAGGCCGTGGCTCTTCCCACAGCACTAAGGGGCCCCTGGGCCCACAATTCTTATTGTATCAGATGATCAGATACGAGTCAGTGGCTGAATTTGGAATCTGTTTCCTGGATGGACACGCCAGGTGTCCCCCTCCCCCAGCCCCTCGCAAATATACCCCCTAGTAGGAGTGCCCTTTCTGCTTACCCAAACTCCGTTCATCCTTCAAAGGCCAAACAACACCCTTCCTCCTACAGGAAGCCTTCCCTGACTAGCCACGCAGGCCCACAGGAGCCTTCTCTCAACAGGAGCCACACTTCCTGTTGTATCACTCAACACATGGCATCAATAATAATGATGCTGAGGAGGACAGTGAAGGCTACTGAGCACTTGGGAATGTGCAGAGGACTTGTATGTATGACCTCACTCGTCCCCCCCAACAATGTGATGAGAAGCAGCATTATTAGCTGTCCCACTTTACAAATGAAGAAACTAAAGCTCGGAGAGGGCGGGCAACTTGCTCTAGGACACGCAGCCAGATGGTGCCCCAGCCAGGATTTGAACCCAAGTGGTCTGACTGCACAGCCTGCCCCCCACCCCCACCCCGAGCGTTGTGCTGGATCCCTCCCAGGCCACACGGGGCTTCTGCTGCACCACCTCACTCACTCTTGCACGCCAGCCGCACACACCTGGCACATGGCTCGTGCCTCCAGAAGTGACACAAATCAACTCAAGGGTCAGGCCCGTGCCTTGCCCAACTTTGACTGCAGAGCCCAGTGCCTGCTCACACTGAACGAATGTGCATGTGCGCCTAGTTTTAGGGCTGGGCCAATTCTCCAAGGGGACGTGGGGACGGGATCCCTCATTCCCCACCGCAAGGTCAGCCACGCTCCACCCCTGAGAAATGAAACAGTGAACGGTCGGGCGAGATCTGAGAGGGGGTTCCTCCCACACCCTCCACGGGGCTCCCCTGAGCCTGGCAGGGTGGGGGTGGGGGGGCAAGGGCATCTTCTCTCAAATGCTCTGGCTGCCCCTGCCACTGGGGTCTTTCTCTGTCCCCAGGGCCCTGCTTGGCATCTGGGGCTCTCGGCCTCTGAGACAGGAGATGCTTACGGAACAGGGAAAAGGGATGGAGGTCCCGAAGGGTAATTTATGGCTTCAGAGAGAGACCCAGGGCCACATGATGCTCACAAGGGCATTCCAGTCGATATATTGATGTTCTAGAGGGGCCTCTGTAAACACAAGTGGTTCTGGGCTTCAGCTACCTCTGTCTCTTCCTGGCTGCTGGGACCTCTTCAGAAGGAACTAGACAAAAAAATAAAACAAAACCAAACCAAACCTGAGGCCCTTAAAGGTCACCCTGCCACCGTTCCCACCCCCCAACTTACAGAAGGGGAGACCGACCAGGACCCCGAGAGGAAAAGGCACTTGTCACACAGGAGCGGAAGAGAAAACACCAGGACCTCCTAATTCCTAGGCCAGGAGCTGCTGGGCCTCCAGACCATAAGCCTCCGTCCCTTCTCCTCCCCCCACGCCTCTAGAGGAAGCCGTCTCTGGTGTCACAGTCTCTGGTGTCACAGGGCCATCTCCTGAGGAGGATGCACCCCGGGACTCACTGGGTGCCATGCACTGTGCTAAGTACTTTATCATAACCAGGGCATGTGATCCTTAAAACAACTCCATGAGGATCATTATTACCCCCATTTTACAGATAAGGAAACTGAGGCACAGCACAGTGAGGTGAGCGGCCAAGGCCACAGTTAGTGAGTGGTAATGCTGGAAGGCTATGTTAACCTCCTCCAAATTCCAGGTGGCTGTACCGCACACCCTTACTGAGGAGGGGGGGTGTAGAGGGGCTGGGGCTTCCACAGACGGTAATGACAAATGAACCTTCCCCCTCCGAATGGCTCATAGGAGTTGCTGGGCCCAGGGTTCTGTCCTTCCCTTCTTGCCCGCTCTGTTGGGGGCACGGCAGAAGGCACAGAAGCAAACCACTCCATGCTCCCACCCCTAACACCATGCCTACTGGTGCGTAAGAAGCATTTTCTGGGCTCACTCCATCTTCAAGAGCCACAGGGAAAGAATCAAAAAATAAGGTGTCTTTTCCTCTCAAGTCTCCGCCCCAGGTCCCAGCCTGCAGTCAGAGGTAGCGGAGGGTCAGGTCCCCAAGGTGCACCCAAGGCTGAGAGGCCCAGGAGTGGACACATGGGCAGGGGTTGCCTCACCAAGGACTGGGTTGCCCAAGATGGTGGCCGAGGAGATGCCAACAGGGCCATTTATCTGAGAGTGGCAGAGGCCTGGGGCCAAGGACCCCTGCCCAGGTGCCCCGGCTAGCTAGCTTAGCCCCCACCCCATCTTTTTAGGACATGCTTTTAGAAAGACCTGAAAGAGGGACGCCTGGGTGGCTTAGTCGGTTGAGCGTCCGACTTCGGCTCAGGTCATGATCTCGCGGTTCGTGGGTTCGGGCCCCACATCAGGCTCTGTGCTGACAGCTAGCTCAGAGCCTGGGGCCTGTCTTCAGATTCTGTGTCTCCCTCTCTCTCTGGCCCTCCCCTGCTCATGCTATCTCTCTCTGTCTCTCAAAAATAAATAAAAAACATAAAAAAAATACTTTAAAAATTCTTTTAGATAAAAAAAAAAAAGAAAGACCTGAAAGAGAGAGACTCAAGATCTCCCTCCCGTCACCCCCTCCAGGAAGCCCCAAGGCTTACACAGTTGACTCTTTGCTGTGCTCTCCCTACATATACTGTCACTGCCCCTGCTTGGCATCTGAGACTCCTGAACGGCATTTAACAGTTTTGAAGTGGACATCAGCTTCCAGCATTGTCACCACCTTGAGGGCTGGGGCCAGCGCTGCTCTGGCTCTGACCTGGGTCCCAGGTCAGCTTCCTAAGTGGGCGTCCTCCTGTCTGGGGGGATTCTTACAAGGACCAAGTGAGATTCCACCTCTAAGAAGGTTGATTACACTAAAGCGATACGCACCAGCAGTGGGGCTGTGACTTTCCTATAGGTCTCCCTGCTCCACATTGGCACGTCTTTATCCTAGAGCTAAGGATGGCAGTCAGTACAGGCCAACGTGGGAAAGCAGGGGGACCCTTGGTGACCAAGGAGGTGGTAAAACAGTGGAGTAGGACTCCTGTGTGTGTCTGGGTGCACATGTGTCCTCTTTCAATTGCCTCCACTGAGAGTCCCAGCCACGTTGCCTTCCATTAGGGATGCCACTCACTCTGGCTCTGTCTGCCTCTTCTCCAGCAAATTCCAGAGGGGACCCCACTGCCCCTAGAGGGCTGCAGCATGAGCCTGACCCAGGTCAGGGAGCAGATCTCCAAACCACAGGTGCCGCCACTGTTCTTGGTAAGCTGGAAGTCAACTGTAGGCGACCCAAGGACTCAGACGCTTGTCCTGGGGGCTGTCGATCAAGCACCTGGACTGGCTTTAGTCCTACCTACGGCTGACCTTCCTCCTTCTGGAGCAGCAGGACCTACCCTCAATCAGCCCTGTCCTACCTGTCCTCAGTTGGGGGAAGCCGGCCTCTGCCCTTCCAACTCCAGAACCTGGCACTTGAACCAAATCCTGCTCACACCCCCCAGCACAGGGCAAAATAAGGTCTTCTTGGTGCTGAAGGGCAAATGGCCTGGGTCCCATCAGGAAGAGACATCCCCAACAGAATACAATGGATGGGGCTTCCCATGCCTGGTGGTGACTCAGTCCCCACACTACACATACCTATTTATACACAAACACGCCACAGCTGTGCCCATGTGCACAATGCACACACCCCCACACCCAACACACACCTAGCCACCTACATCACACACCCCCATATACAAAAGGCACAGCCCTCCCCTGCACATCCATTCATCCTGCACCTTCACCTCCACAGCCTAACACCCCAACGCGACCCCACACCTACCCTCACGTCCCACTGCACACTCCCACCTCGGCCCAGTGCCTAATACGCCTTCTCACACCCACAGCTTGCCTTCTCCGAGAACCGAGCCACACCACTCAGGAAAAGTTGTGAGGCGCTGGGGGCAGCCCGTTCAGGGACGTGAGGTGAGGAGGGTGTCTGGGTGAACTCGCTCGCTCAGCAGAGGTGTTGGAGATGGGGGTGCAGCAGTGTGGATGGATACAGCTCGGCAGGGGAGGAGAAGGAGGAAAAAGGGAAGGCATGAAGTGTGGGGTGCCGGGGGAAGGAGGAGCGGGAGGGACCTGGCGGCGGGGGTGGGGGAGAGAAGAGGCAGCAGGGATGCCCAGGTGCAGGGCGCCCAGGTAAGCGCAAGGCTGGGCGGCGCCGCGGAGTGCACCTCCCCACCGAGAGGAGAGGCGCTAATCACGGTCACGGTCAGGGTCAGGCTCCGGCCAGGCCGCCGCGCTGTCGCCAAGGGTCAATTCGGGCGCTTCCAGCACCCCGGCGCTTTCGGAAAGAAGGATGAGGGAACAAAAGGGGTATGGGAGCAGGGAGGTGGCTGATTTATGCCTGCACTTCAGCGTGCGTTTTCGCTGCCATTAGCGAGAAAAAAGCCCAGACTCGGAGGGAAAGGGGCGCCCTGGGACCCGCGGTTTGCCCACCCCGTGGGGGCGCTGCGGCCGCGACGGAGCGGGGCCGAGTGCGAATCCGGCTCGCCCGCCTGGGCCAGCTCCGAGACCCCCAGCTCAGGGACCTCCGGGACCCCGGCTCCGGGACCTCCGGCTCCGCAAAGCTCCGCAAAGCTCCGCAAAGCTCCGCAAAGCTCCGCGAAGCGAGGGGCGGGAGGCATTTCCCAGATGGTCGGGGCTCCCCCACTGAGCGCAGGCTCATGGTGGGGGTGGGGGATGGGGCGGGAGGTGGCGCCCCAGCCCCAACTCCGGAAGCAGATCAGAGGGGGCAGTGCGTGAACCCCCTCGACATGCCCGAAAGTGCCCTTCCTCGTATTATTCTCATTACGGTATTTTAAATTTCCCTTTAAAAAAATAAAAGAAACAGAAAAGCACAGAAGGCACTTGTTTGGTTTCATTCTGCCTTCGCAGCTTTAATGACTCCATTTGTGGAAGCTGTTTAGGAAACTGGTGAAGAGGAGGCCAGGAGAGGCGCCGGCTGTGGCCTGGGATGCCTACTTCCTCCTTTCTCCCCTGGGGACCCCCCAGTTGAGGGCGCTGGCTCTCTCTACTCCCCAGCCCCAGTCCCAGTCCCAACCCAGGACCCTGCCTGTCTCCCTTTCCTACAGGGTGTCTCCACCCCAACTCCAGCGCTGAAGAGTCAAAAGAACAAGCTCAGCCTAGCCGGCAGGCAGGGGACGAAGGGGGGCGCTCTAGGTCGGGCCATTCAGAATCACTAACCTTACTCTCTAAGCACTTGGGAACAGAAGGGGTCTTTCTCTAGCCTCATCCCCAAAGTCCTAGGCAGCCCACGCCCTTCTTAGAAGACACTGGTGAGGAGGGGAAGGAGAGATGGGAAGCAGATCTCATCTTAGGCGGGACAGCCAACAGCCACAGGGTGGGGAGGAGATTGCCCCCCCCCCCGCCCCGAAGTTTCAATATAGAAAGTAAAACTATATTCCGCCCCATTTATACAAATGAAGGCAAAGCTTTACAATGTAGAGCCAGGAAGTCCCACAGTCCAAGGGACCTTAGCCTGTGATTCGTCTCACAGGTAGGACAGATTACGGATGCTCTGGGGTGTGGGTTCCTGACTCTACCTCTTCACCACTCTCCCCCCCCCCACCCCCACCCCCCATCCTGCTACAAGTCTCATCTGACCTAACTACCCAACAAATCTTATCTTTAGCTGCCGGCCTTTTGTGGGGCCTCAATTTGGCATCTCGGTCCCAGACCCATCCTGGCCAGTCCTGCAGCGTGGTGGAATGAAGGAGCCAGAACTAGCCTGAGGTTTGAGGCCTGAGTTCAGATTCCAGATCTATCCCTGAGTCCCCGCGTAACCCCGGGGCAAGTCAGGGCCTGTCCCCAAAGCTTCAGTATGAATAAGGGGGTTGGAAAAGAGGGGAATTGTTTTGTCCTCCTCTGGAATTCCCAGTTTGGGAGTGGGGGGATGGAGAGGGGAGGGAGAAGAGAAATTACCTCTGAAGTTCCTCCCCTGCAGTGATACTTGGACTATAATGAGAAATCGCATTAAGACACTCTAGATTTTCCATTTGTTTGAGATGGATGTTTGCTGTAATGGAGAGAGAGACGTGGATGGGCCACCTCACCACCCTACCCCACCCTCCACATGCACACAGAGCAGAGACACTAGGAAAACTCAGATTTTAATTGCATCTTAGAAAGAAGTGTGATGACGATGACACCATAGTTCCTTCTCAACCATCCCAGCCAGAGGCCATGGCAAGACTCATTAAAAGCTCCAGGAAAGGCTAAGGGGTGGGTGGGGTGAGAGGAGACCCTCAGGGCTAACCCAGGCTTTTGAAATGGCCTCTGCTGGCCAGTCACTTGCTGACATCCCCTTCTAAGAGTCTGGGGTTTTACGGTTCCGGGTTTGATTTCTCCACCATCAAACTTGATGGCTTAAAAATCCTAAGTGCTGTCAAGGGAGCTCATCCCATATTTACTGGGGGGGGAGGCGGTGAGGGGAAAGAAAGAGAGGCGCCTGCTACCTGAGGGGAGCCTGCTTGTCCCCCAGAAAGAGCCCCCCACGCCATGGAGACAGCCTTATCTCCCTCAGCCTGATATAAGCCTCAAGGCAGAGATGGATGGGGCCCCGAGGAGGAGTCCAATGTGACCAGAACCAGCCTGACTATCGGAGAGGAGCAGCCCTGCACGCAAGTCTGTGATCTGTGGTCAAGCGAAGGCGAGACGTGAGGAAAGCCAACACTCTGGCCTTGGTTTTCCCCATCAGTGAAATGGGACTCGTGAGGGACCCAATGAGCAGACCCAAAGAACATTCTGAAAGATGTTCTGTGTGCCCGTGGCATTAGAGAAATGAGCCGTGTAGGAGGAAGGCGCCTTGTTCTCCCTCCTGAAGGCAGATTTCTAAGGGCTTCGCATTCTGGGCAGAGGGAAGGCTGCGGGCCCACCCCACCCGACTGGCCCGCTCTAGGCTGGTGGGCAGGCAGCCCCTGCCGTGCTAAGTAATGAGCACAATTCCAACACCGGTTCTGCTCACTAGTGAGAAATCAAAGCCCAGTATTAGAGGCCATTTCTGGCTGGGCTCCGTTTGTGCCCAAATCCATCAAAGCCCTGGGCCTGGGGTTTCCTCTGGGGAAGGTGGGGGCTGGATGCTTTGTTAAGCAGGAAAGGCAGGCCACCCCCAGCCTCCCCAGCCGAACCCGGCTCTGGAGAACTGGAGGCCAACCGGTCTAGTCTTTTTCCTGCCCAGCGGAGACCCTCCCCCCACCCTCAGTAACCTCAGTATTTGTTCCTGATCCCATTGCCGGGTTGGTTCTAAAACAGTTTCCCAAGCGCCAATCCTGCCCCAGTGCCGTTTCCAAAGCCTTCACCCTACCCTTCAATCATCTCCCCTCAAACACCCTCAAACCAGAAACTAACACCCGGGCCCAGCACCTCCCACATTAAGCTGCACTCTTTAAAACAAGGTTGGTCATTCAGCAGCCTGCCCCCTCCCCCACCATTACCTTCCAACTTCAAAACACTGCTTTAAATACCAGAGTCTGCCCAAATCGTAATTAACTTGGATCAAATGATTGTGTCGTAACTTTACAACACAGGGCTGGGGAAAAAAAAGAAAAGTGGAGGATGTGCTAAAACCAAGCCCTTGCTCCAAGGCCGTGGGAATCATTAATTCCAGAGTGAGGAATCTTTGGCTATTGGGGTGTATGTGGGGGGCGGATGCCAGCATCACAGCGGAGGAGGAAGGGGGAGGGCTGCGTCACCTCGTCTACTTTCTGAGCCAGGTTTCCCGCCCCATTCTCAGCCTCAACTCAGAGGGCTCCGCGCAGGACTCCCCCTACCCATCCCGTCCCACCCCGCCCCGCTCGGGGAGCGGAGGTGTCCGCTCCCCTACGTCCACCCGCTCGCCGGGAAGACACAGCCCAGGCAGCGACGCGGGGCTCAGCTACAGACGAGGGAGACGTGTACACAACCACGGCTAGGGGCTGGGGGCGGTGGCGGTGGCGGTGGGCACTGTATTTTAAGAGCCCACCAACCCCCTTAAGGCATCCTGCAGGCCCAATGTAGGCAAGCGCCCCTTGTCTGCCCCCGGGACGGGGAGAATGTCGGTGACCCGTTTAAACGGAAACTTGGCAGGATCACTGCGTACTCCCCTCCACCCCAACACACATACATACCAACCCCCAGAAAATATCCCTCCAGACCAGCGGATCCTGCGGTCGCGGGTGAAGCTGTGCGAGCAGTATTCAGCCCTTCCCCCTTCGATAGCCAAAGCCCTTCAAGCCGGCCTCCTCCCGCAGGCCGAGCGGACCCGCGCTTCCCGTGCCCCGCAGGTCTTTCTATCCCTCCCTCTAGTTTGCGGATTCCGGCGGGTGCAGCGCGTATGGAGCCTGGACGAGCCGGGACCCCGACTAGGAAGTTTCCGGCAAACCGTAAGCAAACGCACACCTGACCGAAGCAGCAAGCCCCTTTTTTTTTTCTTTTTTTTTTTCTTTCTTTTTTTTTTTTTTTCCATGTTTCCGTGCGCCGGGAGCCGGGTCCCCAGGAGGCCAGTCCTCCGGAAGGAGCAGACCTCGACTCGGACACCGGTTCCAAGGAAAAGAAGTGATGCCTTCTAGGCGGGGGCAGGAAGCTTACTCTGAACCACCTGGCCTGCGCCGCCCGAGAGGTGGCTGCGCCATCGCCCACTTTGGTGGGCGGAGAAATCTACGTTCTAACTTGGGTGCCCTTGCGCTTTCCCTGTACACACCGATGCGGTGATGGACCACTCCAACTTCGGGAGACTGGGGCGCAAACGTTCCCTATACGTCCGCCCCCGTGCCCGATCGCTCCCTACCTGCTTGGCTCAGCCTCGGGTCCCAGCAGAGCAGCAGCGCCAGCAGCAGCGCGCCCCGCGCTCCGCTCCGGGCCCACATGCTCCCGCGGCCAGGCTCGGGCGCCTCTCCCCCGGGGCTTTCTCCCTGGCCCCAGCCTCGCCGCCGCCGTCTCCGCCGCCGCCGCCTCCTCCTCGCCGTCCTCCCCGGCGCCCGGCCGCGCCAGCCCGTGCCCTCCGTGGGGGCAGCGGCAGCCACGCTGCGCAGAGGGCTGCCCGGCGCTCGGAGCGCAGTGGGTGCCCGGCGCCCGCTCTCCAGCCAGGCTCCGGCGCGCCCCTCTCTGCGCTCCTCAGTCTCTGGGGCTCCGAGCGCTCCCCGGGCTCCTGCGCCCTGGCTTCGAAGTTGCGCGACGGAAGGGGAGTGCACTCAGCGACACTCGCAGCAGCCCGCGCCGCGCCGTCCAAACCCCCGCGCGCGCCTCTCTGCGTCCCGCCGCTGCCCGCGGCTCCGGTGCCCTCGCCGGCCACCGCCGCCAGCCACAATGCCGAGTGCCGCCGCTCGCTCGCCCGAGTGAGTCCGGGAGCGGAGGGGGACGGCGCGCGGCCGGGGCGGGGCCTGGGCGGCCGGGGGCGGGGCCGGCAGGGGGCCCCGGAGGGGGGGAACCGAAGGCCACCCGGGCGCGGCCTCGGCCGAGCTGGGGGCCTTTCAGGGGGGTCCTCGCGAGACGATGTCCCTGGCGAGTTGGAAAACCCGGCCTCTGGAACTTCGCTGGAAGTGGAATCTGCCCGGTTTTCTTTTCCAAAAACTAAGGAAGGGTATCTAAGCCCTCCTTTGGCTTGGCTGTGTCAGCTTTCTCATCTGACCCAACTGAGGACTCTCGCTTTTTGGCTCCCTTCGTCTGTATTACGTCCCATGCCTTCCACATGCTGGGATGTTTCCAAAAACGACTCTCTAAATGAGAAAATCTTGAACACTGACCTCCTGATCAAGCTGGGGCTTAGAGCTACGTGAACTTGGGTATAGATGTGGATCGTCCTGGATGGGTCGACTTGTCTGAATAACCTCAGGCAGAACTGTTTACCAGACCCCTCTAAACCTCTTGTGGCACTTTAGGGGGCTAGGATGTTTTTAAAATTTGCCCTCCAAGGGACAGTGGGGGCAGAGGGGAAGGGTACAAACGGCTCAGAGTAAACTTGGGCTCTGCTCCTTACCTTCTGTGTGAGCTTGAACTGAACAAGTTACCTAACCATTCTGATGCTCCCTTCATCATCATCTAACATAGAGAAAAATTATAATTATTTCATAAGGGGGTATAGGACTGAATGAAAAAAGTGTGTATGGAAACTGCATAAATGTCAGTAATCTCTCTTTCCAAGGTCTCCCCTCCGTGCCAGTCTGATTCCTGGGGGGAAAGTCCTGGCCTTCCAAAGGTGGGCCAAAGGCCATTTAGAGCTAGGTGGGGTTTGAGGGATGGTGGTGTTTCAAGATTGAAACACAGAGACGTCAGAAGGAGTGGGCCAGCCTTAACTGGCAAAAACCTGTGTGCCAGGAATGGGGTAAAGTACTGGATATGCATTATCTCAGTTAGTCCTCACAACAACTCTGAGGTAAGTACCAGTTGTATCCCCATTTTATGGATGAAGGAATAGAGGCACAGAGATGTAAAGTCCTTTGCTCAAGATCACACGGCTTGGAGAGAATGAGTGAGTGCAGGGGGCAGGGGAGATAGGATTAGAAAGAAACTCTGGAGCTGGGGGGCCAGGGGCTGGGCTGGCGGAGAAGGTTGTTGCTAGCCAGCAAGAATGCCTAGCTCTGATCTCTTCTCTACTTGGGATTTTTCTGGAGCTGGGATCTAGAATTGCTCCTCAAATACATATGCCGTGGGCAGCTTCAGGAAGGGGTGAAGGAAGCCTGAGGTTGGTCCAGCCAGCCCACGTAGCCTGTAGGGAATGGGCTGGAATAGAGCCAAGTGTGCCCAGGGATGCTTCCTAGGCTGAAGGAGAAAGGATTTGGGGACCAGGGGAACTGGTGGGGACAGAGGAGCAACAAGTATTGCCCATACCCTCCTCCACACACACTGCTGCACAGGTTGGGGTCCAGAGCCTCTGGGGCAGAGTTCCTATAGTCAGTCTGCCCCTTCCACCCTCTGTGGCTGGGTACTCAGGATCAGAAGGGTGGATGTGGGTGGAGCACGACTCCCTGGGAAGAACTTTGGCCAACTGAGAAAGATCCCTGTGGGCAAAGGTAGGTAGGTTATTTTTAGCTTGGCCCCAGACAGCCCAGGCAAGGGCAGTGGATGCCAAGCCAGCTCCACCCATCCAGATAGCTACACGCACACATACATACACATACCCCTAGACACAGTTACAGGCCCACCTCACCAATACACGCCTACAAAAGCACGCACAGGTAAACGCACCGCAAAGACCCACAGGTGCAAATGCAAAATCACCCTCCTAGAAACACCTATCAATAGGCACCCAGCTGCAGAGACTGCCACATGCCTGAGACACAGGACCAAAACAAGCACACCCCTATCCCTTGTCACAGACAAACATATACACAGACATACACCTCCCAAAGAACAAGGATATTCTTAAGATGACACAAAAGCAGTAGATACTCAGATGCCTAATCCCACGAGGAAACCCATATCGGAATACAGGTACCAAAACCCACAAGCGATGCTCACCGTCTGGGTGCAGACATATGGTCAAGGACACAATGCTGGATAATTCAGCAGAAACAGGGTGGGCAGGGAGCACAGGGCTGGTGCGCACACACATGCTTTCTCTCTCTCTCTCTCTCTCTCTCTTAATCAGAAAGCCAGTGGGAAGTAGAGATTTTTCCAAAAACTTCCAGTCCTCTGGACTTCGCTGTTCAGGCAGTAGCTGCACCAGGTCGGCCCTTCTGGTCCCAGTGTCAGGACTTTAATTCCTAGCTGCAGGGAAGGGGGGATGGGAGGGCGAGCAAAATAAGTGTGGTGTACCCTCTCCTCCAGTCTGCCCCACTTTCCTCCCCAGCCTAAAAGCTCTTTTAACTCTTGAAATATGCCCATGGATGGGAGTGGGGTCCTGGGCCCTGTCTTCCCTCCAGGACTCCAGCATCAGGGTAGGGGGAGCTTACCACACTCGGGATCACTCTGTAATTCCCCCGCCCCCTCCCCCATGCTGTAACAGTGTGAGTGCTGGCCCTCAGCCGGGGTCTGGGAAAGGGCTTCAGAGGGAGTCAGAATGCCCTGAGCCCACACCTTTCCCTGGGATGAGTGAAGAATGGGCAAGGCCCAGGCCCTGGGATGACTCATGAGTGTAACTGGATTAAGAATTACCAAGGTGTTCCCAAACCCAGAGCCATCAGACTCACAGAGAAGGCGTCCCTGCTGTGAGTTAAGAAGGAGGAGGAGGTGGTGAGCTGCTTGGAGGCAGGGCCCCTCCTTTCCTGTTCACCATTATCTAGACACCATCCTGCACATGGTAGGCCTACAATCAATATTGGTTGAGTGGAAACATCAATGAGGCTGGAAAAGAGGGGTTACTGAGGAAAAGGCCCACAGACTTGTCAAATGGGCCCTAGAAGGAATCTCCCACCTCCCCCTCCATTTCCTGGGGGCCTGGGGCCTGGGGCTGGAGTGGCGGGCTGCCTTCCTGCAACACAGCTGCTTTGAAATCAGTCCCAGAACCAGTTCTGACCCTCACTGGGGGCTGCAGATGCTTCCACGGGCTACCCTCATTTCTCCCGAGCCAGAAGAGCATGTGGGAGGCAGAGTTCTGGAATCTGGAGTTGAGCTGATGGTTGATGGTCCAGGGACAGCTCTTACCTGGGGGAGAAAGGGGGGAGGGCGCTGCGGAGCCTTTCCTAGCATCAGTTTCCTCGAGTCTAAAATGGGAACACTATCTTCTAGAATTAAAAAGAATATACCCAAAGCCCCTTATCTGGCCGAATACAAGCTACTTATTTAGTAACAATGCTGATTTAAAAGCAGGTGTAGGGGTTGTCCCTGCCGGCGGGGCTGGCGGCTCTGGGTTGGCGCCTCCCTCTGTGACCAGGACCCGTGTGCTCGCAGCTGCCACTAGGCGGCGCGCTGCAGCGCACACCTCCGCGCGGCCTGCGGCTGCAACTTCCATCCTAAGGCTGTGGTGGGTCTGGAAGGGAGAAGAGAGCCTGGCTTCCACCCGGGAGCCGCCCAGGGGTGGTTCGTGGGCCCCTGGGTTATCTGGGGAAGGGAGCTCTCAGACAACTCGGTTTGGAGGATCTTGTTACGGGAGGATGGGAGGTGGAGAGGTGGGGGGATGGGACGGGTGGGGCGGGAGGTTTAAGGATGAGTTCATTATCCCTCCCCTGAGCCATCCAGTCCATTATGGACCCCAAATACCTGGATCCTGGTGGGGAGGCATCTAACGTTGAGGCCTTTGAAGCTCTACCGTCTCTCCGTAATGTTATTATAGCTAATGCTGAGTGCTTTCTGCTTGCCAGGTACTGTCCTGATCCTTTCTGTACTGACAACAACCTTGAGACAGGTAGTATTACCCCCCTTTATTTACCAGATAAAGGAACTGAGGCACAGAGAGGCACCTTGCCCAGGGGCACATACAGCTGGCAAACGGGGCAGTGGAGATTCAAATCCAGACGGAATGGATCTCAAGTTTGTACTCTTCTTGTTCAATTTCACATCACATACAACTTATCGTGTAAGAGTGTGTGCAATTCAGGGGCACCTGGCTGGCCCAGCCGGTGGAGCGTGCAACTCTTGATCTTGGGGTCGTGGGTTCAAGCCCCACGTTGGGCATTGAGCTTGCTAAATAAATAAATAAATATGTACGATTCCGTGTTTTCTAGGATATTCATGATGCTGTATGGCCATCATCATTATCTAATTCAACAGCATTTCTGTCACCCCCAAAAGAGATCCCACACCGTTAAGCAGTTACCTCCCCTGCGTCCCCTGCGCATTCTTCCCTCTCCCAGCCCCTGGCAACCATGAATCTATTTTCTTGTTTCTGTGCATTTGCCTATTCTGGGAGTTTCATATGAACAGAATCATAACACTAGGTGACCATCACGCTGGGGCTCTTAACCTCGGCTATATACCGTGACAGCCCCCCTCCAGTCCCCCCAACCCCGACACACATCTTTTCTCTTGTCCCCAGGGGAGGGCCTTCTCCCTGGGGTTTAAGCAACAGAAGCAGTTAGTCTCAAAAGCCTTGGGGTCAGGCAGATCCGGGTTCAAATCCTGGCTCTGTCTTGGACGATTTATTCATTTCCTCTGCTGTTGCCCTTCTCAAAATTCTTTGTTGTTGCTCCTGTAAATTTAAAATGAGAAAACTTTGAATTTTAAAACACTTTAGACATACAGAAAAATTGCAAAAATAGTGTAGAAAGTTCCTATACACTCCTCGCCCAGTTTCCCCTACTTTTAATAATCTTACATGAGTACATAGTACATTTGCTACAATTAATGAACCGATATTGATATATTATTATGAACGAAACTTCATATTTTCTTAGTTTTTACTTAATATCCTTTTTATGCTCCAGGGTCCCGTCCAGCATGCCACGTTACACGGTGATCATGACCTCAGCGGCTTCTTTAGGTGCTGACATTTCCTTAGACTTTTCTTTATTTTTGATGATCTTGACAGTTTTGAGAATTATTGGGCAGGTATTTTGTAGAATGTTCCTCAGTTGGGATTTGTCCATCTTAAAATTCTTAATAACTTTTGAACAAAGGGACCTCTTCAAAATAATTTTGCATTGGGTCCTACAAATGAAGGTCCTGCTTATAGGACAGAGAAAAGTCCCCAGAGCAGGGCCTGGGATGTGCCCCCAGGCTGTGGCTGGCAGGTCTCAGTCCTGCCCTGAGGGGCCTTTTGAGCTCTGAACAGGGAGTGCTGGGCGAAAGACCCAGGGTGAGGAGGAAGCCATAAACCTGGAAGAAGATTGCATTCCAGGCTGAGGGGACAGTGTGAGAAAGATGTAGGGTCAGGAATGTGGATGGTGTGGTCAGGACGTGGCCAGGCCCTCCTCTTTCCACCAGGGGACAAAAGGGCAGAGAAGGCCGGAGGGGAACTCCGTACTAGAAGGAGGAAGGGGCTGCTGTACTAGAGATGGATTCTGTAGGAAATGGAGAGTCATGGGTACTGACCGAGCTGAAGAAAGGCCTGATGGGAACCGAGCCGTGGGAGCATATTTGAGGCTGGGATGTCAGGGCAGACTGAGGAGGACAGCCCAGGGCAGGGAAGTAGTGGGGGGGGGGGGTTTGCTCAGGCAATGGGACAGGCCTGGGGCTGCAGGGGGTGGGGCCTGGGGACACTGGACTTTGGGCCTTACTGAGTGAGGGAACTTGGGGCTAGGGGACAGAATGGGGGCTGGGGAGCCGGGCAGGGGAAGGCAGGGTTGCAAGGGGAAGAGTAGTGAAACATGTGGGAGGGGTGGGTTGGGGAGAAGGTGGAGAATTGGGGTCTGGACGTGGTGAGGTAGAGGTGCCTGTGGACTTCCCAACATGAAGTCCTGTGAACACAGGACCGACCAGTGCTTAGAAGAGTGGCCACCGTCTTAAAAATGAACAAAGCCGTGAGCACTAGGTGTTGTATGGAAACCAATTTGACAATAAATAATATAAAAAAAAAGAGAGAGAGAATGTAAATTGGAGTATGGAGGTTCCTTAAAAAATTAAAAATAGAACTACCATATGATCCAACAATCCCACTTCTGGGTATATCTCCAAAGGAAATAAAGTCATTATCCTGAAGAAGTAAAAAAAAAAAAAAAAAAAGAACAGAGCCAGCTAACGTGTACTAAGCAATCACAGCGAGCCAGGTACCAAGAGCGCTACCTACGTGAATTAGTTCCTGCGATCTCCAGGATGACCCGTGAAGTGGATGGTATGTGTATCCCCATTTTAAAAATGAGAAAACTGTTGGGCACCTGGTAGCTCAGTCGGTTAAGCATCTGACTTCAGCTCAGGTCATGATCTCACGGTCCGTGAGTTCGAGTCCCGAGTCGGGCTCTGTGCTGACAGCTCGGAGCCTGGAGCCTGCCTCGATTCTGTGTCTCCCTCTCTCTCTGCCCCTCCCATGCTCACACTCTGTCTCTCTCTCTCTCAAAAATAAATAAACATTAAAAAAGAATTTAAAAATGAGAAAACCCTGACTCAAGTCTCCCCCCTGAGCAGGAGACAGAGGCCAGACCGAAAACCCAGCAGTCTGATTCCAGAGCCCACACAACTAAGTAACACAAGGGACTGCCTGTGTAAGTTCCCCTGGTTGCTCTTCTAACCACATGATTTCCCCCGTCTTCCTCTCCATTGTTCTTGGAGGTGAGTGTGTGTTGATTCTGGACTCACTGAAATGGAAACTGAGGCTGGGAGGGAGAGAGGACAGCTGGTCAGTACTGACTCTGAGCTTTAAATCCACATTTTTAGGACTGGCCCACAGGACCAGTCTCTTCCGACCTTGTCTGGAGTTGTGAGAGAAAGGGTAAGTTCTAACAAGGAGATAGACCTTTTAAACTTTTTTAATTCTCTGTTTTAAACATTCCAGTTTATGGGGCGCCTGCGTGGCTCAGTTCGTTGAGCATCTGACTCTTGATTTCAGCTCAGGTCATGATCCCAGGGGTTCCCAGGGAATCATGGGATCGAGCCTCGCGTCAGTTCTGTGCTAAGCGTGGAGCCTGCTTAAGATTCTCTCTGTCCCTCTCCCCTACTCCTGTGCCTTCTCTCTAAAAAAAAAAAAAGAAACCACAATTAAAATAAATAAAAATTTTTTAAAAAGACTAAACATTCCAGTTGAAATGTATTTAGGTAACATCAAGTTTGTTTGTCTAATGAAAACATCAAGCATTTCATGTTTGTCTGAAAACTGTAATAATACAGCACTTGCTATATTATAGAAATGCCTTTTGCCATTTGATTTCAGAACTGCTCATGTGATCCTTCCAATATTGTTCATGGATAGATGGGCTGCTAATTGAATTAAACGCAGTATTCATACTATCCAGAGAGTATAAGATAATTCACTCGCCGAGATTAATATTTAAATCAACTTTATTTACAAATCACTATCTTGGTAAATCATAATTCTGTAAAACTTTCATCTGGGCAAAAGTATACTCACTAAGTTCTAGCAGTTCCTTAAACTAAAAAATGAGAGATAATTCAAAATTAATTTGTAAGAGAGCTAAAAATCCCGGGTTTCTGGGATTGCGGGGCTCTGGAGTTTCAGTAGCTGGTTCTTTTGAAGGTAACTCACTATTATTTTCTGGATAAAATCCAAAGAAAATCTTCAGGGAAAGGTATTTTATTTTAATTTTTTAAATTATTTATCATACAGAGCAAGAGCGGGGGAGGGGCAGAGAGAGAGGGAGGCACAGAATCAAAAGCGGCTCAGGCTCCGAGCTGTCAGACAGAGCCCGATGTGGGGCGCGAGCTCACAAACTGCAAGATCATGACCTGAGCTGAAGTCGGACGCTTCACTGACTGAGCCCCCCAGGTGCCCCTGGGAAAAGTATTCTTGAGGTGGGCCTCCCAAGTTGTGAATTGGGGGCACCGGCGACAAAGATCTTAATTGGAGGAAGAGGGAAAGGAAAAAAATCCCGGGAATGGAATAGACTCTGTGTGTGTGTGTGTGTGTGTGTGTGTGAGAGAGAGAGAGAGAGAGAGAGAGAGAGAGAAAGAGAGATTGGGAAGAGGAATAGTATAAACCCTTCCTTTCTGTTGCATACTGACTCCACAATGAAGGGCCGGATGGGGAACACCCCTTGTCACATCCTCTGCTCTATCTTACTTGTAATATCAGCAGTCAGCTCATCTGGTTCCGGACATTTAGATTTCTCTTTGTTCCACTCTTTTGCCATAAAATCGATTCCACCGTGAACTATGAATTTAGCCCTATTAAGCCTTTCATTGGTTGCTTCTCGATCTGCTGCTGCTAATGACTCTTTACCACCGCTGGTATCTTTTAAGCAGATGCCGAGTCTCTCGGTGTGCATGTGTATACATATTCCTTCATGGAATGGCTAAGCTTTTCAAGGGTTTTACCTTTTCTTTCAAGTAGTTAGGTAAGTGGTATGGTGAGAGATTTTGAAACAAGTGAAAACTTCTGCTCCAAGTTAGGAGAGCTGTAAAAAATTCCAGTGATTGCTGTCCAGAATTCCAGCACTCAAGGACCCAGGCAGTGGGGTGCCTGGGTGGCACAGTCGGTTGAGCTTCTGACTCTTGATATCGGCTCTGGTCATGATCCCAGGGTTGTGTTGGGCTCCGCACTGAGTGTGGAGCCTGCTTGGGATTCTCAATCTCTCTCTCTCTCCCTCTGCCCTTCTCCCCTGCTTGCATGATCGCTCTTGTGCTCTCTCTCTCTCTCAAAATTAAAAAAAAAAAAAAAGAGCCTGTGCAGAAATCGGTACTTAAGCTGGTGCTGCCTGGTTGGGGTGACCTGCTGGAACCAGGAGATCACAAATGGTGGAGAAGGTCAAGGTCAAGGAAAGGAAAGTTCAAGAACTAATACACCCACGTTCCTTCCCACTGCTTCCTCTTCCGTCTTTTAAAAAATTTGGTTGAGGTGTAAGTTACATACAAGGAAATGCACAGATCTTGAGTGTAAAGTCCTAGGACTTTGACAAGTGAACGCACCTGGTAACCACACTCCCCATCAAGATACGAACATTTCCATCATCTTGGAAAATTCCCTGATCTCCTTCCCAGTCAGTCCTCACCCTGCAGAGGCAGCCACTCTTCTGATTTCTAACAGCATAGATGAATTTTGCTTATTCCTGAATGCCACATGCATGGAATCAGATAATATGGAGTCTTCTGGACCTGGCTCCTTTCGTTCACCATAATGACTGAGATCCATTCCAACTTGCAGTGGTAGTGGAAGTTCGTTCCTTGTTATTACTAAATAGTGTGAATTATTTGGACATATCATGATTTGTTCATTCATTCTCTTGTAATGGACATTTGGATTGTTTACCATATGAGTCTGGTATCAGTAAAGCCTCTATGAATATTCTTGAACAAAGTCTTTCTTTTTGGAAACCTAGATTTCCATTTTCCTGCAGTAAACAGGAGTGAAATTGCTGGGTCCTCAGGGAAATATATATTTAATTTTATAGAAAATGACCACAGCAATTTTTCCAAAGTTATTGTTTCAGTTTGTGCTCCCACCTGCAATGTTGGAGAGCTCCACTTTTACAATCCTCACCACCATATGATATTGTCAGTGTTTTTGACGAAACCAGTGGCTGTGAAGAGGCATGTCATTGCGGTTTTAACTGGTGATGCTGGTCACCTTTTCATGTGCTTATTAGCCACTCAATGTCTTCTTTTATGACGGATCTGTTCAAACCTGTTGCCCAATCTTTCTTGAGATATTTCTCCTTTTACTATTGGTTTGCCGGAGTTCTTGGAAGGTTCTGCGTACGCATGCTTTGTCAGATGTGTCTTCCGTCTATAGTTTGCTTTTGCATTTTGTTAAAAGTGTATTTTAAAGAGCCAATATTTTCAATTTTGATAAAGATCAAAGGCTTTATATTTCTTCTTTTATGATTACCGCATTTTATGTGATAGAGATATCACTGTTTCCTTCCAGAAGGTTTATTGTAATTAGCATTTTTGTTTAAGTCTATTATCCATCTGTAATTATTTTTTATGTATAGTATGAGATGGAGATCGAGGGTCATTTTTCCCCCATATTTTTATTCACTTGTTCCAGCACCATTTTTTTTGAAAAGACTTTCCCCTCCCCATTGAATTGCTTTGGTCCCTTTTATCAAAAATCAATGAACTGTGAAAGCGTGAATCTATTTCTGGATCCTCTATTCTGTTTCATTAATCCATTTGTCTGTCCTCACCCCAATACCACACCATCTTTACTACCGTAGATTTATAGTTAATCTGTTAACTCTCTAACCCTCTTTCTTCCCCCCACTATTATTTTGGATCTTCTAGATCATGCTCATTTTTATTACCTTTAGAAGCAACTTGTTAACTTCCATTAAAAAAGTTAGGATTTTGATAAGATGTCATCAAATGTATAAATCAATCTGGGGAGAACTGACCTCTTAACATTGAGTTTTCCAATCTACAAAAAGGCATCTCTTCATTTTCTTAATTTCTCTGAGCCTTATTCTGTCATTTTCAATTTAGAGACTTTCCACATTTTTATTAAATGTATTCCTATATATCTTATTGATTTTTATGCTATTAAAATGGTTTTAGTCGCATTTTCTAATTGACTGTAAAATTGATAGTCTAAAAACATGTATACAGTTGATTTTGTATAATGACCTTGTATATTGTGAATTACTAAATTCACTGATAAATACTAACTGTTTTATTCTCAATTCTTCTGGATTCTGTTCATGTGAAAACATATCATCTGTGAATAAAAAGCATTTTACTCATTCCATACTGAATGTTATGAATTGTATTTATTTCTCATGCCTTATTATACTGGCTAAAATCTCCAGCTCACTGTTGAACAGAAGTGATGAGAACAGACATTCTTCACATGTTCTGGAACATAGGGGGAATGCATTCATATTTCATCATTAAATACGATGTTAACTGTCAGCTTTCCATAGCTATCTGTTTTCCTTCTATTTTATTCCCACTTTGCTTAGTTTTTTTTTTTTTAATATCATGAATGGGGATTGGATTGTGTCAGATGCTTTTTCTGCATTGATTGAGATGATCATAACTTTTTTCTTCTTTCTTCAGTTAATGTGGTGAATTATAGTGATTTATTTTCAAGTGAGAAACTAACCTTTCATTCCTGGGATAAACCACATTTTGTCATCATATATTATCCTTTTGATATTTTTCTGAAGTCAACTTGCCCATATTTTGTTTAGGAATTCTTCCATCGATATTCCTGAGGGATGTTGGTCTATACTTTTATTTTTTGGAATATTTTTGTGAGGTTTCAGTGGAGGGTCATGCTGGCATCATAAAACGAGTAGAGGAGCATTTCCTCCTTTCTAGTTTTGGAAAAAGTTTGTATGAGATTGGCATTATTTTGTCCTTACATATTTGAAAGGATTTGCAGTGAAGCCACTTGAAACTAGTGTTTTCTTTGTTGGAGGTTTTCATTGTTAACCCAATTCTACAATAGATTTAGGCCCATAAATATTTTCTATTTCTTCTTGGGCCAGTTTTGGTAAGCTTTACTTTGATGGAATTTCTCCGGTTCATCTAAATCGTCATATTCATTTGTGTATGGTTTTAGGACAGAACCTGTGATATCCGACTCTTTTGGTTTTGGTGTTGGTAATTTGAGTGTCCTCTGGTTCTCTTTCTTTCTTTTTCAGCCCAGTTAAGGGGTTATCAGTCTTTTGATAAGATCTCTTTCAGTCTTTCAAATGATCAAATTTGTCTCTGATGAATTTTTCTTTTATCTATTTTTTATATTATTGGTTTTTTACTCTATTTTTAAAAGTTTATTTATTTTTTGAGAGAAAGAGAGAGAGAGAGAGGGAGAGCAAGCTCAGGGGAGACAAAGAGAGAGGGAGAGAGAGAGAATCCCAAGCAAGCTTCACACTGGCAGCTTAGAGCCCAATATGGGGCTCGAACTCACAAACCGTGAGATGATGACCTGAGCCAAAACCAGGAGTTGGATGCTTCACCGACTGAGCCACCCAGGTGTGCCTGTTTTTCATTCTATTAATTCTTTCTTTCTACTTACTATGAAACTAGCTCTTCAATTTTCTTACGTCTTAACATGGATTTCTTGACTCATTGATATTTAGCTTTATTCCTATCAAATATAAACAGTTAGAGCTACACTTTCTTTTTAGCAGCACTTTATTCACATTCCATTCATCTTGATATGTTTTCTTTTCCATCTTGTTTAGTTTGTTCAAATACTTACAAGGAGGAAGAAAAGGCAGGGGGCGACAAAGGAATAAGAACAGAACAAACAAACAAAACAAATAATAAAGTGACCAATGTAAGCCATAACATATCAATAATTACTTTATCGTTTTAAAAAGTTTGTTTGTTTATTTATTTATTTATTTAGAGTGTGTGTGCATGCATGAGTGGGGAAGGGGCAGAGAGAGAGAGAGAGAGAGAGAGGGTGAGAGAGAATCCCAATTAGGCTGCAGGCTGTATGTGCTGAGCCTGACATGGGCCTCAAACCCATGAACTATGAGATCATGACCTAAGCAGAAATCAAAGGTCAGATGCTTAACCAACTGAGCCACCATGTGCCTCTACTTTTTTTTTTTTTAAGATTTTATTTGTAAGTAATCTCTATACCCAATGTGGAGCTTGGAATTACAACCCCAAAATCAAGAGTCACATGTTCTACTGACTGAGCCAACCAGGCACCCCTCTAATAATTACTTTAAATGTAAACCATCTTAATACATCAATTATAAGATGGAGATTGACACAGTGGATAGAAAATTACCTAGTCCTATGGTGTCTACAAGACACCCACTTCACATATAGCAATGTAGGTAATAAGAGGGAAAAATATACTGTGCAAACACTAATATTTAGAAAGCAGAGTGGCTGTATTAATTAGATCAAGTGGACTTCAGAGCAAAGGAAATTACCAAGGATATTATAAAAGGGATAACACACCAAGAAGACATAGAATTCCTAAAAATATATGCACCAGACAACAGAGCTTCAAAATATACGAAGCAAATGCTGACAAAACTGGAAGGAGAAATAGAAATAGATCTACCTGCAGTTACAGCTGGAGACCTTAACATCCCTTTCTCTCTACCAGACAAAAAATCAGTAAGGATATAGAAAATGTGAGCAATAGCATCAGTCAAAAGATCTAATAGGTATTTATAAAACACTCTACCGACACAGTAGAATACATATTCTTTCAGGTGCTCATGCAAAATTCACAAAAGTATACCATATATTTTAAAACAGATTAAAGTATACCATATACTTTAACACAGATCCAACAAATTAAAAGAATTGAAATTATGTAGTCCACAAAGGGAATCAAACTGGAAATCAATAATAGAAAGATAACAGGAAAATCTCTTAACACTTAAGAAAAATACTTAGAACTGAATTATAATGAGAGTACAACATAATTCTGAGATGCAGCAAAAGCAGTGCTGAGAGGGAAATTCATAGCCCTGAATACTTATGTCGGAAAAGAAGAAAAGATCTCGAAATAATTTCCCTTATTTCAAAATACTATCTAATTTCCCAGAGCATTATTCTTTGACCAATGAATTATTTATAAATGTGCTGTTTAGTTTCCAAGTATCTGATGTTTTCTAGACGCATTTTTGTTATTGATATTTAATTTATCCAAGCGTGGTTAACAGAACAAACTTTTCATGACTTTAGTCTTTTAAAATTTATTATACTGTGGAGCACCTGGGTGGCTCAGTCGGTTAAGAGTCTGACTCTTGGTTTTGGCTCAGGTCATGATCTCATGGTGTGTGAGCTTGAGCTCCATTGGGCTTCATACTGACAGTGCAGAGCCCACTTGGGATTCTCTTTTTCTCCCTCTCTCTCTCCCTCCCTCTCTCTTGTGTCCTCCCCTGCTTGTGCTCTCTCTCTCTATCTCTCAAAAAAAATTAAAAAACTTTAAAAAATATTTAAAATTTATTATAATGTGTTTTGATGAATATCTATAACAGTAATATATATAATATGATAAGTATTCTGTATACATATATAAATAATGTATATTCTGTAATTGTTACATGTAATGATCTATAAATGTCAGGTAATTTGTTGAAAACAACTAATAAACTGATAGTTTTGTTCAAATCTATCTCCTTTGTTCAAATCATATTTCTTTTTTAATCTTATTCAAATACAGAAAGAATAATGTTAAAATATTCAAATATAATTTCTCTACTGCTTTTAATTTTCTGAATACTCACTTCATGTACTTTGAAGCACTTTGAAGTACTTTAGAACATAGACATTTAGGAAGGTCAAGTCTCCTTGATAAATTGACCATTTATCATGGTGTAATGTCTCTTTATCGCTGGTAACACTTTGTTTTGAAGGCTGCCTTGTCTGGTATTACCATAGCAACAACTTTTTCCTACATGATAAGAAAAACATCTTTTATATGTTACAGTACAATATTTTAAATAGAAAATATAGCTGCCTTGAGCAATAAAAGGCAAAAAAATCTATCAAATTAATTGCTACAAACTTTACGTATTTGTTGTGCATATGGACCAGAGCATATACTCTAAACAATTTGAACAGTTTTATTGAAATCTAAATATATGTCAACATACAATAAACTGAGCATGTTTGACATGTATAATGAGTAAGTTTAGACACTTACCACTCATGGAACCATGACCATCCCAAGATTGCGACCCTATCTATTGCTTCTGCAACTTTGCTCATGCTCCTTTGTAATCCACCCTTCCATCCCTTTGTCTTTCCCACCCTCCCAAGCAAACACTGGTCTGCTTTCTTTCACTGGGTGTTATTTTGCATTTTCTAAAACATGGAATCACACAAGATGTATTCTTCGTTTGTTTGGTTTCTTCCTCTCAGCATACTTATTTTGAGATTCATGCATGCTGTTAAGTGTATCAAGAGTCTATTCTTTATTATTACTGAGTAGTAACATGTTATATGGATATACTATGATTTGATTATTCAATCACCTGTCTCTTGACATATGGATTGTTTCTCGTTATTACAAATAAACCTACCACGAGCATTTGTGTGCAAGTCTTTTTTAAGTAATCTCTATACCCAAAGTGGGGCTCAAACTCAAAACCCCGAGATCAAGAGTCAGATGCTCATCTGGCTGAGGCAGCAGGGCCCCTGTGTGCAAGTCTTTATATGGATATATGGGCTTTCATTTCTCTTGGGTAACTATCTAGGGATCGAATACCTGAATTATACACTAGGTGTATATTTAAACTTCTAAGATACTGACAAACTGTTTTCCAAAGTCGTCATACCATTTTACATTCCCACCAGTAGTGCGTGAGAGTTCCAGTTTTTCCACGTTGTTGCCAGTGTTTGGTATGGTCAGTCTTTTTAATTGTACTCATACTAGGTATGATGAAACACCTGTTTAAGTCTTTTGTTCATCTTTCAATTGGCTATTTATTTTCTTACTGTTGAGATTTGAGACAGATATATATTTATATAATTGAAATATATATACACATTTGATATGTATATACATATATACACATTTGATATGTATATACAAACACACACATATATATATATATATATGATGCATACACTGGCTAAGAAAAAAGGAAACCCTACTATTTACAACAACATGGATGAACCTTAAGGGCATTAATGCTAAGTGAAATAAGTCAGACAGTGAAATCACTTATACAAAGAATCTAAAAAAGTCAAAAATATAGAATCAGAGTAGAATGGTGGTTACCAGGGGCTGGGGGAGGGGGAAATGGGGAGATCTGGGTCAAAGGGCATGAACTTCTAGTTATAAGATGAGTAAGTTCTGAGGATCTAATGTATACCCTGGTGATTATAGCTAATAGTACTATACTATATACTTGAAAGGTGCTAAGATCTTAAATGTCCTCACTATAAAAAAAAGAAATTAATTATGTGATAGGATGGAGGTGGTGATCGTTTTGTAATAAAGGAGTGTATCAAGTCAACAGGTTGTACACCTTAAACTTTCACAATGTTATATGTCAATTATATCTCAATAAAGCCAAAAACATTATATAGGTTCTAGTCGGTACAGCAAGGCAAGGAAAAGAAATAAAAGGCAAGGAAATAGGTAAGAAATAACTACCACTGTCTTTATTTGCAACATGATGATCTCTGTAAAAAATCAGGTGGACTCTATATGACAGCCATAAGAATTAAGAAATAAATTTAGCAAGGTTGTAGGATATAAGACCCATACATTTAGAAATCAATTGTGTTTCTTTATACTGGCAGCGAACAATTGTAAATTGAGATTTTTATAAATGTCATTTACGATAACACAAAGCCAGCGCCCCAAAGGAGAAGAAGAACAAACAGCCGCAGCACCGGCCCCGTTTGGCAGCGTTTGCCCATGTCCGTTGTGTAAATACTCCCACCACCGCTGATTTACACTTAACAACATAACATAGTAACGTAAGGGAATAGAATTATGAACGGATGTGCACAAGCGGCTCTCATGAGCACGGCTCACTCCCCCATACCGCTGCATGTGTTCCCCCTATTTCCCACATATGGACATATTTTTAGTTTTTAAGAATACTATCCAGACAAAAGTGAGGGCCGAAATATCATTTTACCTCACTTGCTTGTATCTTCCACAGCGTGTGTAAACACTCTCTTCCATCTTGGAGTGAGCGGCAGACTCTTCCCAGATCGAGTGGACGGGTGCCGGGCTTCATTTGACGTTAATTAGATGGAGTTGGCCTATGATTAGCGCCATCCCCGACCTGAAGTGCAATGAGCAGCTTTTGGATCTCGCTGTTGAGCCGGGAAAGGGTTTGGCGGCAGTTTCAGAGGGTCTCTGGTTTGTCTTTGGATTCGGTTCTGGTGAGGCCTTGAGACCTTGGGAGAAGCCCCATGCCCCGCGTTCCTCCTGCTGGAAGGCGGTGGGCTCAGGGGTCAACCCAGAGGGGTGTAGCCGGGCTGCTTGGGCTGGGATCTGAGCTCCTCTCCCTGGCACCCGTGCGATTTTTCAAAAAATTTTAATTTAGTTTTATCTTCATTCCAGTACAGTTGACGTACAGCATTACATCAGTTTCAGGTACACTGTAGTGTACACTGTAGTGATTTGACAATTCGGTACATCACCCGGCGCTCATCACAATGGACACTTAACCTGAAACAAGACCTCCTAGTCTGGCTCACCCTCAGTTCCCTCTGCAGGAAGCAGACAACGCCTGCCTTGTGGGGTCACAGCAAGAAGGAAATGAGACCGGCTTTGAGGTATGAGAGGTGGGGGGCCTGACACATAGCGACTCCTTTTTTCCGTCTTAATTATTCTAGACCTCCGAGGTCAGAGTACCTGTCTCTCTCTGAGGGGCTGCCTCAGTCCCGAACCTTAGCACTGGCAACAGCAAAGGGGACTTGCTGGGGCTTTAGCCTTTGCTACCTGAACCCCTTTCTAAGCCATCACCCAAACAATATAGCTTGGAATGGACGATTGGCATTTTTTCCTCCAGCTTATAGGTAACTATGTCTAAAAGCACTGTTATGGGTTACGTTGTGTCCTCTCAACCTCAAAAAACAAGGTATGTTGGAGTCCTAACTTCCATGATCTCAGACTGTGCCTTATTTGGAAATAGCGTCTTCACAGATGTAACCAAATTAAGATGAGGTCTTTTGGGTGGGCCCTAATCCAGCATGCCTGGTGTCCTATGGGAAGGAGAAATCCGAACTCACACGGAGGGAAGATGCTGTGAACAGACAGGAAGAACCGCGTGAAGACGGAGGATCACAGAGACGCAGCTACAGGCCAAGAGAGTCTGCCGGCCGCTTCCAGAAGCGAGGAAAGGCCAAGGAGGGTTTGCCCCAGTCTCCGGGAGAGCACAGCCCTTGCGGACACCCTGATCTCAGGCTTCCAGCCTCCAGGATGGTGGGACAATAAATGTCCGTTTTAAAAAAAATTTTTTTTAGTGTTTTATTTATTTTTGAGAGAGAGAGAGTGTGTGAGTGGGGAAGGGGCAAAGAGAGAGAGGGAGGCACAGAATCCGAAGCAGCCTCCAGGCTCTGAGCTGTCAGCACAGAGGACAATTGAACCACCAACCCGTGAGATCATGACCTGAGCCCATGTCAGAGGCCTAACCGACTGAGCCATCCAGGAAACTAACACAAGCACCTTAAGAAGGTCCTACTTTATTACCTCTAACATAGAACCAAGCACAAGTCCCCTACCCCACTCTCTGTGCTCCCTCAGTATGTGAGTATCTCCCCTCCCCCCCCCCCCCCGCCACCGGACCCTTCGGGGGTGGGGGGTGGGGGTGGGGGCTCTGCAGCCAGCTCTGTCCAGCTCCACCCAGAGAAACAGCTACCAGTTCCCCTGCATTCGGCTCCTTCTGCCCCCACTCCCTGGTCCCATCCTGCTCTCACCTGCCAGGAACCCCTTCTCTCCTCACTCTCCAAAGGGGAAGACCCCGACCCTCAAGGAGGCAAACAAGCCTTGAGTCCCTCCTGGGCTCTGCAATAGGTGGTCCCATGGGATCCCACAGCCCCCCTTGCACAGGGGGGTGCTGCCAGCCCAGTGCTCACGCATGGAGACACAGCAGTTGGGGAACGCGCCTGAAGACAGCAGCTCATGAAGGGAGTGTCCGGAACCAGGCTCAGTGGTCACCTTCCTCTGTGCGCTGCCCCAGGCTGCAAGCTGTCCCCTCTCCTGGGCTGCTGGCCTCCCTGAGGCCATCCCGGCGGGCCTGCAGGTCCTGCTGGACTCTCCCGCAGTCTTCAGGCATTCTTGCTAGAGAAGCCAGTTCTCTTCCTGGTGGTTCTGCTCAGGCAGGAGGCCCCCCCCACCCTGAGCCCCAGGCTGGGATGGTCTTTTCCTGTTGAACAGTAATTTACTATGTTTCTCACTGAGTTTACTTACCCCGGGGAAAAGCACTCTGGGACACAGAGCAGCCACTTGTGAAGCCTGAGTGTCCTCCGAGGTACTTTCCTCCCTGCCGCCTTTTTAAAAATCGCTTATCCTGATGTTAGTCAATTGCATAACATCCTATTAAGTTTTTTCCATCCTTCATCATGTGCCCTGGAAACTTCATGGATAGTTGACTGGATCTCACTGGAGTGCACAGGGCATTGGGAGGTCAGGGGTCCAGATCTGGCTTATCCCCTCATTCCCTGTGTGAACTTGGGCAGGTCATCCTGATGCGGTTGGGCCCGTTTACTGGGCACTATTCTGCTCTGGGGTCTCTGCACCAGTCACCTCATCCGTGCTCACGGGCCCCTACAAGGGGTGTGTGATCCCCACTAGCAGATGTGGGAGCTGAGGCTCGGAGAGGCTGATGACCTCCAGTGAGGCCACCCAATGAGTAACATCAAGGCTGGGGTTTATGATGAGACCAGTCGGCCCAGATTGTCTTCACTACACCGTGCTGCTGCCGCTTCCCTCTCTGGGTCCCAGTCTCCCCAGTTGTGAAATGGGAGATCAGACTAGGTGGCTAGCTTTCTGGACAAATGGCTCTACTCCTGTCCCCCTAAAAACCCCTTCTTCATCCAGCAACCAGTGACCCTCTAAAGCATAAACCTGATCATAGTACTTGCACAACGCACAGGGACCTTGTTTATTTGCTTACTTGTTCATTGCTTGTCTTCCCCTGAGGGCAGGGGGCAGTCTGTCCTCTCATGGTCAAGTCCCGGCACTGAGAACGGTGCCTGGTGAACAGCAGGTGCTCGGGCAGTAGCTACGGGTTGTCCGGTCAGCACAGCGTGGTGGCTGGGTTGAGAGGTAGGAACGGGGCTGGGGTGGGAGGGGAGTCTGTAGGGCAAACTTGGCTGCACCAAGTTGGTCTTGAAGTTGGTCCCAGTCTCCAGCTGGTCTGCCTGATCATCATGATGAAGTTGGTGAAGTTAGTCTTTGGTTCTTGGGATGACCACCCCCCCGTTGACGGCAAATCAAGCCCATCTCTGCCAGCTTATTTTCACCAGTGTCTTACCCGATGAGCTATTTCTGTTTCTTCTCTATAATTCTCTGTATTTTCATGAGATCTGAGTGGAACATAATGTGCTGGGCATTCAAAGGACGCAGTGCTAATGGTGGAATTTTAGACATTGTGAAAGACTAGAGGAGACATATTTTGGGGCAGTTAGTGTCTAAGCAGGACCTCAAAGCCTTCCTGGTGCGCAGTGACTCACTCCAGATGGGGAAGAGTTGTGGCTGCTCCCTGGTCACCTATTTCAGGAAGGGCGAGGCAGCTGTCTCACCCCTGCTAATCTCTCCTTTCCCAGTGTAGGACGTGGTCATTTCTTCTGACTCACCCATCCCACATCCCTCATTGGCCCAAAATGGACTCGAAGCCCAGAGAGGGTAGGAACTTCCCTGAAATTGTACAGCACGGCAATGGCCTATACTATGTAGCCCCATCTGTCTGACCCCCAGCCTTTGTTCACCCCCAGTGATTTTCAGTCTGGGAGTCCCGGGGTTCCGCAGAGGTATCTAAGAAGTTGCCACAGAGCTGGGGGAGGGGTGGGTGTTGAGTGGGAGGATCCCGGAACCCCACTCCCTCAGGAGGAGTTGGTTTACACATTAGGCGGTCTACATACAGAAAGGGTCCCCCTACCAAAAGTGAGAAGTTTGGAAAGCGCGTCGAGCCTGTTAAGGGGCGTGCGTGGGCGGAAACTTTGAAAAGATGGAGGAGGCGGGGGAGAGGCCTCTGCGAGGCTGCGCAGTCCAGAGAGACTAGGGACAGAGGGAAATGTAACAGGACAGGCAAGTCCCTCTGGTTCCTCTCTGCGCTGGGGAGGACGTGGGCCCAGCTCCTCATCCCTCAGCTGCATCATCCCTGGGATGGTTAGGTCCAAGGGGAGAATGCTTAGTAGGTGAGAGTCCTCAGGGAAGTGCCTGGTCTACAGGGGAAGAACGTGCTCAGCGCCTGGCATAGAAGATGATGATTATAAGAATAGTAATAAAATCTAGGGTGCTTTCAGTGTGGTACCAGCCACTTTTCATAATAAATACTAAATTGATGTTTGTTGACTGAATAAATGAGAAGATGGGTTTATTCCTGCACAGAGAAGCAGGTAAGTGCCCGAAGTGGAGAGAGAGAGAGAGAGCGAGTGAGCGAGCGAGAGGAATCTTTGAAGAGAAGTGGGAAGCAAGATGTTTGTAGCTTTCACGTAACACCTTGCTTTGCAAACCCAGCTCTCCACAGAGTATCTGCTTCCTTTGGGTATTGGGTCTAGGACCAGGTCATTGGCCACGGGCTCAGATCTCCACATGCTTGCGCCAGCAGACCTTCCTCCCTGCCATTTCTTCCCCCCATAGAGGTCTGGCCCACAGCAGGTGTGAGGCAAAAGAAGGGATTCCAGGATTATCTTTCTGCTTGGGAAAACAGGCACAGAGAAGCAAAGCGACTCTCCCAAGGCCACACAGCAATTCCTGTTTTGTACTGCAGCCCCTAGGTACTGCCTTGTCTGGAATTGTGGCCTTTACATTCTCTCCCTGTGACAGGGACCGGGTTAGAGGTGGTTTCAAGGACTGGGTGAAAACCTGCTCCACGAAAATGGTCCAGAGAGACTAGGGACAGAGGGAAATGTAACAGGACAGGCAAGTCCATCTGGTTCCTCTCTGCGCTGGGGAGGACGTGGGCCCAGCTCCTCATCCCTCAGGTCCTCTCCCCTCAGGCAAATCCGTGATGAGCTAGGGAGTTTCTGGCAGACTTGGGAGCCCGAGTGGGCCCTGCACCCTGGTGACCTGAGCCCAGATATTAAAAGGGAGGAACTGGGGTCATATTTCACTGGCCTGTATATCCCTTCTACAGCATCAGCGCTGACAGGTCTGACGTGTGTCATGATGTGCTCCCCTGGGACCCGGCCAGCACCCGGCCACAGGAAGCCTGCAGAGGCCTGGGCTGATGACACCTGCCCTGGCCCTGTCTGTGCGGGGAGGCGGGAGGGGTAGATAGATGATGCCTGCTTTTCACGCTTGGCTGGATTTAGGACAGTGTGGGCACGGGGCCTGCTGACAGGGTGGGGACGCGGGACACCAGAGCCTAGAAGCAGAACCCCAGCTCACATGCTGCAGTCACAGACTGCACATCTCGAATCAAATACACTTAGAGTCACAGTGCTTTTTTTTTTTTTTTTTTTTTTTTTGTCAATGTTGAGATGCACACAGGGTACTCTGGAAGCACAGGGAAGGGGAGCTCACTCTTGGGGAGCAAGGACGACTTTCCAGGGCCACTCACATCGGAGCCATTTAGTGGGTAACGCATATTCTCATGTTAAATTTAGGCCGGCATTCAAGGCTGTCAGGTCTGTGCAGCTAAAATACAACACAAGTCACATAATGTAATTTAAAAATTTCCAGGGGCGCCTGGGTGGCTCAGTCGGTTAAGCGTCCAACTTCAGCTCAGGTCATGGTGTTGTGGTTTGTGAGTTCAAGCCCTGCAGTGGGTTCTGTGCTGACAGCTCAGAGCCTGGAGCCTGCTTCAGATTCTGTGTCTCCCTCTCTCTCTGCCCCTCCTCTGCTCACACTCTTTCTCTCTCTCTCTCTCTCAAAAATAAATAAACATTAAAAAAAAGTCAAAAAAATAAAGTTTTCGAGCAGCTACATTTTAAAAAGTAAAAAGAAACAAGTGGAATTAATTTGATATATTTTATTTAACTCAATATGCCCAACTCATTTTTATTTTAACGTGCAACCAATATGAAAACTGTTAACAGTTACCACATTTTTTAAAATACTAACTCTTCAGAATCTGGAGTGTATTTTACACTTAAAGAATATCTCAGTTCGAATTCTACATTTCCAACTGAGATACTTGATCAGTGTTTCCGTTTCACAAAATTTACAGGCAGCAAAGTATCCATGTTGTTCTAAACATCCTGAAAAATTTTCCAACAGGTGAATCACGTATCGGTTTTTAAATCTACGTTGAGTTTTAAATGTACATGCATTAAAATTAAATTTAAAAAATCAAAATTAAACAATTAAAATGGAAGTTCCAGTGCCGGAGTCACTGTAGCCACGTTTCAAGTGCTCTGTGGCCGCCTCTGGCCCGTGGCTGCCTCAAGGGACGGCACAGGTAAAGTGCGCCTCTGCCCAGTGCCGTCTCCCCTTCCCTCCACCTCCCCTGAATGTGCCTGGGGACCAGCCTTCCTGTCCCGTCATAAAACTGCTCCCTCTCCTCCCTTCCACATGGATAAGCTGCCTTCCCAGATCCCACCTAGGTCACCCCCACCAGCAGGGGGCATGATACGAGACCCTCACCCTGAGAGTCCCCGACTGTCACTGTCATTTCCTGTCTCACAGCCTGTGAGGGCTGTCTGTCACCACATGGAAAGTGGGCAGAAGAGCTGGGACCAAGAGTTGCCTTCCCTTTTCCCAGATCTCCCCCCACCCTCCAGGAGCCTGGCCGGACAACAGGAGGGAGGTCTAGCCATGATGCTCTAAGACCTGAGGCTGGGCATCCTCACTGCCCCCCTTCTCTAGGGCTTTCCAGCCTTGCCCACAGAGAGGGGCGGCCCCCACAGCTTGCTCCCCTCCTTCAGAAGGCTGAACTTAAGGAGCAGAGAGGGGAACAGTGGGGGGTGTGGTGGGGGCTCACAGGAGGCATGAGGCTCACCCAGGGAGGCATGGTAGTTACCCCAGGGCAGCCTCTCCGGACCTCAGTCTTTACATCTGCCCAATGGGATCTTCTCAGTCTTTAAAGAGGTCACCTGTGGGAGGACAGCAGGGTGGCTTACCAAATCCGGCACACACCCGTGGCTGTCTCCATGGCCACCAGGAGCATTTACTCAGCCATGCCCCAGGTGTCCATTCAACCCAGATGGTAGCTGACGCCCTTTTGTTGTGCTCCCATATCACCACTGGCTCCTCCCCTGTCAATTCCCCATCCACAAAGGACCACCTGTCTCTGTCCCTCAGTTTCTTCCCCTTTGGGGGACGTTTTGCTCCATTCTAGCCTATGAGCTAATGTGGTGTCCTACCAGCTCCAAACATTGAACGGACCAGTGTCTCCAAGCCTTTCAAGAAAAGCCACTTTCCCTCCGTCTTCTGTGGGAAGACAGACATATCTATAACAATAGATTTGTTACCCAGGCATTTCCCAACTGGACAGGCCTACCTCATCCCTGGCTGTGCCTCTGTCTGTCCCATCCCTCCTCCCAGAGAAGAGTGACGCAAGCATGTCAAGATGGGGAAATGGAGGTACCCAGCTTAATGTCTGGCAGATATCAGGGGCCTGATAACTGGAAAGAAGGCATAGACTTGGGCTCCTGTGAGTAGGTCAGAGGTCCCTGTCCTCAGCATGGAGCCTTTAGGCAGAGCCTGGCAAGGTGGTAGAAGGATCCAGGGAGGGGGCGGGAACCTGGGTGGTGTCACTGACATCATTGTTGAATGGACGATTGGATGTTCCCAGAGCCAAGGCGGGTCCTGCCAAGGAGCCCGGAGCCACCTGTCCACAGTGACCACTGGCTGTAGCCGTTGCTAAGTGTGTGCCCACCAACCCCTGGCGAGGGACACTGCCCCTAGGCAGCAGCACTGGAGCGCTAATTCTCCAGCCGCTAGGATTGCAAGTCGTTTGCTGGAGTCTGGAGACATAAATTTGTCCGCCATGTTTAGTTCTTTTTAAAGTTTTATTTGTTCTGGGTGGGGAAAAAATAACCCATAATGTCATCACTTCTTTTTTTGGATTATGTAAAACAAGATGTGTTCATTCTCTGTTAGTGTTGTCCTTGCCCAGTCAGCCACTGCCGGCAACCGGCCTCCTAATCTCCGGGAGCAGTTTCAGGGGCTCATTCAAACCAAATCCTCACATTACACAGACACGTCATTTATATCGACATGGCTCAAATAGGTACTTTTATTGATTTTTTAGTTATTTTTTTTATCAGGACTCTGTGTGCCTTTTTAAAACATATAATTACTGTCAAATTGGTTTCCATACAACACCCAGTGCTGATCCTGACAAGTGCCCTCCTCCGTGCCCATCACCCATTTCCCCTCTCCACCACCCCCACCAACCCTCAGTGTGTTCTCTGTATTTAAGAGTCTCTTATGGTTTGCCTCCCTCCCTCTGTGTTTGTAACTATTTTTTCCCCTTCCCTCCCCCCATGGTCTTCCGTTAAGTTTCTCAAGATCCACATAGGAGTGAAAACATATATCTGTCTTTCTCTGCCTGACTTATTTCACTTAGCATAACACCCTCCAGTTCCATCCATGTTGTTGCGAATGGCAGGATTTCATTCTTTCTCATTGCCAAGTAGTATTCTGTTGTGTCTATAAACCACATCTTCTTTACCCATTCATCAGTTGATGGACATTTTTAAAAATCAAAATGGGTATAGGCTTTAGATGGGGGCGCAATCTGTGTTTCCACCTAACGTGGTCACACTGACATCGTGAGGTCACCACACAAAGGTCTATATCGCTCCTCAAAATGTCCACCTAGAGGCCTGGGTGGCAGTGTGGACGGTGCCGTGCCTCACGCCCACTGCTAGGAAGGAGGGCAGGCAGGGGGTGCAGATTGGCGGCAGGCTCTTGCTCCCTCCTGGATGACCGTGGTCTTTCCGGGGGGAGGCGGGGGTGGTGGGGCACAGAAGGGCCTCCTTCCTGGAGCTGCGTGGATGAGAGTGAAGTTTCTGCACTTCCAGTCTGGGAATGGTAATTAATCCAGGGAACTCGGTGCCAAGAGATCAGAATGGTGTTCTGGGAGGCACTGTCGGGGCTGGGAATGGCTTACGGAGTCCCTAACCTGGCCCCAGGCCTGGCTGCCGGCCCAGGTGCTGCGGGCAGATAGAGCCGAGGTTGGGGCTGACCCTCAGTTCTTGAGGAGCAACGAGAGAAGCTGCCAGGCCTGGCAGAGAGGCTGGAGGCAACCCTGCACCCAGCGCCCGTGCTCCCAGCCCTGGACTTGGAGGAGGTAGACGGAGGGGGCGGCACAGTGTTGACCTCCCCCTCCAGCCTGCAGGAGGGGGTTCGCTGGGGTCACCCGCCTTCCTCCTCCCCCTCCTCCTCCTGCCTGCTTGGGCAATGCTGCTGGGCCTGCCAAGGGCTTGGGGAGGGGATAGGTTAGAGGCATCAAGGGACTTGGGAGGAGGGGAGATGCTATTAAAAAAGTAATTTGTTATGTGTGTGTTTTCTGATTACAAGCCAATGCATATTCATTGTAGAAAATTTGGAAAATAGAGATAAGCGCAAAAAGCAAATAAAAATTTCCCCGCCCCCAGTCTCCCCATTCAGGGACAGTCACTCACATATCCAGTATAATGGTTAAGAGGCCAGCCTTGGGGTCTAACTATCTGGGCTTCACTCCTGGTTCTGCTACTAACTAGCTGTGTGACCTTGGACAAGTGCCTTAACTCTCTGCAGTTTCCGACTATCACTGCCGTGAGGAAGAAGGGAACAGACCGGAAACTCCTGGCTCCCAGGAAGAGGTAAGGAAGCCCCTCTCTGCCTCCACCTGGGTGACTGACAGTTTTTTCAGACTTCACCTGGCTGAAACAGGATTCTGTGTTCCACCCCACCCAAACGTCTGTTCCCCAGCTTTTCCCCACCTTGGGCCACTGTGCCCCCAGCACTTGTGTGGCTAGCACTTGGCATTGCCCTCGAGGCCTCTTTTAGATGCCAACACTCTACCAGAGGTCTTCTTTGAGGTCAGAGAGCAGGAGCCAGAGGAGGAGGAGGAGGAAGGGGTAGGAGGGAAGAAGCAAAGGTGTCTAGGGAGGGGAAATCGAGGAAAGATTGACGCATAGCGAAGAAAAGAGAGAGACACACATATTACTTTCCACCTGGGGGTGAACATAGGTGTATCCCCCCCCCAACGTGGGTCCTCCACCGAACCCACCACACCTCACTGTAGCAGGCATGCTGCATGTGCTGGCCCTAGCCCCCTCCCCTCGGCCTAGGCTGCAGCCCCCATCTCGTCATTCTCTGGATCCTGTCAATAATTTATGGCTTGCAGGGTACAATAACTATCAATAATGCACAGGCAATAATGTCCTACAGCTCTCACACAATTGTGTTACTCCTAATGTATGCGGGGCTGGGTTCCTCCTCCTGCAGGACCCCCAGTGGCTCAAGACAGGAGCGGGGCCAGCCAGGGTGGGAAGGGATGATGTCAGGCTGGAAGGCGGCCTCTAGCCCACCTCGCAGAGCTGCCTCTTCCAGGTCCTGTGGCCAGACCAGGCCTTGCTTCAGCCCCTCCAGGTGTGACCTGTCTCTCAGTTCTAAAATTCAGACAGGTAGGGGGGCGCCTGGGTGGCTCAGCCGGTTAAGGATCCGACTTCGGCTCAGGTCGCGATCTCGCGGTTCGTGAGTTTGAGCCCCGCGTCAGGCTCTGTGCTGACAGCTCAGAGCCTGGAGCCTGCTTAGGATTCTGTGTCTCCCTCTCTCTCTGCCCCTCTCCTACTCACTCTCTGTCTCAATAGTAAATTAAAAAAAAAACATTAAAAAAATTTAAAATTCAGACAGGTAGGAAGTGTCCCCAAAGCCTACCCCAGTCGGCACCTACCAGTTTATTCAGCTCCAAGTTCCACACCCACTCGCCAATCAGTTTCCTCACCCGTGAACTGGAGCCGCTGCTACCCACCGCTCCCTTCCCGCCATGCTTTGCTGTGGTTTGGAAGGCAGGTGTGATACTGCTTTGGGAAACTGGGAGAGCATTTTGCAAGCATTTTGCAGGCAGGACACATGTCTGAGGGCGGGCACTATTGCCATGTAGCCAGCCTCTGGGCCAGACACTTTGGGGGCTGGTTAGAAACGGGGAGAGAACAGGGGTGCCTGGGTGGCTCACTTGGTTAAGGGTCCGACTTCGGCTCAGGTCATGACCTCATGGTTCGTGGGTCTGAGTGTTGTCTGTGCTGACAGCTCAGAGCCTGGAGCCTGCTTCAGGTTCTGTGTCTCCCTCTCTCTCTGCCTCTCCCCTGCTCATGCTGTCTCTTTCCCTCAAAAATAAATAAACATTAAACAAAAAAGGATTTAAAAAAGGGGGGGGGAGAGAACACAAGAACACAGAGACTCTGCCCTCAAAAGGCCTCCCATAGGGGACAGGCAGGTCATATACAGTGAAGGAAGCCGGCTGGGTGTGAGGCTGTAGGGAGCAGTGGGGATTGTGGAGAGGTAGTTCATCCTATCCCAAATAGCGGGCTACCACTAGACAACCGGAAATGATGCCACATGGGTACATGGGTCTAGTGCCACCATATTCACTTCCCTAGCAGGGAGGAGCAGGACTGTGGATTTCTGTGAAAAATCTCTGATTTTTAAATGCGTCTTAAAATTTTTAAGTACCGAAAGGAGGGGTGCTGGCAAAGCAAAGCCATCAGCGGGCCACATCAGCCCCGGCTACTAGTGTGGCCTACACAGTGGTTGCTTTTTCTGGCCTTTTCCAAGAAAAGAACAATTCTAGCCAGCACAGAGCAAGTAAAGGAGCTTTGGAATGGGAGTCGGGGCCCCTGGTCCGGTCCCGGCCCCGCCTGGTTGTTTGA
Organism: Cryptoprocta ferox; assembly: GCA_028646485.1. NCBI lineage: Eukaryota > Metazoa > Chordata > Mammalia > Carnivora > Eupleridae > Cryptoprocta > Cryptoprocta ferox. The sequence goes on along the minus strand of CM053561.1, from coordinate 29,366,779 downwards.
ATTGTGTGATCTCTTTTCTCTGACTCTCATCTCCTCTCTGTACCATAAGGCTGCTGGATTCGGTGCCTGATGGGGCTCCCTCCAGCCCTATGGCTAGCGTTGGAAATATTCCAACATCCCAGACGGGGTGGCAGAGTCTAGGCGCTTGGCTTTTAGCGGGTGTCAAGCCAGACAGTCTGGGTTTGGAGAAGAAAGGGCTCTGACATGCCTTCCAGGAGTAGAGGAAGGGACAGGAGCGTGCACACGCGCGCGCGCGCACACGCGGGTCTCCCCAGTGGCTGCAGGCCACAACCTGTGGGTCACTCTTTGGAAGCCCCTCCCCCCGAGCCTCTTTGGTCTTTGGTAATCACCTGCAGATAGGGTATAAGTCAACCCCTCTAGGGCTCTATTCTGCCTGCCAAATGGATGCTGCTAAACCAGCATTAGCGGTGCACCTTCCACCTGTTGAGCTTCTTATTTCACGGTCACGTCGAAGACTCCCTCCAATCCTGTGAGAGAAAAAAACAAGAAAAGAGATCCTCACTTAAGAGAGATTTCTGCCTAAGAGAGAAGAAATAATAAGCAAAAACTGGGGTGCCTGGGTGGCTTAGTCAGTTAAGGGTCCAACTTCGACTCAGGTCATGATCTCACCAGTTCGTGAGTTTGAGCCGTGCATAGGGCTCTGTGCTGATCGTGCAGAGCCTGGACATTGCTTCACATTCTGTGTGTCTCTCTCTTCCCCTTCCCTACTTGTGGGCTCTCTCTCTCTCTCTCTCAATCAAAAATAAATAAACATTAAAAAATATTTTTAAAAAGATAATAAACAAAAACTCCTAAAGCTCAGAGAAGTTAAGCAACGTACCCAAGGTCACACAGACCATGAGACAGTGAATGGAGAGCCATAATTCAAACCTAAGAATATCAAGTTCCAAATCTCAGTCCCTCACTGCATTCTTCTGAGCCAAAGTAGGTTTTAGATTTCTGGTTTATGGCTTCTTATCCTGTCTCACATTTAGATCTTTCATCCATTTTGAGTTTATTTTTGTGTATGGTGTAAGAAAGTGATCTAGTTTCATTCTTCTGCATGTCGCTGTCCAGTTCTCCCAGCACCATTTGCTAAAGAGACTGTCTTTTTTCCACTGGATATTCTTTCCTGCTTTGTCAGAGAGGAGTTGGCCATACATCTGTGGGTCCAATTCTGGGTTCTCTGTTCTATTCCATTGGTCTATGTGTCTGTTTTTGTGCCAACCCCATACTGTGTTGACGATCCTGTCTGGAGTGGGACTCGCCACTATGGGTTAAAGAGGAACAGTGTTATTTCCATGGAAAGAAGCCTGCCCACTATCTGCAAAGCTGGGATGAAGCCACAGGGAGGTCCGACGGGGGCTTTCAAGGTCACTGCCTCCCAAGTTCCTCAAGACCACCCTGATGGGGGCAGCGCAGAGCAAACCGTAGCCATTTGTCCACAGGGGAATACTGAGGCGATGGTGGAGCTTTGACCCCATAGTGGCGGAGCTACGGGAAGAGCACAGCTCAGGGGACAGTCAGCCTGGATAGGGATCCTGGCTCTACCGGCATCATGTCCCTCAGAGGCGGCTCCCCTCCTCCTGGGAGGGCTGTTGCCACAATTCAGGCAGACGGCGGCACACGTGGAAGAGCCTGGCTCATGTTAAGTTCTCAGTAAACATTTGTGCAAATGAGAAAGTAGAAAGAGGAGATAGGTTTCTTGATTACCACTCCATTTCCCTGCTGTCTTGGTTGGGGACAGAAACATGGCAGTTGTTAAAATAAGGTGACCTGCTAGGCTGTTTGAAATGACATATTTGTTTAAAAAAACAGTGTTAGAAAGAACAAGGAAGCCGAGATGAGGCTGTGTTTCCCAGACTCCCAGTAAGGGAAATGAGGGTGGGTGGTCTTGTGGGGGGACAGTGGTGGGGAGGGTTGGAAGACATTGAGGTCTCATGGTGGGGGGGGTGCCTCCTGGTGGGGCTGCTGGCTCATCTCAGTGCAACCTGTGAGCCCATCCTGGGGACCCACAAGCTCAACCAGTAAGTCCATCCCGGGGACAAGACTTTTAACTGGGGGCGGCTGTTTTCAAGAGCCAGGACTCAAAGGACTCATCCCAGGCCAGGAGCTAGACTCTGGTGGATCAGGCAGGACCACAGGGGGGCTGCCTTGGGGCTGGCTGCCTGGGCGGCACTCCGCAGGCTGGGTCTTCCCCGGGCCTGAGGCTGAGGTGGGGCTGGGTGCCAAGGGAGTCACTTGGAAGGATTCTGGTTGTTGAAATTGCTCTTTTATTTCTCATTTTAGACACTTCTTACCGCTTTATACCACGTGGTCCTATATCGATGCCAACTTGATCAGAGCAATGTGTTAATAACCCAAGTGAGGGCTCAAGTTCTAGCCTAATTAGGGGGAGCAGGTGAGTTAACACTGATGACCTTCAGAGAGATGACACCATGTGTTCAGGTCACCCAGCAAAATCCAGGCTTGAATTCTGAAGAGTAAACTCCTCACCATAGCGCCCTGTCCAGCCCCAGCCCCCTTAGCTCTCAGGTAGTTCCCCTCGCAGCCTCGTGTACATTGGATAAGCCTCGTCTGGGAGAGGGACCCTCGGGTCCTGCCTCCGCACCTACGGCCCGGCCCCTCCTGCAATATTAATCTGGCTCTTATCAATGTTTCATCTGCTTTCTAGCCCACATCACCTTGCTACCATCTTCTCACAGTTGAGCTGGGAATCATGAAAAATAGATGTGTTTACTCCACCCGCCCTGATGCTGTTCCCCAGGTTTGGGACTTAAAACAGGAGGTGATCTTGCTCAAATGTTCTCCCAGTCATCCGATTTTGGCCCCTCTGCGCCTCCTACAAAGGGTACTGAACGTATCCTGTTCTGGGCCCAGCTTTCACTTTTTCAGTGCACGCTCCTGCACGCTGTTCCTGGAGCGGCAGGAGAAGCCATCTCTGACCACTGGGCTCAGAGAGGCTAACTCGCTTGCCCAAGGCCACACTGGAAAATTTTAGTGGCTTTGAAGGGGCAGGAGTCAGCACTGACTGTTATCATCCTCTGATCTTCTTGTCTTCCCAAAGCGACATCTTCTAACAGAAAGGGCTCTTGAGACCAAGCCCCTTTTCTTCTTTGTCACAGGAGACACACAATAAAATCTAGGAGGGAGAGAAGAGGCAGGAGGAAGCGGAGGCTGCTGTAGCTGGTAATCAGCTTTGACATGTCATGCCCCTCCTCAGAGATCTTCAATGGCTCCCCACTGGCCATGAAGAGAAAGCTTTGCGAGGAAGGCCCTTGGCAAAACTGGGCCTGACCCACGTTTCTACTCTGTTATTCCTGCCCTGCCCAGTGTCACATGAGGGTTTCACCTTTCCAGGACCCCTGTCTGCACTGCCTCCCCTCCACCGGAACTGCCCATCTCTGCCTGTCTCTTTGGACATCTTTTTCCTCCTAATCCAGACCAGTGATTCTCCAAGCGCCCCAGGATTCTGCACAGAGAGGCTTCCTGATGCCTGGGTCCTGCCCCCAGAGAGTCTGCTTGCACTGGTCTGGGATGGAGCCTGGGCGTGCGTACCTGCATGACACCTGGTCAACTATAAGCTCTGTATAAATAATAAAACACACAGTCTGCAATTTGCCTCAGACGGAGCCGAGCGGGGATAGAGAGACTAAGATTTTAAAGCTGAATTTTGCATCTAAGGAGCGTCCCTCCCCCTAGAAAGCTGATGTGCTTGTTTTGCAGAGGCGGGGAGACCGCTTGCCTCATAACGACCGCGCTGGCCTTCCCCCCTGGCTGCCTTTCCTTCTCTTCAGGTCCTGGGGAGGAAAGACCCACAGTGGGCACAATAGGAGGGGCTCCCTCCACGGCCTGCATTTGCCCACTTTCCTGCATCTTTTACTGCCACCCTCCCCTCCTCCTCCCCCCCGGCACACGGTGCCTGCCACACAACATGCACTCGGTAAAAGTTAGCCGAACTAATGACAGATGTGGTCCAACCCCAGCAGGTGACTACCCATGTCCTGGGGGAGCTGGTGGCAGAGCGGGGCCTGGGACGCATCGCCTCCAATCTCCAGGATGTGCTTCCCATGTTCCCCATACCCTCTTCACCTGTCTTCTCCCATCTGCCATGACTCTGCTCCAGGAGGGCCCAGACGTAGCAAAGCACGAGTGCCCAGCCCTGCCTCCCCCTTCCCAAGAGACATCAGTAGCCCTTGGGGTCTGTGGAGTTAGGGGCCCCAAAGCCCTTCAAACCCACGGCAGTCCCCTCTCCTTATCCAACCCCAAAGAATCAACCCCAGAGCAGTACAACAATTCCTATAAACCCAGCTTCACCTGTGTCTTCGAGAAATGGGGGAGGCACAGGCCCCTTACATCTCTGGAAATTCTAGAACAGTGCTTCTCAATGTGTGGGCCTCACACTCACAATATTGGTACCACTTGGAAACATGTTTGTAATGCAAATTCTCCAGTCTTATCCCAGACCTACCGAATCAGAAACTCTGGGGATGGGGCCCAGCAGTCTTGGCTTAACAAGCCTTCCAGGTGATTCTAATGTAGGTTAAAGGGTCTGAGAACTACTGTTCTAGAAGAGGCAGCATGAGAGCCCTATAAAAACTGTCAAGCAGCCCCTCCTCTGGGCTGATGGGAGAGCCCGCCGCCCGCCGCCCGCCGCCCGCCGCCCGCCGCCCGCCGCCCGCCGCCCGCCGCCCGCCGCCCGCCGCCCGCCCAGGGCTGAAGTGCTCTGCATCTGCGTGAGGATGGTAAAGCCTCTCTGGGCCATGGCCAGTAGGTGAGGAGCATTGACTGACTGGGAATGAAGGAGACTCCTTACGACGGCCGTGACCTTGGGAGCACATGCACTGGTGACAGGTGAAGATGAGATGTGACCGAAGGTGTGGGCCACAGGATGTGGTCTTGGGACAGCAGGGGCTGAAGGCTGCCTCTCCAGGTGATGTGCTTGCTCTGGGCTGGGAGAAGGCCCCTGGCTGGGGACTGACTATGCCTCTCAGACTTGGGGTGAGGATTAGGACCGTGTGGGAACCCTGAGGACTGGCCTGCCCTCTGTGGGGGTTCCTAGGAAAACATCTAACATGGTGGGAGGCTGCCAGCTGGGGCACAGGTACTGAGGGGTGTGTGTCCAGCCTCAGTCAGCATCCTGCCCACCCTCCATGCTCCTCTGGTTGGATGGGGCCTGGAAGCCTCCCTCAGTGGGGGGGGGGTGTTTCTGTATCACCCTTGTTTGGGGGAGATGAGGTGGATATGGTGCTCAGCTCAGCAGCTACCTTGGAAGAAAATGTAGACCTGAGAAAGCCCTGGGGCCCAGCTGTGCAGGGCTCCTGCCTGAGGAAGGCAGAGGTAGGAAGGAGAAATGAAGCTAGAGCCTGGTCTAGAAGGGAGCCTGACTTTGGCTACGGAGTGTGTGGCGGGAGCAGACCCCACCAAGAAGTGGAGGAGTGGCTTCTGGGTGCAGTCTCTGGATAGCCCTGAACTCTGGCTGTCTGGGACAGACGGAGTTCCTAAGGAGGTCTGCGCCAGTCCGAGCTGGGCAGATCTCGGAGAGCTGGCCAGGAAAAAGAGGCCATCTTGACGTTGGCCGCTGAACTGAGACCGGTACCAGGCCCTGCATTCCTGTTTTTAAGAGGACTGTCATTCGCCTGCTGCCTCCGATGTCTGTGTACTGTTACCGGCGGGATCGAAGAGGATGCTACTGTTAGACCTGGGGTCACATGCTTTGGGACTGGCTGTTGGAACTAAACCCCCTTTGAGCAGGGCTGGGTTCTGGAAAGGTGATGAGGCTCTTTAAGCAGCTACTTGACCTGTTGATGAAGCCAATGATCAGGTGGCCGTGCAAGTTGCCAGCAGCCTTGGTTTCTCCTAAGCCACTAGCGTCTGTCATGACGACCCACATCTGGGATCCGTCTGGTTTGGTTTGTGGTTCAGGAAGGAGCTGGTGAATCAAAGCTCAGGGTATCTGTGTGGGCACCAGGAGCTTGGCGCTTGAAATGTGGGTCTGGGCATGCATCCCCTAGGTGGGAGCCCTGGTCTTGGACTACCTGCTGCCCCAATGTCTGGGCTTAGCTGGTAGGCTTTGGGGTATTAAGGCCAGCAGATCTTCTGTTTGTTCCCCGGTGCCACCTGGGGAAGATGAGCTTGTGGCCAGGGAGGCCCTGAAGCTTGGAAGTCTAGACTGGTGGCCTGGGGACTTCTATTCTGGGACGGAGGCCAGGAAACGTCACCTCTGTTGGATATACCGAGGACCTGCTCAGCCATGTTCTTGGGCTGTGGCTTCTGTGGAAGGAATGGCTCGGAGATTTGGGACCAGAGGGCTTGGCAGAGGAGACTAAGCTACGTGTTTCTTTTCTCAATGCGCGGTCACAGCCCTTGGCCTGCTGCTCAAATGTACATGCCTCCTTGGCAGGAGATCCCCCCAACATTGGGTGGGGTTCTCTCCCCCACTCCCCCATGTCCCTGGCCTCCAGTCCGGGGCAGCCCCTCGAACTGCTGGGAAGGAGAAAATGGCTCTGGGTTCCCTGGCTGGACTGTCCACTGCAGTAATGTTCCAACAGACTTTGCCCTAGGAAAGCTCCCAAGCTGGGCTCAGGATCCTGGACAGAGCTCTTTAGAGGACAGCTTGGCCGCAGCTCTCTCTCCCGTAGTGAGGGAGATGGAACACCCTCCCACCGGGCCTCAGAGGCCCCTTCCTCCAGGAAGCACGATCCTGGCCCTGTGGCAGGTCCTAGGGCCAAGGACGAAGAGGACCGTCTTGCTCTGCGAGCGGAGAGACCAGATTGGCTGGCTGCTGGGGGGAGAGCAGACCTAAGGGTTCTCTACTGTGGGTAGAAGGGAGGTGGGGTAGCTGCAGGAATAGGGGCTCCAGGTGGGGAAAGCATGTTCTCACCCTGGCTGCAGTGAAGGGTGTTAATGTCCCTGAAGACTGTGGTGGACAGCAGCTGAGCTCCCCTGAGGACACTGGGGCCCCTCGAGAACAAGAGTTGAGGGCTAGGAGAGTGGGGAGGCCATGTGTGGAAGGGCGAGTTACTGCAAGGGGCTGGAGGGAGGCTGGCCCTTAACCAGCTGCTTGTACTTAGTTTGGAGCCTCAAGTGTCTCAAGGGTGCCCCGCCCCACTGGCTAAGGACCCGCAGTCAGGCCCGGGCCTGCAGTGGGGGCTCTGTGAGCCAGGCTGCTCTGCTTCCACCACAGCCCCTGGCTATCTCTGCAGCCACTCCACGGAGACCCGGTGCTTCTGTCTTGGCCCAAGACGATGCTTTTTGACCATAGCATTGCTGTGATGGGCCCTCGTTTAAGGGTCTGGATGTGATCTTGGCCCTTCCCTGGACTTCAGGAGGCCTGTCCCCAGGCGGGCACCACTCTGTGTACCCTGGCAGCTGTCTCCTGGCTCTGTTCTCTGGAAGCTCCCCTCCAGAGAGCCTGGTCTTGACCCTGTCCACCTATTCCCCTTGCCCCCAAAGCTGTCAGTGTGCTCTGACTTTGTCACTGTGTGATCTGCCTTCCTCCAGCTTCTGACTTCATAGTAAAGCAGGAGAATCTCCCCACCAACCCCTCTGAGTCTTGAGTTTTCCTTCTTTCTCCCTTCCTTGCAGCCCTGTTTATGGTCTTCAACATCTCTGAGCTTCGGGATGTTTTCCTCTACATACTATTTTCTGAGATGCCTCCTCCCTGGATGTTGGCCTATCTTCCAGGTCTTAGCTTTTCTTATCTACTCTTCGGAGATTCTTCAACCTGGGCTTCAAGTTCCTATAGTATGTTCCTTAGCAGAGTCCTTCACTAGCTATTTTCATGCTTAATTGAATACAGCTGATACCATTAAAACCCTTGTTCAGCTTAAAGCTTCTACCCCTGGAATCTGCTAGAACTAACCATCTTGAACTAGTTGAAGTCCTTCTCCCCGGGTGGTGGTGCATACTTCCAGTAAGGTCTGTGATGGTCAGAGGAGGCCAGGTGCTCAAAGGGCTCACTGAGCTGGTGTAGGTGATGGGTGGGAGGGAAGAACTCCAGGATGGAGTGCCCAGATGCTGGGAACCCAGCTAATCCTTAGTCCTCACTAAGTGCTGCCTTTTAGGGTAGGGCCTGCCAGGCAGAAGGGAAGTTAGGCTGGAGTCAGACTGCAACTTCCGAGGCATGGGGAGAAGGTGGCAGAAGGGAGGAGACTCCCTTGCCAAGTCCTTCCCAGACTGTTCTTGGCTCAGAGCTCTGGCATGTCCTGACTTCCTGAAGACCCCTGGTCTGGAGGATGAGTTCCTACAGGTAGGAGGTGGGACCTGTCCCAGTGTCATGGGGGAGATGAAGTAAAACCAGCATGACTTTGCTTCCTAACTTCCACAGCCTGTCAGGCTGCCTCCTGTCCTTGGGGAGAGCCACTGCCTCATAGGTTCACAAGGGCCCCCTCCCTGAGGAGGCTCAGCTTTTCTCAAGCTTGGCACTTGTATTTCTGGGCCTGATCCAGGTACAGGAGCTAGCAGTTGTGATCAACAGTCTTCGAGCAGGAAAGAGACCCAACTCCTTGTTCCTTTCCCAAAGGCGTTCAACAAAGTATTACACATGTGACTGTGCTGGTTCTAGCAAATGGAAACCAAATACTTAACGTGCCAAGAGGTGCGTGGTGAAAATTCCTAGGTACTTGCTGCTTTCCCATAACTACCTTTTTAACCATGGTTTTGGAAGGTCCTCCTGGCTTTTCCTGCCTAGCTAGGAAGGTGCCTACCCTTGATCCTAAGGCCGGTCTTGTCCTTGCTTTATTTCCATTTTCCAGTCTTGACTTGCTCAGTGTTGAATTGTGAGGACATCCAGACCAGACCTGGTGTCCTCACTGCTAAATGCAAAGACTGGCTAATGGCTGATAAAGAGCCAGTGGAAAGGCCTAGAAAGAGCACCACATAAGGACTCTTGTGTACAATCAGCTCCAGCATCTTTGGAAGATGGAAAGTTCTTGGCAATTAAATCCTTTGGATCTTGCATTCACTGTTGAAAGCCTACCACCATCTCCTGTGTCTGAAGACATAGTGGGGTTTGTCCAGGTCTTCCAATCCTGCCGGGAGAAGCTGTTGTAGTAACCAGCTGCTCGGAGATGGACCTTAACTGTCACTTCAGGATTGCAGGGTTCACACTAGTTTCTTGCAGCTACAGTTACACAGTCCTACTGCTTCCTCTGAATTGAGACTTTGTTCTGACCCTATACCTTCCCTGTGAACTGCGCTCCTTCCAGATGCTTGGGATTCCACCTGAAACCCCTTGCCTTTTGGCTTAAGTTCCCATACTACCTAGTGTGGGTCAGCTGGTAACCTTCCCAGCTTTTGTCTAAATCTCTCCCCCTTCAGTTTTGGAGGACCTTTGTCAGTAGGATTTCTGGGTTGAGGCTTTCCCTGTAGACTGTAGAAGTCGTGCTAGCTTTCCAGCTTTTCTTGTTTGAAGTCCTTCATGAACCTTCATGGTCTTCTCCTTGACTGCTCTCTCATTTGTCTTAATGACTTAAAGTCTAGGTATATCAATCCTGATCGTTTAGTTGAAGCTTGAACTTCTTGGATATCTGGGCTTTTCTTCTTCGGAAAGTTCTTGGCCACTTTCAAACTTTTGTCCCATGCTCTTCTGTCTATACTCTTAAGATCTTCCAAGTCCTGGCTCTGGGCATAAAATTACTGGAGTCTTGAAGGTCACTTCAAGTCTAGGTTTCTGCTGAACCTGTTAACCTGAAGAAAGGTGGCCTTCTGCTTCCTGAGCCGGAGGCAGTGAAGTTTCCAATACTAGGGACAATATGATGGGAAGCCTTAAATGGCATCAAATCTCTTGAGCTGGGAGGGAGAGCTGCTTTGGGACCTGGGGGTACAGTTAACCAGAAGGTCCCTTTCATTGTGGGAGGGCATGGAGGAAAACCATACTGGCTCAAGGCTGAGTGCTAGTGCTGCTGGAGACAGGATTAATCCTTTATCTGCTGGCCTCTGCTTCATGGGTCCCTTCGAGGGAACAGGTGGGATGAGCACTATACACCTGGTAGGACTTGAAGGCTTGACATGGAGAAGAAAGATCAAGGTCATTCAGCTAGACCTCACAGCTTCTTTCCTGGGGCCAGAGAGGACAGTACTGTGACCAAGATCAGAAAGGTGTCCTAGATCAAGTCAGGGTTGACTGCTATTCTAGCAAAGCAGAAGCCATGTGAACCTTCTGGTCCCCTTCTGTGGGGGTCTATACCAGTCAGAAGATGTTCCTCCTCCCACAGGCCTCCGAGGCTCCAGTTGTGTTAGGGACTAACCCTCAGGCTCCCAAACATCCAGGCACTACCTGGGGCTCCTAGTCCTGTTCCCTAACTGTCACAGCTACCCGATGCCTACTTGGGAGGCCCCAGTCCCTAAAGCTCTATCAGCTTTGTCTTTGCTCTCAATACCTGAAGGAACAGAGTTGGCTTTTTTTTTTTTCTCTTGGTGAGAAGGCTGAGTTTAACATCCAGTGCTTCTGAAACTTTGAATTCTTGCCTGGTTTCTCTTGAACCTTCCATCTTAAGAATTTCTAGTTCTTAAATTCTGACATCAGGTGGGTAAGATACTACACTAATAAGAAGGGCAAATTCCTGTGGCAAGGTACAGGCTAAAAGATGAACCTTCCATCTTAAGAATTTCTAGTTCTTAAATTCTGACATCAGGTGGGTAAGATACTACACTAATAAGAAGGGCAAATTCCTGTGGCAAGGTACAGGCTAAAAGGTCAGCCAAGACTTTGGGCACCCTTCGTGATTCTTGACTGTATCCCTTCCTTGCTATCCCTAGAGGCTATGGGAAGAAGTGGAAGGTCTATTGAGGGCCCTCTTGAATAGGCAGAGTACCCAGTTTACCTGCAGATAACTTGGCTGGCCTTGGAGATGGCATCTGGGTAGGTTTCTCCTTGCAGGGGAGGAAGCCTGAGGGTGGGGCTAACAAGCCTAGGATACCTGGACCTTGAGAATATGCCTCAGTGTAAGTCCGTATGAAGAAGAGTGGCAGATGGGTGGTTCTAACAGCTCCTTGCCTTGAACTTAGGGCATCAGGACACACTGAAACTGGGCAGTCTCTCGAAGATCCTGGGAGATCATCAGGAACATGCTGCAACTGCAAGGAAAGTAACAAGTATAGGGATCCAGAGACTACCAATTCTCTTCCTCCGAGCAAGTAGGCTGGCAGAAAAGAGGCCAATACTGACCCAAGTCAGAAGCCAAGGCTGGGCAGGGAAGCCCAGCTGGTCCTTAGGTGCAGCCAGAGAGGCAGGGATGTGTAGCAAATAGAGAAGCCTCTAGAGTTCTACCTGCTGGCTATGGACAGGATCTAGGGATAGAGTGCCTGATGTGTGGCTGATCTAGGAGGCTCTTCACTCCAGGAACCCTTTGTTCCTGAATCTTTGGGGAAGAGGATGAACTCTGAACACCTGCTGGTCAGGGATTTGGGTCCACTTAATTTTTTCCTTCATATTTGAAGGCTTCTATAGACCTAACTTCAAGTTCTCCATTCCTTTCTTTGGTGTCGGCTCTACTGAGGAGCCCAACAAAGGTATTCTGTTTGTTCTTTTGATCCCCAGCGTTGCTTATTAATCCTTCGAGTTTCCATCTCTGTGCACGTTACTCCTTTGCTCTGGCATGTTGCCTTTTTCCATCTGAGCCCTCAACATATTCACCAGTTACCTTAAATTCTATATCTAACTCTCAAACTTGTCTATCTGAATCTTACTGGTGCCTACTCTTCCCTCAGATTGTGTTCCATGCCTTTTTGACATACCACGTAAAGGAGTGGTGGATGTTGAACTGATCTGGTTAGGCTGGGCAAAGCCTAGGGGTAGCTGTGAGGACTGGAGGCCTTGGTTTCCTTTAATTCTCCACTGTTCACTTTCCCTATGAACTCCTCCTTAAATAGGGTCTAGGTCTTGTGGCTCTTTGTAACCCAGTCTAGACTAGAGCCCTATTGGGTGTAGGAGTAAGCTATAGCGGAAGTAATGTGTACTCTCATGATTAAGTACTTCTAGTGGGCCTGAGTGATTAAACTGTGAACATCAGAAGCGTAGCTTGGCCTCCTTTTTCCTTTCAGAAGACTGGAAGGGCTGGAGCTGGACAACTATCCTTCTCTTGGGTCAAGTAAGACTTAGAATGTAGTGGTCCTTGGAAGACAGGCCTCTGGGCAGGATGCTCTGGGCAGATTGCAAAATGGTAACTCTTCCCTTCCAGCTGCCTGAGACGAGGGGAATTTTTCTTCTGACCTTCACCATGAGAACCTGGTGGGATTTCTGAAGGTAAAACCCCACACAAGTACAGGGCCGCCTACTACTACAGCCCCTAGAAGTTTTCACTTCAAGCTAGGCTAGCAGCCTGGCCCCCAGCAAGCCATCAAAGTATTTTTACCAGTTCCAGTGGCTTCTGTGGGGAAGTCCACCTTGGCCGTGATTCTGCATATAGGTCTCAATGCCTTGGGGTGGCAGCTTGCTTTAGGACCCCAATTCTCCAGTGGATGTAAGGAGTTGTGGACTTTGCTTAGCATTATTCTTGTGTGAACAGCCATGACTTCCAAGCTCTTCACATGCTAGAACTGGTTTTCATCTGAATAGCTTTATCTTCCCTGGTCAAAAACATGGTATGCAGCAACTGTCCCCCGCCAACTGTGGAGGGCTCAAATAGCAAAAGGACCCAGGCTATCTCTGGGCCTCTTGGGGTGGAGCTGGCCTTCCATGTCTAAGCCAAAGCCATGACCATGAGTGACAGGACCTATGATACAAGTTAAATGCAGCCAGGAGGTGGGGCTCCCTTTTTCCCCAGCCCCCAGTATGGGTTGGGGCTCTGCCTCAGGTACAGCATTACTGAGAACACTAGAACCTTCAAGACTTGTCTAGCTTGTTCCTAAAGTAGAGATGGTACACTTGGGAGGCAAGCCGTCCCCTTCTCATTCCAGCTCTGCTGGATACCTAGCTCCTTAGCCACCATTTTTCTTCCTAAAGAGGGCTTTGAAGATGTTATCTCCTCCATGATTTTCTCTGGGGTTCTAACCTCTTCGGTCCATGTGGGAAAGAATCTCTGGCTTGGACAGAGCTGGCCTTCTCAGCTTGGTTTCTTTGGAGAACCTGCTGTTCCCTGCTGACTCCATGTAGGTTTTCTTGAGGAGTCCCTAAACCAAATGATAAACCAACAACTCCAGGGACTCAGTGACTGGAGTTAAACTTACCAGTAAATTGGTATAAAGGTAACTCTTGGCCATGGTGCATATGAATTTGGTTTGGGATCTTGCTCTTAGGAACAACGGAACACAGAATGCTTCAGCTATATCAAAACTTAAACCCAGCTTTCTAGATTCCTGTAGAAACTTCAGGAATGTACAGCCATCAGAATCTCAAATACCGGATAAGTGATCTGACAACCTGTGGCACCCGAAAGCTGGGCATAGAACTGTAGAGCTTGGGCTCTGAACTGGAAAAACTTCTCCAATCAACAAGCATGGCTATCTCTTGGCCTGCGTTTTGGTCATGGGCTACCCTAGCAGCCTCAGACTTGTGTCCTTGACACCTTGGAGCAGCAGGGATTCCTACCTTACTCTATTGGCATGGGGAAGAACTAGAAACCCCTGTCTGGGGGGAATCCCTAGGCTGGGGGGAGTGAGTTTATCCTGGAATGGCTAGAATCCTGGAATGGCTAGAATATGTATTTACATAAATACTAAGCACCTGTATCCTAGTCACTTCCAAGACTTCCTGCTGTTGGTATAGAAGTCTAGGTGCTAATTGCTAATGGTATAGCCTACCATTCAGTGCAGATCACCTGTTCATGCTTCCTTGACTGCTGTGAGAAATGGATGAGCCTCTAAAGGTCCCTTTTTTTTTCTTTAACACGTAAAAGTGAGGTATGTACCTAATGTGGGAATGCCGGATTATAGGGGTATTCAGTGTCATGAAGGACTACCACTCCTCAGAGGAGACGGTGTTCCTACCTCTAGATTCTACCAGAACATACCCTTCTTAACTTGATCAGTACAAGGTGACCCTATAAACCTGTATCTCTGACTAATGAAGTATATCCTATCCATAAGTCCTTTCCTGAACTACCTGTTGCTACAGTCAGCCTCTTCTATTGGCATTCTCTCCTCTGGGGATTCCCTGTATCTTCTACATAACCCTTGCCACTTTAAGTGCTCCTGACCTTTTTTTCCATCACCAGTGAAATCTTGATATGGCCAATAAAGAATAAGCCTAAATATCCTTGTTCGATCCTCAGGACTCATGATTTGGATGTTAATGGGGGATTTCTTACCCTCAAGGTCAAACATTATTCCTTTTTTCTACGAGCTTTAATAGAACAGAACTTCAAGTGCCTACAAAAGTAGGATATCCTACCAACTCAAATTCCTGTGGGGCTGCTATTGTTGGTGCTCCTACTCTTTCTTGGGCCCTAACTAATGTTGTGGCCAATGCTTGACTTCTCCCCTGCCCTCAAAGGTCCAGGGTTTGCATCAATGATCTGACATCAGGGAGTTTTGTCTTGAGCACACTAAGCCTATGCTTCTGTGACTTCCCTGCAACGTCCTGCTGGAGCTGCAGGCTTACTTCCTGAATCTTAATAACTCTGTATCCCAGGGCTACAGGACTTGAGGAGGGCTTCTCTAGAAAGTCTCAATATGGCAAGTAGGAGTTCAATGAGACCTGTATCCCACTTGTAGGGAAGACTGCATAAATCGATTGTTTCAAAATGTTTAGAGATGATGCGTTGTCCAAAGACTTGAGAGTGCTTGTTTAGCCCATTCTTATGCCCAGTCTTCAATCTCTGAATATGGTGGGATATAAATATCTTCAGTCTGTAGAGTGGCTGGGGGCAGGGTGGAAGGAGGCAAGGAACTGAATCTTTCTCAAGCCTTCGATGTCATAGTATCAAGACAAAACCTCCAGTCTCCTGGAGAAAGCCTGATTTATTGGTGTTACCAAGATCTACTTAGTGACAAGTGAATGTAACAGGTCTATGTGGCTCTTAATTCCTATCACTTGATCTGCCAGCTCTTGAGTCAGCTGATCTTTGAGTAACCAACCATAGCTAACTTTTGGAATTCACACCTAAGTTTAAAACCGTTCTAGTGAAGAAGGCTTCAGGGGCTGGGAGATGGCAGTACCTCCCATGCTTCTCTGTTCCCATGTGGGATCTTCACAGCCTGTTAATAACAATTTTCACTTTGGAAATAGGAGAGGCTTAGGGAAACTGCAAGGAGACTGCTTAATAGCAAACGAAGGCAACCAAGTTAGCTAAGGATGTTAAGGTTTGGCGTCACCATCTCTTCCAGCCTGAATTAGTTGCTGTCCAGTTCCTGTTCTGTGTTAAATCCAAAGACCACCTGGACTTGTATGTGGTCACATCTTCAACGGCAATATCATGCCTGTCTGGGGTTGGGTGAGATCCTCTCACTTTCCAGAAGTGAAAACTTAATTATCTTAAATATGTTGCTGACCTAAAGGAGGCTAGAAGTTTTTAGGATTTCTTTCTCTTAGAACATAAGTTGGCAAACCTTCTCTATAAAGGTCTGGATAGTAAACATCTTAAGTTTTGTGGGCTAAGGGGCAATAATTAAGAATATTCTAGTGGTACTAAGGACAAGAGGACTTCATACAACCTATAAAATTAAACTTGGTATGAAAACTTGTACAGGTTTACTAAGAAGAAAAATACAACTTTCTCTGGAGAGCTGAGGTTCAAAGTTAGTGGTCTCAATCAAATTGATCACAAAAGTTGAGTTGTCAGTGCTGATCTAGAACACTTTTTCACTTTGAAAAACTTGTTGGTAGGAAGAGGTTGCCAAATATGGCTATCTTGTTAATAGACCTGTATTACAAGATTGTACTCTATCAGCTTTGTCTTACACTAATAAAAGCATCAGCTGAACTATCGTAGGAGTAGGGGTCAGGGCATGCTTGATACAGGTGGTAAAGACAGGGATAGGGTCAGAGACAAAGGGGTGCGTACAATCTTTCAGGGTCCCAATGCTAACTTGTACTAATACCATTTCACTCAATGTTGACAACAAAGACTGATAATGGAACCAGTTATTGGTGAGGAGGTAGGGTGGGTCCAGTACCCTTAGTCACTGCTAGTGAGACTATAGTAATGGTGAGACCATAGCTACTAAACAGTTCTATGATCAGAAAGAATTGGTGTCTCCAACCATGAGGCTGAAGTCTCTGGATCTCCCTCAGACTTCAGTATAGAGCTGCAACTGCCCTGGGCCATAGAACAAATGGGGCTGTTGGGAGGTAGAAGGCCAGCCTAGGTATACTAGGACATTATGTTCTTTGACCTAGCCTCTTAATTGCATCCTGAGGGGTATCTGGCAAATGATATATCCTTACTTCCAATCTTCTAGGCTCGTCCCCCCATGGAGCTGAAAAGACACCCTAATTCCATGTGGACTTTAAGATAAGAAGTAGGAGGGTGGATGGTGGTATTAGGCCATGTATAATGCATCTTAGAGGACAAAGGCATAAAAATGAGGTTAAAGGTGGTTAGGGGAAAGCAGTATATATAGGTAAATGGGGTAGATCTGGTTTCCTATACCGCAGATAATGGGAAACCTATTTCTCCAGTCTCTTTACTTTCTCCTTCTAGCTAAGACTGCACATGCAGTCAAATTCTGCCAACTAGATACACCTGACTCACCCTCTCTTGGCGAGCCAGGATCTGGGGATATCTTTTTTGATAGGTGTTCTAATCCTGGCACTAGCATTGTGTAGGGGTCAAGGAACTTGGGTAGTTCTAGTTTCTTGCCTTCTAGGTTCTGGCAGAGGTATCCATTCTCCTAGTGCACAGGTTTCATGGTGTTATTCTGACAATCCTTTTCAGATGCCTAAAGTCGGTTAGTCTTCAAAGACTCTGAACTTTTGCTTAAGATAGCCAGAATGGCTTATTTCCTAGTCCTTGACTCCCATCCAGGACTTAAGGCCATGTTAGGAATACCTAGCCATTGAGATAGGTAGGTGTCCGCAGTTATATTAAAGGTCATTCTGGCTGCAAAATGAGGCACATAGGGGCTGAGCAGGGAAGTAGCTTGTACTGGCTAGAAATACTGGAACAAGGAAAAAATGGGAGAGTTTAAGATTTAGATGGTAGAAATGACTAGGCTTAGTGGTGAACTTGGGAGAAAAACAACTAAGTAGTATCAAATACTAGGCGATCAAAATTAAGCATGTAGATAGTCTCAGTTAATGAGGCAGACAAGAGCCAAGTACTAGTTGGAGGGTTCATGGGGAAGGTTATTAACTCAGTCTCAGGCAATCTTGGCTTGTATTGCCTGTGGGGCATTGGAGTATAAACCTCAAACAGGCAACTAAGACCACTGAACTTGGAATCCCCGAAGCAAGGACTAGCCTCAAGGTGAACCTGGAATTCATTGTCTAAGGAGCATGTAATTTCGCCAACAACTTCCAGAATTGCCCATGTGTCAAAATGGGCCACCTGAAGAATCTCCACCTTAACGGTTGGGCAGGTACCCAGGAAAAGGGGGGAAGTAGGTGGTTGTGAAGACAGAAGAGCAAAAACAGACTGCAGTAACAAGTGATCAAAGGAAAGCAAGAGAAGTCAAATGTGGGTGTTAAGTGAGTAGATAGAATGGGATCCTGACTTGCCCTTACAAAAATGGGTAACTTGGGGCCGATAGATGCTGTTAAAATGGTGGAACCAGAAGCTTGGCTGGACCACACAAAGAAGTAGAGATGGAGTAGAACAACCCTTGCACAATAGAGGGGAACAGAGGGGAAGAAATGAAGGATGGTATCTTATGGAGGCTCCTTAAGAGGAGAGCTATCTCCTGTTAATCCACTGGATCACCCTTGCCATTATCCTTAAGCTAGAGTATGTAAGATGGGATTCTAGAGAAACGGAAAGGGTTTGATATAGGTGGATAACTAGCCTTTGTAGAATATTGTATAAGGAGGTAGAGATCTAGGTCATGATAGCCTATACACAGGCCTGTGACAGTTCTTCCTGCCACCATAAGGAGAGAAGAGTTGTCAGAATGGAAACAAGCATGTGCAATGTGCTCTCCCACCTGCTTTCCCGTGGGTATCCATTGGTCACAAACGTGAGGTGGATGCTAGGGATGGGAGAAGATGGTCAAGAGATGCTAGCCTCTAATCCTGCTCGATCTGTGGATGTCCTTTACTATGTTCTTTCTGGGGCTTGGGCATATGCTTTGGGCTCTTAAATGTTCTATGGGGTGATCCTTCAGTTGCTCTACTCATGTGGCTGCGGGGGGCCAGGGAGAGGAGGGGGAAGCCGGATATCCTTGGAGGTGGACAGAGCAATAGGGTGCTTAAATGAGCTAGCACGACTTGGATTCAGCCACTTTGACCTTACCTTGGCCTAAGGGCTGCTAAGAATATCTCTGAAGATCAGGGATGTGCTATGACCTTCTAGGTGCTGTTCTGGGAAGCTCCTCCCACATTAGCCTCAGAAAAGGACTTGGGAGCATATCGAATGGACTCTCCTATCCTTGTGGCCTATAAACAGAAGGCTGTGTAGTCCTATTTCTAAATACCTGTTCCTTAAACTTACTACAAATACTTCAGTATTTCTCAGACAGGACTTGGGTGGAGGACCCTAACAATACGACTGACAACCAAAGTGATCACTAATCTTCAGAGTTCTGTTTTACCAGTTACTTTCTACTCTTCATAGGAATTAGGGTCCGTGGTAGGGTCTGTGCTGTCACATCTGGAGTCTTGTCTCCGTATATAAGCTTCTCCATCTTCCCTTTCAATTCTCTTGAAGTCGGTTCACCTGTCCTACAGAATCCTCACCATTTGGGACTTTGCTAACTGCATGTCTGTAGTGTACTCAATACATCTCCCCTCTCCCGTGTTTCCTGTAAGGCCATGGTTGGCTCTAAAAGAGGAAATTCAAGTTTCCTAGCAAGACTGCCTCTCCCATAGCTATGTACTATCAAGACATGCGTACTGCTGCTTGCTGAACTTCACAGCCATGGATTAGAATCTAGGCTTACTTGCTAGGGATTGCAATGAGGCAGCATTCTATCTAATAGAGCTAGCCCGTTAAAAGGCAGCCTAAATGCAGGATTCTTTGCCTTCACCTACCAGTTCTCCTATCTTGACCAAAAAGGATGGGCTCATTAAAAAGTCTTGTCTGATGGAAGCAGACAGAAACATCCTTGTGGTGGTCAGGTAAGCATATAGCAAGGTCTCTTGGAGACCACTGTCCAGCAATTACAAGGCAGGGTATTACAGTTGCTCAAAGAACATGGAGTGCTTCTACAGAAATGTGTAAAGCAGTATTAGCTTGTATGGGTCACAGCTGCCTGGGAATAAAATAGTTGGCCTTGGAGACAAGGAGTCTGAAACCTGCCCCCGCAAAATGGTGTCAGGTTAAAGCCTATACATATAGGTGTGTATATATATATACACATGCAAACACACAAAGAACAACTTTCAATAGCCACTTCAAAATGCCAGCATCAAGATGATAATGCTAAGGAAAAGCAGAATTCTGAGGCACTGGGGACCTATTAGTCTGACTTCTGAGGTCATTGAATCTTGTACTTAGACTGAGCCGATCAGACAAGCAGTTTGTTTAAAAGGATGCTACTGATTCTATCAATAAAGTTCTAGTTTCCTCTAAATATCTTAGTCAAGGACTCTTAAAACTTGTTCTGTTAAACAGGATTTAGTGTGGTATACTAGATACCTACTTGGCTGTCCAAGACCTCAGGCTTGATCTTAATTGCATACCCTCAGGGTATACACTTGTGCTTGAGATGATTGGTGTTCCCAGCATGTAAGTTTCCTCCTGGGCACCCAGCTTGGCCAGCTTCTAGCCTCCCCTATATCTAGCTATGGTCATGGGCTGAGTTCCGGCCAGTAGAGCATGACCGGAAACGTATGCTACTTGTATGAGCTAGCCTCAACTTTCCTGGTGATCTTTTTCTTCTCCGCTGATTGAATGGTACCCTTTGAGGGGCTGTGCCACAATATGAAGGGAGCCCCAGTCCCTGAATGGGCACAAAGGAACTGGGTGACCGGGACTGCTTACAGTCAAACAGGGATGTGAAGTCAGCCACGGAGCCAGAGGTCTACTGAAAAAGCTAGTATTAACTACTAAAACAACCAACAGCACTGTTCACCATGAAATGCTGCTTAGTTTCCTCTAAGCTTTTCTAATTGTTCTAAGCTAACCACCTCCATGGTAGGCGTTAGCCATTAGAAGTAGATTAGATATCTTAAAGCCTTAATGTAGCCGAGTGACTTTTTAAAGGAGTTTCAGATCAATCCATGTGGACGTGCCTGAGTGGGTCTAGCATACTCTTGAGAGCTATATCTAAGAAAGGTGGCAATTCTGAGCTGCCTGGCTCTTAAGTGGGAAGGAAAGTCAGATGCTGATGTTCCTCCCCACCCATCAGCCACTTCAAGTCCCAGTGCACTCGGGTGCAAAGTAGTCAGGGAACCATGGGTAACCTATGAAGGGCCCTGTGGTCTCCCCAAGTTCATGCTCTTTAGTAAATAGAAAAGTGTTATAAGTTATGAATAGTGTTGACAATAGTCACAGGTGTCAAACTACCACCAGAGTTAAAACCTATACTTGTCGGTACCCCGGACTTCCTTCTACATCCTTGACTGCCTTCTCTTCAGTGGTAACACAGCCTAGCTCCTAGGGTAACCATCTCCTTTTCCTTTTATACTCATAGGTGTGGGGAATCGAAGATAATTTTACTTCAGACATGGCTGCCCTGAACATCCTAGTACATACAAATAACAGGCGTGCAGAAATGTGCGCAAATCAAGCGTGCAGCAGGATGAGCCTCCAAAGTAAACACTCATGTAACTGGCATTCGGAGCAAAACCAACCCTTGCCAGCATCCGCAGAAGCCCCACTAAGGTCCCTTCCTGAGGGCTAGTCCCTACCCCCAGGAAATCGTGTCTGGACCCCTATGGGTACAGATGAGCGCTGCTCACTGCATTTTGTGACATCTTCTCCCCTGGGGTTTTAGGGGAATATTCTTATTTCCTAGAATGGGTACTGCTGGAGCTCTCACGTGCCAGGTGTTAACTAGCATCTGAATGCATATTACACTAGAGAATACTAAGTGATCCGCTAACTGCTTATTCTCAACACCTTTAAAGTAGATCCTATACTTGACACGTGAGAATGGAGGCAGAAGGGTCTCAGACATGTTCTAAATATCAACTGAATTAACATGTCCCGGGGATGTGGAATATATGCATATGTATCATCTTTACATTTGAAGAAACTAATGCGAAAGGTTACTTACTGAAGGTCAGTCCCTTCTTCCCTAGTCAAGGGCCCAATCCTGTGGCTCCTTTGTGACCATCCTTGGGCTGCTTCCTTTAACATGGAAACCTGAAACTTGGCTTCTCCCCCCACCCTACCCCCCATCCCCACCACGTGGAGCTGTGCTCTTCTTATCCTGTGGAAGGAAGCTCCTAGCAGTCAAATAAGTGAGAGCCCACAAGTAAAGCAGGTGTCTCCCTGGCTACCCAGGGTCGGTGCAAAAATGAAGGAACCTTGCTCACTGGCTTAGGCCTGCTCTGCTTTGAGAATTTATAGATGGCTAGTATGATCCCCAAACTTTTTTTAGATCTTAAAAGATTATTCCATAGGACTTCATTATTGAGGACTTGATTTAGAGCACTGGAAACCTAATTGCTCTGTTCTGGTTAGCTTTGTGGAAGGGAGTCCCATCCTAACCCTGGAGCCAATTTTGGGGGTCTTAGTTTGGTCCAGAAATCAAACTGCTGGCTTAGATCTAAATAGTGATTGTCCTATATACATACACAAACTTGCCCTTCTAACTTTTATCTTAGATTCCAACAGTTTTGTGATTCAAACTACATGTCCATTGAAGGAACAGCTTCTAAAGTAGACTATTTCCTTAGCAGGAAAATTTAAAAAAAAAAAACCACCCTCTTTCCTTTTTCAAATCTCTAGTGGTGGTGAGCTGATGACCTTCCTACTTATAAGCTACAGAAACTACCTCTTCAGAGGAGCAGTTAAGATGTAGGCTACACAACAAGCCTGAACTGGAATGAATGGCTAAGTGCAGTTTAAAATCCTTTCTACTTCGTGTCTCCTGTATCCCAGCTTACAAAGCGATCACCATCGGGGAACTTGAAGTCAAGAGCCCAGAGAATGTGCCATCTACCCATGGCTGGCAGGGTGAAGGCTGGAGTGAACCGGTGAGCCCGGAGGCCACAGGCCCTAGAGTTCATTGGGGTTGGCTCTCTACTGTCTTCTTGAGTCAAGAAAGTGCCCTGCATCTTGTGGTGGTCTGTTTCTTGGAAGCTTGTCATCAAATTTGTGTATTGAAATGTGTTCAAGGAATATCTTGTCTTCCACAGAAGGGTGTGGCAGACTCTAGGCAGGTGGTAGGTGTTTTTCTTCAAGTAGCTTCTTGGGTTTGCCCAGCCCCCCCAAAAAAAACCCTACAGATGACAACTAACTTTTTTCTTCAGGGGACAGGGTTGACAGATAAAATGCAAGAGGTCTGTATAGGACACACTTCTACTAAACCTGATCTGTGGTTCATCTGAAACTCCACCTTCAGCCTTTTCCCCTCATTAAGTCTGGTAACCCTAGCAAGGGGACTTTCCCCATGTTCCTACTCCCCACTTGACACCTAGGCTTCTGTGCAGCACTCGAGAAAGATCGAGGACTGCTGCCTTAGCCTCCTGCGCTCCCTGTAGTTGCCGAGGGGAAAGCGGCGTTTCAGGCTGAAATACGTACTAGAATTGTATCCACTCCTTGAGTGGTAATATCTCCCTCAGCTTGCTGCTTGAACTCCTAAAAATGTACTTCTTAGTTTAGATCTTGATCAGAACACTTTGACTAGGGAAATCATGTTGGTAGTTGTCTAACTTGTTAGCTTCATACCATGGATGTTGAATTCGAGCTGCTAGCTCAAGCCTGGGAGGAATCCTGATCTACAGAAACGGTTGTAGACAAAAGGTGTATCGTGTATTCAGGTTTTGGCAATGTTTGAACTGCATCCTCTTAGGATGTGGAGCTTGGCAGTCTCATCTGACTTGCCCCCACACTGAGCTACTTCATGTTGATATACGGGCATACCTTGGAGATCTTGGGGGTTCCGTTCCAGACCACCACAATGAAGTGAATCAAATGGATATTTCAAAGTGCATATGAATATGGTGTTCACACTAGACTGTAGCCTAAAATATGCAATGGCACTAGGTCTATAGCCATATATAACTTAACAAAAAAACATTAGCTTTTAAGGAATCATCAGAACGCTCAGTAAGCTGTAATCTTGTTGCTGGTGGAGGGTCTTGCCTCCACGTTGATGGCTGCTGACAGATCAGGGTGATGGTGGCTATGGCAATCTCTTAAAATATAGACCACAGTGAAGTTTGGCACATTGACTGCCTCTTCATGAATGATTGCTCTGTTGTATGTGCTACTGTTTGACAGCATTTTATCCACAGTAGAACTTCTTCCAAAATTGGAGTCTGTCCTCTCCAATGCTGCTGCTGCTTTATCAACTAAGTTGATGTACTATTCTAAATCCTGTCATGTCAATCTTGACAGCATCTTCCCCAGGAGTAGACCTTGTCTCAAGAAACCATTCTTGGCTCATCCAGGAGAAGGAATGCCATGTCCTAAGTTCTATCTGGAGAGTCAAGCCGAGCAGCCTTATCTTGAGGCTCCACTTCTAGTTGTCTTCGTATTTCCACATCTGTAGTTCCTTCTGCAGAAGTCTTAAGTCACAATGTTCTTAATGACCTCTAGAGGGGTGAATTCTTCCCAGAAAGTTGCTCAATTCACTTTGCCCAATTACTTAGGGATTCTTCTCATGGGCCAATCTATGGCAGCTATATTCTTACAAAGAAGACTGCCTAAAAGATTCGAAAGTCAAAAGAACTCCTTGTGTTAGTCGGCATGAACACCTTAGTGACCTTGTACCTCCCATCAGAGCTCTTGGGTGACCAGGTGCGTTGCCTATCAACAATTTTTTGAAACGATTTTTTTTTTTCCTGAGCAGCAGGTCTCAATGGTGGGCTTAAAATATTTAGCAAATCCTGTTACAAACAGATGTGCTGTCATCCAGGCTTTGTTGCATTTACGGAGCACAGGCAGAGTAGATGTAGCTAATTCTTAAGGGCCCTAGGGTTTTCAGAACAATAAAGGAGCATTGGCTTCGACTTAGTTACCAGCTGCATTAGCCCCCAACAAGAGTCAGCCTGGCCTTTGAAGCCAGGTGTTGGCTTTTCTCTGGCTATGAAAGTTCTAGGTGGCACTTTCCAACAGAAGGCTCTTCTGTCTGCACTGAATGTGTTTAGCGTAGTCACCTTGATGAATTGTTTGCTGGATGTGGATCACTTGCTGCAGCTTCCACACCAGCATTTCCTGCTTCACCTTGTACTTTCATGTTATGGAGACGGTTTCTTTCTCTAAACCCCATGAACCAACTTCTGGTAGCTTCAAACTTTTCTTCTGCAGGAGGCTTCCTCCCCTCTCCGCCTTCACAGAATTGAAGAGCATTAGGGCCTTGCTCAGGATTAGGCTTTACGGGAATGTTGGGGCTGGTTTCATCTTCTATCCGGACTGCTCAAACTTGTTCCATATCAGCAATAAGACTATTTTGCTTTATCCTTCACATGTTCACTGGAGTAGCACTCCTACGAATTTTTCCTCTACATCTATGCCTCAGCTGACTATTGGATGCAAGAGGTCTAGCTTTCAGCCCTTCTGGACTTTAGACTTTGCCTTCCTAGCTTAACTCCATTTGTAGCTTTTGATCTAAAGTGAGATCTGTGGCTCTTTCATTGGAACCCAGAGGCCACGGTAGGGTTATTAACTGGCCTGATTTCAATATGGTCTTGGAATAGGGAGGCTTGAGGAGCAGGAGCAAGGGAACAGCCAATGGACAGAGCCATTAGAACATCTGCTTTTATGGATTAGGGTCAGTCTTCTAGGAATGTGGTTCCTAGTACCCCTCCCCCCAAACATTAGAATAGTAATGGTGGTCTGATCAGGGATCCTTGATATAACAAATAAAACCATGAGTGCTCGAAATACTATAAAAATTAACATCCTGTGATAGGACAGGAAGTGAACAAATGCTGTTTGAAAAATGGCACAAGTAGACTTGCTTGGTACAGGGCTGCCACAAACTTCAGATTTGTTTCTAAATATATGCAGAGTACAGTAGAAGATAGGCCCGTACTTGGGCTACCTTTGTGGTCACTGTGACCTTCAGGTTCTATGACAGACTGGGGTCTGATGGAGCATCTTTTCTGAGGCCTCTGGATCCTTATTCCTCTCGTTTGAGCCCCTCCTGCTCAGGAAGAAGAGACCAGTTGATACCAAGAAAACCTAACTCATTTCAGTATTGCCTCTCTGAACTCCTAAAATCCTCAGTTTTGAACTCTTCATACTGGAGTCTTTAGCTATGGTATAAATAACAGTAATAGTTTATATTTTCTGCTATGAAGGATTCCACAGCTACACAGATGGCTGACTGTCCAATTTATTAGATCCTTGAGTTCCTTATTTGGGGTTACTACATAAAATGGTGGGAACCGGCTGGAAGGGGTCGGGGTGTTTTCTGGCAGCCTAGGGAAGAAACCAGTATGAGGCAGGACCTTGATCAGGGGGCAGCCTCTCTGGTGCCTATGCCTCAGTGCCTATGCCTCAGTGGTCAGGGATGGGCTGTCTGGCTCCTGTGCTTACGCTGCATGCTGCAAACAGACCTGTGTCTAGTGGCCAGGCAGGTAACTTCTTCAGATGTCCTGTCACCTTAAGAGTGGGTTTTTTCCCATAGTCTTGTGTAGGCTGCCTTGCAGGGGTGGGGGTGGGGGTGGGGGGGTCTTTGATGCTTACCCCTATCTCCTTTCTGGCTGTGGATCCTTGTCTGCTGGGTTAGGATCTCTTCATTCCTCTTCTCTCCTGTTCTAGTAGGAGAGTTTGATACCCTTAGCTCTGAAGTAGCCAGAGTGGCAGTCACATCCCATGATACTAAGTTGGTCTGTGGGCTGGTGACTGACCTGAGCCAGGGAGTCAGGTCTTTAGTGAAGAGGCTGACTGAGTTGGGATAGTTCAAGCTCTGTTCTTGGCTTGATCTACGTCTTCATGCTGCAGACCCTTGGTATCCAGGGTCTGGTGGTAAAATGGGTTTGGTGCCTATTTTCTCTATGTGGGTCGATGGTCTTGCTGGTAGACCTGTACTTGCAGATCTTTCTTGGCTGTAAAACAACTGTGGTCCTTCTCTCTTGGCATTTCTCTTGTGTGGACCTTGGTCTAACCTAATTCCTAGTTGCGTCTGGCGAAGACCAGGTCCTTCAGTCCTTCCTCTGAACAGAGACCTTGGTAGGAACTGACTTGTCTACTGGCCTCTAGTCCCTCCTGTGTAGTGCCAGCTCTCCCTGGGTTCTGTCCTGTTCCCTTCTGCTGGGGTCCATGTGGTAAGGGCCCCTGAACAGGTCAGTAGAATGTTCAGATTATCCAGCTGGGTCCACCCTCAGATTCCTGGGTACAAGACCTGTGGTCCTTCCATATTCTCACTGTGTGGCAATATCTGCTCTATAGGGGGTTATGTGGCCTATGGTGTTCCCCTTGCCTTGGGGACACTTGTTTCCTTCCCTCTTCCTTACCCATGCCATTTGTTAATCTTCCTTCTGGCTGGGGCACACCTAAGCAGGTACAGGCCTCAGGAACCCAGGCTACCTGCCTGCCTTTATCTGGGAGCCCTTGCCCTATGATGAGGGCAGCTTCTAGCCTGTGTTCTAGTGCCTCTTACCCTGGGATCCTTCCCACTCTGTGCCTTGAGTCCCCTTCACTCTCTCCTCATCCTCTGGATCTGATTTCTGGGGCCATCATTTTGACTTTGGATCAGTCTATCTTGGGCCCGACCTCTGCCCTGTCCTCCCAGGGTCCCATCAGTTACCTTTAGTCTCCATTTCTATCTTCCTCAGTCCACCTGCTGCCTTCCTTGGTAAGTGGAGTGTTATCAAGCAGGCTTTCCTACCTTTAGCCACCAAGTCTCTATTTTTAGGGTATGGTTTTAGAATCTTGCTCCCCCATATCCCTTCTGTCCTAGAGCTATATCCTTCTCTACAGCTGGTTGCTGTCTACTTTTCCCTGTCATAGCCATGACTTTATTCCAGAATAAAATGGGGTCAATGACCCTGATTTCTAGGCATCTTCCTGTGCCATCATTTCTGGACCATACTCTTGTCATTAAAGTCTGAACCTGGCCTTAATGATAGGACTGAAAAGTGAAGGACTTACTTCCCTCCCTCATTCCCCATCCCCCTCCACCACCAAGGTAGTATATAGTTCTAGGCTCATGGGAATGACACCAGTTAACTCCCAGTCACCAGGCAAGATTTCTCCTCCTGAGTGCTGAACAAGTACTGACCAGGGTAGGAGGCAGGATATGGGTGGACTGTGGTTCTTTGCTATTTGGAGTGACGACATTTGGCTGGAGTTGGCACCTAAGAATGATGGGGAAGTCAGTAGGACAAGCCCAGATCCTTCTCTCCTGATACCTATATTGAATCCTGAATTGAGAGGACACAGAGACCCATCAGCTCCTAAAGAATACCTGGTCTCTACAAGGCAAGACAGAAATTACATTTGGATGTGGCCCAAGGCTGTGCTGGTATCTTGGGGCATGATGTCTGAGGACTCCCCACAAGTCCTGAGGTACACCTCTGTCCTGGGTGACTTTCAGCTCTAGCATTCTCAGAGGAGCAGGAAGAAAGAAGCTCCAAGTTTGAGACTGTACTGGAAATAGCATGTAGAGGTATCCATCTTCCACTCCCAGGAACTCAGTTTGAGGTAACCCTCCTTGGGTCTGGATGGAGTTGAAGGCTCTGTATTTTCTGGTATGGAAGGATCCCATAATTCTATGCTGCCTTGTGCCCCAACATGTGTAGGGATAGAAATGGCTTCCTTGTAAGAACACAGGTTTCTCCAAAGTACAGAGCTTTCTTGTGGCATCTTGAGTCCAGAGACTTAGTAGTATACAAGTTTGTACCCTATCCTAAGAATTAAGATCTTTCCTACCTGTAAGATGTCACCCTTCACATGAAAGCCTAAAAGATACTGGTCCTATTTTTAACTTGAAGTTTAGAAAATCCTATATAACAGTTACGTATACTTTGAAACTTAATCCTAGGCCTACCCGAGTACATGTTTTATCTCAAAGTGGATCTGATCATCTGATGGCTTGTCTATTGGCCAAGTGAACCCCAAGGTTCCAGTTGCTCCTTCTCCCAGTTACATTGGTCTTGATGGGATTGTTACCTGTGGCATCCTCTTCTATCCCTACTTAAGACTAGATGGATGGCCTGGGAGCCAGCTGTCTGCGGGTCTCCCTGGTGCTGAATGATGCTGGCATTTTATTCTTTAGTGTCTGCCTAAGGCTAGCTGTTCAAGAGGCTCCGTGCAGGAAGCCTCAAGATGAGCATGTAGTTGGAGTATGTGATCTACGCCGTGGCCCTAGGGATGCAAGTATAAGCCCCACTGGGCTCTTGCCATAGTTTGGACTCTGCTGCCACACAGCACTTGTTCTCCATCTTTTACAGTCTGATGGTACCACTTTTCTCATTGCTTCTACATCTTCTCTGCAGAAGAGAACCGAGAGTCTCACTGATCCCTGTTCCCTTGTCCTGATGGTTTGAAGCTTATCCTCAGATTTCTATCTTTGTCTAAGATCTAGTATCCCACCCCCATTTCTATTTGGGATGGCTATTCCTGTTAGAGAATGTCATGGTGTGGTAACTGCCCATAGTCAAGGCAGCTTGTAGATGCCTGCTGTGTTCAGGGTGGAGTCTTCCAGTGAAGTCTTGTTTCCAACCTAACAGTCCTTGACCTTCAGACCAGAAGTTCTCAGAGGGTCAGCTGTATTTCACCATATGTACAGAATGGGCAAGGACACCTGGGTTTGAGTAGCATTGGGTAGGAGATAGAATGCCCAGCTCTTTCCATTTTCAGGCTTATAGCCAGTGTTCTTTGCTGAGAATAAGGTCTGGACTACATTAGAAGCTGAAAGTGTAGTGTGAAGGTCCTTGATGGCATCTAGTCCCATACTACAGTCTGGTGCCCCACTCCCTGGCCCTATAACATGGGGTCTCTTTAAGACTCCATCCTTTGTCTCCTATGGCCTCTTCTGAGGGTTGCCCAAAGGGAAACCTTGAAAGTTGCTGAGGGTCTCCCTCACCTTGGATTACTGGGATGCAGCAACTGGAGAGGCTCTTTGAAGCTAGCAGCTATCTTGGAAGGCCTAGGCAGAGAAGTTTGGAAAGGAATATGAAGCTCTGGTCTGAGGTCTATGCAGAGCTTCATGTTCTTGGAGCCCAGTGGTCCTTGGTATGAAGGCATGAGTCATGCTAAGACCTTCCTCTAGCTTGTCCTTGAAAGCTGCATGTGGAGTTTGGTTAAGTCTAGGACCTGATAGGTTTTTTCTTTTCCTACTGGGACCTCACCTCTTAGTTGCTGGCTGCGGTAGTGGACAGTCCTGGGTGTCTCTGCTGCTCATGCTGCCTCTTGGTGTTCTGTGTCCTCTGAAGTTATATATAGTTCTCTGCTGTTTTCTTTGCTGTTTGGTTCTTCAAAGAATACTGGCATCAGGGGAATTGGAACTTACACTTAACCAGGTAAGGAACAGACTAGGACCTGTCTATTCCTTCTGGCAAGTCTACTCAAGGTCTTGATAAGATGGTTTCTTCAACCTTTGAATATGGAGTTTTCCTGGTATCTAGGCCCCATTTAAATACACCTTAATGCTTATAGAAAGAGCTCTTGGTGTCCGTGGTCGGTCAGAGAAAAACTCAGATTGGATCTTGGTTTCTTCATTCCATACCCAGGAGCCTGGCCAGCAGTGCTCTGGCTGAAAGGAATTAGTATCAGCAGAGCTTTTACTTACCGTCAGGGTCATCTTCCTGGCTGAGCAGGACAGGGGCTCTTTGGATTATTTCCTTCCCATATGTAATGCGTGCCATAACAAAGTACCACAAACGGGGTGACTCCACTAACAGAAGATTCTTGTTGCTGTTCTGGAGGCTAGAAGTCAAAGATCAAGGTATCACCATTGGTACCTTCTGAGGGCCAGGAAAGACCATTCCATGTCCTTCCCCCAGCTTTAGGTGGGCTGCTGATAATCAGGGGTTCCTTAAGGATGCACCACCTTGATCTCTACCTTCATCTTCATGTGGCATCTTCCCTTTATCTTCATGTGGCATCTTCCCTATCTGTCCAAAACTTCTGTTTTCATAAGGACATCAGTCCGATTGCATTAGAACCTACCCTAATGACCTCATCTTGGTTACCTTTATAAAGATTCCCCCCACCCCCTAGTTCCAAATAGAGCCCTGTTCTGAGGTAATAGGGAGGTAGAACTCTAAAACATGAAACTTGGGACACAATCCCACCCCTAACACTGCAATAGCCTAAGACCCAAGAGTCTAAGTCTAACTTGATCTCAGCATTAATCAAGTCCAACAGTGGGCCCTTGGCTTCCCCTAATTCAGGAAATGTTACACTAAGACAATGACCCAGGTCAGCTTAACTCTGGTCTGTGGTAGTTCTTTAAGTTTGGCTTTACCTTCCTGGAAGAGGTGACACCTACCTTTAGAAAAAGGTGTGGAGGGTGTCCGAAACTCCGTTCTTTTCCCCCCTACCCAACCCTCCCCACTAGCCAGAGCCAAAAGTGTGTCTGGTTGTAGAGCCTAGTGACCTGGGCAGGGTTCAGGTGTTCCCAAGAAAAGTGGTTCAAATCTATCAGGATGTGCTGTTGGGAAGGACTCTGAGCTTGAACTTGGAAGATGTCAAGAGAACTAAGCTACAATGGCTGGCCTCTACCAGGATTCCAGAGGGGTTTAAGAACTTCAAGGTCTATCTGTAACTAAACTACATTACTGCAGCTCTTGTTTGTCAACAGAGACAGGCTGGTAGAATATGCTAGAAGACAGAGGCAGAATTAGGATTCTGCAGGATTGAGTCAATTCCACTTGGAAAGAAGAAACCCAAGGATCCTGCTCTAGTGATGATCTTCCCAAGCAACTGCACTGGAGGGCTGGCAGAAGAGGAGCTGTGGCTGACCCTCATGGGGGGAGACCCAAATTGAAGAAACCAAGAGTAGTTGCAGTTGTCTTAAAGGAGCCAGTTAGGCATGGAGACAGGGGCAAGATCAAGAGCTATGCAGCAGACCTGGAAGAAGCCAGGAACACAACTTCAGTGTTCTGAATCAGGATCCCCTTCCCTACCTTAGGTCCATAGCAACCAGATAACTAAAAACAAGCTTAATTCTATAGACCTTCCTGGACTTGAACTGGAACAGTCAGCCTGGTCATAGGAAGTAGCATATGGAAAGAAGTCTGTCTGGTTTGGGGATCAGGGTAATAGTGGCCTCACAGGGGTTGGAAGGATTCTGATTCTATCCTCTGAAATACTATAGAGAATTGATAACATTTCCTTAAATGTTGTATCTATAGTAATATCTACTCCTTGATTTCATGTATTGTGCCTTCTGTTAGCTTGGCTTTGAAGCTTTATCAATGTCATGGATCTTTTCAAAGAACCAACTATATTTTAACTCCTCTGCCCACCCCCTACCATTGATCTACTGTTCTCAATTTCATTGACTTCTGCTCTAATTCTCCTGGAATTTAATTTGCCCTTTCTAGTTTCCTGAAGGTGGAAACTTAGATGACTTTATCTTTCTCCTCTAAGATGCTCCTTCAATGCCATAAAGTTCCTAAGTACTGTTTTCACTCTATTGCATCTTTAAGCTTTCATTTTCCTCTAGTTCAAAAGAATTTTTCCTTGATCTATGTTCAAAGTAGGCTTTAATCTTCAAGTATTTTGGGATCTTCCAGCTTAGTGTCTACCATTATGGTCCGAGTAGATGCTATATTTCTTAAAAAATAGAAAACTTTAGTGTCTTATGTCCAAGAACATGTCTAAACTTTTTAATCTTTATTTTAGAGAAAGAGAAAGTGGGGAGGAACAGAGGGAAAGACAATCTGAAGCAGGCTCCATGCTCTGAGCTGTCAGCACAGAGCCCGATGCAGGGCTTGAACTCCTGAACCATGAGATCATGACCGACCCGAGCTGATGTCAGGTACTTAACTGACTGAGCCACCAAGGTGCCCCAGAACCTGGTCTATCTTGATGAATCCTCCCTGAGAGCTTGAGGAAAAATCTATTGTGTCAGAAGTAGTCCGTAGGTGTCCTTGGTGTCTAGTTGAGTAGTGTTTGAGCTCAATGGTCCTATCTGCTGGATTGCTCCATTTCTGAGCAGGGTGTTCAAGCCTCCAACTAGAATAGTGGATTCATCTATTCCTCCTTGTAGTTCCACCAGTTCTTTGCCTGGTGTAGTTCTACACTTAAGAAATGTGGTCATCTTGGAGAACTGATCCTGTTAGCTTAGCATTCTGCGATGTCCTTTACCCTTAATACCTTCCCTTTGAAATCTGCTTTCTGAAATTAATATAGCTACCACTGGCTTTGTTCTGACTAGTGCTAGCATGATATATCTTCCTGTCCATTTCTCATCTGTGTCTCAAAGTAGGTTTCTTCTAGGTAACCTAGCTGGCTCATGTTTTCATCCACTGTGGCATCTACCTATTAATTGGCTATCAATGGTCCAAATGGACCAATGTAATAATGACTGGATTAATACCTACCATCTCTTTGGGATGCTTGGGTGGCTCAGTCAGTTGAGGGTCTGACTCTTGGTTTCTGCAAAGCTCATGAACTCATGGTTTCTGCAAAGCTCATGAACTCATGGTTTCTGCAAAGGTCATGAACTCATGGTTTCGGGAGTTGGAGCCACACGTGGGGCTCCGCACAAGGACAGCACAGAGCCTGCTGGGATTCTCCCTTTCTGCCCCTCCCCAACTCATGTTCTCTCTAGTTCTCTCAAACTTAGGAAGCCTTGAAGAATAGGGTAGATACCCCCCCACCCCTTAATCTGTTGCTCTTGTTCTTCATTCCTATTTTGTCTTCTACTCTCGTGCCTTCTGGTCTGAGCACTTAGATTCTGTTCTCTCCTTTCATCAACTAAACTTCAGTGGTTGCCCTATACACTTTTTTTTTTTTTTTTGTGATACACACTTGACAAGTAATCCACCTCAAATAACACTATAGCACTTAACAGGTAGGATGAGAACCTTCCAGCAGAATAACCCTAGTTCTTTCCTCCTATCCCTTGTATCTCCTGAACTTCTCTGAAGGGGATATACTCAGCCTTAAGACAGAGTGACAACTTCCAAGCTCTGTCTACCTAGAACCAGGAACTAGAAGGCAAATATATTTTAATGTTTAGTCACTTTTGAGAGACAGAAGGAGCAGGGTTGGGGAGGTCTTTGCTGTATAAGCACGCAAATGCTTACATATGTACAAGCATACATAAATGACTGCATGGTTAATCTGAGTAAACGGTCATTTGTTAAAGCAATCAAGAATTTTTACCTTCTTTGATCTTCCTTTACATAAATCTGAGTTTCTGACCTTATCTTTTGACGGAAACTGGCTTGCAAGGCAGGTCTACTGGCAACAAAGTGTTTCTACGTCTTCATTGTTTTTTAAAGGTCTTTGAGAGTGTGAGTTAGGGGAGGGGCAGAGAGGGACACAGAATCCAAAGTAGGCTCCAGGTTCTGAGCTGCCAGCAGAGCCTGACGCAGGGCTCAAACTCCCGAACTGCAAGATCATGACCGGAGCTGAAATTGGACGCTTAACTAAGCCAACCAGGCATCCCTTTTCTCCATTTTTAAAGGATGACTTTGTAGGGTACAGAATTTTGGGTTGGCTTTTTCCCCCTTCAACATGTCATACTTCCCTCTACTTCCTGTACTTGTGTGGTTTCTGAGAAGTAGGATACAAGTCTTAGTTCTGTTTCTCTACCCACAACTTCCCTCCCTACAACTTCCAGGAATTTTTTTTCTTTAACTTCCTGTAACTTGAAAATAAGGTATAATTCATCAGGCATTTCTTCCGATTGGAGTTCTCTGAGCTTGTTAGATCCCTGGCTTGGTTTCTGACCTCAATCTGGGGACCTTTTGCAATCATTGCGGAAGTTCTCTTTGGTATTCACATTATGAATGTTACACCAGTCCTCAGATCTTTACTTTTTTTTCCTGAGGATTCCATTGATCTGTCATTGAAGATTCTTTCCTTCTTGCTGTCCAGCCTAATAAGCACATAAAAGGCATTACACGTTTGTTAGTATGGCTTAATCTCTGATACTACATTTTTAAGATTTCCATCTTTGCCTCCACTGCCGATCTGTTCTATCTACCTTGTCCATTAGAGTCCTCTGCATATTAATCAGTCTAATTCCAACATTCCTGCCACGTCTGGTTCTAAAGTCTGCTTTGTCTCTAAAGTGTGTGGCTTCTTATATGCTTTGTAACTTGATAGCCAGACATGACATACTAGGTGAAAGGAGTTGTTGTAAATAGGCTTAAACTCCTCCAATGTTTACTTTTGACAGAATGTGAACAGGGGAGGGACAGAGAGGGAGACCCCGAACCCAAAGCAGGCCCCAGGCTCTGAGCTGTCGGCACAGAGCCTGACATGGGGCTTGAACCCACAACTGCGAGATCATGACCTGAGCTGAAGTCAGCCACTTAACTGACTGAGCCACCTGTAAACAGGCTTTTAATAATGTGCTGATTAAGGGGGTGGGCAAACCTGTAATCCTGTGATTAGGTCTAGATCTCCCTCTCCTAGTGAGCTTGCACCTCTGGCCTAAACTCTGCAAGTGTTTCTCAGTCTTCTCACCTCCCCCCTCCCCCCTGCCCTTCCTGAGGTGGCACAGGTTGGCTAGAGTTGAGTACTTCCCCAGGCCGGTTAGGCTCTGAAACCCAGTTAGGCAGGTTAGGGGCTAGGTAACGACCTTCCCCTGGGGCAGGTATATATTCTGGCATATTTCAAAATGAGTCCTTTTCCTTTCTTCCTGGACTCCAGGAAGGAGTTTTTCCTAACGTTCACTTGGCCAAGCTCCTAGCAGTCTTAAAATACTGTGCATAGCTCCCCCATAATGGGGTCCCCCTAAAGTTTAAGTCGTCCATACTGAACCTGCAGCAGCTCACCAATTCATGAGGTTTTCCTACCTGGCACTCTCCCACAGTGGATTGCGGCCCCAGAGTGTCTGTTTTGATAAACTGCAGCTGCTTGTGTTTGCCAGTCTCCCCAGTCTTCAGGACAGTGCCTTTACCTGTGTGCTCCTCTCTTCTGGGGACTTCTCTGCCGGTGGTATGCTTAGTCTTAAGACAGAGTGGCAACTTCCAAGCTCTCCAGAGAACGAGTCGAATATTTTCTCTCTAAAATTTTTAACATTCCTTCTTGAGAGACAGAATGAGCAGGGGAGGGGCAGAGACAGAGAATCTGAAGCAGGCTCTAGGCTCTGAGCTGTCAGCACAGAGCCCAGCACAGGGCTTGAACCCATGAACTGTGTGAGATCATGACCTGAGCCAAAGTCGGATGCTTAAGTGACTGAGCCACTTAGACGCCCCAGAAACTGAATATTTTTTAACTCAGCTTGAGGGATCATGCATTTTGGGGGGTCTGTTCCTCCTTGCCCATCACCTACATAGAAAGGCCTGTTTCACAAGATCTATACTTTAAAGTCTTCAGAGCTTCTGTCCTTTTTGCTAAAAGCAGATGTATCTTAATGGCCATGAGAGGCTGGGCATGTGGCTCACAGTGGCAAGTTCTTTTTATTTTTAAGAGACAGAGCATGAACAAGGGAGGGGCAGAGAGAAGGACACAATCTGAAGCAGGCTCTAGGCTCTGAGCTAGTGGTCAGCACAGACCCCGATGCGGGGCTCGAGCTCATGAACTGTGAGATCATGACCTGAGCTGAAATTGGATGCTCAACCAACTGAGCCACTCAGGTGCCCCTCACAGTGGCAAGTTCTATGTTCAAGTCTAAGTCTATCAAGCAGCATATGGCCTGAAAAACCTCCCTTCCCTCCTGAGTAACGACTTAACCCCCTTAGTTATTAGAGCTTCCTATAGATAGGCCTTCATGTGACCTCTATCTTAAGAGCCGTTTTAAAGGTGTAATGGACAAAGCTGAACATTTAAAGTCTAGAACATGACTTGATACACCCAGAAATCCTGAACACGATCAACTTGCTAAATCTGGCCCTCACATAGTTGCCATCTTGGGGGAGAGTGTAATGCTGCATTGCACACTAGAAACTTGTTGAGAGTAGATCTTACTTCTCCCTGCCATTCCTTGCCTGATCCGAGGGCCCACCCCATCGGACTTTTCTCCTTGGCCTGCAGCACCTTTGGGCAGCATGCCCACCTGTTTCCTGCTTTCTGTGCCTAAGTGGCCCAGAGCTACTGAGACTTGTTGGCACTGCCGTCAAGTGGGCTGCCTTCCGAGCTGCCCCACCCAGGTCCTGCAGACGGTTTCTTCTGAAGCATCTAATCCTGTCTCTATTCAGCTCTACCTGGGTCAATCCAGCTATGGCCCTTCGTCGTTAGGTTGGTGTGTTCCCCAAGCTGTGTGTCCTTGCCCTGGCCGTGAATTTACACTTCCGGCGGTCGACTTTGAAGTCCTATGTTGGTTTGTTCTAGACTAGTGCTACCTACAACTGCTCACTCTTCATTTTCTTAACAATGGCTTCTCCCAGAACTAGACTTCGGTGTCTTAGCCACATTCATGACCACTAAAAGTTATTGGCATTCTTCCATGTGACCCCAGAAGGCCAGAAATGAGGGGAACCTGCTGGACAGGGGAGACCAGGAGGATATCTTGATGCCTTTTTCTCTTACCCTTGGAATCAGATTTACAAGAACAAGACTGGTTCTGAAGTCAGGTTGGGGGCTTGAGGTGCTGCTCTTATAGGTCAGGGATGGCATGCTGGAGGTACGGTGAGAGCCTGCTGTCAAGGTCCTGAGTACTAGCTAAGGGGAGGTGGGGAGGGGGCCTCCAAGAGCCCCACCTGTCCTCTAGTGCAGCTCGCTAAGGTAAAATGTAGAAATCCTCTGGCTGTGCTGGTGTTGACTCTGGCAAGGTATCGTCAGGACCCCTAACTTTCAGATGAATGGCACCCAGGATCTTCAGGAAGGTGGAAAGATGGAAAGTCCTGAATGCGAGGCTCTATAAGAAGGGTGTCCTATGTGTCTAGCTATTATGGGCATCTTGTACCTCTAGGAAGAAGTGGAGTTCTGGGCTGGACACTTCTGGCTGGGAGATGGGTTAGTTTTCTGGGCCTGGATAGACTGGAATGCCCTGCAGTCATGGGAGATCCCTTAGATCCCTGTGTCCCCTAGAGATGTCAGCCATCACCTGGCTTTGCCTCAGGCTAGGAACCGGCACAGGTCTGACTCCTTTGTGTGCTCTGATGTCTTCATCTTCCAGTT
Organism: Cryptoprocta ferox; assembly: GCA_028646485.1. Lineage (NCBI taxonomy): Eukaryota > Metazoa > Chordata > Mammalia > Carnivora > Eupleridae > Cryptoprocta > Cryptoprocta ferox. The sequence goes on along the minus strand of CM053561.1, from coordinate 29,329,433 downwards.
CTGCTTTCAGGGGATATGCCCCCAGGTACGACACCACCAGCTGTTAGAAACCAGAGATCCCCATGGAGGCCTTTCCTGTGGTCTGGCTTATCTGGATGTCCAAGTCTTCTTTCTCCCCTCTACCTGGGACCCCTGTTCTGGGTCCTGTGGTATCAGGATGGTGTGTAGCTTGTATTGCTTCTCTCTGGCCTGTTTAACACAGGTCTGATCCTTCAGTGAGAACTTGAGTCTTCGAGACTGTTCTCTGGGATTCCATAATACATGATTTTGCTTTTTTTTTTTTTTAAAGGACCTACCTTTCCATATAGACTGTGTCACGGTATGTTATAAACCAGGCACTCGACATAGTCTGTCAGGATAGACTGTTGGTAGAGGTGCTTGGTTTCACTATTGCTCCACACCTAGGTAGGTAGCCAGCATCTAGCCCAACAGATGTGGGTGTATATACAGGGGTCACAATTTCCATCCACTTCCCCCAGGCTGTACTGTGACTAACTCTTAAGAGATCTAGCTTTCTCCTCCCATTCTCTAACCTGAGTACAGGAGATTAAAACTCAAAACATAGGTACATCCCTGAGCCACTTCTCGCTAAAGACGAACTCTGATCCAGCTGCATATTAGGTCATAATGTGTTCAAAAAGGCAGGTATTACCAGGCCAGAGGTCTGGGTGTGCCAACATGTATTCATTAGGTTATCTCTAGTCCTCAAACACTGACTTGGACTCATAGCCCCAGGGGTAAGTGGCAAGGAATCCTAGGGAGCAGTGTACGGGCCCTTCCTGACCTGTCTCCCTCTCTGGCAGAGCCTGGGTGGGCCAAGCAGCACAGGCCCTGGTGGCCTGGAGGATGGCTCAAATGGAAAGGAAAGGAAAGGGCATCTTGGATTCTGCTGGCAACTCAAGGGTCTAGACTTGATGCTGAAGGACTGCACTGGGGTGGCAGTTTTTCTGGGGGGGAGGGGTGCTCACCTTGGAAGCTTTATACTTCCATTAGGGGGCAGGCTTTACCTCCATGGATTTTTGTCTGAAAGCTAGGACAGAAGACCTACTGGCAGCACTGGGATTCTGGTGGGGATGGCCATATCTAGGTCTGTCTGTAACTGGAGGAAAAATCTAGACTCTTGGTCTAGCCTTTCAGGGGGATTAACAAAACAAAAGCTGGTTGGTAATAGATACTAGAGGGAACCAAGCTAAAGGAGGGAAGGATCCAATGTTATCAAAGGAGCCAGCTGTGTAGGGAGACCATAGAGAGGAGTTGCTTGTGATGATTGTGTGGGTCATGGCCAGAAATGGGGCCTGGGACTGTTGCCATTGATAAGGACATAATATACAGAAACATGTAAGATCTGGTTCTGTAAGGAAGAAAACCTGATTTCCAGAATCCTTCTAAGCTTAATTGTTGGATTTATTGGTCAATCTGGCTAAGCAGGGAGATCATGGGAATTTCCTTTGTAACACCTGAAAGACAATTTCTAGAATCAGCATTTGGGGATGATGGAGAGGTGTCCTTTTGAGATCCTCAAAGTATGATTCTGTTTTGTCTCTGAAAGACTCTTCCCCGTCCTTCAAGTGAGATCAAGTATACTTGGATATGTGGCGCTAAGCAACTGGCTCATGATGGCCATCTCTAGAGGGGTCATGAGGTCCACAATGCCACTTCCGGGTTGTTTCTTTCCTTTGTCATCTATGCTGTCACTGAGCTGAGTCTCCTGGCAGATGTGTTTTCCTTGCCAGGAGCTGTTTCTTGCCTGCATGTCAAGGTGTGTTCTTCATTCTGGGGCCCCTCCTGCTCCTGTTGTCAGCCATCTTGTGAAATGGGCTTATGTGGACTATTTATGTCCTGGTTTTTTCAGGTCGGTCTGTAGGATTTCTGGGGCTCTCCATCTGGTTTGGGGTGGTTCTTAGTACTGCCCCTTGTCAATATCGACGTGTTGCCTCAGTTTACCAACCTTGTCAGTGCTTGTGGTAAGCTAGCTACAGCATCTTAGTGAAGTTAGTGTGACTGTCCTTGGTCCTGCCTGACCCCCTCCACCCCTCCGCAACAGCTCCCCAGTAGGATTAGACTGGAGTCCCTTTTTTGTTCTCCCCTGGCTTGGGCCTTTAGGCTGGTAGGTTCTTACTGAGTTTGTCCTCACAAGACCCTGTTGTCTTAGCTTCCACCATTGCTCCTTGGGACCATTTTTCTGCATCTGCACATATGGTAAGGCAGAGCTCTCTATCTTCCAAAAGAGAAGAATCCTATCCTTCTCTTGTGTACAGCTTTCCTTCTATGCTTGTTTATGGCATAATCCAAGAGTCTAACTTGGCCAGGGATTTTGATCACTATCTTAAGCACATAGTAAATGGTTTTCCCCATACTAGAAGCATCTTTCCACATGATGAACGCTATAAACGGTTCTTTAATTTCAAGAATATATTGGTTACTGTAGGCTTCCAATAATGCTATTTACAGGGAAAGAAAATAGGACGTAACTATTTCTGTGTAGAACAGATTATTCTAGATCTAGTCCTAAGCTTCTAGTTCTTACACATAATAGCTTCAGTTGGGATCATATCTTGTAATAGTATGGTAGAATACTTGTTAGCCATGTGAATTCTTCCTGAGTTGCCAGTGGACATGCTGTCCATTGGCACTGGTCCCAATGATGGAATGAACATGCTTATAAACAAGCTGTTGCTCAGCTTTATCTGCTTTGATCATGGTTTTTGACTAGAAGGATGGCCTGGAAGCTGGCCATAGGCCTCCCTTATGCTGGAAGATTCCTGGGATTGAGCAGAGTACCTAGAGGCCTTCTCTCCAGATGGCTTGTCATGAGACCCAACACATAGAATATACTTGGATATGTGGACTTCCTTTCTTTCACTTCCATGGAGGAGCTTCACCTCTTTTCCTAAAGGAGTTATCTTCAAGAATATCCACCAATGCAGAAACCTGAATCTAGGGATCTTTGCTGCTTATGTTCTGGTGCCTTGCTCTTCCCCATTGTATTTCTCTGTGGGGTTTCTCCTGACTTTACTCCTTGCTACCTGAGCCTTGATAGCCAACAACGGAGAACAGAAATGGTAGCTGCAGCCAGTCATTTTAAGACAGGCAGCTACAATCTTTTATGGTCAGCTGGGTATAGGACCTCACCCTTCTCTTGGTCCTGACTGATCTCCTCTAGACCTTTTGAAAATGGCATTTTATATACCCTTAAGTTCCAGAACCCCACCTAAACTCTTGTCCTAGGTGTAAAATAAACCCTTGGCCAGAAAGGCTGTTGCATATGGCATCTGGATTTGACATTTCTGGCTGACAAGCGACGTGAATAAACCTTTATCCCTTGCTGCCATGGTCACTTTCTTCTGCTTGACTGGGTCTTGTTGTTCTTTAGCTCCAATTCCTCTCAGTACAAGCATGTTTGCAGGTACCAATCCCTTTCCATTAAATGGAGTCACAGGTCTGGTAGGGACCACTAGACCTGGCCAGTGGCCTGGAGGTCAGAAACGATCTGCCCTGGTGTCTCCTGGCTAACTCTTACATCTCCTGGTTCTCTAAACTGACATTTGGTTTTGGTTTTCTGGGCTCATGGAGCAAGGAAACCATAAAAATATCTCCTGTGGCAAAGTTTGAGGTCTGCCTAGCAAAGCCTGGGTGGCTCGTGGCCCGACCTAGATTTCCTACAGCAGGTCAGGGTTTTAGGCTGTAAAGGATTTGTGCTGCCAACTAAGTCATGGTGCCTGGTCACTTGACACAGAAGAATTGAACTTCACAGTGGGTGAATCCTACTTAGGCTTTACCATGAATATTGTTACATGGAAATTGAGGTAGGGGCACCACTGGAATTCTGGGCATGGTCTGGATCAGGCTATATTAGAACATGGCAAACTAAAGATCTTACTTTGGCTCTTCCTAGGAGGAGGGCATATAAAGGCTGCTAAGAAAGAAGCTGGCATTGACCCTCAGAGGGGACTCCTGCTAACTGAAGAAACCAGGAGGCTTAGGTGTATCAAAAGAGCCCTAGGGTGGGATCTGAGCTCGTGTAGCAAATCCTGGTTCATAGCAAAGAACAAAGGTTCTTGAACTTTATCCTGTTGACAGAACTTACAGATAAAACCCTTTCCCCATCCAGGACTGTCTTAGCCCTGAATCCATGGGATTCCTATTTCTGGATATCTTCCCTAGCATGGACATGGTGTCTGCTGGTCAGGATAAGAGACAGTAGGCACATGGGAATGAGTGTGCTTTATCACACCTGAGCCAACAGAAGTGGGATAATATAGAAGGGGTGAGAAACCTCTGCTTCAGGATAACTCTAAAACCCAGATTAAGATGGCAGATGAAAGGGGCATCTAGTGGTCCTGGAAGTACTCCCTGATGTTGGGGAGGTAGAGTTCAATTCCACATGGCAGTAGGAGTTAGTACATGGCCACAGGGATTATGTCAACACATCCAGACCTAAAATAACCTGGAATTCAGTAAGGGTACTTGGTGTATTCATAATGGTATTAATGGCTTACTTCCTGACTTGATCTTTTTTTAGAGTTAAAAGCAGGATTGTTTAGCCTGGAATTGTCAATCATCGCATCTGTACCAGGTTCCTAAAAAGGGGTTCTTCAAATTGCCCATGAGGGATAAGACCCATGTTAAGTTCTTGTACCCCTGTCTTGGAAACCCTCTTACCGCTTCTAGCCCCTTATGCCCTTGGGTTAAGGTGGTTCTGTCCCTTCCCATCAGGTGTTGTTCCTTTGAACGCTCATGGATCCTAGAATCTTATTCAGGGGCCAATGGGGAGAGCAGGCTCGGATTACCTTGACAAAAGGGGCAAGAGGAGACCAAGGGCTCCTTAAGGGAGGAGTCTCCTTGTGGCCTATGCTACTGAAGAAAGAGCTGCACGTGGATATGCTCCTAGGAAACCGAGTGTGGTTGCTAGGATGATGCCTGCTCAGTCAAAGTATCCATACTAAGAAGTCTTGTTTAGGCAGAAGAAACTGGACATACTACAAAACAAGGCAGGGGCTCTTAGGATTCTTGGGTATCGTAGGACAAGAAGTAAGACCAGTCTATAAGCTTAGCCTCCTAGCCTGCCATGGCCCTTCGTAAGTCCAACACTTCTCCAAGATGGTGTCTGTAGTTGTCAAAGCCTCCAGGGCAGACGGTTGATACCCATTAGCTTGTGGCACACAGGCATTGTTGGCCTATATAGGGATCCTTCTTCTCAGCACCCATTCTCCTCTTTCCCTTGCACCCATGGGCAACAATCCAAAGTATAAGGTAAGAATCTGAATGCTTACCTTCCATGATCTATGACAAGTCTGTATATATTTATATTGAGTTATCCTGTCTCCTCCCCGCTGGTCTTATAGTCCCATTATGTGTATACCTGGTCTATTATCTATTGACTGATACTACATGGCATGTGGCCACATACCTTTCCTAGCTGCTTGCCCAAGAACGGACACCCAATTGCCTCCATCTATCCCCACAAATATGGAAAAGAACATCCTTATACATGTGCCCCTGTCTACGTATAGGACAACATCCTGGGTTTTACCCCCAGGAACAGAATTGCTTCATCTGACTAAATGTTACCAGATTGTTCTCCAGAATGGCTGTCGCAGTACATAGTCCCATGGCAGTGTGTGAATATTCCTGTGTCCCTATCAAGATTTCATAGGCCAGCTTTCTAGCACTTGCCAGCTTAATGGATACGAAGGGATCTCCATGTCCTTTGTGTTTGAGTTTAGACACGTATGACTGCGTTTTGGGTATCCTTGACTTTGCCTTTTCTTTCGGGGTTCCCATCTGTCTTAAGGATTTATTCAAATAGTCCCTCATTGGTTTTATATCTCAATCTGTTGCCTGACTAAACCTTGTTCATTGTACCTTTTCATCAAACGGAAACTTGACTTTGATCAAACTAAAACTTTGTCTTCTGGTTTGTGCTGGGGTAGGGGTCTTACAAGTCATTGGCCATCACCAGGTCATGTAATCTGTATATTAGGTCTCTAACCTAGACTTCTATAAAAACCATGGCTAAAGGGCTTTTCTAAACTAGAAACAGTATATGGTATTCAGTTATTTTTCTCTAGAATAAGCTGGCATTCCCTGTACTACTTAAACAAGATCATTCTTTACCCCTGGTCTGTGGTAGCCCCTTTGTCATAGTTCCTATGCACACTTGGGCCTTGTTTCTTGGTCTGTTTTTGTGAAAATACCATATATATTGCCTCTCACTATAGCACTCTGTTGCTTAGGCAAGTTCTTTATACTTCCTGACGGTTGACTTAGCTATTTAAGGACCTCTCATAGGTTTTAAAGTCAACTTGAGTTCTTCAAAATAAGCAAGGATTTTTGGATTACTTTGAATTTATGAACTAATTTAGAGAGAACAAAAGTCCTTAATTCTTCCATGGACTACTCACTCAGAATCTTATTAGAACCTTTTTTCTTAAGTTGTTTAGAAACCGAAGAACCATTTCTTTCTCCTTATTCTAAACAGGTAAACTACTCACTGGATTTTCTTCCCCCTGTAAATTAACATAGAGAAATTTTAGTTCCTTAATTTGAACCTTTTTCTCCTGGGATTAAAAACTACTTGTTCATATTGTAATCTCAAATACACTATTGGATTCCATTAGCTAACTTGAGTCATTTACAGCCATATTTGTGAGCAAAATGGACCTATGATTTCTCCTGGCTGGGAACCAAATCTGTCTTTCCATAGAAGTGAACCCATCCTTCTGCCACAAAGTGCTCTGATACAGGTTACACCTTTTTAGAATGCCCTAGAATATACTCAAGCTTGGAAGAGGTGGTCTTCCAACTCTTCACACAGGCCCAGAGGCACTTGCCCATTGTGGTGGGCTTTCTGTGGGCAGAGCTGGGATGCCCATGTCAGCCTGACTGGAGCGACTTTGGAAGTGGTCCTGCCAGTGAACATCTAATACTTCCCAAAGAAAGACAGGCTGTGCTCATGCAGGTATAGCCAGACTTTGAACTTGTGAGATCATTTCTAAGAACTTGATACCAAGTCTTCAGGTTTAGTCAAACAAGATATACCATACTCCTCCAGATTCTTGTTTACAGTCACCTTTAATTTTGCTATAGCACAACTTCACTAAAGAAAGTAGACCAACAAAAACATCACTCTGACCACCAGAGATTGCTACTGCAATGGTCTAGTATGGTCCTTTCCATATCCTCACATATAAAATGAGACCAAAGGGTATCTACCGGTCTTTTTTCTGTCATTTCTTTTCTCATCAGTAAGAGCTCCTCTTAATTCATATTTCAGGTCTTCAAATTAACACCAAGATGTGTTCTAGTCTGTCTAAAAACTTTTCCGTCTAATACCAAGCCTTGTCTGGTTACATCTAGTACAGTTTCTTCCGATTTTTTTTTTTCTTGAGAGAAGTAAGCGGTTCTATAGTGTCCCACCTTCTAGACTGGCTTGGTTGGTGTTTAGTGTTGTCTAGCTTGTCCCTCTACCCCCCTGTAGATCCTGGAATCCATAATTTGCATCTAAAGGTTCAGCTGAACACTGAAGTCGAATTATAGGTAATGCTAATATTCCATCACTTCAGAAGACTACCTTAAATGATAAAAACTTCAGTATTAGGGTGGTAGCCTCCTTCAGTCATGGTCTATATTTCATCTGCTTATGATTGAAAAGAAATCCCATGTCCTCACCTCAGTATTAAACATCCAGTATTACACCTCCCAGTTGCTAGCTATCTACATAAACTGACGGTTGCTGCCTGGATCTAAGGTGCTGTACTTGAGGGCAACACTGGCTCCCAGCATCCTTCGCAGAGGGTGTGCTGTACCTGCAAGAGGAGCTATATCCTGGTTCTCAGGTTGGGGGGAGGGCAATCTTTTCATCGTTCTCCGGTGAACAGCTGTCGCACATCACCATTGGTTCCAACAGTGAGTTTGCTCAGATTTACTGCTCACTAGCAGGAGCACCTAAGTGATAGAAGGGTAGCTTCTTATTCAAGAACACTTCAGCAATTTTTATGCTTATATTCTCACTAAGGCTCCTGGGGGGGGGCTATCTTGGGGGGAAAGCAGCCACTTTGAATGATGAGTGAGCTTACAGTTAACAGCACTCGTGACATTCCTCTAAATGTACATGGGCATTCATGCTGTGGCACTACCACGGGCAGTGGATGTGGCATCAAATGGTAGGAGGGCCTCTTTCCAGGTGAAGGAGGCTGTAGGGGATTGCAAACTTCTGGCACAAAATGTGCCATGGAGACTTGGGTCAGGCCATGGCCTGGAGGTGGTCTCACAGAATTTTACTCAGACCTACTGTGGCTCACATGGGGCTAATGCCGACGGCAGCCCATGAGACATCTAAGGCTGGCACTTGTGACCCCAAGTTCTGATGTTGTGTGGGTAACCTCAGTCAGATTGCAGAGATGCGGACACTTGGAGGATAGGCAGGCTTTGGCATAGCCTGACATGCTCAGATAGGCTTTGCCCTGACATGACTTATCTTTGTGTCCAAGGGAGAGATTTGCTTTTTGGTCCATCTGTATTCAAGGCCATTTCTGAATGTTGCTGGCACTGGAAGGTCTTTCTGTGCCGGTATCTCTGTCACTAAAGGTGACAGGTGAAACCTGACACACACGGCTGCCTTGGGCATCCCTCATAGTCCATGGAAGGCCAGAAACTGTTCTCTCAACACTGTAGTTAGTATGGAGTGATGATGTCACTACTTGTATAAGCACATGTAGTGGCTGCGACAGGAATTTGGGCATCTTGCTGTGAATGCTCCATGTCCATCTACGGGCCCTCAATTTCCCAGTCCCCATGCACCGTGGGTCACATAATTAAACTCTCACTGACATAAATAGAAACGACCTCGCTCTTGGTGCAAGACAATGGAGGGTAGGTGTGCCTTCTCTGCTTTCTCTTGCATGTGGAGGAGGCCCTGAAGGTTATACACTCGAGATGGTATAGCTGAAAATAGAACAATTCCTGGGTCTGCCTTAAGAGTCGTGTACAAACCACCTTCTTTGCACCTTACTTGGAGACTTGCACCAGAAGTAAACCTTTATATTAAGCCACTTAGAACGGAGTTCTGAGACCACAGCTTAGCATTACTTGGACTGACCCATGTCCCTCATGGATTGGGCAGTGTTCTCCCTGCCAGCTCTTACCACTGCCCCTACTCTCACCCTCAGCCTCAGGTGTGACCACCATTGTTGCATCTGTGACAAACCCAGATGTCTTCCAGTGGGTCATTCTGGGGTCCAGGCTGTGCTCAGGGGTTGAAGCATCTGTTTCCTCAATCTCTGCCCTGCTCCCAGAAGTGATCTCCTAGGTGGCTGCTATGGAACCAGACTCTCCTGGGCACTTAGTGTATGGAGGCAAAACCCACAGGTTCTGTTCTCAGGAGCTTAGGCTCATGGCATGGACAGGAATGACGCCGAGTGGAAGGCCTCTAATGGAAAGAAGGTGGATGCCAGAGATGGGGAGGAGCCATCTGGGACCCCTCCCCTTGCCCCTGCCAAGTATCAGTTGCCCTTGGCCCTCCTAGAAGGGTGTTGCTATCCTAGGAACAGCATCTTCTACAGAGTACTGTATGTACCAAGGCCTTGATCTTAGAGTGCCGGGGCAGCAATGGGCTGGAGGCTAGGGTGTGTCGGGGCCACTTCTTGGGAGTTGCCTAAGCCTCTAAACTGAAACAAGTCTTGTCTGTGGCAGCCTGGGAGGGGGCCGGGAAGGTTACTACTCAGTGGCTGACGATCCTTCTAGACTGTCCTATCAGAAACCATTGGAGCCAGGCTAGTGTGTGAGCCCGATGGGCTATGGGAGTCCCAGCTGAGGGGAACCATGCCTGAGGACTGTAAGACTGTGCTATTTTCTCTTCCTCCTTTCTTGCCCCTGTGCATTGGCAGGCCTCAAGTCTTCAAGCAGGCTTGAGCCTTGGGAATTCAGGCTGCCCAGCTCCACTAGCCTGGAAGCTCTGGTCCACGAGAACAAGGGTCTTCCCTATCTGTGTACTCTACCCTAGGACCCACTCCAATCAGAATTCTTGCTATTCTGGGGTATGGGCCCCCTTAGGTTTATTTACTGCTCCTCATTATAGCTGTAGGAACCTTAGGTCCAGTAACTTGACAAGAATTGATTTTTGGGCTTTGGAGTCTGCTGTACCTTCCTGAACTCTACTTGTTCAGGCTTCTGTCCATCCCAGCGTGATACTGTCTCTTGCCTATAGTTTGACCTTCTCACAGACTTCTACCTCTTCTATCACACTGAACCCTTGAAACTCAGGCCGGGCACTAGTTCCCTCAAAAACTATTCCTTGCCATTCAAGCTCAAGTGTGCATGGCTATATACTGGTCTCAGGTAGCTGTGAGCCCTGGAGGGTGGTGATCATGTAAGTAATCCTACAATCTCTTCAGAGGAAGACTACTCCTTAAATCCTATGCCTTTGTCTATGCATGATTTCAGAGAAGCTTCCACAAGTTATACACCTAGCCAGCTCTCCCTACATAGAAATTGTGCTTGAAGAATGGCCTTCCTGTGACCTGGTCCTTAAACATAGACTTGGTAGATCAGACTACATGTTCTCTATAGGTACCCAGATTAAGGCCATGAATTCATCAGTTTGATTATCCCCCCTCTTCCATCAAAGCCCAGGAATGGCTTCCTGACCAACACTGGGTTCGGGAGTTCTCATCCAGGGAGGATCCAACTCCTCAGTGGACTTTGAAGTTGTTGGGGGTATTGAGGACACAGGTAGGACCCAGGCTGCCTGGCGGGTGCTTGTTCACCACAGTTGTAGCTCTGGATGTCTTGACAAGACTATCCATGAAAGTTGTCAGTTCTTTCCTAATACTTGGGGATGGAAAGTCAGGGCAGCAGAGATCAGATCCACTTGGAAGTGAGATGGCAGCCCAGGACTTGGAGATGGCTTCTGTAACAATAGCTTCTGGGAGAAATACAGAAGAGCCTGCCCCCAGGGTTGCAGGTGAATGAGAGCATCTGGGGCTGATCTTCATCAAAACTGTATTAGGTTGGTGTCAGGCAGGGGTCAGGGGAAAGGATCTGTAGACTTCATAACAAAAGGTGACATGGGGGCTATAAGGGAAGTCCAGGCTGGCCCACGACAGGCACTTAATATGAAGACCCAGAGGTATCACCACTTACTTCCCCCATCACTTTCATATACTCCTGACATCTTAGGTGTCATATCTATGGGAATAAGACTTGGCCTGGCAAGGAGTGGGGTATGTGATGTGCTTGTCTGATGGCTCCGGGACTAGACATGGTATATAAATGGAGTGCATCTTTGAATCTTGAGTGACTGTATTTGCAGTTGGCTTGTTGGGGGTAGGGTGGTAGAGTGGTGGTCAGGAAAGGAAGTTAGGAAGTCTTAGTGTCCATCAGTCCTAAGGATTGCCCCAAATCAACTAAGGATCTATGGACATGTGCTGATAGTTCACATGTGGCTTCATTATGGTATCTCTAGGCTAGGCACCTGTAAGACTTCCATAGCTCAGAGGCCCCAGCTCACCTAAGCAGAGCAGCTCCATAGTCCAGGCACAGCACTATCAGATGCAGAGACTAGAGGTGGTACTAGAGAAGGAACCGGTCTCCTTCCCAGACCATAGGACTCTCCAGAAGCTAGGTCTAGATGCTGAGGTGTCTGGTGTTAAGCTCTGGAAAAAGTGAGATACGGAATTGCTACCAAATACCCTAGTTTCCAGGGTGTTCTTGCTCAGTGACCTATTGCAGTTAAGTTGCTAATAGTTCTTTGTCTTCTAAAGGTATCAAGGCAAGTGGCTGCCAGACAAGAAGCTGGTACTAAAACACACAGGCTGTAAGGGAGCCACGGTTGACACTAGAGACTTAGGCCAGGATCAAACCACAGAAGTTCTCTGAGACCCAGTTGAAGACTTGGTTGCATATCCTTAGAATGCTAGGAAGCCCTAGAAGAGGTTTGCAAGGGTACGGGAGACAGGTGACCTGATCTTAAAACTCATTGAGGCTTACACAATGGAGACTAGCCAGGAGGTTGGCATGAGGGTTTGAGTGAATAGTTAGAAGGAAGTTACTAGTGCCTTAGACAAGAGGCCAGAACTTGAGGCAGGGAAACTGAGGTGGAATGAAATAGATGGGTTCAGGATAGGATTAGAAAGTAGAATTAAGCTTCTGGTCACCTGGTGCAGCATGGACTTGGCAGAGCTGTGGCTCTCCTCCAGAGTTCCTTAGAGCCCAGAAACACTCAGTGCAGGGCCACTTTGGTTTGGGTTGCCAGATTTCTCTAAATGAGCACATCCGGCGGGCAGGTAGAACTCAGCCATTGGTGTACAGATGGTAAATGAAGATCTGGGAGGCTGAGGTAGGCCCATGAACCCTGCACACAGACCTCTTTTCTGCCTGGAGTTTATAGCTGAAGGATGAACAGCAAAGGAGAGAACAGGAATGTCCTTGGGGACTTGCTACTTAGAGGCTACTGGAAGAACATCAAGCTGGGCGTGGTTGGTCAGTGCAAGGCAGATAAAACGTTGAGGTGGAGAAGTTGGGGCTTGTTGAGCTATAAGGTTAGAGTACACAGAGGTGAAATATCTAATTCCAGAAAAACTAGCTTCTTCCACAATTATGGATGGGAAGTGTCCAGTGGCAGACTGGTTGAAGGGAGGGGAGAAGGCTGCCTGATAGGGCTTTGCTCCTGAGAGCAGGAAGGATTTGCTTTAGCCTCTCAGCTGTTTGTCCAATTCCTGTTCCTGCCTTAAAGCTAGAGGCAGTGGCTAGAAATTGGCTGCTGGCCTTGCTCTGCAGAGACCTCCTAGTATCTGCCTCAGTGGATGTCCAGCCAGGTGGATATCTAGGAAGGGCACCTTAGGCATCCCCACAATGCCCAGGAGCCACCTTGGATGCCCCCTCAGTCTATCTCCCAGGTGGGTGGTGGCTCCCCCAAGAGCCAAGGTATAGGGATAATTTGCTTGTTTTAGAATCTAGATGGACAGTCGGGCCCCATGTCAGCTGTGGTTCTTAGGACTTAATCTAATGGCTTTTGTCACTCCCTTCCCCTTCGTTAACTGTGTGGCAGATGGTGGCATCTGGGGACCCCACCTGTGAGCATCCTGGTTCCTGGCTTGCTCAGTGCTATATGTGGAACTTTGTCTTCAGGACCTCCTTGTTCTTAAACCTGTTCACCTTCCCTTCTACCTGGGACCTCTGTTCTGGTGGCTGTGGACTTTGGCATCAGGGCACTCAGTTCATATGTGGTCTTCTGCTATAGCAGGTGCTGAGCCCAGACCTCGGTAAGGTCCACTTGGATCCCAGTCGGGGTGGGCTCCTTCAGAGATGTTTTCTCTGTTCTCCCTCTGAGCCTGGATTCTCACCAGTTGTGGTTGCTCCTAACCTATAGGCTGAGGCATTATCGGCCAAATCAGTCCTGTCGTCTTTCCCTGTCCCCTAGTCTTGTGGGCCAGGTTCTAGAGGGCAGGAATAAATGTGGCTAGAAGTTGTCATGGCCCCTTCCCAGCTGGACTAATCTGTCCAAGGATCATCTCCTGTCTTTCCTGAGAATTCTTGACCCTGGGAGCTGCCTTAGAATTTCTATGTATGGAGACCCTGGCATACTGGTCATGTAGCTGTGTATGTACTTACATATAATGTAGCCTAAACATTAGATGGTCAACTTGGCATGCCTAGAGTTTGCAAAAATCATGAGGGGAAAATTCTTAGGGAGGTCGGTGTAAGGAGTGACAGGTCACAGGGAGCATGTGACAGCTCTGAGCTATAAATGGTGTGGGAATTAGGCCTCTGAATCAGGGTTCAGACTTGCATCTCTTCTCAGGAAAGAAGAGCTTAGTGGAGGCAGCCTGCAGAAAGTAGAGCTGCCCAGCTTCCTTCAGGGCTCGGGGGTGCTAGTCAAATGCAGGTGCTCCCAGCTGAGGTTTTGATTTGAAGCAATAATAGGCACCTGCTGGGCTACAGGCCACGTGTTGTCAAGAAATGCATATTGTACATGGCAGTGTCCCCCTCAGAGGGGACCGGTGGCTTAGGCTTTCATCCTCTGTTCAACCTCACTGGTTCCCCTCCATTCTCTCCCATAAGTGCCTCCCCTTGAACTTGCCTCCGGTTGCTCAAGGTCTATGCCAGTGTGGGCTCTGGGTTGCAGACTGCCCTGCTTCAGGTTGGAGCCATGTCCTGGGATCAAGCCTTTGGCTTCCCTCCTATACCTCTGTATTCTCTATCCCAAGGCCCGTCCTGACTCCTTACTGTACCTAAGGAGTATTCTCCAGGGCCCCTTGGTTTCCTTTGCCTGCCCTTCTCACTAGGAACTCGGAGGTCCTCAGGCTTGTCTGACATTTGGTCTGTGGGCTGGTGTCTGGACTCCTCACAATGACCTACCTGTTGTCTGAGTTCTCTAACTTTCTTGGTCTGGCTGGGGCTGTCCTCTTGGGCTGCTTTGGCTCACCCCTTGTGGCTTTGCTGCCAGCACCCGTCCTATGATGATCAAGATCTCTGAATTCTTGAGGAGTAGGGTCTTATGAATATTAGTCGAATGTACCTGTTTCACATCTAGACCATCCTCCCCTAGATCAAGGAGTGAGACTGGGTTTCTTGAAGTTTAGAGAAGCAGCAAGTTTTGGGAGCCATGGTTCTGAGTGGCACGTGAATCTTTCCAGGGACAATAGGTCAGGCAGTGCCCGGGGCCCCAGCAGCTGGGTCTATTGGCCTGGGCTGGCCAGGGAGGACCAAGGCCAGATATAGGAGGTGGTGGGTGGGTATGGTAGCTGATCTTAGCCCAGGGCTCTAAAGATGTCCTTAGTGTATTATACAGGGGAGAGGTGGAGACAGACTGGCATCCCTTTAAGTCTCATGCCCTCTCTACCCTTTCCATAGCCTCAAAGGAGTAGTCTGGAGTATATAATAAAGAATAGAGCCTCGGAGGACGGGGAGAGCTGAGTTAGGTACATATTTCCAGGTAGAAGGCAGTTTGCCTATGCCCTTCTAGACTTGCATCACCAGAAAGCCAGCATTACAGGCCTGGAGTGATTTGGGGAGACAGGACCTCTGTAGGCTACGTCTGACCCCTGCGCTAGGATGTGTTGAGGTAGGAACATCGCCTCAAGCAGAGGGCATCAATGGAGTACAGGTGACAGCAGAAGGAAGGGGGATGGCATCATCTGGGATCTGCCTGGCTGGACCCAGGCACCATTTCTGGGGTTGGTGGCATTTGTTTCACAGAGGGTAGAAATTGGAAAAGGCGGGGGGCGGGGGGAATGAACTAATAGGATACTAATGTGTTAGCAGGTCTAAGGTCTTTACATAGACCTGAGGCCTGGCTTGGAACAAGGGTGTAGTACTGTCACATTGAACCATTGTTGCTAAAACTAGTGTCAAAGGGCTGGGCTTGAGCCAGAGGGCTTGTAGACAAGACTGGGAATATTGGGTCTATCGGAGCATCTCTCATGATCCCCAACCATAACATTTGTTGAAATGTTAGTGTTCCAGTCATGCTTCTAAACACCGAAGTGTAATCGCCTGGGTGGTAGAAATAGGCTCCCGGTGCCGAACCCTCTTCTGTCTGAGAGAAGTCTTAGACATTTCTCCCCAGTGCTGTGGCCTCCCAACTTTCTATTTCCCCACAAGGAGATCACGGTGCTATTGTGAAGCATAGACCACTCTGTATCCAGTGAAATCGTAGCAGCACGGGTTACAGCAGGTTCTGTATCTTTAGCAGAAGGGCAGCTCTAAGTGAAGTCTGTCCAAGCCCTTTTGTTCCCTGCTCCCCCTGAGATCAGGCTAAGGCCATGAGTGCAACACCCCCTGATACACAAGGGGGTAACTTCTCTTCTCCCTAGCCTGACCCTTTCAGAGACGGGGGAGGGGGATGCAAGGGGGACTAGGCAGGAAGGAGAATCAACCTTCTACAGCCCTGAGGGTGGTGGCCAGGATGGTGGAGGGAAGTGCCACCATCTTGGGTGGTCTACCCCTGCCCCCCCCCCCCCCCGACTCCTGGACCTTACTTGGAGCCAGGCAGAGAGGACTGGCCTGAGGCATTGGCAGCTATGAGAAGCTTCTAGAATTCTCCAGAAGCATTGTAGAAGGCATTTCAAGGAAATAGTCTGTTCCTTCTTGAACCAGAACTTGTTCTGGGGGGCTGAGCTAGAGACCACGGGGCTTGGAGAGTGGCCCCTGGTCCATACCACAGGCAAAGCAGTGTATCACTTTGGTCAGTGGTGGCCCTGCAGCTGGCTGTCACATCAGGACACTGAATGGAATAAAATGAGCAGTACATTCCTCAATAGTCATTGCTATGGAGCATCCAAAAATCTTCCCAGCAGGCCTGAAACATGCACAGAGGGAAAGATCCCTAATTTTCTTCCCGTGTGTGGCAACGGACACATCCTTCTGGTGGAATCCAGGACAAGCAGGTGATGGAGCAAACTCTGCCAGGCTGGCCCCCATGATGGCTGCGGCCTTTTGGCCACACAGATGTGCTGAGAAGGCTAAGTCCCCTCTGCTTCCAGGATTTGCAGCCTTAGTGCGGACTTGCACCTGCACTACACACTGGGCTCCTGATCCATCTGAGAACCACAGTTTCAGAGACCGTGAACCAATGTCCTAGAACAAAACTTCAGCCTGGAGGCCTCTGATTCATGCTATCAGAAGTGGCCTTTCAACTCTGGCCGGGGACTTGCCTGTATGCTAATCACTGCCCATGGAGGTCTATTCAGGTAAACCCCATCCCCCCATCCCCCCATCCCCCCATATCGGTCATGGGATTTGGGTTTCTGCATATACCTAAATGGGAGGCCAGATGACTCTCCATGTGAGGTCCCCGGGGCATGCCCTTCAGGGAGGCTGGGTCAGTAGCGAATCTCTGCCTCAACATAACCTAGTCATATCACCAGGTGCTGGAGCCTTGTGCTGAAAGTGGAAGGCTACCTCCACATGCATGTCACCGTGATGGGCGACTGGCTCAGTACCCAGGACCCCTGCTCTGGCCTCTGCTTTATCTCTGTAGGTTCCTGAACTCTCGAAAAAACATGGAAGGAAGACGTGGCCAGAGCCAATATTGGAGGCCAGAAAAGGTAGCAAGTGTCTGCTACAGACCAAGAGTAAGGAACAGACCAGGCCCAGGACTACACAGGAAACCCACTCCCCAGCCATGATAGGCGTATCTGGAGGCCATGAGCCCTCACACCATAGCCTCTGACCAAAGGAGGCATGAGCCCATTGTCTGGGGGTGGGTGGTAGCAGAAACCCCTCCCATGCCCCCTTACACCATAGCCTCTGACCAAAGGAGGCATGAGCCCATTGTCTGGGGATGGGTGGTAGCAGAAACCCCTCCCATGCCCCTGCTCCTGGACTAGCACAGGAGTCCTGAGGCAGAAGGATTGCAGAGGGAACTGTAAGAGCTATGCCACAAAAAGCAAGGGTGGAAGGGGGCTGAATGTGGCAGTGTGGACCCCTGGTGTCATCCTAACAAGGCTGTGAAAACCCTTCTTTCCCCTCCCCCTTGCTTTCTGCTTGGAACCAGCATGTCCTGGCACCCTGCTAGTGGACCTCACAGCTCAAACCCTTGCTTGAAAGCTGGCCTTTCTCATGGTGGTCGTGATGTGGCCTCAGGAATACACTCAGTGACTCTGGGCAACAAACTAGTAAGTATCTGCCAGAAAACTTACTCTAGACCTCCCTTACATGTGGCAGGAGGGCTGGTGAAGGGCTTCTATCTACCTGAACAGGTACTACCTGGTGTCTTAGTCTGCCAGTGGTTGGAGGAATCTCAACCCTATCAGCCCCAGTGGTAAGCAGCACCCATGTGCCACTACAGAAACGGAGATTTGGATAACCCTTTTCCAACCTCTCTTGCAGGTAGGATCTAGAGGTGTGTTGGTCAGGTATCCTTCCTGGATTTGGAAAAAAAACCAACAGGGCAAAGCTTCCAGGACTTCGGATGATCTTCTCTGCTAATGGACCTTCACAAGGGGCTCAGCTCCAGGCAGCAGTGGAAAGAGCAGCATCCGTGTTCCATCAGCGGCACAGGATGCATCTGGTGTTCAGTGGTAGGGGCTGAGGTGTCCTCATGAGACAGGTCTGCTGGTGACCTTGAAGCCCCATCCTCCAGCCCTTCTGAGGATTCTGTAAGCTACACCCAGTCTTCATCAGGAGTTCATTTTTCTCCTTAAATGACCAGAATTGGTTTTGTTGCTATGACCAAGAACCCTGCCTGCAAGCTGGGCTGGCAGCAAAAACCAGACCTTATGGGAAACGCACTGGCATGCTGGCCTAGCTGAGGCTGACGGCTGTGATGGTCCAGCTGGTATGAATGATGGAGTCTCAGCCTGTGGCATGTGGAACGACATGTCTTGAAAGCTGTCCCGTGACCACTCCAGCTCTGTCTTGACTTGCTACACCTTTCATGCTGTTCTACGGGAGTAGTTTGTCCCCCAAAGCCACGCTGTAGTGGATGTACTGTTGCCGGGCCATACTTCCATCTGCTAGTCAGTAAGAAGCACAACACTTACTGGAATTTTGAAGAAGCATGTGCTGTTTGCTCCAGCTTCAGAGGTGACGTGAAGGCTGATTGTGAGTGGCATCCAGAATGTGAAGAGTTGCCAGAATGGGATGTAGTTGGGCAGCTCTGCTCCTTGGCTCCCATGGCTTAGAAGGATGTTGGTGTCCAGTGTCTTCGGTGAATTGAGATGCTTTATGGAACTCTTGGCAAGCCCTAATTAGAGAATCTCAGTGGAGGCCCCTAGGGTTTTAGAGAAAAACCAGGCTGCCTTGTGCAAGTAGCTGCTGTTGAAGTAGAGCTTGACCTGCTCTTTGGTTCCTAGTGGAAAGTGAATGCTGCCTATGTGAGCCAGGTGGTTGTTGTACCTAGCCCAGCATGCCCAGTGGTCCATCAAATAGAAGTCTTAAGATCTAGGGCTCAAGTAGGTCCTAAGAAAACCTGTAAACTACATGAACATTTGGCTAACAGGACTATACCTGTCATGCCCATCTAGGAGTCCTAGGTATGGATTGAAGGATAGAGAAAACCTAGACACTGTACTCGTGCCAATCAACTGGATATAAACTATGGCACTTTTGCTCAATTCAAGGGGACCATGAAGGACCACAGGGGAGGCATCTTAACAAGTAGGACTTTGGGCAGGCCATTTTCTTTGCCTAGAAAGACCCATGGTCTAAAACATCTATGTAGATCTGTTGTCAGATGCTAAGACTGTGCCTGGCCGGTCTTGGACCTAGAAGGAACAAGATTGTATGATTAGTGACCAGGGGGCCTAGGCAGGAAGAATACACAGGTAGAATTCTTAGAATGGACCTAAAGCATGGAGATGGTTATTGCAAATGCTCACAAAGGTCCCACTCTGGGGGATCTTCGTTAGATGAGCTAGGGGGTCTGCACTTAATATAAGTAAGCTTCTCTCCTCAGGTGCCGAAATGCTTGCTTAATGGATGCATGAAGTGCTACGGGGGCAAGATCAAGGTTACACATAGGATCACCTTGACCTTCTCAAAGACTGAACTGACAGCTGCTAAGAGGCCCCTTGCCAGCAACAGTGACCCTGGGCTCTCGATAAAGCACCTTCAACCTGGGAGAGCAGCCAACTATCTGAGGGTGGGTTCTCTTCACTGGAATCCTATCATGGAGTGCGGTGGCTATTTGCTACCAGAACAGACCCATAACTTGTGTTTACAACTTTCCCTGCCCAAGAAGTCAAAGCTATTGATGAATTTGGATGTAACATTCAGCTTCGTCCCCATGCTGCACTGTACATGAGGAAGGAACTTCTAAGTCAATAGGCTGAAGCCCTTTGAATCCTCCGGTGTTAGCATGCATTTTCTCCCAGAAGGACCTGGCCTTAAAAGATGTTGAAATAGTCTATTGGAACTTGTATCATGGTACCACCTGGAATTCACTGCCTTGGTAGGCTGAAATATGGTCTTGGAGGGTGTGGTGGTAGTTCTAAACCAGAGATGAAGGTGATGGCGTTCTTATCACCAGACTTCTTGGTTCCAGGTATTATGTGGTGGATGCAAACATGGTACCTCTCAGCACCCACCAAGGTTCCATTCAGAAAACTTGATTGCTCTTCCTGGATTTCTGGGCTTGGCTGGTCTAGAAGCCTGAGTAATTAGAGAAAGGACAGTACCAGAAGAACCTCACTTCATTAAAGTGGAGGTAGAGACAAGGTCTGATCACTTCTTTGCTACATGGAGCAGGCAATTAAAGGGGGGGGGTTGGTTTCTAATGTGGGCTGGGGTAATTGTCAAAACAAGATTCCCCTGTGCAGAAGAGGTGGGGGAAGCAAAGATCCTACCCAGGGACCCCTCCGACGAAGCTCCAGATGCTCAGGCAGAGTAGCAGGCTCTAGCAGCCTTGCACTAGTGATGTTACCAAGGGTATACTCTATAATGAGTTTGGATAATTCCACCATCTAAATAATCCAGGCAGCTGAAGTTGTAGAGGAACAGAAACAATGGAGTTTTAAAAGATGGATCCAAATAACCTTGACTTTGTAACCTTTCTAATAAAAGTCCTGAACGATGATCTGTATGTATCTCCCTTAGAGGGACTAGTGTCTACCTCCCTTTATGATATGTTGGAGATGAAGTGTACATTCTCGTCCATAAGTCACAATGTCACAACAAGAGGGAACAGAACTGAAAGAATGGGTATCTTATACTGTAGCCCCCATGGCTGTTCCTAGAACTGGGGAATGGGCATCTGAGTAATAATGGCATCAGTCAAAGTATAGAAGGAAGAGTAAATATTGATAGGTGGTAAAAAGGGGTAGACTTAGTCAATACTTATCTGTGAATCTATATTCTCCCTCTATCTAGGTATTTCCCTTCCAGATGCGTTCGTGTCTTCCATCATAGAAATGAAAGTATCTTAACCTTGCTTTCTTGGCTAATCTTCTAACTCCTGCTTCGAGGGGGTGGTGGTGGTGGGATCTTGAAGTTCTAGGCTGTGCTCTTTGGGTGGGTTCTCTGGCCCTGAGTGATTATTCAGACTC
>CM053561.1:29242169-29308346 GCA_028646485.1 Cryptoprocta ferox | reverse complement strand
TCCTCTTTACCGACCCAGAAGTAGGGAAAATCCTGCACAACTTCGCTACCACCCCCTGCCTTCTGTCTATGCTAGGTTACTGCAAGAGCTCCCTAACTGGCCTTTGGGTTTCCATTCTCCTCCCCTGCTACCTGTCCATCATATTTCAGTATAGTTGTCCTAACCCCACACCAATGTGGTTCTCTCGATGGACCCTGTGGCCTCTAGTGGAAACACAGGTGTTTTGTTCAGTAGGGCCCTGGTTACCTCCAGTAACTGGTACTTTCAGAAACTGTCCTTTATGCCTTGTTGGGCTGCTCTCTCTGCCTAGAGCCCAAGGCAGCCCTGGTGCCAAGGACACAGGATCAGCAATGCTTACGCTGTTGGGTGTGAAGTTTGGGAAGACTTACGTCCCTCCTTCAGATGGAGGAAAGCAGACTGGCAGGTACTTTGCTGTGTCCCTACTCCCAAAAGTGCCTCTCCCCAGGCCACAAGCTCCCATGTGTCTTCTGTGCCTAGCTCAGGGAAACGGAGGGTGAAGACGAAGGAAGTGGTTTATCAAGAGGACCCCAACCCTAAGACTTAACTGGCACTTAGGGTGCTCCTAAGGGCTTCACATACATTAACTCATCCCATCCTCCTGATAACACCGTGGAAGGTGCTATTGTCTCATAAATGAGGAAACAGAGGCCCAGAGAGGTTAAGCAATTTGCTTAAGTTTCTATAGTTGGGAAGTGGTAGAGCTAAGATTTGATTCCAGGTGGGTTGTAGGTATTTCTGCTTTTCGGAGAAATAGAACCAATAGGATAGAGCTTTACTACGAGGGACTGGCACACACAGTTGTGGAGACCAAAAAGCTCCGTGGTCTGCCAACTGGGGACTCAGGATGAGAACCAGGGGAGCTGACAGCGCTAGTCGTGGTCTGAGTCCGAAGGCCTGAGCCCCAGGAGTGCTACTGTCCAAGGATGGGAGATGGACATCGCAGGTGAATCAGGGAGCAAGTTGGCCTCCTTCTGCCTTCTTGTTCTATTCAGGCCCTTGAGGGGCTGAATGGTGCCCACTGGCATCAGTGAGGGTGATGGGCTTTACTCAGTCTACAGACTCAAATGCTGATCTCTTCCGGAGACCTACTTCCTGACACACCCGGAGATGTTTTACCAGCTTTGCGGACATCCCTTAGGCCAGGCAAGCTGATACAAAATTAGCTGTTGCAGGTGCATGCTTTCCCTCAACATTAGGAATTCAGCCCTTTTGGTAGGGTTTTATGGTGAACCCCCATCTATTACCATTTCAAGCTTGTTTCATCACCTATTCATCTCCCACCCCCCTTCAACCTTTCGATATTTAGAAATAAGTTGTAGCCCTTCTTATGCTTCCCCTAGGTCGAGAATATTAACTAGAACGTAATATTTACTTTGTTCTTTTGATGTAAAATTGACACGAGCCGACCCTTTGACCCACCAGGCTCTATTTCCGTACCCAGGTGGCACGGAGCAGGCTAGGTGGTCGTTCTGCGAATGTTTGCTGAATCTCCCTATGTGGGAAGATGTGGGGCTATGCAGGTGGACAAAAGTCCCAAAACTGAGCCACACTCAGAGGAACATGCAAGTGCAGTGGAAACATGAGGCTGCCCACAGGAAGGGGAGATCAGGGAAGGCTTCACAGAGGAGGTGCTGGGTAGAGTTTTTAAAGTAAGATATTTGCATCTTGTCGGGTCCCTCAGGTAGAGCGTCTTGCTGGCTCATCCCGTCGTCGAAGGTCCTCTAATCCAGCCTTTTCTCTTGGTGGCCCCTCTGTTGGGCGCCAGACTGTGCAAAGGCAGGGAGCTGGGAAGGAGGAGGACTTACACGGCTGCAGGTAGCCTGGCGAGGTGAGCACAGAGAAGGGACGCAGGTGTGAGGCTTTCTTCTTGCTGCTGTAACAAATCATCACAACCCTGGTGGCTTAATACGCTATTTTCTTGCAGTCCTGGAGGTCCGCAGTCTGTAATGGATGTCACTGGGCTAAAAGGTAGTGTTGGCAGGGCCACTGCGTCTCTGGAGGGGACCGTTTTCTTGCCTTTGCAGCATCTGGAGGCTTCCTGCACTGTGGCACGTGGCCTCCCTGGATCTTGGAGGCTGGCAGCGGCGGCTCTTACGTGCATGTCTCTGATCCTGCCTCTGTTGTCACTTCTGACTCTTATAAGGACCCTTGCAATGACATTGGGCCCACCTGCATAATCTCTGCATCTCAAGATCCTTAAACACTTGCAAACTGCCTTTTGCCGAGTGAGGTGACACAGTCATGGTCCTAGGGATCTGAGGCCATCTTTGGAGGGGCACTGGGTGACAGATACCGTCAGGGCTCTGGGAACTGGGATTGACCACAGGCTTTGGGAGAGCACAGTCTTGGATGGACTCGGTGGAGGAAGGAAGGACTGGGTTGAGTGTGGAGAGCGGGGTACTCCAAGTCCTGCCCTGCTTTCCTCTACCTGTTGGCTTGGCACAGGAGAGCGCGGGAAGGCGGTGGGAAGAGAACAAAGGGTGAGGTGAGCCCGGCTGGCTGGCGGGTCGGGGTGGGGGGTGGGGAACAGCCCCGCTGCCAAGCCGGCTTTACCCGGGAGGGAGCTGGGGACTGCAAGTAGGAGGCGGGCTGCTTCTGGGAGCCCCCAGCGGGGCGCCCCTCTCCACGCAGCATGAGGGTTAAGACAAGTCTATTACTGTTTCCTTGTCACTCTGTCACCCATCCAATGGTCGTCGATAGTAGTTGAATGAGAATTGATGGGGAGATAGATTTAATTAACCCCGGTGTCAGCAGCTGCCAGGCTACTGGTTTGCGTGTTAATAGAGCGGCTGCTGGCCCTCTCTCGGGCTTTGCTGGGGGCTCAAGGCCAGTGGAGCAATCGGGCTCGTCAGCGGAGGTGACCAGGCAGAGGGGGGGAGCGGGGGCTCAGCCTGGCGGACCGCCCTCCTCCGAGAGCAGGCAGTCACCTTGTCAGCCTGCCTGCCCGCCGGCTCTGCTCTCTTGTCTAGAGCTCCAGGCAGGGTGAAGACGAGGGCCCCGAGCCTGCCCCGACTCCCCCAGATCCGGCCCCAATCTTTTTTTTAGGTTTTTATTTTCATTGCAGTTAACGGACAGTGTTCTATTAGTTTCAGGGCCCCGGCCTCATTCTTGGTGGCCCCCGACTTGCTGGCCTGTGTCTTCGGTGTGATGTCCGTCCTTCATGCCTCGCTCTGCCCACTCCTCTGTTTCCCCAGGCTGCAAGTGCCTCCCTCTTCCCCCCATCCCAACCTCCGCTCAAAGTCCCCCCCCACCCCCCCACTGCCGCAGCCTCACCCAACCTTTCCAGGCTCCCATCCCCCATCCCCTGCTTTCTCTTTCCTGCTGGCCTGTGTCCTCACTGCCCCTGCGCTGGCCGCCTTCTCAGTCACTAATCAAGTGGGAGCATGGCCAAGAAGAGCCCGTGGGACGTGGTGCCAGGAGGCTGCCCCTGCTCAGACACTCAGGTCTGAGGGACAGTGGACGCCGTCCTCTCATTCTGTAAGATGAGGGCTTGGGTGAGTGGCAATCTGGGCTCCTCTGGCCCCGTCTCCGGCCCCAGGGCCCCACTGAGTGATCGGTGATGAAGACAGGGAAGGACTTTGTGCTTTGTACTCGTCTGGGTGGTAAAGTGAGCAGGAACCTTGATGCTGTCACTATGGCTGTGTGCCCAGCACACAGTAGGTGCTCCATAAGTATTAAATAGATGCCACGTGGACAGTGGTCACAGCACGACGAGACTGGCTGCCTCGGAAGGGAGAGTCCAGTCTCGGCAAGTCCTACCTCTCGGCTCCATGCTCTGCCCTCCGTGACTCTGTGACCTTGGGCAGGTGTCTTCAGCACCCGGAGTTGGAGTCTGTGGGCACAAAAACAGTAACTCTCAGGTGTGACACAGAATTCAGGGAAAGGGTAAGTGGGCCAGACCCTGGGCACCTGCTTGGTCAGTATTAGCCCTGTGTTCCCAGGATGTGGTACCCCCCCCCCCATAAGAGCTTTGACAGGGAGAGGGCTTTGGAGCCTGGAATCCAGAGGCCCCCCCGGGCTCCTTCCTCCAAGGACCCCAGGCCACTCCTGTTGAGAGAGGAGCCGCTCATCCTGGGTGTCACAATAGGGGTCATCTCTGCACTGACTTTGCAGGGCGTTTGAGGATTGGTAGGCTCATGACCAGACATTCTCCCACATCCTGGCACTTCAGCCCTGGGCCCGGGCCCTGCGTCTCTAGGTTGAGGGACCAGGCCAGTGGCTGTGCTGGCCGCTGCTTCCTGGCATGGCCGGGCACCCAGCAGGGCCCACACCGACCACGGGCAGGCGCTCGGGCCCAGGCCACGTGGGCTGCCAGCCACCCAGCGTCCCGTCTGGCGGTCTCCCTCCTCGCTTCACACCTCCACTGCCTTTCATTTTCAGCTCTGATTGGTTTTCTTGTTTTAACACATACCCCAGGCCCTGTCTTTGACCCCGGTGATGGATTCAGCCGCACTCTGGGACTCCAGCTGCCAAGCGCGTTGGGAGCCGCTGGGGGTTGGGGGGGAGGCACTGGGGTGAGGGTGGGGGGTGGAAATTATCCTCCACATTCCAGGCTCAGCGGGGTGTGGGGGGCCACCCTCCCCTGAGCCAGGAGGTAGCTCGTGGCAGGGTGGGGAGGGGGGCTGGGAACTGTCAGGCTCTGTCATCAGCGATGGATTTTCCCTCTCTGGGCCTCCACCTTCCCTTCTGCACCAGGGCGTGCGGTGGTTATGGATGGCCCATCTCTAAGACGCAGATCGTCTGAGTCCTCAGATAAATGGTGCTTTGATTTTCCTTCATGCCCTGGATGGGCCTGCTCTAAACGGCTGCCCGCTGCTGGCCGGGCCTCCAGAGAATGAGCCGAGAGCTGGCCCTGAACTGCCGGTGCCCTGCTGGACCTGGAGGGAGCCAAAGAGAACCCTCCACCCCGGTTCTTGTACAGAAAATGATAGATGACAAGTTGGGGGGGGCTGTACCCCAGCCACGGGGAGGGGTATTTTGGCCCATCAGATGTTTGGTGTGCCCAGTGCCCAGTGCTCATTTGGACACCTCCAGATGTTCCGTTTTTACACAGGTGTCTCAGTGTGGGCTCTGAGCCTGGAGACAAGTGGGCTGGTAAGACTGGAGGTGGGGGCACTAAGGTTTCCTGTTCTCTTTCCTCCTGCTGTTTTGTGGTTGATTTATTCTTTCCTTTAAAGTTTGTAACAGATATATCATCACAGACGAAACAGTGTGATAAAGGGAGCAGTCTCTCTCTCACACACACACACACACACACACACACTACGTACTTGTTACAGACTGAATATTCATGGTCCCCTCCTTCGCTGTTCATAAGTCCTAACCCCCAAGGTGGCTGTATGGGGAGGTGGGGCTTCTAAGGAAGTGATTAAGGTTAAATGAGGTCCCAAGGCCGGGGCCTTGATCCTATAGGACTAGCGTCCGTCTAAGAAAGGGCACCTGAGAAGTTCTGTCCCACCTCTGGACCCCCTCGCGCTCAACAAGGAAAAGCCACTGTGAGGACCTATCCAGAGAGGGGACATTGGCAAGCCGGGAGGAGCACCCACCAGGAGCCGAGTCAGCACCTCGATCTGAGACTTCCAGCCTCCAGGACGGGGAGAAAATAAAATGTCTTATTGAAGGTACCCAGCCTACGGTAGGTGTTATGGCGGCTTGATCTAAGGTTCCCAGGTGACACGTGTGTCTAAATAGGATCGTACATTACCCGGCATCTTGCTGCTGTTGAGGCCGTGAGACACGTGCAGGCATCCTTTACCCTGACAGTTATCTTACAGTCGAGAGAAACCCCCATACCAATACACCCCTTTCAGTATGGGCACAGGCTCTGCTTTCTCCCCCTCGTTTGTACACGGCTCCCTTCCCCCCCATTGTTCGGGCTCTGCGCGTGTGGGAATAAGCCCCCGGTGGGGAGTCAGGAGCCCAAGTTCTAACGCTGCCACCAACTGGCAGTTCGACACTGGCCAAATTGTAGTCTCAGTCTCCCCATCTGTGAAGACCACCTGGGTTGGCAGAGTAGGATTCGATATTTACGGGTGTGTCCCTGAGAGGGCCTGGGGAGGGGGTTCCGCATAGATGAGTGGGGCCCAGCCCGACCTCAGGGATGCGGACCTGGCAGTGCAGGTGGTGTGACTGCAGGGGGCCACTGACACAGCTCCCTCCTTGGGGAGGAAGCCCGTCAGTCTAGAGGGGAGGTGACCTCCTCCCGCCCCCACAATCCAGCCGCTGCCCTGAGCAGCCTCCCCTCCCGTGTTGGGCCAGAGGAATGAGTGTGATGACCTGGCTTCCTAGGCCGGTTCTCCCTCTAGCTGTGAGACTTCTGGAAAGCCCGTCTGATTCGCATTTAATTCATCCTTCCAGCCAGAGCGCTGATGGTGCATGATGCCAGGGTGGTTATAAAAGTGCTTTGTAAACCGTAAAGCGTGACTTGGGCGTTTCCTTCTTTTCAGACCCTGAGGCAGCACAACCGGGGCCTCGCCTAGGATCTAGGTGACTCGTCTCCTCCAGGCTGCAGGACCTCCAGCAGAGTCCGTGATAATCACCATGGCCCAGGGGCCAAGCCCTCACAAGCCCGAGGAGGCTATCAGCACTGGGGGTGTCAGTGAGCCGTCACCCAGGCTCCTACTTTCTGGAGCCCTGGTGTCTGACTGAGTAGCCAGCTCTGTACCCCTGACAGAGGACCGAGAAGTGGGAGCTGTGCTGCTCTGAGGGCCCGGTTTCCAGAAACTCGAGGAAAGGGAAGGGCAGGGGGGCCAAGGCAGCTTCCTGGAGGAGGGAGCACCTAGCTAGGGTGTGAGGGGGCAAAGAGGGGGTTCCAGGTGGGGGAAGCAAGTGCATCCCAGTTTGCCTAGAATTAGAAGTGCCCATGGCTGCTCTCAGAGTTGAGGGGGGAGATGCTGCTCTCCAAGCCCTGGGACCTGGGGTGCCTCGGGCTTGGAGGGTCAGGCCGTAGACTCTGGGGTTGCCCCTCCACAGGGCTGTCCCTCTGTCACTTGTGTAAGTGGGCCATTCCCTGTCCCTACGTCCTGGCCCCTCAGGAATTCTCTTCAGGAAGAGGCATGCTTCCTCCCTCATCCCTCCTGGGGCACTTGTACAGCTCCTGCCCGAAACCCTCAGCCCAAGTGAATAGAAAATGGCTAAAATCCTTGAGTAAGAAATGGCAAGAGTGTGTTGATTAGGAAAATGAGCTACCTGAAGGGACAGCTAAAGGCATTACATATGGCGGCGTCCGGACAGCTGGACTGAGGGTGGGCTCAAGGGACAAGGCTGTTCTCATTAAAGCCCCTCGGCACTGATTTTTTAACTTTGACAAAAATGAAAAACCATTTTGTAACAAACTTGCTAGCCCAGCCTGAATTCTTCCTATTGTATTGGAAGTCCGTATTCTGTTGTCCTGTCCCTGGGGACAGACTGGGGTGGGTAGTGGCTTTGGGGAGTCCCCCCCGCCAAAGACTCCCATGGCTGACAGTGGGGGATGTCATCACTCCCCTGAACTTGGGCCTATCATGGCAGAAGAATTTCCTTTGGTCTCTTGTGCCCTAAATCCTGATCACAGAATGGAAGCTCGGAGCTCCAGGATCTTCAGGGAGCCTGGGCCATGCTGGGACATGGGGGTGCTGGGTGTTGGCCCCGAGCCCACACCACCTGCCTTCAGTCCTGAATCTCCACAGGCCAGCCGGCTCCTCCCGGGCAAGTTATGGAACCTCCCAGTGCTGCCTCAGTCTCCCCTTGGGCAAAGTGGGGCTGCTAACATTACCCTCTTTCAGCGTTTCCGGAGGCGTGAACAACATATGCACAGGGACTGGCATATAAGAGGCACTTCCTACATGCAAGCCATTCATTATTTGGGTTTGGGCATTGCCCAAAGATTATAAAATGCTAGGGTAGTAGTTGCTGGATGCGGAAGGAACCTGAAAGATGCCCTTCATTTTGTACAGAGAAAACAGGTTCTGAGAGCTGGAAACAAAGGAGTCTGAGAACCCACAACGTGATCCTCCGTCCTCCTTCCCTGCAGCAAACAGGCGGCGTGGGGACCCTGGGGAGGGACTTGAGAGCAGCAGCAGGCCTGGGCCCCTGGGAGGGTGGCCGAATGGAGGAGGGGAGGAAGCAGGAAGCAGATGCCAGTGGAGGGTGGAAATGGTGATGGGAGATGAGGTAGCGGGGCTGCCCTTCCATTGAAAAGGCGCTCTGGGCTTCGGAGCGTGCGACAGGAAGTGTCTGTGTGGCAGGAAGTGGCTGGGGCTGTCCTGTGTCGTCATATCAACTGTAGGCCTGGAAGTTGGCTGGGCGAATGGACCTTCCTGGGTGACCATCCCCTCAAACATATTCTCAAGGGCAGTAGGTGTCTGGAGCCCCAAGGCTGGCACGGTGACTGAGCGGTTCCTAGACCTATGCCTGGAGGTGACCGGGGTGTGTGGCATGTGATTCCTGTGACAAGCGAATTCTGAAGGAACGGTGCCCTCTGGGCATCAGCTTGTCCTGTGGCCCTGAATGTGTCACATCCTATGAGTGGCCTCCAGCCACAGAAAGGGGTGCCTGAAGGGACAGAAGGTCAAGTGTTTTTTAGAAGTCAGCTCCTCCCCAGCCAGCCTCACCCCAAGGCATCCCCAGTGCAGGCTCTGCTCCAGGGAGGCTCTGGGCCCTGCCTCCCCTCAGGAGCTCAGAAGGTCCCTGAAGGTGAGACCAGGCACCAGACGCTGGGGACCTCTTCTCTGTGGCTGGGCTAGTATCAGGCCCAGAAATGAATTTGGGACTCCTGGACAGAGGGTAAGGAGGAAAGGGTGTCTCTGAGAAACATTACAGAGGATCCAGTGTTTCGGCTTAGGAGGGAGCTGTCAGGCAGGGAGGCTAGACCTTGTCTTCAGGGGGTGTTTGCACTTGAAGGTGACCTTGAGCTTTCATAGAATTTGAAGCTACAGCAAAGTGATCTGTTCCAGCCTTGCTCCTGGGCCAGAGGTGGCCAGGCAGCTCCCAACCTAGGCATGGATCTCTGACTCCTGGGTAGTCTGCTCTCTAGAAAATTCTCTGTGAGCCCAGTTTTCCTCCTTGTAATTGTACCAGCTGGAACTCATTCGGCCAGCTGGAGCCAAAAGGCATCCATCTGCTGCTCTCTGTTCTCAGGACAGCCCTCCATGGTTAGCATCAGTAGTGTGTCCCCTCAGGTCGGCTCCAGGTGAATGTCCTGCTCTTGGAACCGGTCCCAAGGACGACAGCATGGACGGCGTGGAGCAGAGCAGAAACGGTCCCCGGGGGGCCCGAAGACTTTTCTTCCACAACGGGGCACATCCAGAATTTGCATATCTCCTCCCCCCCCCCATTACTGCCTTTCACCAAGATCTCTCCCCAGCTTTGCTTACTCACACCTCTCCCCACCAAAATGCGGGGTTTTACATTTACCCTCTTAACCCTGTTTTAAGCTGCTGATCTCTTTCTGTATCTCGATTCCAACATCCCATTGTATCCACTTTCTCTCCGAGCCTGTGTCTTCTGCAAATCTGATTAGTAGCCTTCTGTGCCTTTATCCAAGCCACTGATAAAAGCATTAAAGAAGACATGGTCAAGTTCAGAGAAAGCCCCGTAGCCTCCAGAGAGCCCTCCAATTTGATATTGATTCATTAATTAGTCTCTTTGGACATACTTGTTCAGCCAGCTGTGGATCTGGCTGGCATCCTGTCCACAGGGAAGTCTGAGAGTCTTTATCAAGTGTCCTCCTCAAACCCAGAAGTTCTAGGTCTAAGCAGTCTTCTAATTCATCTGTCCAGGACCCCAGTAAAGATGGGGAATAAAGATTCTGGTGAATCCATGCCAGTTCCTGATGCCCACATGCTCTTTCATAGTTGTTTCCAGATTACCTGCTTAGTGATTAGTACTTGGTGGGAACTAGCATAAAATTAATTTGTCTAACGTTTCTGGAATCTATCTTTCTCTTCTTTCAAAAACTGGAATGTTTTCCCCCTCCAGTTTTTCCTGATGTATCAAGGATTGCCGTTTCAGGTTCTGGAAACATATCCGCTAGTTCTTCTAGAAGCTTCAAAGATAACTTTCTCATGCTAGCAGGTAAATTTGTTTTTTTAAATGTCGACTTTTGAGTGAGAGTGTGCAATAGGGGGAAGGGCAGAGAGAGAGTGGGGAGGAAACAGAGAATCCGAAATAGGCTCCGGGCTCCAAGCTGTCAACACAGAGCCCAACGTGGGGCTTGAACTCACAAACTGAGATCAATGACCTGAGCAGAAATGGGACGCTTAACCAACTGAGCCACCCAGGCACCCTGCAGGCAAATTTGTTTAAAGCAGCTTGCTGCCTGGACACCATAAAGGAAAATGTCCTTGTGTTTGGCTATATAAACATCTTATCTATGAAAAAATACCTCTCCAAAATAAAAGCCAATTAACAAAATGTTTGCCACAAATATGACACAAGACTAATTTTTCTATCATGTGAGAAGTTCTTAAAAATTAAAAAAGAGTAGAAAAAGAGTGGAGGATGGGAATAAGTATTTCATAGAAACAAGAAATATAGGAACGCCTGGGTGGCTCAGTCGGTTAAGCGTCTGACTTCGGCTCAGGTCATGATCTCACAGTCTGTGAGTTTGAGCCCCACGTCGGGCTCTGTGCTGACAGCTCAGATCCTGGAGCCTGCTTCTGATTCTGTGTCACCCTCTCTCTGCCCACCTCCCCACTCTCTGTCTCTCTCTCTCTCTCTCTCTCAAAATAAAGACATAAAAAAATTTTAAAACAAGAAATATAAAAGGCCAATGAGCATCTGAAAATATGCTTAAGTCTCACACAGTTAATGCAAAAAGACAAGGCTGAATCTATATGTTATCAGATTAGCAAAAATTAACGTTGGATAAAACCTAGTGCCAGCCAGGTCACAGAGAAATACGCACCTGCATATATGGTCAATGAGTGTGTAAATCACTGCAATATATTTGAAGGATAGTTTAATAATATCTATCAAAAATTTAAATGCGTATGGTTTTGCTTTAGAGATTTGATCACATATCTCAAATGTGTACGTACTGGGATATTTATGGCAAGATTGTAATGGCATTAGAAACAAAGGTTTGTCACTGGGCAGCTGGTCACATCGACACAGCCATAAAACGAGCGACTCAGCCATTGGACAGGATGAAGTAGACCCCCCTGGGCTGATATGGAAAGAGCTTTGACACATTAAGTGGAATAAAAGGTACAGAACTGTCTGGAGCTATGATTCTATTTGTGTAAAAACTGTGTATATATATGTGTGTGTGTGAGTGTATGTATATATTTATAAAAATATCTTGAAGGATATGTAAGAAACTATCAACACCTCTGGAGAGTGCAACTGGGGTTTGGAGAAGGGGAGAGAAATTGTGTCTCTGTATTATATCCTTGTATATGGTCTTATTATTTTTATTTATTTTAACTGTTTATTGATTTATTTTGACAGTGAAAGCAGGGGAGGGGCAGAAAGAATGGGGGAGAGAGAATCCCTGCACTGTCAGCACAGAGCGCGATGCGGGGCTCAAACTCGTGAACTGAGAGATCATGACCTGAGCTGAAATCAAGAGTCGGGGCGCTTAACCGACTGAGCCACCCAGGCGCCCGCATCTTTGTATGTGGTTTTATTTTTATTTTTATTTTTTTACCCATACCAGGTGCATGCATTTGTTTCATAATCTAAAAAAGCTTGCTGTTTGTCTCTGGCTGTCCCTGCCAGTCAGTGTTCTCCAGCAGCACCTCTGTTAGGCTCCCAATCCTTCTCCTTGATGGAGAAGAACACCAGCCAGGACTCAAGGTTCCTCCTTTGTCCTGGTTTAATTCGGCACCAATTGCACCTTCTAGTGACTCCAGGCTCTGAGTGTGGTTAAAAGTCCTGTTGTTGCCTTTCTTTGTTTCTCTATTGTTTTTGGTGAAGTATTTTCTCCTCAATTCATCCTCATTCTGGGATCAATCCTCCAAACTCTAGGTTCATTTCAAACCTTTTGAGTCTTAACACTAGCTGTGTCTCTCCTTCCATCCTCTGCCTACATCCCTGGTAAAACTTAATTGATATTTTAGAAGTGTTTCCGTTCTTTCATATCAACTATTTTCCTGGGTTAGAATCAGAGCACAGGGTGTGGGGCCATATCCATCTTTGCTCGGGAAGTTTCCATCTCCGCTTTCTTGAAGAGCAGGATATCTTCATTCAGCACAAACCCATCAATAGACAGGGTACTAGGGAGCCACAGTGGGGATTAGAGGGAAGCCAACCCCCCAGAGGACTCCACCAGAAGCCGACTGTATGCTGATGAATTATAATTTAGATGATTTAAAATTGCATTGTGTCCACAGTAATGTTCCAACACACCCTTGACTTTCCTTGTAGGCATTGAAGTCTCCAGGGGGTTGGGAGCAAGGAAAATGGATCATCTGGCCTGCGTCCCTCATCCCACTCCTAAACTGATTGTAATGCTGTGGAGCATAGAGGTTGAAAGGAAAGGGTGTTCCGTTCCCGGTTCTTAGGAAACCTCGGGGCACAAAGAGAGAGTAATTGGTAGGGACGTGATTGTTCCTTTTCAGTTGGGGGTTAGAAAATAGAGTGATTAAAAGCTCTCTGAGCTTGGGAGAAAGTCTGTGTGTGTGTGTGTGTGTGTGTGTGTGTGTGTGTCCCCGTATGTGGAGAACCTGAGTTTGAGAATGAGGAGGGAAAGGGTGCACGCATTCATGAAGCAGTAGGCAGGGAGGGTGGTGTAGGAATGTGGGGAGAGCTCAGGGTCCCTTCCCCCACTAGCATCAAAATTGCAGTAATCGCAGATTAAGTGCCGCTGACCCCAGGAGACAAGCTGCTCTGTTTCCAAGGGAACCACATGGCTCAATCAAGGCCCCTGAAAGGGAGCGGGAGCCAGCACGAAGCGGCCCTTCCACCCTCCAGAGCAGCAGCCCCGCACAGCAGAGCCCTGAGCCCCGCTTCAGGCTGCTGAGGGACCCTGGGCAGGTCACTTACCTCCTGGCTGAACTTTGACTGGCAAGGATGCCAGGAGCAGCTGCGGTGTCTTGGCAGAGGCCCCTGGTCCCAGGACGGGTGAGCCAGTGGCTGGGGAACATAGCTCTCTCCCCCGACCCCCTGCCCAGGTGTCTGAGTGACCTCAGCAGAGTGCCTTTGCCTCTCTGGGCATCGCTTCCCCATTTGCACATTTAAAGCATTGGACAAAGAGTGTCTAAGGAACCCGCCAGCTCTCTTAAGAAAACTCCCCTCCGCTGTGGCATCCAGACCCCCTGGCCCAAAGTGTGAGTGGAAGGGAGGACCCAGGATAGCCATTCCGCTCGCTGATCTGCGCCTTCCAAATCGCTTTGGCTGTGCTATCTTCATAGCAAACAAGGTTTCCTCATCCTTAGGGGTGAGTAAGGAGTCTGAGAGGCCAACTGTGGTTTTTCCCAGCACCCTCAAGCAGGAGCAGAGATGGGAGTTGAAGTGTCAGGAGGGGCTCTGAGCTGAGAATGTGAGAGGGACCCCCTCGTTCCGCAGTCCTTCCGTGGGGCCATGGGAAAGTCGCGTGGAGGAGCCCCTCCCTGTCCAGGGAACCCAGGCCCAGGGACTTGTCCAGCTTCCACAGAATCCTGCATAAGGCCGTTCGGAGTCAGAGGGGAGGGTCAGAGGGACTTGGCAGGGCCGTGAAGTGGAAAGAGCCTGTGGAGTCAGGCAGGCTGGTGTTACTCTCCACCTCTTCCGCTTATACCGGGGGCGGGGGGGGGGGGGTGACTAGGGGCAGGGCTCTGAGCCTCAGCCTCCTAGTCTGTAAAATAACGATAAGAAAGCCCCCTTAACAGGGTTGTTGTGAGGATTAGATGAGATAGAGAAGAAAGAGCCTAGAAGAATGCCTGGCGCGTGGCAAGCACTCACCAAATGGCATACTTTATATTAAAAAGTGTCTTTATAGATCATTCAGGTCAATGGTTCTCAACCCTGGCTGCACATTAGAAGGACTAAAAGAGCTTTTTAAAAATGCCCGGGTCGGCCCCCAGGACGTCCTGGGATGGGCTCCATGCTTCAATATTTAAGATGTTCCCCACCAGAGACTTCTGTTTCTAGCCTAAGGGAATAATAGGAATTGAATTTACCTCTCCATCTGAAACAACTAGAAATGCGGACAAAATACAGTATAGGATGGTTTTTCAGACATTGAACAACAGGTATGACAGGACCATAATTGCTTAGGGAGAGGAAACAAAGAAGGTGAGCCCTCCAATTCATCAACTTACCACTCCGAGTTAAGGAAATGGACATTGAAGTTTGGAGAGACCAACGTAGCTAGAATTTGTGGGGCAGAGTACTCGAGACGTGAGAACTGCAAAGAGAGCTCCCGGACATTGCAAGGGGTCCTCGGGTCTTTGGCTAAGAACTCATCTGAGCACTTGTGAAAGAAAGTTGCCCAGGAAAGGAATCACTAGAATACAATAGACCAGATAATTTCCAGAGCTGAGACAGGGCTGGGAATGTTCTTGTTTACCCCAGCCAGAGTGGGAAAACCTTGTAATACAGAAGACATCAGCAAGAGTCCCCAGAAAGTTATGACCTTAGTTGTAGGGCTAACTTAGCCCTGGAAGAAAGGGTGGTCTGGGGTCACCCTCAAAAAGATAAAATAACCCTTGAGAGGATCCAACTATTTTCAAGTAACTTACTTGTGTTCCAGAATATAATTGAGGAATATTTACGGGAATACACAAAAACCCAGCACCCAGCAAGGTTCAATTCACAATGTCTGGCATCCAACCAGAAATTACCAGGTGCACTAGTTTTCTATTGTTGCCATAACATATTACTACAAATTTAGTGGCTTCAAACAGCACCCATTTAATTTCTCACACTTTCTGTGGATCAGAAGCCTGGGCCCAGCACAGCTCAGCTGGGTGCTCTGCTGAAGGTCTCACAGGCTGAAATAAAAAAGTTTGCTTAGTTCTCCTCTGGATCTTGGGAATGTCTTTCCCTATGGTTGTAGGACTGAGGTCCGTGTTTCCATGTCAGCTAGGGGCTGCTCTCAGCTCCTTGAGGCTTCCCACATTTCTTCCTATATTGCTCTCTCTGTCTTCAAACGAGCAACAGTGCATCAAGTTCTACTCATGCTCCAACTCTCCCTGACTTCCTCTTCTGCTTCTGATTTTAAGGACTCAATGTGATTATGTTCAGCTCACATAGATAATCCAATATAATCTCCCTATTTTAAGGTCAAATGATTAGCAAACTTAATTATATCTTCAAAGCATCTTTTCCCATGCAACTTAATACATCCACAGCTCCCTGGATTAGAGCACAGAATCTTCTTTGAGGCCATAATCCTACCAGGTATGCAATAAAGCAGGAAAATATGACCCATTCCAGGTGAAAAATCAAACATTAGAAAAAGACCAGAAATGACAGAACAAATTAGTGGACAAAGATATTAAAACAGCAATTGTGAATATGCTCCCTATGTTTAAGAAGATAGAGGAGAGTATGACCATGATGAAGAGAGTAGAAGATATGTATATATATAAAACCACCCAAAAGGAACTCTTAGAAATGAAAATTCGATATCTGAAATTCCACTGTATTTTTAGTATCTGAAAATTCACTGGATATGATTAACCACAGAGTAGATGCTGCTAAAGGAAAGAGTGAACTTGAAGACATAGCAATAAAAATGAAGCACACAGGAAGGGAGGGGAAAAAAACAGAAAAAATATAAAAGCTGTGGAACATTTTCAACCAACCTGAGCCACAAAAAGAGACGATTTTTTAAACAAATAATGTCCAGAAATTTTCCAAATTTGATGAATCCTATAAACCCCCGGCTTCATGAAACTTAAGATTTGAACCCAAGTTCAAATCTCCTATAAATATCTATGTATAAATATTTGTACAGATGTAGGCAATACCTTGGGTAAATAATAATAGAATGGCTGGATTATATTTTCCCCAAGTCTGTACCTTGTATATCCCCCCTCTTAAAAGTATTTTTAAAAGAACAACAATTTTATTTCGTCAAAAAAGAACACCCATTTAAAATTACAATGAAGTCCATTTTATCAATTTGTTTTTTTATGGATCCTGCTTTTGGTGTCATGTCTAGCAAATCTTCGCCTAACTAACGTGTATGTTTAATTGTCAAAAATCTGCCAAAGTCTTTCCCAAATGGCTGTACATTTTACCACCAACAACGTATGAAGGTTCTACTGCCTCATCCCCATCAACAATTGGCATGGTCAGTCTTAAAGTTTGGCCATTCTAATCGGTATGTAGTGGTACTTAGTTGTAGTTTTAATTTGCATTTCCCTAAGGACAAATGATATTAAACATTTTTTCATGTGCTTGTCTGCTATTCATACAGTTTCTTTAATGAAATAGCTGTTTCGCAAACATTCTCTCCAAATTATACATTGTATTTTTTGTTTTCGTATTATTGAGTTTCAAGATCTCTTTATTCAGGATACAAGTCCTTTATTAGACAAATGCTTTGGAAAGATTTCCTCTATGCCTGTGTCTGGTCTCTTCATTCTCTGAAGAGTATTTTGTGAAGAACAGACATTTTAAATTTTATCAATTAAAATGTATGAACTTGTTCTTTTATGGATCATGCTTGTGGTATGATGTCGATCAAATCTTTGCGTAAGGTAACAAAGATTTTCTTCTGAGTTTTTCTCCTGGAAGTTCTATAGTTTTAGCTTTTACATTTAGGTCCATGATTCATTTTCCGTTAACTTTGGTATGTGATATATTTTTATGTGATATAATGTGGTTCAAAGGCGTTTTTTAATTTTGCATATGAACATCCAGTTGTTCCAGTCCCATTTGTTGAAAAGAATATCCTTTCTCTACTAAATTGTCTTTTTGCCTTAGTAAAGAATCAGTTATCCATGCGTGTTGTTCTACTTCTGGACTCTGTTCTATTGAAATATGCTCTGACTTTAAGCCAAGTTCATAGTGTTTTGATTACTGTAGTCTTATAATGAATCTTGAAATCAGATAGTTTCAGCTCTCCAACTTTGTTCTTTTTTTCAAATTTCTTGGCTTTTTGACATCCTTTACATTTCCATTTAAAATTTAGACTCAGACTGTAGATGTATCAGAAAAAAACCCTAATGGAATCTTGATTGGGATCTCAGGCAACAAATAGAACAATTTGGAGAGAATTAGTGTCTTTAGGAGACAAGTCATCTGATTCATAAACATGGTATGCCTCTCCAGTTTTTAGGTCTTCTCTAATGTCTCTGAGCAATATATCATAGCTTCTAGTGTACAGAAACTGTAATATATTACTAAATCTATTTCAAAGTATTTAATATATTTTTGCTATTGTAAATGGCATTTTAAAATTTAAATTCATTTCTCCCCCTCAGTGGTTTGTGTGCGCGTGTGTGTGAACTGTGCTGTCTTTATTTTATTCCTTTTTCCCCTTTTCATAGAAAAATAAGGTCTAGAAATAAAAATAAAAATAAAGTAAAATGAAAATAAAAGTTTGAATTTCCAAATTTTCATTCCTAGTATACAGAAATACAATAGATATTTATATCCCGATACCATGTCACTTATCAATTCTAGTAGCCTTTTTTTTTTTTTTAAATATACTTCAGGGTTTTCTACTTAGACATAATCACATCATCTGTGAAGAACTTAGTTTAAATTTTTCCTTTCTAATCGGTGTGCCTTCTTCCCCCTTGCCTGCTTGCACTGGCTAGGACCTTCACTGCAATGTTCAATAGAAGGGGCAAGAGTAAAAATGCTTGCCTGTTTACAATATAAGGCGAGAAACATTCAGTCTTCCACAATTAAATATAATAATTAGCTTTTGGTTTTTTATAGATGCCTTTTCAGGTTGAGGAAGTTCCCTTTTATCCCTGGTTTGCTAAGAGTTTTCTTTTGAAAATCATGAATGAATATTCAGTTTTCTAAAATGCCTTTTCTATCATCTATTAAGATGATTAGATAATTTTCCTTTTTAGTCTAGGAAGCTGGTGAAATACACCGATTTTTGAATATTTAAAGAACCTCATATTTTTGGGATAAACTCCACTAGTTTTGGCAT
Source organism: Cryptoprocta ferox (assembly GCA_028646485.1). Classification (NCBI taxonomy): domain Eukaryota; kingdom Metazoa; phylum Chordata; class Mammalia; order Carnivora; family Eupleridae; genus Cryptoprocta; species Cryptoprocta ferox. The sequence goes on along the minus strand of CM053561.1, from coordinate 29,290,303 downwards.
ACTACCTCTCTCATATATTGCTAGATTCATTTCAGCAATATTTTACTAAGGTATTTGGATTTTTATTGATGTGAGGTATTGGACTATAGGTTTCCTTTTTAATAATGTTTTTGATTTTGGTATCAGGGTAATACTTGCCTCATAGAAGGAATTGAGAAGTGTTCCCTCCTCTATTTTCTGGAAGAGTTTTATAGAATCGATATTATTTTGTCCATAAATGCCTTGTAGAATTTACCAGTGAAACCATCTGAGCCTGGAAACATCTTTATGGGAAGAAGTCAATTTCTCTCATAGACATAAGTTGATTCAGGATATCAATTTCTTCTTGAGTAAGCTTTGGTGGTTTGTGTCTTTGAAGAATTTATCCATTTCATCTCAGTTGTTGAATTTATTGGCATACAGTTGTTAAAAGTAACATTCCTTTATTATCCTTTTCATGTCTTATAATTTGTAGTGATATCCCCTCTCGGATTACTGATATTGGCCATTTGTGCATTATCTCTTTTTGTTTTTCAATTAGTCTTGCTAGAATCTAGCAATTTCATTGATCCAAAAGAACAACTTTGTTTTCATCAAATTTTTCTATTCTTCTTCTGTCTCATTAATTTACACTTTGATTTTTACTATTTTCTTTTTTCTGCCTACTTTGGGGTTTACTTGCCTTCTTTTTCTAGTTTTAGGGTGGAAGCTGCATTTATTAGTTTGAGAACTTTATTCTTTTTCAATGTGAGCATTTATTGGTATAAACTTCCCAAGTACTGATTTAGCAGCATCCCACAAATTCTAATATTATACTACTGAATACTGTCGAAATGCTGTCATGTCAAAATGCTGTCCCTTTTTTTCAATTAGACTTTATTTTTACAGAAAAATTGAGATGATAGTAAAGGGAGGGGTGTTTTGCTCTGAAACTTTCTTTGATGTTAAAATAGTCACTCCAGCTTTCTCTTGTTTAATGTTAGAATGTGATATCTTTTTCTATCCTTTAACATTTTTTATAATTTTTTAAATGTTTATTTATTTTTGATAGAGCAGGGAAGGGGCAGAGTGAGAAGGGGACAGAGGATCCGAAGCAGGCTCCACAAGGCGCTGTCAGCAGAGAGGTGGATACAGGGCTCAAACTCACCAACCTTGAGATCATGACCTGAGCTGAAATCAGACACTTAACCAACTGAGCCACCCAGGTGTCCCATCTAACCTTTTACTTTTAACCTAATTATCTATTTATAGTTAAGGTGCATTTCTTATAGGCAGCATATAACCGAGTTTTGCTTTTTTTATTCAGTCTGATGGTTTCTGCCTTTTATTGAGGGTATGTAGACCATTTTGCAGGTCTATAAACATTTTCATTTTGTTTTCATTTTTAAAAGATACTTTCACTGGGCACAAAATTCAAAGTGGACATTTCCCCCCAGTAATTTCAAAGTCATCTTCCAGTGTGTTTTTGTTTTCGGTATTCTGGCAAGAAATCTACAATATTATCTTTGTCTTTTTTCCTCTGTATGTAAAGTGTCTTTTTCCCCTCCGTCCGTTTTTAAGATATTCTCTTTATCATCAGTTTTGAGCAATTTGCTTAAGATATGCCTAGTTTTCATGTTCTTTATGTTTTGTGCTTGGGATTCATTTAGTTTCTTGGATTTGTGGCTCAGTATGTTTCATCAAATTTGAAAGTTTTTGGCTATTATATCTTCAAACATTTTTTTCTGTTCTCTCCACCCTCATTTCTCCTCTCCTTTGGGGTTTCCAATTACTTATATATTAAGCTGCTTGATGTCCCACAATTCAATGATACTCTTGCCATTTTGTATAGTTTTCATTTTGAATAGTTTCTATTGCTATGCCTTCAAATTCACTAACATTTTCTTCTACTCTGCCTAATCTGTCATTAATTTCAGATTGGATCCCAGACATTATGAATTTTATCTTGTTAAGTCCTGGATATTTTTATATTCCTATATCGTGTTTTCTTTTTTCTCTGCCCCCCCCCTCCCCACCCCAAGCTAAATTACTTGGAAAGAGTTTGGTCCTTTTAAATCTTGCTTTTGTGGTTTGCTAAGGAGAGGAGCAGCATTCAGACTAGAGCTAATTATTTCTTATTACTAAGGCTATAAATTTCCCTCCAAGCACTGCTTGAGATGTACCCCACACATTTAAAAATATTTTGTTTTCATTTTTGACCAATGTAAAATAGCTTCTTATTTTCCTTGTGATTGCTTGTGTTGTCCATTGTTTATTTATAAATGCTCTTTAATTAGCAAATATTGGAGGCTTTTCCAGATATCTTTCTGTTGTTGATTTCAAATTAATTTCTGTTGTGTTCAGAGAACATGCTTTGTTTGAGTCCAATCTTTTTTTTTTTTTTTGGAGGAGGAGGGCAATTGTGGGGATGAGCACGGGGTGTTTCATGGAAACCAACTAGACAATAAATTATAAAAAAAATACAAAATAAAAAAAATTTTTTTAATGTCTACTTATCATTGAGAGACAGAGAGAGACAGGGCATGATCATGGGAGGGTCAGAGAGAGGGGGAGACACAGAATCGGAAGCAGGCTCCAGGCTCTGAGCTGTCAGCACAGAGCCCAATGCGGGGCTCAAACTCACAGGCCCTGAGATCATGACCTGAGCCAAAGTTGGAGGCTCAACTGACTGAGCCACCCAGGCACCCCGAGTCCAATCTTCTGGATTCTGTTTTATGATCCAGAATATGCTGCTTCCTGATGAGTGTTCCGTGAGCACTTGAAAAGAATGCACATCCTGCTGCTGTTTAGTGGAGTGTTCCATAAATGTCAATTAGGTCAAGTTGATTGATGGTGTTAACTTCTCTATTCTTACTGGCTTTGTTGTGTACTTGTTCTGTCAATTACTGAGAGAGGAGTATGAAATTTCCAACTATAACTGTAGATGTGTCTATTTCCTTTTTTTAGTTCTATAAGTTTTCATTTCGTACATTTAGCATCTCTATGTCCAGTGCAAACATATTTAGGATTATAATGCCCTTTTGATTAATCAACCCATTTTATCATGATGAAATGTCTCTCTTATCCCTGGTAATATTCCTTGTTCTGAAATTTACTCTATATGATTTAATCTCTCTAGATCTCTTTGGGTTAATGTTTGCATTGTATATATTTATTCATCTTTTCACTTCTAACCTATCTGTGTTTCATCTATAAAATAGGCATTTTATAGATGACATAGTGTTGTGTTTTGCTTTTTCACCCTATCTTAAAAATTCTGCCTTTTAATCAGAATGGTTAGAGCATTTTATACTCAAGGTAATTATTTATATTACTGGTTTAAACTTACCATCCTGCTATTTGTTTCTCATTTATCTTATGGTTCTTTGTTGTTTTCATTTCCTTTTATTAGATTGGGGGGGGTGCTTGTTTTTATTTTTTCTTTGTTGCTCTAGAGTTTGCATTCTATATGTTTAATTTATCACGGTCTACCTTCAAGTAATATTATGCCTCTTCATATACACTGTAAAACCTTACAATATCTACTTCCATTTTTCCTCTCCCATCCTTTGTAAATTGTCACTACCCATGTTGCTACTACATATGTTTTAAACCTCAAATACACTGTTACTATATTATCTTGAAAGAGTCAATTAGAGGCCTAAGAAAAGAATAACAGGGACCAGATTTACCCTCTCACCCAACACAATTGAAAAAAAAAAAAAAGACCCAATATAAGAAGTAACACCTTTATTTATTTATTTATTTATTTATTAGCATTGGTTTATGTATTTATTTTTTATTGAGGTGTCATATCTAAGAAACTATTGCCTAATCTAAGAACAAGAAAATTCACACCTACATTTCCTTCAAAAAGTCTTATACTTTTAGCTTTCACATTTAAGGTCCTTGGTGCATTTTGGATTACTTTTTGTGTATGGCAGGAGATGGTGTCTATTCATTATTTTGCATGTGGATATTCAGGTGTCCCAGCACCATTTAAAAAGGCTGTTCTTTTCCCACTGAATGATGTTCATACCCTTGTTGGAAATCAATTGGCCATACACGTATAGGCTTATTTCTGAACTCTTAATTATACTCCACGGATCTGTATGTCTATCCTTACGCCAGTACCATGCTGTCTTGATAGGTTTTGAAATCAGAAAGTGCGAGTCCTCTAACTTTATTCCTTTTTATCAACTTTGTTTTGATTATTCTAGGTGTCTTACATTTCCATATGAATTTTAAGATAAGCTTGTCTATTTCTGCCAAAAAAAAAGCGATTTGAATTTTGATAGAAATTACAGTGAATATGTAGATCAATTTGAGGAGTGTCACCATCCTAACAATATCAAGTCTTCTGATTCATGAACATAGGATGTCTTTCCATTTATTTAGGTCTTCTTTAATTTCTTTCAGTAATGTTTTGTCGTTTTTGATGTGCAAGTAAGTATTGCATTTCTTTGGCCAAATTTAGTCCTTAGTGTTCTTTATGATATTATTATACATGGAATTGTTTTCCTAATTTCATTGTCTGATTATTCTTTGCTGATATACAGAAATAGTTAATTTGTGTATATGGGTCTTGTGTCCTTCATCTTTGCTAAAGTCATTAATTAATTCTAATTGTGTGTGTGTATTTGTATGTCTATTCTTTAGTGTTTTCTATATATGAGATCATGTCATCTGTAAATAGTTTTATATCTTTCTTTCCAATCTGGATGTCTTTTGTTTCTTTATATGGCCTAATTCCCCTGGCTAGAACCTCCAGCACAATGTTGAGGAAGAAGTGGTAAAAGTGGACATCCTTGTCTTATTTCTGATTTTAGAGCCACATCTAGTTTTAAAAAATTTTTTAATGTTTATTTATTTTTAGGTGAGAGAGAAACAGAGTGTGAGCTGGGGAGGGGCAGAGCGAGAAGGAGACACAGAATCTGAAGCGGGCTCCAGGCTCTGAGCTGTCAGCACAGAGCCTGATGTGGGACTTGAACTCATGAATTGGGAGATCATGACCTGAGCCAAAGTCAGTTGCTTAACTGACTGAATCACCCAGGAGCCCCACAGAGCCCACATCTATTTTTTAAAGTTGATTCCATAGTTAAAAACATTCCCGTAAAGAAAATTCCAGGCCTCAGATAACTTAATTGATTAGTGATGTCAAACATTTAAGGACAAAATAATACCAGTTCTATAGAAAATCTTCCATAAAATGGAAGAGGAGGGAACACTTCCCAATTCTTTTTATGAAGTAAACACTACCTTGATACCAAAACCAAAGACATTACAAGAAAGAAAAGCCATAGTCCAACAGCCATATCAACAAAAAGCAAAATACCTTGACAAAATATTAGTGAACTGAACCTACAATATTTGAAAAAGTTGATGCATCATGACTAGGTAGAGTTTATCTCAAGAAAACAAGGTTCTTTTAACATTCAAAAATCAAAGTATTTCACCACCTTAATAGTATAAAACAACAGCCTATGATTACCTTAATAGATATAGAAAAAACGTTTGAGAAAATTGAACATTCATTCATGATTAAAAATGAAACAAAGCAAACTCAGCACACTAAGAATAGAAGGGGACTTCCACACCTGAGAAAGGGCATCTATGAAAAATTGACAATTAACATGACACTTAATGGTGAAAGGCTGAATGCTTATCCCTGATCTTGGAAACAAGGCAAGAATTTCCACTCTCATCATTTCTGTGGAACAATGTAATAGAGGTCCTAGCCAGTGTAAACACACAAGGAAAAGAACTTAAAAGTCTTATATATCAGAAATAAAAAGTTAAAACGATCTCTTTTTTTGGCAGATAATATGACCATTTGTCTATATAGAAAATCCTAAAGTTTCAATTTAAAAAGCTACTAGAATTGGTCAGTGAGGTTAGCATGATAATAAGATTCAAGGTTAATATTTTAAAAGTCAATTGTATTTCTGTATACTAACAGTGAATAGATGAAAATTCAAATATTAAAATATCATTTATAATAGGATGAAAACTATGAAACACTCTGGAGTAGATTTAATAAAATATGTGCTCTTCCTGTACACTAAAGACTCTTAAAAATATTGCTCAGGTAGTGGGGTGCCTGGGTGGCTCAGTCGGTTAAGCGTCCGACTTTGGCTCAGGTCATGATCCCTTAGTCGGTGAGTTCAAATCCTGCATCAGGCTCTGTGCTGACAGTTCAGAGCCTGGAGCCTGCTTCGGATTCTGTGTCTCCCTCTCGCTCTGCCCCCTCTCCCGCTTACACTCTCTCTCTCTCTCTCTCTCTCTCTCTCTCTCTCTCAAAAATACGTAAACATTAAAAAAATTTTTTAAAAATATTGCTCAGATAAATTAAAGGTGATATAAACAAAGGGAAAGACATACTATGTTCATGAATCAGAAGGCTCAATAGTGCTAAAAGATTCAGTGCATTTGCTTTCAAAATCCCAGATGGATATTTGGAAAAAGTGATAAGCCCATTCTAAAATTCATATACAAAGGGTCTAAAATAGCTGAAACAATTTTGAAAAACAAAACAAACTTGGAGAGCTTCTGTACAGATTACTTGGAAATATTGCTATACTAGATTTCAAGGCCTACTACTAGGTTATAATAATCAAGACAGTCTTGCATTGGGATAATTGTAGGTTATTTAGCTCAATGGAACAGAATAGAATCCAGAAATAGACCCAAACATATATGATCAATTGATTTTTGATGAATATGCTAGGGTAATACAATGAGGAGAGAATAATCTTCTCAACAAAAGATACTGGAGCATTTGGATGTTGCTGAGCAAAAAATGAATCTCAATCTATACTACACACCACACAAAGGAATTCACTCAATGAGGATCATAGACGTAAAGATGCCTGTGCTGAAGCTCTAAACTTTTATGATAAAACATGGGAGAAAATCACTATGACCTTGAGTTTATTAGAAATTTAAATCTCTGATTAAAAAACAGCACAAACCATAAAAGTTGAGAATGTGGATTTATTCCAAGTTAAAAAAAACCTTTGTTCTTCAAAATTTAATGATAAGATATAAAGTCATGCTATAGACTGGGAGAAAAATATAAAGGACTTGTATCCGGAATTTGTAACAAACCCTTACAACTTCATAATGAGAAGACAATTCAATAAAACATGGGTAAAAGATTTGAATAGACTCTTTATCAAAGATAAAAGAATGGAAAATAAACACACAAAAAGGTGCTTGGCATCATTAGTCATCAGGGAAATACAACTTAATCTGTAATGAGATACTTATACACACTCTCTAGAATGGCTCCAATGATACCATCTAGCAATATCCAATGTTGACAAGAATGTGAGACTACTGGAACTCTCATTCACTGCTGGTGGAAATGTAAGAAGCCACAGCTACTTTGGAGAAACAGGTTGACAGTTACTTATAAGCTGAACACACACCCCACTTAACCTAGCAACCCCACTCCAAGTTATTTACCCGAAAGAAATGAAAACATGTCCACACAAGGGATTTATGTGAATGTTCCTAAGAGTTTTGTTCATAATAGCCAAATGGAAACAAGCCAGGGGTCCATCAACTGACAAACGCATAAACAAATTGTGGTATATCCATTCAATGAAATATTAGTCAGCAACAGAAAGGACTTAACTATTCATTAGTGTGACAACATGGATAAATCTCAACTACATTCTGCTAGATTAAAGAAACTGACATAAAAGAGCATACTTTGTATGATTCCACTGATAGGAAATGTTGGAAAAGTTGAAACTATGGCAGAAAGCTGACCAATGGTTACCAGGGACCAGGATTGGAGGTGGGTGTTTGACTTTAGGAGATTATGAGGGAGTTTATTTGAGTGATGCAAATGTTAAATGTTGATTGTAGTGGTAGCTTTATGACTATATATATTTGCCAAGACCCATCAAATTGTACACTTACAATTAGTGAATCTTAGTATATGTAAATCATATCTCAATAGAACAAATCAAGTCCCCAGGTAACCCTAATGTACAGCCAGTGTGGAGGCCACTCCATGCAAGCTCACCAACTTATTTTATTAATGGGGAAACACCAAGGCCCAGGGAGGGAAAGCATTGAGAAACACTGAGTCAGTGTCTATGCAGTGAGTGGGTGGGTGAATGGATGAATTGATGAATAACATGACTGAGTGAAGGTATGGCAGATCAAACACTAGAAATCATATCTTCTTGAACCCAGATCTTTCCCCCTGCATCAGGATTAAGGAAATTTTGAAAATTGGCTTTTAATGGTGACCAGGAAACTACAGTGGTCAGAGTAGCCTCAGAGACAACCTGTGAGGCTTGTCAACAAATGTGGGTGGAGATCAGGAATGATGGCCTTGGGTCTGGTGGGCTTGATTATCTCTGACCTTCCCTACCAACCTTCAGGTCCCAAGGCAGAATGCATTTGAGATGGGGTAGATGGACTAGAATTGGAAGTCCTTGCTATTCAGGCTACTCTGGCTACTCAGAGTGGGGTCCAAGGATCAGTAGCTTCAGCATTACTTGGAAGCTTCTTGGAAATGTGAATCTCAGGGCCCGCCCTAGACCACTGGATTAGAGTCTGTCTTTTAAAGTTTGAGAAGAACTCCAGTAGAGGACTTTGCAAAATTTTGGAAGCTTGGGGAGAGGACAGGGCCAGAGATTATGTTTGATTTTTCTCCAGAAGCAGCAGATAAAGTGAAGAATGCTGGGCCCAGGAGAGGGGCAGGAGTCAAGAACCAGTCACCGTGGGCAGGTCACTTCCCTTTCCTGAGTTTTAGTGTTCTGTCTATTGAATGAACATAGGGAGAATTCCTGCCCAGCATACCTGTCATATAGAAGAAAGGAAAAGGAAGTGTGAAATCACTTTGGAAGCTGTTGGCTTCGCGCTTACCTGCCACAACCCGTTCTGTCCCCCTCTCCCTCTGCTGCATGATATGTTGGTTTCCATTCCTAGCACACACTGACCTCCTGAGCTCCCAGCTCAGGCCCAAACCCACAGTTGGTGCTCAGTAATTCTCATGGCCTGGTGACAGTTTTATGGCCATCTGGTCCCCCTTTCACATTGCTCTCCTTACTGGTTTCTGAAGGTAGATGATAAGAGCAAGCAAGAAGCCCCATCCCAGGTATGCTGAGTGGAGAGGAAGAGTTACAAACAAGGATCGTTGGTGGGAGGTCGGCTCAGGAGTACAAGTTCTTGGGCCCTTACACCCTCCAGCCTCAGAGGCCCCTGCACCTTCTGAGACTTCCAATAGTTGGTTCCCGGGACAGCAGACTATTTTAACAGGAGCCTGTTCTACTCGTACAAGGCTATGGTACCAGGGACAGGTGGGTACTTTCAATTCCAGCTTCCCCTGAGGAGGAGTACTCAGGTATATGGCAGGATTGCAGCAGGCTGGGCTCTTGCAGCCTGAATGCTGGCAGGCCCCTCCCTGGTGCTGGCAGCCAGATCTCATTCCTGCTGAAGAATGGCTAGTCCCACAGCATACAGCCCACAACATGTTTATTCCTTGGTCCCTGTGGTTCCGCCACATGCCATGTGAGTCCCCTGGCACACACGGTCACCCCCTGCATTCATTTTCCTCCCTCAATATACCAATGTTATCCCTTTGGAACACATTGTTAATCCCTCCCGCCTATGTTATCTCTCTTCTGGCATGTGTACCTACCTCCTCAGCATCAAGTGAACTTGTCTTGCATTCATTGCAACCCTCTGGCATTAACTGCTATTTCTGGAATGCCTGGGGACACCACTGTGTTTTTTGGTTCTCGTTCTATGTGTGATCTAGGAGGCATTGTCCCCATGCCTTTTTCAAGGTCCTACAGGAGCATTCAGGACTGATTTCATCTCTAACTGTACTGTTCTTAGCAGCAGTGATGTCTACATTGCTCTCAAGCCTAACATAGCCAAAACAGAACGTTTGATCCTGTTCCCCATCTCAGTAAGTGGCACTGTTCTCTACTCACCTACTTACATAAGCCAGAAACTCAGGTACCATCCTTGATCCTTCCCTTTCCTACATTCCCCACATCCAAACCTGCTGGCTCCCTAATGACCTCCATGTTTTCAAATCCAGTGATCACTTTGCCATACGAGTCTGTATTAGCTTCCTGTGGCTGCTATAACAAATGACTACCAACTTGGTGACTTAAAACAATAGAAACTTATCCTCTCTCAGTTCTGGAGTGCAGAAGTCTGAAATCAGTTTCACTGGACCAAAAATCACAATGTCAGCAAGGCCATATTCCCTCTGGAGGCTCTAGGGGAGAACTGCTTCCTTGCCTCTTCCAGTTTTTGGTGGCTGCTGGCATTCCTTGGCTTATGGCTGCATCACTGCAGTCTCAGCCTTCCTGGCCACATTGCCTCCCCTTCTGTGTCAAATCTCCCTCTGCCTCCCTCTTATGAGGATACATGCATTTAGGGCTGGCCTAAATAATCTAAGATAATCACCCCATCTCAAGATCATTGATTTGATCACATCTACAATGCCCCCCTCCTTTTTCCTGGATAAGGTGACATTCACAGGTTCTAGAGATTAGAGTGTGAATATATTTGAGGGGGCATAACTTAGCCTGCCACCCCATCTTATGCAGCAATTAACCACTGTCTTTGAAGCTATTTCTTCTCTTGGCTTCCATACATCTCCTCCTTCATTGGCCACGCCTTCTCATTTGCCTTTGTAAAACGCTACTAGCAGGATTTCTACCATCCACTCAGTTGCTCAGGCTGAAAACCCATGAGTCATTTTTGCTTCCACTTTCCCCTCATGTCCTTCCACAGCCAGCCCATCAGCCAACCTCAAAACTGTAGCCCAGGTCTTCCGTCCTCACTCCTCCCTAGCTCATTTCTATTTGCATGGCCACCACCTTTGTGGTCCAAACCACCCTTCTCCATCACCAGAAATAGACTCTGTGACCAAAGGAATGATTCAGAAGCTCCAGGTGCCTGTTGAACATCCTCTCAGCCTCTCTCTGATTCTAGCCACGATTGCAGTGAACATTTCCAGGAAGGTTTTCACTGAAAGTATCTTAGCTCAGTTACAGGATGTCTGATCTTTGCTTACTGCACGAGGGCTTCTCTGACGCCACAGTGTGAGACACCAGCAGAGATCTTCATGGCACAGGACATGTGCAGCCTGGCAGGGGAGAGTCAACACCCCTGGGTCAATAGGGACCCAGGAGTTAATGTAGAAATGCTTCTCCCTGTGGATCCTCATGTGGACAATTCTGAGAGGTATTCCATATCCACTTGAGAAAGTTTCAGTGAGATTAGCTCTGGTTTCATATGGTGGAGAACAACTCAGTAATGCATAGTTTTATAGGCTTTTTCTCCTTTCCTCTTTTACTCTTCCTGGTCCTTCATCCTTGGTACCTGGGATCACTTTCCAAATAAATTGCTTTCCCATAAGTCTTTACTTCAGGTTCTGCCTTTGAGGGGAACCCAGGCTAACCTAGTGTACTTTCCAAAAATGCAAATCTGACCATGATCCCAGGACCCTCCCTCCCCTGTCAAAACCTTTCAATAGCTGCTCAATTGTCTTGCTCTAATGGTGAAACTCTTCCTGTGACTGACAAGGAACTGAATAGTTTGGTTCCTATGTGACTCTACCATTTTCCCCACCCACGTTTCTACTTCCCACCCCAGCCTCGCTGGGCCTCCTTTAAGTGCCCTTTCCTCTCTGACATTTCTCTTTCCTCAGGACTTTTCATAAGCTAGTCCTTCTTGGAGATTTCTTCCCTGCTCCCCTTCTGGATGCCTCTAGTTTATACCCCAGCTCTCAACTCTAGCATCATTTTCTCAAGGACCTTCTTTACCTGCAGTCTAGGTAACACCCCCATTATGCATTCTTCTAGCATGACTTTGGATAACTTTACTTCTCAGAAGTGTTTCTTTTGCTTGAAGTTTTCCTTTTATTTGCACTATTATATGACTAATGTCTGCCTCCTTCATTAGATGATAAGCCTCAGGAGGATAGAGGCTATTAATTTTTGCTCTTTAGTTATCCTCCAGGCCACACCTAGTGCAAGGTACATATCATAGGCTTTAAATATTTGTTGAGTAAGTGAATGAATGAATAAATTAAAGCATAATTATTCCCCAATATTCAAGATATATACCACATTTCTGTATTCTTTTGAATAAATTAAACCTGGCTTCAGCACCCACCAACCAATATCAGTAACTTCTGAGATTCCTCCCAAGCCTCAGTCTGAGCAAATGCTTTGGGCTTGCAGAGTTCTGGAAGGGCAGAACCGGTCCTGTTGTTTGCTAGTTCAAGAAGTCACCCCTCCCCATTCCTCCTTGCTCACCCTTGATTGAGTGTATAATCCATTCCAAGGTTTGTGGTTCTAACAGAGGCTCTACTTCTCCCTGCTAGCTGGCCCCACAAGGACCTTCGCTTTGCCATTCAGTGACTAATCCTCACAGCCCTCCACATGGCCAGCCCACTGGGAGTCCTGCTTCCTGGAAATGGGCTCAGGTCCATACACCCTTCCTTCCCAAGAAGCCTGAAATGCTGTTCTCTCCAAAAGCTGCAGAGGCTCAAAACCACTCAGGTTCCAGATTGCTTTGCACTTGTCAGTTTCAACACACACTCCTGTTTTCCTTTTCAAAGGGTCTGGTGATCCAAGAAGTCATACTCAAAACCTAGAACCTCAAAGGACCCTGCTTTCCTTTATGGGGGGTGGGAGAGGAGTTGGTGAGTGGTATAGCAATGCAGCGTTTCGTTTATCCTCTCCTATCTGGTGGTGGGATAAGCTTTCTGCCTTTATCTTTTCCTAAGGTTGGACAGACTAATATTAAAGCATGTACAATCTTGAATTCGTAATGGCTCAATCTGTTACATTTGCATACAATTGTAGGTGGTTCTCAGATATCTTCAAGCCCCACTGTGCCTCTTGAATACATTTTTTGGCACCTTGCTCAATGTGTTGCTGTCCGTGGTGCTGAAGCATCGTGGGGCTCAAAGGTGAGATGGTCTCTCCTGTTGTTCGACTCCTATGCAACTTTCCCAGGACTCACACCTTTTATTATTTACTTTTTTAAATGAAAGACTTTTAAAATAAATTTTAACGTTTATTTATTTTTGATAGGCAGAGAGAGACAGAGCATGAGTTGGGGAGGGGCAGAGAGAGAGGGAGACACAGAATCTGAAGCAGGCTCCAGGCTCTGAGCTGTCAGCACAGAGCCCGACACGGGGTTGAACCCATGAACCGTGAGATCATGACCTGAACCAAAGTTGGACACTTAACCGACTGAGCCACCCAGGCGCCCCTAAATGAAAGATGTTTTAAAAACCTGTTGCAGCAGAAATAGAATCAGGACTCTCACTTTCCAGTGTATGTAGCTGATTCTTGTACTCTGGGCAGTTCCATTTGACATTTTCCTTTGGGGAAGTTAGGGTAGGGTTGAGACCCCCCACCTCACATGCATTCTGTTTACAAGTGTCACTGTGTTTGAGAGAGATGCTGAGGGTAGGGGAGGCATCATGCCCTTGGTCTGTATGAAGCATGACTGAGTTCATTCAGTTTCTTTAGCTAGATGCTGAGTATAACCTGTCCACTTGGTTTCCTGATCTAGAGGCCTCTGAGTCACCACCTCCTCCATCTATCCCAACCCCATAGCCTACGAGTCACCAAGGTTAGCTCAGAAGTGTGTTCATTCACTCTTCTCACCCCTACCACTGTGGCCTTGGAGCAGACCTTCAACTCCATATCACAGCCACAGCTTCTCCTAGGTCTTCTGCCTCCACATTACACCTGCTAATTGACCCTCTACACAAGTTGGAGGACTCCCCATTGTTCTTATATGTCAAATCCAAACTCCTTACCATGGCCTCTTGCCAACCACCATGCTCAGTCCCTCCTCTATGCCTCTGTATGTGCTGTACCTCCTTCCTTCACTAGCTTCACTCCTCTGTTTAGCAAACTCCTCATTCTTCCACACCCAGCTGAAAGGGCCCTCTTCCCTGGAGCCTTTACTGACCTGTGCATCCCTGGGCCCTGCACACATCCACAACCCGCTTCCCTACCCCACACCCTTTACCCCCCTATGCCCCCCCCCCCATTTCTCTGTCCTCCTCTCTCACCTCTGGGGCAGGATTACAACAGTCTCATCTTTTTACCCTCTTCACACTAGGTCCAACAAGTGATGGGTGCTCAACAAGAATTTTCTAGAAGCATAGTTGGCTGGTAGATTTAGTCTTTTATCAACTGAACCTCCCTCATAGGTCAACCTCTTCCCTCTCTATCTACCAACCACGTTGGAAACTTCTCCTAGCCTCCCTCCCTCTCAAGTTAATTCATTTTATTCATTTCTTCAAGAGCACATTGGAGCTGTCACTCACCTCTCATCTCCTGGCTATCAGAAGCCTGAAGCTCCTGTTTGCATCACCTCCCAACTCACTTTGGTTTCTCTTTCTGCGTAAGAGCATTCCAGTCTCTTTTGCTTTCTCATAGGTTACTTTATTTAAGAACTCTGTTTGTTTTAATGTAGGAGCCTGTGGCCAGAGAGGGTGAGATGCTCGTTTGGTTCACAAGGCCAGAGAGCTGAAGATGGTTTTTCCCTGACCTATACTCTAGTTCCCCCATCTCTCCTTCTCCTAGTAACCAGGAGCTAAGATCTCCCCAGCATGTGCCCCACCCTCAGCCTGCCTAAAATGCTCCATGAACCAAGCTCAGAATGAGAAAATCAAGCAAATACTTACCCACTGCTTAGAGGATAAATGAGTTGGAAATAAGTCCTGGTATGTTCCTGCATGTGTGTCTCATTCACTCAGACCACAAAACTCTGAGCCTGAAAGTTTTAGGGCATTAGACTTTTGCTCTGGGGCAGGGGAGAGATGAGGGTCTATAGGAGCCACTGCTAAGGACGGGAGGCAGGCAGATAGTGGGGGCTCAGAATTCTTGAGCCTCCTGTTGTATATATGAATGGGATGATGGTACTCCAAGTGTTATGAATTTGGGATTTGAGATGGGGACTCTGGGTGGGTGTAGGGGCCAGTAGTGGATATTACGGAGGGAGAAGAAAATGTTACAGGAGTGGGGTGCATAACTTCGGACATGAGAAAAGAGAAGGTGTGCCATAGCAATGGAAAGGTAGTGAGATGGGTCAAATGTTCCATGGTGCATATAGGAGAACAGGAGGTCCTAGATGTGGGGTGAGAACTTTAAGTGTGGATGAAGGGGAGCATTCCGGGTTTATGTATCAGGAATACAGTTCTAGATGTGGGATAACTTTGAAGAGGGCAGAATTCTGGGTGTGATAGATGGGAGTACAGGGCACTATGCTTGTCTGGGTATCTGTGTGTGGGTGGGTGTATGTGTGTTTGTGGCTTGAGGATCACAGACCAGGAAGCAGGCTGGTCAGCAGTGTGAAATACTGAAGCAGGTGAAAGCTAAAGTGGGGAGGATTTAAGAAAGGGCAGAGGGTAGAGCTCATGGCAGAAGTCCGCTGGCCTGAGAGTGTGAGATCGTCTCCCTGCCCACATTGTCCTCAGAGCCCTATCTATTGTTCTATATACAGAGAACCCCTTCAACCTCTAGTAGCTGGGCACCAGCAGTCCCTCTTAGCTCATGCTGTGTCCCCACTCCCACTAATTTCATTGTTGGGATACAGAGTAAGTCCTTTCCAGAATGTTTTCCAGAAACCCAAGTAAGTAAGTTGACCCCAGGAAGGGGACTCCAGAGAAGCCTGGGAGGAGGAGCAAGTGCCCCAGGAACACTGCTGGTGGGGCTGGAGAGGGTAGGGACTCTGAGGTCCAGGGGTCAAATATGATGGCTTCCCTGAAATGGGCTGTAAAGGACCAGGGAGATTTGGGTTTGGGTGGGGGGATGTATTACAGCAAAGCGGTGAGGAGTGAGGAGGCTGAGATAGGGTCTGGGGGGCAGTGGAGAGGTCAAATCAGCCACAGCAAATGGTTTGGATGTTCCTGAGGGGATTGCAAGCTCACATGTCTGAAAGAGCTGGGCAGATGATGTAAATGAACGAAGCTGGCCAGATACAAGATGAAATTAAGAAACATGGGCATGGGGGCACCTGGGTGGCTCAGTCAGTTAAGTGTCCGACTCTTGATTTGGGCTCAGGTTCGCGAGATCGAGCGCTGTGTCAAGCTCTGTGCTGACAACATAGAGCCTGCTTGGGATTTTTTCTCTCTTTTTCTGCCCTGTCCCCAGTCATGCACTTGCTCTTTCTATCTCTCTGAAGGAAAGGAAAGGAAAGGAAAGGAAAGGAAAGGAAAGGAAAGGAAAGGAAAGGAAAGGAAAGGAAAGGAAAGGAAAGGAAAGGAAAGGAAAGGAAAAGGAAAGGAAAGGAAAGGAAAGGAAAGGAAAAAGGAAAGGAAAGGAAAGGAAAGGAAAGGAAAGGAAAGGAAAGGAAAGGAAAGGAAAGGAAAAGGAAAGGAAGGGAAGGGAAGGGAAGGGAAGGGGGAAATGTAGGGATGGATGAATGGGGAGAGAGAGAGAGCCCTAAATAGCTAAGGACATACAAGACAAAACATAAGGACATAAATAGCTAAGGACATAAAACAAAGCACTGGGCAGGCCAAAGGAAATCTGGCCCGTGGACCACCAGTTTGAGACTGCAAGAGAGGATCGAGTGCTTTGGCTCCTAAGGGCGTATGGCAAAGGGCTTGGATGCCCAGCCCAGCTGAAGAAGAAACTTCTGCAATAGGGCAGGGATGGGGCCTGCCAAGGATCACGGGGCAACAGTGTCTTCTGGATGGTGCCTTCCTTACCTTTCCCTTACAAGGAGCTAACAGTTTATTGAAGACTCAGCACGGTTGGTCTTGGACCCATATTTTGCTTGCTAGATGACCTCATTCCCTTTCCATCAAGGCCTTCCAATCTAAGGACCTCTCAGAAAACCCCCTTCCCTAAATGTCGCCCAGGCTGGGCTTGCTTTGTATAGAGTGTCATCTCCTAGCCCATTACAACACTCCAGCGAGCAATTTCGGAGCTGACCCAGGCCCGCCTGCTTCCTTTAGGCTTAGTCCTTTGGGGTGTGACCCCCCCCTCCCAGCACATCCCAGAATCACCTAATCTCTTTTCATCCCCCTCTGGTGGGGTAGACAGAGGAGGGCTCCAGGCACCCTAGCTCCCATTGTTTGTGCTCCTTGAAACGTTTAAAGGGATTAGGGGCTGGGGGCTGGGCCAGGGTTGCCCTCAGGGATGTGTGTTCAGTGGGGGAGAAGATGAGATTCCACTTCCTTCCATCCCACCCGTCCAGAAGGGCTGGTGAGTGCAAGATAGATGGCGTGGATAAGGGGGCATCCAATTAATTCCAATTTAAACCCAATTTGGTCTCCTTTATAATTAGAACAGCAGGCGTGTTTTAATAGTGGATTATCTCTCCCGGGCAGTCGTTTGTCATTGCTCTTTCTCTGCACTGGGTCTTCTGGACCACCCGACCCGGGCGGGGGGGATGGAGCTGAGGGGGGCAGGGCAGGGCATGGATGGGGAGATCGTTGGGCATGGATGCACAGAGAAGTGACCACCGAAGCTCATGCCCCACCTTACCCCTTGTCGTGCCTAAGAAAGTCCTGCTCTGTACCTCAGTTTCCCTGGCTATAAAATGAGGAAGGGGCATGTCGGTGAAGATTCTTTACCCTGATATCCATAGAATAGGAGAGAGAAGACACTGGTGGTAGATCTAGAAGGTGGGGCCATAGGGCTCAAAAGGGGAGCAGAGATCTGGGCACTGCTGTGTGACTTTGGGTGAGCCATTGACCTTTCTGTGCTTCAATTTTCTCACCTGGCAAATGAGGACAGTGATGATGATAATGATGACAGAACATATCATTTATAACAATGTCTTAAAGTGGCCCCTCGGCCAATGTTTTCTAGTGAGTTCTTGCTTAGAAGATCTCCACCAGTGTCTCTCCTCACCCCATTCCCCCCAGGGGCCCTTTGGGGACACACCAGTGAAAAATCACAGTCAGACACGGGCAGCCCTAGGACATGGGCAGCCCTCGCTTGGTTCTGCCGGGGCTCAGGAGGTTCAGAAGGGATTTCGGATACAGTTCTGAAGATTCTAAAGCCCCCTCTGGGAAAAACAAAGCCCCCCCCTTGCAATTGCACAGTTAATACTTGAGTTGAGTCTCTCGGGGGGCTGCCTGGGGTAGCTGCCACCCACCCGGCCCGACTGTGTGAGCCCTTTGCTGTTTGGCCACTACATTTCCAGTCCACGTCGTCTCCTCAAGTCGGCAAATAGTTGTCATCGTTATGGCTGCTGGCAGGTAAGGACACTGAGGCTCAGAGAGCAAATAGTGATGCTTGGGACCAGCTTGTTCTGTGAGGCGGGGAAAGCTCGTCAGTCCCCCGTCCTGAGTCCGGCCTTGCCTGGAGCCCAGTCCCCACTTTGCAGATGAGGCTCCGGCCCTGGACCAACAGCTTGTGGGGTTTTTCCTGGCGCAGGGGCTCTGTCTGCAGGGGTCAGGGCCTACTCCGTGCCACACGGAGCCCCTGGCCCACAAAGCTAGCCTGCCACCCTCTCCCTCCCTGTCCCTCAGCACCAGGTCCTCAGCCACCGCCTGTGGCCTCACAAATCCTCCCAGGGACATCTGGGTAATTACGAGATTCTTCATTTACTGATGACACTTTTCATTACCCAGAATGAACGCAGCCTTGTTCCCTCCCCACTGGCCAGGCAGGGCCGTTCCTCATGTCGGTGGGATTGATGGGCCAGGTTGGGATGGGTGCCTCCCTCCCTTTGGCCCCAGGACAGCCGCCTTGGCCACCAGATGCTCCATCCCATGGCACCGGGTCTGTTCTCCTCTGCGGGCGGGGAGCTGTACGTCCACCCCGACACTGAACCCACCCAGCTATCCCGTGGCCCACCCTTTCCCCTCCTCTTTTTCATAAGGAAATGAAGGCTTAAAAAGAGGGTGAACCCCTTTCTTGAGTTCACAGAGCTGATGAGTGAAAAAGACCTAGGCTTTTCACCACCAACCCCTTTCCCCCACAAAAGCCCCATTCATTGGATCGAACAATTTGACAACCCCTAGTTTTATAACCAAAGGCAAAAGAAAAATCATCGTACCTGATTCTTGCCCTCCAAGTCCGTCATGGGGGGTCATGCATGAGAGGCTGAGTCAGGCCAGCACAGGGTTGAGACGGGGCTGGCTGGGGCTCTGCGTGGACGCTCCAGGCTGCCCGGCTCAGAGAGTTCTAGATTTGTGTTCCTGGCCCAGCGGCTCCATTTTGGTGCCTGGAAGTATCCCTGAGTAGCTGGGAAAGAGGCAGGAGTGGATGGTCGGCGCGCGAGCTCTCTCTGCCCGGCTCGGGCTCTCTGTCCCCGTAAGGCGCTGTCACCTACCTGGGGAAGTTCCTCCTTAGAGCCCATCTGAGTGTCTCTGACTGCACTGGGGAGGACTCCTGGACGAAAGCACAGGAAAGTCCCAAATTTGGGGGGAAGAACGCTTGAGAGTGAGGCAAGGGGACTCTACCTGCCACAGCCACCATAAGGCTGGAAAAATGAGGCTCTTGCCAGAAAAGTTTGTTGTTGTTTTTTTGTCCTGAGGGAATTACATAACAGCAGGGTAGTTTATTTATATATATGAATATATGCATGAATATATAGATGTGTGTATGTGTGTGTGTGTGTGTGTGTTTTGTGATATTTGTGCTAACTTAACACACAGCATGAAGCTTAAAGCTGACAAGTGAAATTTAGTTAGCAGGGTGCCCCTTATTCCCGATTTATTACTTCACCAGGGACTCACGCAGGCTGTGGGGCTGGAGGGCTGGTGGCGGGGAGAGAGCCTGCGACCCAGGCACCCGTTGAATTATGAGTCACAATCTATAAACCATTACGTGCTGTGGACTGCAACAGTATTTATTGTTGTCTGACCACTCACATTTCAAAACTTGGTTTCTCACATGAGTTGGAGAAAAGGACCTAAAAATATGTTTTAGAGTCAGCTGCCCTTGGCTGTGGCGGGGGGCGGGGGGGGGGGTCAGCCTGCAGCCTGCCAATCTGGGGAGAGATTGACACCCCCCAGCCTCCCCCTTCACATACTGCTGCACCCCCGACAGTGGGACCCTGGGAAACTCAGTCCATTTTTTCGGACAGGACAGGGGTACAAACTTCATTTATTTTTAAGGGCCGGGTATAAAAGAAGGATGAAAGGAATCTATCACTTACTGGCCTCCTTCTATGTACTGGGCACCATGTGGACCTATGTTCTTCATAACAAGCCTGAGGGAAGGAACACCCTTATTCTCCCATCCACAGCTGGGAGGGCTGAGGCCCAGAGAGGTGAATTGGTTTATTCCTAGAGACAGCACAGCATAATGGTAGCAGTGTGGACTGTGGAGCAGTGATGTGTGTGACACTTGGCAAGTGACTAAATCTTGCTGAGTCTCAGTCTCCTCAACTGAAAAGTAATAGAAATTATGTGAGACATGTGAGATTTTATTTTATTTATTTTATTTTATTTTATTTTATTTTATTTTATTTTATTTTACTAGAGAGACAGAGCACAAGCAGGGGAGAGGGGCAGAGCGGGAGAAAGAGAATGTTAAGCAGGCTCCATGCTCACCACAGAGTCCAACCCAGGGCTTGATCCCGTGACCCGGGATTCATGACGTGAACTGAAATCAAGAGTCAGACGGTCAACTGACTAAGTCACCCAGGCGTCCCAAGATGGGCATTTAGAAAACCCTAATACATGGTAACTAGTTATTGGGATTATTATGGTTGGTAAAACAAATGGTAGATTTGTAACCAGATGTGTGCGGCCTCAAAACCCGAGAACTTTCCATGCCAACACCTTGCCTGTTGAGTTGAGTGACTTACTCAAGCCCCAGATCCAGGGAGCCCAGTCTTGTGCTTTCAGCCTCCCTTCCCTTGGGCACATTACCCAGGTGTCCCCTTTACCTGCCTGCTTGCCAGCTTCACTTGTGTGTGCATGTGGGGAGCACCTCACCTTGTCCCTCCAAAGGTTTCACAAAGCCCAGGGAGGCCTGAGGTCTGCAGAACAGAGTAGGCCCAGACCATTCCGCTGTCAAGTAATCTGGAGCACTGTAGGTCAGTCACGGCTGTGTAGTTTCCTCCCCTGCAGACCTTCTCAGAGCCTTTTTCCACCATGAGGCTTCTCGTGGCTCTGTGAGAAGGTGTATGGTTTGAAGTGTTTCCTAATTTATTGACCAGGGGAGTTAGGGAAGAAGAGAACCCCCGGAACATGTTCTTGCTAACAAAGGTCTGGTGGAAGCATTTTTTCTTGGGCATCAGAGTGCGAGCCCCACTGCCTGCATCACTCATTGTGACTTTGGAAACCCCGCGTGGCCTCTCGGGATTTGTAGGACATCCCTGGGTATGTGTGGGTGAGCTGGAGCCCAGGACAGAGGGTGGCAAGCAGAGAAGAGAGGATCGGAGCCGCACTGGGATCAGCTGAGCACAGACCGTTGTGTGCCCTTGGCAAGCGCCTTCTCCTCCTCTGGCCTTAGTTTCCCCATCGGCTAGATCAGACGAGCTTAAAGGGTCATCCAGTTCGGGTTTTGTGTTCTTGGGCATCTGTGGGGCAGAAGGAGTCCTGACTCCTCTTGGGCTCTCTGCTCCGGCCCCTCCAGCCACCCCCACACCCCCTGCTGCTTCGCCCCAGCCCCCACCCCAGGGAGAATGACAAAGTAGCCAACAGACTGACCCAGGCTTAATGTAGCTGGAGGAAATTAATAATTGATGGCGAAGAGACAAGATCTGCCTCAGAGGGACGCGAGGAAGGGGAGGGGACCGGGGCACATGAAGGAGAAGAGTTCTGCTCAGGCCACGGCTGGGCGCAGGGTGGGCTCTTGTGGTAACGTGACATCACCCAGGCACTGGGTGGGTTTACCTGGGGCCCTTGTCAGGCTCTGCCCAGTGAGACCCTGAGGGTACATCCCCAGGGACACTGCCTTGGCCATCAATGAGGACAGGGAGTTGGAGTTTGTTTTGGCTTCGGGACCACAGGGCCTGGGCTCATTGGAGCCTGGCCCTGTCCCATGGATTCTTCAAGTTAGGCAGCCCTGAGCTGATGTCACCAGAATGGGGCAATGGGAAGCAGATGGGCTTATGGGACCCTTGGGGTGGGGCTATCCTGGGACACCCTGACTGCCCCCAGATGGCTGTCCATCCCCCTGGCCTGGGAAATCTGTATGCCTGGGCTAGTCTGTGACCTTACAGGATGATGCAGGCTAATTCCTTGTCTCTCTGGGCCTCTGCAACATTGGGGGGGGGGCACAAGTGATTGCAAGCCTCTTCAGTCTTGCTCACATCCCAGTTCTGAGACTGGGGGCCAGCCTAGAACAGCAGCCACCCTAGGGACGGAGGTAGGGGGTGGGAAGGGGCAATGGAACCTGGTCTATCCCAGAAGGTCCTCTCCCAGGCAACATCCAAGCCAATGTGTCCCTCCTAGGAGGGTGGGGGGTGTTCCAAAAGCCAGCAAGCCCTCACATGCCCAGCACCCTTGCTCCCAGGATTCCAGGAGCCAAAGGGTTTTCAGGATACATCGGCTCCGTCCCCAGACACATCAGCACAACCAAGAAGCCCTTGCATTTATTCCCTGCGTGGTATCGTGTGTTTTTCGGCGAACCTGTCCAACCTGCCCGTGGCAGCAGGAAGAGCCTCTCCTTGCTCAGCCCCCCTCCCCAGAGCCCCTGCTGTCCCTCTATGTGGGATGCCCAGGACAGTTGGTCCTCCCTGCTGTCCTCACACCGAGGTGGTGCGGTCCACTCAGCTATGGGGAGGGAAGGAGTCGGCCAGGCCGAGGAGAGGGGGCTTCCCTGTTTCCTGGGGGCTGGGCCGGGAGTAACGCATGGCAGCTGCCCTTACTCTGTGCCGCGGTGCCAGAGGACCTGGATCACCTTGTCCATCCATTATCTGTCCCATAGTACACAAGGCCATGGAGCCCCACTGTCCGAATTTGCAGAGCTGGTATGGGAAGAGCCAGGATCTATCTGGTTGGAATTCCTGTCTGATTCTAGAGCGTGTCTTCTTAACTACCAGAGGGGCCCCTTCCTGCTCACGCTCCTGCGACATTCACTAAATAAACATTTCTTCATACCAACCTGTTTCGTACTTACTCCAGGCTGACTGCGCATTGAACCTGGGGGTTGTTGGAAGGCTGATGCCCCAGCATTTGAAGGAAAGGAAGCCACGCATGCAGAAAGGCCCATCGGTGACAGAAAGTACTGCACGTTCAAAGAAAAAAGAGTCCTTGTGTGGCAACAGCTTTGAGTGAGAGGCAGAAAGTGATGAGGAGGCTACAGAGACTTCTAGGCCACAGTGAGGGGCCTGAACTTCACCTTTGGCCAATGGATGGCATCAAAGGGTTTTAAACAAGAAAGTAGCCTAACCAGGCCAATGTTTTGGAAAGATCTCTCTGGCTCTGGAGGGCCGCCTGGGTTGAGAGGGGGTGGGAGCAGGGGTGAGGCTGGAGCTAGATGGCGTTCAAGCAAGTGAAGGTGACAAGAACCTGCCCGAGCGGTGTGGCGGCGGAGGTGACAAGCCGAGGACACTCCATGCTTGCTGGGCTGGGAGCAGGTGGAGCAGTCAAGGTTGATCCCCTGGGACTCTGCTTCTGGTGACAGGTGAATGAGCGGTGAAGTTAGCAAGCTCTAGAGAGGGAGGAGTTTGGTCACTTTGGGACCGGCTGGGTTTGAGGCTCGTGGGGGACTTCCAGGTAGAGGTGTCTGCCCACCACCAAATATCCGGGGTCTAAAGCTGAAGAGAGAGGCCTGAGCTGCAGGGGTAAGTTTGAAAGGCATCAGCACGATGGATGGGGAAGGCTTAGGGGTAGAAAACCTTGCCAAGGGAGTGGACGAGAGACAGAAGAAGAGAAAGCTCAGCCAGAATCCTGAGGAAAAGCATGGGGGGAGCAGAAAGAGACAAGTTCTGAAAAGTCTCGGCCATCTATGCAGTCGAGCAACAAATCCTGCTGCATCAGAGCCCAAGCGGTGACCAAGGTGGTCCTTATAAAGGTTGGCTCCTGGGACTGTCCTAACCAGGACCCGGTTCAGGTGCCTCTGCCCTCCCCCAGATAGAACCTTGGGTCTCCTGATGCCAGAGGGTCCCACAGAGTCTTGTCACTGGTCCTGTGAGGACACAGGTGGAACTGAGTCCAGAGCAAGGGAAGGGGCTGGGGAGGACGCTGTCCAGCAGAGGCGACATACCAAAGGAGGGCCCAGGGGAGAGAGGGACTTGGTGCTCCACGGCCCATCACCTCCCTGGATTTGGGTGCTAAGATTCTTCTGTCGCAGCCAGAGCTCACGGTTGGTTCCCACGAGCCAGGAAGCTGCCCCAGATGTTGTACAGAAGAAGACAGGTGTTGGGGCGGGGGGGGGGTTCTGTAGCAGAGCTGTCCCACCAGTGTCCCCAGAGTCCCTACACGCGCAGTTGACTCCTGACCCCAGGAGTGACCCTGGAATGAACATCCCAGCCCCCTCGCTCCTGAGGGAGAAAATCCCAGAGCATCCCACACAGTCTCAGAAGGGCCCCGAGGTGCCCAGGGCAGCGACCTCCATCCCAGGGCAGTGACCTCCGACCCCTGCTTCAGGCGGCTCACCTCCCCTTCCCGCCTCCCTCCATCCTCCTCACAGTGCGCCTGGGTTCATCTCCTAAAAAAAACCCTCGCACTCAAATCCTTGTCCCAGAGTCAGCTTTGGGAGGACCCTGCAGTGGGTCAGGGTCCGGGGTTAGGGACCTTCATTCGTCCTCAGGGCCACTGAGACTTCTCCCCTCAACCCTGCCTTCCAAGAGCTCTGTGCCTGTTGCCTCCATTACCCACCCAACATCACCCCTTTCTGTTTCCCTTTCTGCCCCTTGAACTTGCTCAACGAAGGGTGGGAACAATGACAGCAAGAACACGGGGCCTGGGGGCTCGGAGAGGCTTCTCACCGGCTGAGTGAGTGCCTGGGCCACCGAAGCTGGGCTGGGCGGGATCGTGTCCATGTCCGGAGTGACAGCTAATGCCCGTTGATGGCAGAGGCCCTCGCGGGGCTGGAGGAGGAGCAGCAATTAGCTACCGCGGTGACCGCCGAGACGGGGCTGTTAAATGGGCCCATTAGAGAGCATTAGTGAAACAACCAGACGGGCCTGAGCAGAGACGCACCGTCGTCCCTCGCTGCCTCCCCAGGACTGGGGCTGGGCTGGGCCTGGGGAAGTTTACCTGAGACCTGGCGGGGAGGTGTGCCCCCAATCGAGAGCCGCTTTGAAAGGGGGGTGCCCCTCTCCTGCAGCCATAGCCCCTGGAGGTAGAGTGCCCATCTGTGGTCATTTGGAGTCTGCTTGTAGAGTGAAGCCCAGCTAGATAATGGCTTTAATGGGGCCTCGCACGCAGAGCACTTAACACACTTCCCAGAGCCAGGTCCCAGACGTCAGCTCATTAGCTCAAACCTCCGAGGCCCATTTCACAGATGGGAGAGGGGGAGGGGCCCATGAAGTGACATGTTAAAGGTTAACCACATGGTCCCTTGTCCCAAACCAAGCCTATCTGGCCTGGCCGCTGAGACTCTCAGGCCCCTTGAGACTTGGGACGGGGTTTTATTCTCTGTCTCCGGGCTGTGGTGTTAGGCTGGCACGAAGCAGGTGCTTCTCAAAGTGCTTACTGAGGAAGATGAGGACCCAGCAGCTGCTGTGGCCCCCATCCCAGGCTTCCCAAGGCCCTGGCTGTGTGGGGTGCTGTCACGGGGTCCTGCAGATGGATCACTTACTTACCGGGTCCCCTGGCCAAATCACTTAATCTCCCAGAGCCTCTACGTCCTCACCTGGGGAATGGGCCACTAACAGGGTCTGCTCCCTGGGCGCTGTGAGGGTTAATGGAGCCTCCGTGCGCAGAGAACTAAGAGGGGCATGAAACACACGCGTGTTCTGGGAATGGCGGAGCTGTCACTTCGTGCTCATCGTTACCCATTTATACAGCGGGGGACACTGGGAGCACTTGTCTAAGCGACAGCAGCCGTGGCTACTGGGAGGTGACCCAGTGCTGGATTTGCAGAAGCAGCAAGGAAAGAGTAGAGAAAGCCCAGGCCAGCTCCATGGCGAACTTTCAGGTCTGTCCTGTAGACATGCAGGGGTGGGGCTAGAGACCCTCTGAGGGCCCTTCACTCTAAAAGACCTCACATGTGAGAAGGGTGGGTGGCACAGGACGGGGACAGCCCAGAGGAGCGGGGCTGAGCTTGAGCCGAAAGATAATCGGTGGCTCTGAGAACATCCCTGCCGACACTCTGCGCCCAGCCCGTCCATCACGAGGTGCACCTGCTGGAAGGGGGCTGCTTGCCTGGGGAGGTGGAGACGGCATGGAGGCTGTGCAGTCTTGTTGCAGTTCCCTCAGGGAAGTTCGAAGGCGACCCCGGTCCCCAGCCCTGTCACCTCGCACAACTCCAGGGGGAGCCACTCATGCTCTGAATATAGACTGGACCTGCCACTCCCCTGGTAATCTCCTCCTGTTTTCTTCCTGTGCGCCCATTACTAAATTCTGGCTGTGCCTGGGGAAATAGAGACTGGGTATGCTCTCCAATGCCCAGAAGGGGAAACTGAGGCAAGGAAAGCTGGTGACTCACGTTCAACTGATAGTCACTGCCATTCTGGGGGGAGCAGAGAAGGGAGGGTACACAGATGACCCAAGCATGGCGCTCGAGAGCGGAATGCCCCATGCTGTCAGTTCCCAGCTCTACGTTCGCACGTCTTCTCATCTGCCCCTTTCAGCACCCCTGGGGAGAAGGCCAGAGGGAGAATTAATGGGCCCATTCTACAGGTGAGGAAATCGAGGCCCCCAGAGGAGCCTTGCTGCATTGAATGCTCTTAGTGAACACTTTATTTTTAATGAAAATCATGAACAGAAAACCACAAAGATATCATCTCGAATGCCCTGAAGCTCCAAGAGGGAGTTGTTTTGTTATTGGTATTTGACCACCCTCCAAGGTTGTGGAGTTTCTAGAATTTGTCCGTGCAGGGTCAGGCCCTGGGTGGGCCTCTGGCTCTGCTGGCCTCTGGCAATTACAGGCGTGTTCAGCAGGGAGCAGTGGATACATGGGTTGGGGGCACCCTGCTGGGTTGGCTGCTGGTAACTCCTGCCCGCTATCTGATCCCTAAAAACAAAGGGCAGGCTCTGGATCTCCCTGGTCACTGGGTGACTCTGCCTATTCCCGACTGGGAGCCACTCAGTCTTGCCTGTTGTGGGGCTGTCCCCTCCCCCCATGCAGGTCACGTGTGCCCAACACCAGGAGCACCGTGTACAAACAGTAGGACGTGAATGTCACTCTGGACTTGCCCGGGGGACACAACACCGGGCACCCTGCAGGGCGCCGTTCCCACCTTGCTTTGATGCCAATTGAACAAAGGAGTCTACGGTGCCCGAGGCGACTCCGTGCCCTCCCCTCCAACCCTCGCCTGCCCCCTAATCCCATGGACTGGCATCGTAATAGCACCATTTCCCCATCCCGTCAAATGGAGGAGAGGGGTGCGGTAGCACCGCTCCCAGGGCCTCGGGGGGATCAGGAGGAGTGCGGTAAAGCACTTGGCCTGCCCTGGGCGGCGGGAAGCTCTGGGAGAAGGGCAGCCATCAGTTGACTGACTGGTGTTGGCCTTACGGTGCCATGCCGAGGCGCCCGGGTGCCCAGGACGCAGCCTCTGCTCTCCAGGCGCTCAACCCTGTCCTCCCTTCCCGCAGGTGCGGTCAGCTCAGGTGTGGCCTCCTCTGGAAGTCCTCAGCCCTGCCCAGCCTAGCCTGGAGACTAGCTTCGGACCGGTTCCCATCACCCCTGCACCGCTGCTCCAAGTCTGCCTGCTCTCCCAGGGGCCGAGGCCCATTAGCCAGGGGCCAGGTGTGGATTGAAGGGTCCCCGGCACACCGCACAGGGCAGGAGCTGACGGAGTGTATGATGAATGAGCATTGAGCTTCTGTCTCCCTCCGGCGCCTACCTGTTGCTGCTTTGTGCATGTCGCCCGGTGAATGTTATATTCATCACCTCACTTAACCCTCCCGAGAACGCTGAGGGAGCTATTGTGTGCATTTCACAGGTGAAGAAGCTCTGAGAAGCTTGACCTATCAGCCAGGCCCTAAGTGGAAGGAGAGAAGAGCCCTCAAATATTTACCGAATGGGGTTTCGCAGGTGGGGGAGGAGCTGAGAGCTGGACGGTGCAGGGATTTCCAAAGGCACGAGGCTGCCGCCACCACCCCTGGAAACCAAACCGGGGAGGAGCTGGGGCCTTGTGGGCATGCCCTGCAGAAGCTGGACGCACGGAGGAGGAGGAGAGGCTGCCCAAGTCAGAGAGGGAGGGGAGAAACAGCAAAGGCTGGAGGGGCTGAAGGATAAAGGACAGTCGGGAGCGCTGAGCCCCGTGCACTCCTCACAGGTAAGAAGTGGTGCTGAGGCTCCCTTCCAGGCCCACCTCCCTCCCACCCGGGCTCCCCATCCCCTGCCCCTAGGGCGTTGCACCTCTGCCCTCCCCACCTAGGCTCTACCCTTCCTGCTGGCTCCCAGCCCTCGGCCCCCAGAGGAGCAGCCGCACAGCCAGGACTAGCGCAGTGGCCTCTGGATCCCGAGTCCCAGAGGGGTGGCCTGCATCCTCAGTGTGCCCACCTTCTGTCCTGGCCACCAGCTGCCTCCACCGGGGTGCCCTGCACGGTGGGTGCAACGTGGCTCTGCGCCAGCCCCAAAGATGCTCATTCCCACCTCTCCTGGCTGCAGGGCTTCATGGTTTACCACCGCCCCTGGCTCTCGGCCCTCCCAGCGTCCACCCCCACCGTGCCCTCTCCCGGGCACCAGGAGTCTTTCTCACGCGGCATCGCTCGGGTGGGCCTCCCCGCGCGCTCTAGCTCTCCCCGCCAGAGGCACGCCTCCAGTCACCCCCGCCGCCCCTTCAGCTGTAGGAATAGCAGAGCATGTCACAGGGCCATCTCCAGCCTCTGTTACTACCGCCCCCCCACCCTCGCCACCACCACAAGGGACACTCGGCTCTTGTCAAGGTGTCCAATGACTGTGGCACCCAGCTGGCCGGCCCACTGCTCACTGCTGCCCTTGTATTCCTTGGTGTCCAGCAGTTGGGACAACCTCTTCCTTCGTTCCCCCTGTCCCCCCACCTGGCTCCCCTGATGCCTGGTCTCTCCCTGTCAGGGGGCCCCAGGCCTCAGTCTGAGACCCTCCTCTCTTTTCTACCCAGGCCTCTTCCTAGACCACCTGGCCCCGGGGCCGAGGTTTTAAAGAGCAGCCCCTTGCTGACGGCGTCCGCTTTGCATCTGCAGCGCTGGCCATCTGAGCCTCCTGGCTTCACCTTGCTCCCACAACACCTGCCTGGTGTCTTCTCATGGACACGCAGCCCTGCCGGTGTCCAAGTCACCGCGGTGAACGCAGCTCACAGCGCACCTGTCACCACCAAAAGAACCAGCCTCCGCGTTTGGTAAATGCCGCCTTCGCCCACCGCACCGCTCATTCCAAACACCTGGGGGGGGGGTGATTCTCAAGTCCTCTCTCTCCCTCCCCAACCTCCACTCTGTGGCTCAGCTCTTGAATTTTGTCCCCAGGCCTTCCTCTCCTCTCCACTGGCACTGTTCTCGTCCCAGGCCGGGCCATTGCCATCGCCCGTCTTCACTGGCAGAAGGGACCTCCTCCTCACTTCTCAGGTGCTACCTGTTCAACGTGGGGGCCCTGAGGTACTGTTCTAAAACGTGAGTCAGGGCATGCCACCCCTATCCTTAACCCCCTCCACTGGCCTCCCACTGCATCTAGAGGAAATCCACACTCCTTACTGGGTCTGCCTGCGAGGTTCCCCTGGATGTGGCCGCAGCCGGCCTCTACCAAGTGGCCCTCAATCACAGGGCTCTGGACACAGTGGCCTTCTCACATCACATGGCCTCTCATTTCTGCTCAGGGCTTCCCGCCGCCAGGAGAGCTCTGCCCGGTCCCTCAGGCCTGCCCTGACCCCCTGTGTTAGGGGCTGCCCCCTGCCAAGCCACAGGGATGCAACGCCACTTCCCCCGTGCGCAGTTGTGCGTTCCGTGAGCACAGCCGTTTCCAGGTACATCTCCGGCACAGAGTAGGTCCTCACGACACACCTGTTGAACGAGTGAATAATCTCGCAGTGTACTTGTGAGAAAACGGAGTCCCCAAAGAAGGCTGCCGCTTGGTATGGTTACACATCGGGGGCAGCTGAGCCGGCCCAGGTCCCCCACATGGCCTGCCCTGTCTCCATCTTGTCCCAAGGGGCTCAGGCCCCGTTGACGGCTGCGCGGAGAGGGAGGTGGGGGCAGGAGGCCTGAGAGCCCCACGGATGTGCCGGAAGACCTTTCATCCCACACCTGTCTGCTCAGGTCTGAGGTTGTCTCTTTATTCCTCTCTTCTCTCTTCTTTTCCCCCCACTGGGTCTTTTTAGGCGGTAATTACAGCCAAAGTGGACAATCTGTCTTTTTATTTTTAGGCTTTGACGCTCAGACACCAGGCCCTGGACAGCAAGTGCTGCCTGGAAATAGGTGGCTCTGACAGGGCTGCTGGGGCATGGGGGTGGGGTGGGGGTGGGGGGGCGATGATGTGCACACCCCTGCAACAGGCTGCGAGAGCCTTGCCCAGGGAGCCAGGAGACCTGGGGTCTGGCCCCTTCTGCTCTGTGACCTTGGGCAAGTCCCTGGCCCTCCGCTGGCTTTACCTTCCTGCCCAGGCACAATGAAGGGAGGCCCACATGAGCTCCGCTGGTTTTCCGATGAAGTTTTCAGGGCGGAGGTCCCCAGGGCTGGTCGGGAGAGGCTTTCCTGGCATCGCTGTGCTGAGAGAGAACCGGAAGGATGAGCCAGCCCCGGAGAGACTCCTGGACGGGGCCATCCTGCCAATGAGTGATGGTCCTGCGTATTGTTAGGCCTTTCCTCTCCTCCTCCGTTCCTTCCTGTGGCCCTCGCTTTTTCATTGTCCCGAAGTTATATCTGACTCATCCTTCCTCCTCGGGCTGCCCTCACTCTGCTCCCCTGCTCACCCGGGGCTCGCGGATCACACCATTACCCACACAGGGTGACAAACAGGAGGTGCTGGCCCGGGGCCTCTGGCTCCAACAGGCCCAGCTGTTTCCTCAGGGTGCCCCGGCCTCTGCCCAGCTGGCCGACGGCTGTCCCTCTCTGCAGGCTGTGTTGGTGGCCTTCTCCTCGCATCATCTGTGGATCCGCTCACCCAGACACTCATTTATTTAAAAACGTTCGGTGGGTGCCCGGCGCTAAGGATGAGCCTTGAACACACGAGGGGCTTTCTTTCTAGTTGGAAGGCACAGACAACAAAATCATAACCAAGTGGAGAAGACGTTTTACGTAAAGACGTGTGCTATGACGACAAAATAAGAAGCAAATGGCATGGAGAGATGGGCAGGGTGGCTGTCTCTGGCCAGGTGGTGAGGGACGGTCTCTCAGGGGAAGGGACAGTTGAGCCGAAGACTGCTGGCTGCTGGGGATGGGGCTGGGCTCTGATAGAAGAGGCCAGCTGCCCACCCAGGGAGCAGGAGCTCGGCCTACATCATTGTCCCCTTCCGGGACTGAGAACGTCTCCGGGAGCTTTAGGAGAAATCCAAGCTCAAGTCCAAGACTTCACAGAGCCGAGTCTTCCCAGAACTATTTGGCTCCTCTGGCACAGAGGTCCGGGCCTGTGACGTTGGTTCTTCTCTCTCTGCTCTTGGGGGGCTATGTTCAGATCCCAGAGGGTGGAACTACAGGGCAGCCATGTGGCCACGGCCCAGGTCCCATAGACTGTCAGTAGCAGGGTCAGTGTCAGGGATCCCTCCTTGTGTGAACAGAGGCTTAGGAAAATGGAAAGGGAGAGGTTGCGGAGGATACAATTCCCTGCTGCCTTCACCTCCAGGAGGAGTTGGTGGCCTGTTCTTCCAGCGTGGCCCCAGGGCAGGGGGGCATTGGGGTCTTGGAGGCCAGAGCGGTGGGAAGAGGCTGGGAGATAGGATGGAGCACAATTCAAACAGCCCCAGGCCCGCTCCATCCCCGACTCCCAGCTGCAGGCTTAGTCAGAACTTATCTGTCAGGCAGCCTCAGGTGGGGATTGGGATGGCAGAAGGAAACAGCCCAGCTGGAGGCCAACGGTGCTGGCTGTACCCCGAGGCCAGGTGGGAGGACCCCAGTCAGGCTGGCCCCTGGGTCTCCGCCTTGAGAGTGCTGGGGGGTGGAGGCTGGACATGGCAGCCTGCAGGCGGCTGGCACCGAGCGGGTGTCCAGGAAGATCAGGGAAGAAGGTTCTTTGATTCACGGTGAGACCCCCTCTCCATGCCTCACAGCCACCCAGCGACCTTACATCCCGTGCCCTCAATCTGCCAGACAAGCCATAACAGAGCAAAGAGTTACGGGACCCTTATCACATGCCAGGTACCTTACCACGCAATTGAAGTGTGATAACCTTGTTAATTCTTGAAACCCACGATGCTCCCATTCTATAGATGGGTAAACTGAGACACAGGGCTGGGAGCCTCGTGCTCCAGCCACATTCCAAAGGCCAAGAGAAGGCACACGTGTGGCATCATAGCATCAAACACGCTGGCTCCCACCAGCGCCCTCGTTCCCGGGGCCCAGAGTGTCCCCTGCTCCGGGGGGGGGGGGGTGGAGGTCAGGCTCACGTGGCCCTGCCTGCGGGACCCTCTGGCCTCCTTTGCTGCTGCGGGTTCTGGCTCAGGCTCTGAGCGCCCCAGCTTTCCGTCGGCTCCATTCCAAATTCTTTTATTAATTCCCTCACTCTCCGGCAAAGAGAACTTTAATTAGCCGGGCCGATTTATCTATATAAATACAAACGGATGGCGCTCCGCGGTGGGCGGGGAAGTGGAAGGGGAGCTGGGCCAGCGGGCTGCCTGGGGCAGAGGAAGTGACAACCGGCACCTTCCCAGCAACCAAAAATATGACTTTAATATCAAGTGCAGGTGCAGCGCGCTTGCGCTCCAGGGGCCGCGGGGCGTTCACCGGCCAGTGGGCAGCCCGCGGAGCGGCGGCCGCGGGCACCGTGTGTGCCGTCACTCACGATGGGGAAACGCGTCTCCAGAGCTGGGCCGCAATGTCCCTCGCCGAGGAGCGACATTGACGTGTTCCTGCTCCTGGCGGTCCCCTCCCTCCCATCCCACCCCGGGAGGACAGGGAAAGCGTGCACAAAAGCACTGTGTTCAAAGGCTCACTCTGGACTTCAAGGACTTCTCCCCGGCGTGGGGACAGGGGATGGGCTGGTGACAGCTGACATCCTGGTCCAGCCCTGGGAGGCTCCGTATGGGAGAGTGGGGCCCGAGGATGCACCTCTGTCTTGCTTTCAGAAGTGTCCCCAAAGGTCAACCCTTTCTCACCGAGCACTGGAGGTAGCAGGGGGACAGGCAGCCAGGAGCAGGGACTTGTGATACGCTGCCTGGATGCAAAGCTCGGCTCTGCCAGTACAGCCGTGCAAACCTGGGGGAGCTGTTTTACAGCTCTGTGCCCCAGTTTACTCATCTGCAAAGCGGGAGGATTATAGCTTGTAAGGCTTAGCAGGATTATTGCACTTAAAACGCGGAGCGCAGTCCCGGGTGTGTGGCGAGGGCCCCATCACTCTGCTCTCGTGTTGCTCACCTGGCCAGGGCGACGGCCCGGGGTAGAAGGTCCCTGTGTGGTCTGCCCCCCTAGGCCAAGGGCGAGATCGTGCCAAGTGTAGATGGTGATGGTAAGAGAGATCGCGATGATGCTTCTAACAGTGACAGCATTTCTTATTACAGTAGCTAACGTTTACCGTATTATGGGCCGCTGTTCTAAGTGCTTTCTCTTGATCATCTCGTTCAGAGCCAGGGAGTCGCAAGGAAGCAGCCCCTGTCCTCACGAGGCTCCTGGCTAGAGGGGGAGACGGGACCCACATGACGAGAGGCCCGGAGAGGAAGTGGGGGCTGCAGCCCGGCTCCCCCATTCTTTCCAGTACTTGTGTGGGCGTGGGGCGCCTTGGGGAGGGCCGGAGGGGAGGGCCTAGGGAAGTCCATCCTGATAGAACTTCTCGTGAGGTGGCAGGCTGCCTTTGGAGAGAAGGCATTTCTTGTCACAGGAGGCGAGTGAGCAAAGCCCGAGGACGCAGAGGTCAGTGACATCGTGGAGGGGATTTTGGACCTGGATTCGGCAGAGGTGGGGGATAGGATGTGACATGTGGCTCCCTTCCAAGTCCGGAAGGCCAACTGTCCAAAGTGATTATGGGTACACACACACACACACACACACACACGCACACAAACACACACACATACCCACACTGCAGGTTGGTACTGCCCAGGGATCCAGGAAGCTCAGGGAAGGAGGCCCTTTTGTTCGTGGCAAGGCCCCCTCTCTGCACACCGTGGGCACACAGAGACCTTGCATCCGCGCCTTCAGCCTGCCAGGCGAGCAGAACTACAGCAAACGGTTATGGGGCCCCGCTCACGCCATGCCGGCTACTGTTCTGAGTACTTTAAGTGTGATAACCCTGCGAATCCTTACAACCTATGATGTTCCTATTTTACAGATGAGTACATTGAGGCAGAGCGGTTAGAACAACTCTCCCAATCCTCTCCCAGGATTCAAATCCAGGCATTCTGTCACTATTCCCCCTGCCCCCTGCGTCTGGTACCCCTCTCCCCCACCCTGCATCATAATTAACCTCATCTCAAGCACTATTTCTCTGCTCTTGGCATCAAGCCTAGACTTTTGTTTGAAGTCAAGGGCTGGGGCTAGGGTGAAGGCAGGCAGTAAGAAGGCTCCAACTCCTCCTGGGACAGGAGATCTTGTGTCATCCTCGGGGTGTCACATCCACAAAAGAAATGGGCCCAGGGTGAAATCTTGGCTCCTGCACTTACACTTTTTTTAAAGTCTCAGGCTCCAGGCTCTGAGCTGTCAGCACAGAGCCCGATGCGGGGCTCAAACCCACAGACTGCAAGATCATGATCTGAGCCGAAGTTGGACGCTTACCCGACAGAGCCACTCAGGCCCCGCCTTGGCTCCTGCACTTAGAAGCTGTGGCACCTCAGACAAGCCACTTGCCCTGTGTGACTCAGTCACTCAGCTGTGAAATGGGTTGGGGTGAAGATCTGGCGGACAAGGATATCCGATGGGACTCACATGTACTGGGGCCCACTCAACGGTGCCTGTGAAATAGCCCCAGGCATTTCCCGGGCAGAGAGTTCCCCTTGGCGCCTCCTCCGGGCCCTGTTGGGGTCTCAGAGAGAGACCAGCAGGGTGCTGGCCCTCAGCCACCAGGGCTGGTGGGGCCGAGGAGCAGGCCCCAGGGGTCCCGGACCTGGAGCACCATGGAACGGCAGACGCAGAAAACCCTTGTATCGTGGCGGCTTTGCTGAGCAGAGCCCAAGAGCGGCGGACTCTATTCTTAGCCAGCGTCCCATCACGTGGAGAGAGAAACGTGTCATTAGTGGCGAGGGGAGGAGGAGATGCTGGATTTAACCCCGAAGGGCCAGGAAGCCACAGGAGCTGGGGAACAAACCCACTGTGGCTGGGGAGGGAAGGGGTGGAAATCTGAGCCGGGGTCAAAGGGGTCTCCTGGAAGAGGCACACTTGGTGGACAGCCATGAGACAGACACTGTAGCCAAGGCTCAAGGAGAACTTGCAGGTGCAGGAAGGTGGCCCTAAGGGGAGCGAGGCTGAGAATCCCATGGGCTGTCACCGTTTGCTGAAGGGGGCTCTAAGAGAATGTGCAAAGAGCCTGGGCAGGAATCAGGCGATCCAATCTAGCCCCATCCCCACCACAAACGGGCGTGGCTGGGGACAGGTCACAGTCGTTCTCTGGCCCTTGGTCTAGGTCTGAGCTACTAAACTCAAGAGTCCCTCTATTGTAGCATGTGTGACATGGCCCCAAGCAGGGTCGGAGCTGAGAGAAGGACCCAGAACTCTGGCCAAACCCCTCACAGGGTCTGCGAGGAGCCAAGACGTTTATTTTTGCCCACGAGAACCCCATTGCTCTAACAGGGTGTTTGTTCCGTGTTCTTCCTTCATCCTGATGAGCCCAAGTACACTGTCCTTTTAAAGTGCATCTTTCTGACCTCGCTCCTGCGTGCCCCCCGGCACACCCCGCCCCCAGCCAAGCTGTAAGCTCCCCAAGGCCAGGCGGGTGCCCTCTCTTCCTCCCCGTCAGGGCCCACTCCGAGCTCCGAGCTCCGTCCCTGTCGTGCCAGCCCTGCGCCCGGCCTCGTTCCGCTGCCTCGCCCCTGCGCCTTAGTCCCAGCCACTCATTTCCCTTCTAATTAATCACTGCTGGGCTCCAACAGCCTCCCCAGCTCATTTGCCTAAAGAAATGAGTTGTTTGTCGAGAAGAAACAAATGCTTCCCAGCTCTGTTTCCTCTCTCCTTTCCCCAGGCCGCAGAGATGGGGGGCCAGGGGCCCCTCTGGGGTTCTCTGGGGTAGAGGGAGGAGGCACTGGGCTGCAGGGACAGCAGCCTCAGTTTCCCCATGTAAATCAGAACACGCAGTTTCTGATGAACGCTGAAGGAAGAAAGTGCTTTGAGACTCGGGGAGGGGTGGGAGGGGAAGGTGGCGAAGCCCAGACCTTCTGCACACCCCTGCCCCACAGCATGGAAGTGGCTTAGATGTGGCCGTGTTGTTTCGTAAAGCTAATGAGCCTCAGACCCCCAAACTGAGAACAGGAACTTGTCAGCTGGCCTCCAAGAGCCCATCCCCAAACCCCATGGTGCAGGACATGATTCATCATGTCGGGTGGGGAAGGGGGAGCAGGGGGGAGGGGGTATTCAAGGAGCTCCTGGAGGGAGAGGCTGTGGAGAGGGGGACGGTCTCCACCTCAGAGGGGCTGCCCACTCCCCGGAGAACCGCAAGGTAAGCCGGGCCTGCGGCTCTCACCTTCCCTTCCGTCCAGACCCACGGGTCTGTTCCAAGTGCTGCACGCTCACTTACGGGCACCAGGTCAGGAACTGCACCTGGGGTCGGCAGGACTCCACCCGGAACTTAACCCAGGCAGGGCCTGAGGCCAGACAAGCCTGGGCTCAAACCCACAGCAGTTGTAGGAGCCCAGGCAAGGGCAGTGTCTCAGAGCCTCGGTTTTCTCATCTGAAGAATGGAAATAAAAGTAGTTTCTGCCTCGCGGCGTCGCTGGGGGAATAGCACAGATCCTGCAGACAGAGCACGCGGCCTGGCACCAGGCACGTCGCAAGTGCCCTGTAAATACTGGTTATTAATTATGACTGTTACTATCACGGTCAGGGTCTCCCGCTTTAGTATGAGGATGCCAGCAGTAGAGAGAGGCAGCACTCTAGGGGCGGCCTTGAATCAACTTTCTTTTTGAAACGTATATGATGTGCAAAATGCTTTTCTGTCATTGCTGGCCGAGTGGGGCACTGACAGCTCTCACGGCTGATGGAGAGCAGGCAGAGGGCCCCGCACCGGGGCTGAGGACCCGGCCAGCGGTCCCAGGCCACCAGAGATCCAGGTCGTGAGCCACAGCTGCAGAGAGGAAGCTCCAGGTGTCAGCCCTGGCACTCACAGTCTTAAAGATGCCGTGGCCTCGCCAGGTGCCAGTGCGGTGCCGTCTGTCCCCAGTTGGGCCCGTGATGGAGCATATGCTGCAGCCGGGAGAGACCCCAGGCCCAGGCTGGGATGCAGCCAGCCAACCGGGCTGGTCTGAGCCCGAGGGGCCCCTCTCCCCACAACTTCCCGCCAAGTTTGATTCCCTGAGAGTGCCCTACACCCCCAGGGCAGAGGGCTGAGCTAAGGTAGGCAGAGATCCTCCGAGGCCCCAGAAGTAGACCAGAAGACATCCAAACGGACAGATGGCTGCTGCAGAGAGTTACATCTGGCTGCCACCGCCCATGAGGAGGTCCCGGATCCGCAGAAAGAGCCTGTGCTGGAGGGGTGACGGTCCCCCCTCTTCTGTTCCCCTTGCTCTGGAAGGAAGGGTTGGACTAACGCCCCCCATGTGATTTCAGATCCGTGGCAGCTGAAACAGCTGAGAAGCTGTAGCCGCAGAGGCTGAGAGAGGAGGGGCGCAGATCTGAGGCAGGGGCCGCTGGCCGGGCAGGACTTGGCTGTCCTGTCTGTGCAATGGGGCTGCTCCAGTCCTTCCTCAGGTGGCTGCTGGGTGGGGTGATAGGGGGCTTCCGGCCTTGGCTTGTGAGCACTGGGGAGATCTGGTGTGCTGACAGATGAGACCCTCTCTGGGAGTAAACCCAGGGGACACGCCCTGGGATGTGGCAGGTACCACACGGAGGAGGGTGCAGGTGACCGGCTCCACGAAGCGACCGTGTGAACAACCACAATGTTAATGTGGCACTGGACAGTTCACCAAACACGGTCACATCTAGTATTTCATCAGATCAGCCCACCTACCTTACGGGCTCTTATTACACCCCGTTTAGGCGAGGAAACTAATGCTTGAAGAAGTTAATTCTCTCTCCAGAACTTTTTTGGTTTTACCATTTTGCCAGACGTCTGAGAGAGACCTCAGGACCCTCCTCCGCAGTTAAACGTGACAGTGGGGCTGCCACATACAGTTAAGCAGGTTGTTCACTGAAAAAGGGTGCCTGGCCGAAGGGGTGACCACGGGGCTGGGATCCAGTCCCACTCTGCTCACCAAGTCACACGCTTCAGCATGTGACTCTATCTGCCCAGAGCCCAAAGATATCATAAGGGCCGGCAGCACCGTGAGTGGGCTCCTCCCAGCCTCAGTTTCCTCAACTGAGACACAGGGTAATCCTTCCTCTTCCAGACTCCCCATCCCTCAAGGGAAGTGGACCCAGTGAGTGGTGGAGAAAATCAATACGCTACAAGTGCTTTGAGCTCCTTGAAGATAAGCT
The DNA here is from genome assembly GCA_028646485.1 of Cryptoprocta ferox. Taxonomy (NCBI): domain Eukaryota; kingdom Metazoa; phylum Chordata; class Mammalia; order Carnivora; family Eupleridae; genus Cryptoprocta; species Cryptoprocta ferox. The sequence goes on along the minus strand of CM053561.1, from coordinate 29,251,623 downwards.
TCTGACAAAGAGGGAGGTGATTGGATGCGGGAGCCCTTTCTCTGTAGCACTGATAGGGATTTCGGAACGGGTCAGGATGTCTGGGCTGAGGGTGCCTGGGTGACAGATGCCGGCCTGTGGACACTGGCTTTTGCATCCATCCCTCCAGCTGGCCTGGGGGCCCACACTTGTGTCGCTGGTCTCTGAGCTCTCTGGGTCTCTCCCAGTGACCCGTACGTTGTGGGTAATGGGTGCACGTTTGTTCTCACGGAATTGAATTGTCTGTATATTCTATCTTCACGTTCCCTCCAACTGTTCCCTCTACAGAAATGTGGTAACTAACTAAACACACCCAACTTCCGTCTGGGAGTCTAGACGCCTGGGTTCAAAGCCTCACTCTGCCACCAATATGCTGGCACGTCTGACCTCTGCCCGCCCCCCGGACCTCAGTTTCCCTGTGTGCAAAGTGGGGTGTTAGACAAGGTGGCCGGCGGGGCTCCCTCCTTCCCAGCGCAGTCTGGAGCTGTGGACGCCTCGTCATGTACATGTGTCTACACAGAGCCCCTCTTTTGTCTCCGAAGGCAGCTGAGATAAAACAGAGTCTAATCCGCACCAGGGAGACGGGTCCTCTGCCCGAGGGGCCGCGGGCACAAATTGCGCCGTCGTGTTGCATTACTTCCGCCAGGTTGGGCCCCACCATCTCACCTCTGTCCCCCCGGCTAACGGGACAGCAAGGGGCAGACAGCACAGTGGGGGCAGGGGGACCGTGCCGCCACCGGGCCCCCTGACTCCACCATCAAAGGCGACAGGCGAGGGAGGGGGCCCAGCCGGGGAGGATTTTTAATGACCCCAAATCCTGGCAACTCATTACGTCTCCGATAAGGCAGCCAAGGAGACTCCCTAGAGAAATTTTGCCGCCTTCTCGCTAATCTTCTTATAAACATTGTTATTTATTTTTTCTTATTTTATCCGACATGTGTCAAGCAGGCCCTGCTAAGCCTGTGACATCTCCAGGGAGGCTGGAGGAGGTTTGAGGAGGGCCCTGCCCCCTCCCAGCCCTGGGCAGTATGGCCCCCATGGCCCTGCTTTCTTGCTGGCCGAGGTTCTGGCCTGGCCGGTGGCTTTGCGATGCCCACAGGAGCTGGGTCGTGGGCCAGGCGACGCTGGACATCTGGGGGCTGGCCGGCAGAGTTACGGACTGCAGGCTGTTCTGACCAGGGCTGCGTCCAAGGAGGAGAAGGAAGGGCTGCGTGCCACCACTGTCATCTGCCACTGCACAGTTGTGCTAGGAAGCCCCCCCCGCCCCGTGCCTTGGGTTATCCCCCAAAGTAGCAATCACTGCAGCTGCCACCGACTAAGTCTGTACCGGCCACAGTGCTCAGGACACTTCACACATAAGCTCTCGTTCACTCCCCACATCAGCACCATGAACTAGGTCTTGACATCAGTCCCATTTGGAGGCAAGGAAACTGAGGCCCAGGGAGGTTAAATTGCCTGCCCAAGGCTTCCCAGGCAGGAGCGGACAGACTGGGGAGTTGAACCTTGGTGCTCGGATGCAGAGCTAATGCCGTGCTCCCCAGCACCTCCCTTGGGTGGCCTCCTTTCGGTGCCCCTGGGATCCTGGGAGAGAGCCCCGGCCAGGGATCTTCTCCTCATCTCACAGCCGAGGAAACAGGCTCAGAGGCCTCGGGACAGCTCCCAGACAGTATCTCCTGGGTTTTGTCCCGCGTTATGGGGTGCTGACATCCAGGGGAACTTCTGGTCTTCTGCTACAGGGGCCCGGGGCCATGCTGAGTGGGGAAAGAAGGTAGCAGAACTTCTACGGGGCGCAGGGAAGCGTCCAGATCTGGGAGACCCCCTCTCAACTCTAGCTCCTGGCACTATAGTTGGTTTAAACCTTATAGATCTCACCCAACGGATTGCCATCAATAAAGCAGGCTATAAAAAATGCCTGTATTGTATCTGTATGCAATGCGAATATTGCAGAGGGAGCAAAAGATTGGATTCGCTGCTTTCAAAAAAATTTTCTAATGTTTATTTATTTTGTTTTGAGAGACAGAGCATGAGAGGGGGAGGAGCAGAGAGAGAAAGAGGAGAGAGAGAGAGAATCTCAAGCAGTCTTCATGCTCAGCCCGACACGGGGCTCAGTCTCACAACCGTGAGATCATGACCTGAGCCAAAATCAAGAGTCACAGGCTCAACCCACTGAGCCACCCAGGGGCCCCCGGATCTGCTGTTTTCAAAATAGGCTAATTTAAGACCAATATTTTCACATTCCACATTTTGAGGATCCTGAAACCAAAACAAGATGCATGTTTTTTATTTTTTATTTTTATTTTATTTTATTTTAATGTTTTTTATTTATTTTTGAGAGAGAGAGAGAGACACAGCATGAGCAGGGGAGGGTCAGAGAGAGAGGGAGACACAGACTCTGAAGACAGGCTCCAGGCTCTGAGCTGTCAGCACAGAGCCCGATGCAGGGCCCGAACCCACAAACCGTGAGATCATGACCTGAGCCGAGGTCGGACATTCAACCGACTGAGCCACCCAGGCGCCCCAAGATGCATGTTTTTTAAACAACATTTTCTTTCTAGCAGATTTTAAGGTTACGGAAGAGTTGTAAGAAAGCACAGACATCTCCCGAGTCCCTTCACCCGGCTCCCCCTCCGTTAACAGCGTTGACAGCCTACTTCACTTCAGATTTCACGAAACTGTGAATTTTTGTCACAACCTATCGGGGTACATGACACCCACGGGACTTCTCACTGGTGATGTTGCCCTTATCACAGGTTAGGGTGGTGTCTGCCAGGTTTCCTCACTGCACAGTTACTATCGTTCCCTCTCCATATCCTATTCTTAGAAGCAAGGGGCTAAGGCCAGCCCACACGCCACCAGAGGGAACTTAAACTCCACCCCCTGGACATCTATGAATTTGTGGACACATGTTAAAAACCAGCTTAGTAATTATTAATTGGGAGGGGAGATACTTTGAAGTTATGCAAGGGTCCTGTGTCTTCTTAAAGGTTCGCCCCCTGATTCCACCATCCGTGGGTGGATCGAGCTGTGGCAATTCCTGTCTCGCTATTCTAACGGCAATTTTCTGCTTTCTCCACCCCTTCTCCTTTATCAAGCGGGAATTCAACATTCTCTTACTTACCGTGTTGCTCAAACTGTTCTAGCTTTGGCCTTTGGAAGCTCTTGTAGGCTGACTCTCCTGCTCCCTTGACCTGCCCCCTGCCGCCGTCACTTATTTGTGTATAACCCTCTCTCGTGGTTTGGGCTGTTTGGCTTTCAGCACTACCTTATCCTCTGACACCACTAAATGCGCCAGGATTGCCTTGCATTTCCTCTGCCCAGCCCTAGAATCAGCCCTTTCTCCTAGGATCCTGGTCCCTTTCCCTGGAGAATGGTACTTAGAAAGGGCACACATTTTTAAAGGCAGTCTTCACGCCGATAAAGCCTCTGGAACTCCGTATCTGGAAATGACTTGGCATCCAACATAACTCAGGGGTCCTGGTGCATTTATAGTTACATATGTTTATGTAACGCGCCAGGACCTCCATGTCCCACTCGAGCCTCACCTGCAGAATGACTTCAAAAGGTCGCTGTGAGGTTGAGGGCTGCTGCCCTGGGTTCAAATCCATTCTGCTGGCGTTACAGTGCCATACAGCCTGCTCTCCAGCTGACTGCTCCAACTAGCATCCAACGCGTTCATCTGCACGGTCAGGACGCACAAAGCCAGAGCCTGACATGCCTTCAAAATGTCGATGAATCATTGGGGAAATATTAAATCGTGATTTAATGATTCTCCTCAGGTTTTACTCAATTATAAATTTAATATTCTTGACATTTTCCTTCACTCCGGTGGAGCCTCCGGGACTTCAGACTGGGGAGACAGCCCCAGAAACAAGGGTGTGATTGCAAAGGACCCGGTGTGGGCAGAGCGCCTCACCTCTCCGACTAGCTTCCCACATACAGAATGGGAACGATGGAAACCGATGAAAGATGGAAACAGGTACAGGCAATCGGTACGAATTGCTACCGCTCTGTGTGTATGACCTGAAGAGCTTGGACTCAGGATCCGGGTGGACCTTGGTTCAAAACCTGGCTTCATCACTGATCCCCTGTGTGATGTGCAAGCAGGCAAAACTCTCTGGACCTCGGTTGTTTTGTCTGTAAAGTGGGCACCGGTTTCTGCTCGGCATTGTCATGGGGTTGAATGAGATCATCAGAATCAAGTGCTTAGCACAGTGCCTGACCGATACTCAGTGACTCCTAGTAATAATAATAAGAGCCACACTTAACAACAATAAGAACAGAGTCCCAGTGGTCAGTCAGTGGGAATATTATCGGGGTCATACATTGCATGGATTTAAGATCAGAACAGGAATCCGATTTAAGTATTCATCATTTACAAATTTTTAAAAACATTGACTTTACTTTCTAGAGCAGTTTTAAGTTCACGGCAAAATTGAGCGAAAAGTATAGAAATTTCCCATACACCCCCTGCTCACCCCCCAACCCTTCCCACTATCACAATCCCACCCCAGAGTGGTACATTTGTTACAATCAATGAAACTACATTGACACATCCTCGCCCAAAGTCCATAGTTCATACTAGGATTCACTCTTGGTGTTGTATATTTGATGGGTTTTGACAAATGTATAATGACATGCTTTCACCATTGTCATGTCAGACAGAATTATTTTCACTGCCGTAAAAATTCTCTGTGCTCTGCCTATTTATCCCTCCCTTCCCGCCCCACCCTTTCCCCCAATTCCTGGCAACCACTGCTCCTGTTACTGTCTCCATAGTTTGCTTTTTCTAGAATGTCCTGTAGTTAGACTCATACAGTGTGTCGCTTTTTCAGATTGGCGTCTTTCACTTGGTGATGGGCATGTAAGTTTCCTCCATGTCTTTTCGCGGCTGCAGTTCATTTCTTTTTAGCGCTGATAACATCCCAGTGTCTGGGTGAGCCCCAGTTTATTTTTCCTTTTACCTAAAGGACATCTCGATGGCCTCCAGGTTTTGGCAATTATGAATAAAACTGGTATCAACATCCGTGTGCAGGTTTTTGCGGAGACAACGGGTTCTCAGCTCCTTTGGGGAAATACCAAGGAGCACAATTGCTTGACGCGGGACTCCAACTCACGAGATGAGATCAACTCACGAGATGCACTCGGGAGATCACGACCTGAGCCGAAGTCAGACGCTTCACCGACTGAGCCACCCAGGTGTCTCTCTTTTGCCCCCTTTGGAGATCAGGCCGTTTTCTCATGTTGAGCTTTAACAATTATTTGCCTATTTTAGATAATGGTCCTTTATCATGCGCGTCTTTTGCAAATACCTTTCCCGAGTCTGCGGATTTTCATCTTGTTCCCTGGACAGTGTCTTTCCCAGAGCAGAAGCCTTTACTTTCAGCGAAGTCCAGCTTATCAGTTCTCTCCCTCGTGGATCCCGCACGTGGGGCTACGTCTAAGAAGTCATCAGCACACCCAAGGGCATCTAGATGTTCTCCTTTGTTCTCTTCTGGGAGTCTCAGGATTTTGCATTTTACCTTTAGGTCTAGGATCCACGTTGCGATAATTTGTGTGAAGGGTGATAGGGCTGTGGCCAGGTTCACTCTTCACATGTGGACGCCTAGCGGTTCTAGCACCACTTGCTGAAAAGGACATCTTTGCTCCATTCGCTTGTATTTTTAGGTTTTTTCAAAGGGCATCCCTGCACAGAGCCCCCATGTCCCCCAAACACGCCCCTTATCCACTATCCATGGCGCTGCTCCAGGAGAGAAGGGCCCTTGGGAGACAGATCCGGGGCCTCACGGCCAGAGCCCTGGCTGGGCAGTGCACTTCGGTCAGGCTCCTGCTCAAGGGCAAGAAATCGGGGACACATGCGGGGCCAGGTGACTAGGGTTGGGGACAGGGGTTTCTCCGTGCAGGGCTACAGAGGGGTGACTGGTCTTCTGGTTAGAAGGAGCAGGCCTGACCAAGGGGAACCTGCAGGTGGGAGATGGCAGCCTCAGGCCTCCCGGGAGATTAGGAGCAGAGCCCCGGGCTGGGCGACCCCGCAGTCAGGCCCGTGAACGTATTTACACGCACTCACCTTCCCCAGGAGGCTGGAGAGCTGCGAACCAGGCTGTTCCAGGCAGGACCCGTCAAACTTTCCTACTACCCCCTGCCCTCACAAGGTTTAATTGGGGGCATCCGGCTCCTCTGTGGGCTGGAGGAGGTGAGGACCTCTGCCCTGTGCAGGCGACAGGAGGTTGGCGGGGAGGCAAGGTCTGTGGACACAGGACTGCGTCCCCCTGTCCTCAGCCAGCCCCATGGGGTAGTATCAGCCTCTGGGCTTTGTCTCCCCGTGGGGAAATGGGCAGCGTGAGGCCTGATCGACCCTCGAGGCAAAGCCTTGGTCCTCTGAGAATGGGGCTCGGTAACCCCAGCCCCAGCCCTCATCATCCAGGCCCCTTGGCCTGGAGGCTGTGCACGAGTTGCAGCTAAAAAGCGAGGCTCCTGGAGACCCAGGCCTCCTGCCTCCCTCTCGGGACCTGTCTCCTGCACAGAGGAAACGGGGCCGCTCATGGCAGGTTCACTGCCGTGCGCCATGTGCCCCGTTGGCCCCTTCTCAGCCACGGTGTTCTCACGACAGCCCAAGACAACCCCCCGGAGCTGACATCACCGCCTTCCCTCCACAGATATGAAGCCCAGGAAGGCAGCTCAGGCAGGCGGCCAGAGCCTCTTACCAGCCTCGTGAGCCTCAGTGTCCTCACCTGTGACATGGGACTAAGCACTCCTCCCTCACCGGGCTGCTGCAAGGCGCACGTGGGACAGAAGATGTGACATGCACGGTGGCCGTTCAGACCCAACGGTGGCTTGAACTGCTATGCCTGTGGGGGCAGCCCCGGCTGTGAACCGGGAAGGAGCTCTGAAGTGCGTGCTCCTTCCTCTGCTCACCCTCCTGGCCCCCAGTCGACTGCTAGAGCAGGTCCTTCACAGGGGATCCTTCAGGAGAGAGGCCCGCGGCTCCAGTGTCTCTCGGCAGTCATGTTGCTCTGCACCGTCCCCTCGCCTGGGCAAGAGCCAAGCCTAGAGACGGCCGGGGACCGGGCCGGGGTCACACAGCGGGCTCCTGGGTCCCAGCAGGGCGCTCCCCAGAGGAGCCGTTCTTCCTGATGCGCAAAGACCTCCCATCGGCTGCTCGGTAACCGCTGGCCACGCCGCGCACCTGTCCGTCTGGGCCGGACACAGTGTCCCCAGGGTACCAGACTCATTTTCTTTATGTCTGATCGAGGATTGACTGCCCGGCTGAAATCCAGCCAATCATAGCAAGCGCACAAACAAACACAGTCGTGGCCCTGGGATACGTGTGGCACACACAGTCTCCCACACTCGCACAGCCTTACCCTCACACACGCACGGATCCACGCTCGCTTGCAGTTGTTTGCACCCGCACACCCTCGGGCTCACAGTCTTGTACACACATAATCCCCCTTGCTCTCGTACGTTCAATTTTCCACTTCTGAACACTCATACACACTTACCCACTAACCCAGAAAACACACGCACACTCATACTCCCATGCTCTCACACACCCGCGTGGCGCTTGGACACTGGTGCTGCAACGTCGCCAACGCGCTCCCCAACATGGGAGCAGCCAAGCCGAAGCAACTTCCTGCTCCCCTCCCTAGATCTCATCATTTGGCTGAATCCTTCCAAGCTCAATGCCAGAGCTGCCTCCCCCAGGAAGGCTCCCTGGCCTGCTGGGCCCTCCCCTTCTTCTCTGGGCCCCCGTAAGTAATAGCAGCATATTTCTCCGCTCCTGGCCAGCAGCCAATGTTTGCTGAGCACCTACTGTGTGCCGGGTGTGCAGGATGGAGAGAACCCCTTTGAGGGCAGAGCAGGTGTCGGCACCATCTGTGTCCCAATGCTTCGGAGGGGCCCGGGCAGATGATGCCTACTCTGAGTGCCTGTGTGGAGTGGACGAAGCCACTCCTTCTCCAGGCTCCTGGTGGCCCGTGCACTTCCGGGGACCACGTGCTTACCAACCTGGCTCTTGCTCACGCAGTCCCCTCCTCCCGGAGCACCCCTTCCCTCCATGCCTGTCTCCTCCTGCATGTACATGCATACCTATCCCCAGCGCCACCTCCCCTGGGAGGGCTTCCATGAGTCACCTCCCAGAGGCAACGAGGCTGGCACGTGCCTGTCTCCCCACAGGGCCACTGGCACCTGGAAAGCGGGCTGGGCGCCAGGCAGTGCTGTGCCCACAGAGCCTCACACAGAGCGGCTTTGACCGGGGTGCAAGGTGAGCACTCCAAGACAGACATCCTGAGGGGAAACGCCTTTCTCTCCAGAGTGATGACAGCTGGTGACAGATAGTCCCAGACCCCCCTTGGGCCGAAGCCTTCCGTCCTACAGATGTGGCAGTTTGCAGACCTGACAGAGTCCCTTGCCTCTGGGTTGAGACCCACTCCCCAACTTCCTCCTCCATGTCTCAAGTCAGGCGTCACTTTCTCCGGGAGACCTCCTGTGGTCCCGAATCGATCCAGGTGCCCTGCCTGCGTCCCCTAGCCCCATCACTGCCCTGCCCTGCGCTTGCCATTGCTTGTGCTGCATCTGTCATCCCAGCCTGTGCTCACCGTGAAGACAGATGTTTCATCCGGCCTCATCCCTGCCACATGGCCAGGGCCTAGCGTGGTGCTCGGGACGCAGCAGGCATTTGATAAATGCTGCGGGGAGGGAGGGAGCAGTAAAACTCCATGGTCTTGTAGATGGTGAAGCCTCCTTTGGGACTTTTAGTCCCAGCTCATTCTGTCCCCAGACATCCCCTGTCCCCAGCCCGTTCTCAGGAGCCTGAGTGTTCCCATTTATTCATCTGTGCTGTAGGCCGGGTTACCCCGAGGCTCTTCCCAGGGTTATGAAGGACACCCCCCACCCAATGCCTGGGAGGACTCTGACCTGGGAAGAGCTGGCTTTGGCCGACCCCCTAATTCCTGGGCTGCTGTGCCCCAGGGGCAATGCTGCATCTGCCTCCTGTGATAACCAGGCGGGGCCTCTCTAAGCATTGCCTGGGGAAATGAAGTCATGGCAGGCCTCTGTGCCCCTAGGAGCCAAGAGGGGCTGAAGGAGACAGGCGCCACTGCCTCCTGGGAAGGCGGAACTGCCGAAAGGGATGACGGGCACAGGGGAGGCAGGACGTCCCCTGTGTCTTAATGGCATGGCTGGGTCACACAGGCCAGCCTAGGACTGAAGTGCTGGCTCTGAGTCTCCCTTACCATGTGACCTTAACTGAGTCAGGGACTCTGGGCATCTCCTTGACATGTAATTCAAGGGCCTCTACCTTTCGGCTGGAGATAATCTTTCCACAACGTTTATTTTTTCCTTGGCCATCCCAGACACCCAAATTCCCAAACCTGCCCTAGGATTTCCTGCCCCCCAGGACTTTATCCAGTGCAGTTGCCTCTGCTGAAGGGTCTCCTTC
>CM053561.1:29107781-29241669 GCA_028646485.1 Cryptoprocta ferox | reverse complement strand
CCCGGGGACCACTGGCCCAGGAGTCCTCCCTCCACTTACCAAGCTGTGCATCTGGCCAGTGGAAGTCTCAGTCCCAACAGGCACGGGAAGTAGTCTGGGCCATCGTCCCATGTCACAGATTGACTGTCAGAGATACCGTAACCTGCCCAAAGTCACACGGCAAGTGGGCAGTTAGAAACTGGTCAGAGGGAGACCTCTGAGCCCTTCCAAGCGCTCTGCTTCTTAGAAATGAGGTTTGGGGGTCACTTGGTTATCAAGATAAGGGGCTCACCTATCAAGCTCCTGCTTAATGTGGATCCCAGTCCGACGGGAAGAAGAATTTCCTGAGAACAAGGTGATTGATCATCGTAATGAGCTAACCAGAAGATGTCCTTTCCACAGAGAATGCTTGTCTCAGGCCAGGGCCCAGCCTCAGAGCGATGGGCCTGATGACCTCTCTAAGCCCCTTCCGACACAAGGAGACTGTGATTCCCAGAGCGCCGGGAGGACCGAGGCCCAGCAGCCTGAATGCAGGCACATCGGCCTATGTGTTCTCCTTCTGGAACGCACCAAGACATGAGTCACAGAAGGTGCAGAGAAAATTTATTGCATTATCAATATTTAATATCTATGGGGAGGTGACATCAGCAAAATTGCCTGACCGGGCAGAGCCACCTGGGTGGACAGTGCGACAGGCCCTTCATCTCTTGGATATCACATCTTTCCCACACGGGGACAGGTGCAATTTATGGGCTCCTCAAAGAGGCATGGGCACTGTGGAGGGAGACATGTTTCTCCAGCACCCGTGTACTAGCCGGGGGGACTGCTCCCCGGGGCCCTTCGCCTGGTCCAGGGTTCAGCAGGGCTGGGAGCCCGTGACTATTCCTTGGGCCTGAAATACTACATAAGCATGGGGCGGTTGACAATGCTGTGGGATGACCCGGATTGGGGACCCAGAACACAAAGCTGGGTGTCACCTCTCCGACAGATGATTTCAGGACTCTTAGGCCCCCAAAGTTAGAGCGAGCCTGAGAGAAGCTTGGCAGGTGGCCAGAAAGTCTGGGCTTCAGTTTCTTTCTTTGTGAAATGGAGTTATGCTCTCTGCCTCACAGTTTTGGTGTGGGGGATTGAGAAACGTTCCCACTTGAGGTGGCCTGCCGAGGGCTGGCCCAATCCACGTGCAGTCCCAGCCCCTCCACTGTGCCCCAGGGGAGCAGGGGGGACCCAAGTCCTACTGGGAGCAGACAAGAGTGAGGGCTGAAGTGTCTTCTTGCGTCTTTAAACTGCTACAGGTCGGGGTGAGGTTGGGGAAACCCAGGCAGTGACAGAGGCCATCCCTGCAGCCATAGGGAACCCAGGGAGCTCCCAGAGTCTGTCCTAGAGAGGCCTCCTCTCCCCATGAGGCCTCTGGTCCTACTGAGGGTAGAGTATCCCCCCCACCCAGTCTGACCAGCACATCACAGTGTCTCCATCAGGAGCAGAAACCCGAAGGTCAGTAAGTCCTAAGGTGCCCAGAAAGTGGCTCCTACCTCCCTCGGGGGAAGGGGACCCCAAAAGGACCATTGCAGTGCTGTTTGAAGAGCAAGAAACACCTCAGCCTTGGCCCTAGTTGGCTGTGTGCATGTGAGCAAGTGACTTCTGCTCTCTGGGCCTCAGTTTCCCCATCTCTATAGAAAAGGGCAGGGTTGGATTATCACCACGTGCTCTTAGTGATGAGCTGTCCTGGAGAGCCCGGGGTAGTCTCTGCCCATGGGAAATTCCATCCAGTGCCAGACATTCCCAAGTAAACTGGCTGTGACAATACTACATGTGACAGGGCAAGTGTCCCCCAGGGCTGTGCAGACGAGGGATGTCCATGCCAGCACGCAGACCCAGGGAAGCTGAGGCACCAGGGCAGCTGTGGGCGAAGATGTGGCCTTTTGGAGCATGGACGTGAGTCAGTCATAGGAGGAGGGTGCAGCGGGGGTGGTGGGACACTCAGGGAGCTGTTGGGGGGTGGAGGCATCCCCGGCAATTCTGGGCCTCAAGGGGAAGGCCAGGCAGGGAGGTGGAGAGGGGTCAGAAGCGGCCTTCAAGGCAAAGGGAATGGCAGAGAAAGGACTGGACATCAAGTTTGGAGGGAGGGGCGGCAATGGCTTGAGGGCAGGCGTGAGTGCGGTCGGCAGGGGTAGAAAAGCAAGCCGTGCCCAGGCCTGCGGGCCACGGAGCTGCCCCAGCACGTCACTGCAAACTGGCTGAAACAGCCGAAGTGTCTTCCCTCACAGTTCTGGGAGCCACAACTTTGAAAGCCTGGAGTCCACAGGGCCCTGTCTGGAGACGTCCTGGAAATGTCTTCCTTGCCTCTTCCAGCGGCCGGCGGTGGCCGGGGCATTCCTTGGCTTACAGATGCATGGCTCCCATCTCTGTCCCCATCATCACATGGTGTCTCCCTGTGTGTCTGCTCCTTCCCAGCTTCCCTCTTACAAGGACATCAGTCACTGGACCAGGGTCCACCCTAATCCAGTATAACCTCATTTTAACAGATTACATCTGCAAAGACCCTATTTCTTTTTTTTATTTAAACTTTTTTTAAGTGTATCCATCTATTTTGAGAGAGAGAGAGAGAGAGAGAGAGAGAGTGAGAGAGCAAGCAGGGAACAGGAAGAGAGAGAGAGAGAGAGAGAGAGGATCCAAAACAGGCTCCACGCTGTCAGTGCAGAGTCTGACGCTGGGCTCGAACCCACAAACCGCGAGACCATGACCTGAACCAAAAATCAAGAGTCGGATGTTTAAGCAACGGAGCCACCCAGGCGCCCCAGCAAAGACCCTTTCTATATAAGATCCCAGTGCCAGGTGTCGGGTGGACATGGATTGCGAGGAGACCCTGTTCAACCCAGTACAGGAGGGCTGACTGGAGGGGGTGGGGAGGCACGATTGGCCTGGCCTGAGGCTGCCTGAGAATTGTCATCTTGCTGAGACCAAAGCCTGAGGATTCAGACAGGGCTTGGCAGCAATGCTTGGGATAAAGGGTTGGAGTCCCTCGCTGGACCTTTACTGCAAGGAGCTTGCCCCTCCGGGTACCTCCGAAGAGTGTCGGAACACCCGAGCAAGGGGCCAGCCGGGCTGGAAATCATGCAATCCATCCCGCGGAGCAGGGGGAGCAAGGCAAACACGGGGGCTCTTGTTCTCATCCTCGGCCTCCCTGCCTCCCTGCGTGAAGGGGCTTTCCCTCTGCCGGCCTCACCTTCCCCATGTGAGCCACAAGGGCCAGATCTGGTTGACCGCCACAGGCGGTCTGCTCTATGAGTAGAACTTTGTATTTTAAGCCTGGTGCTCCCCAGGGCAAGGGAGTCATCCCCAGGGATGCTGGGACGCCCCTGAGCCTGGCTCCGGAGACCACTTGTCTGCACCTGCCATGAGCATAAAGTGCTAAGACACCGCCAAGCTCATTGCTTCATTTTTAGGGAGAAATCAGGGCGTCTGGTGTGGCTGAATGTCACAGACGACGGATGGGGGGATGTGAAAGGCAGCGAGCAGGGACGAAAATTGTGCTTCTCCTAGCAACCCTGGCTCTGCAGCTCCTGGGCCGAGGCTGCGTGGCCGATGCCCTGATCCCCAGTCAACAGGATGTTAAATATACCCGGGCTCGGCCCACCCCACGCTGAGGGCAGAGCAGGGAGCCACATTATCACAAGGGTGCTCTGCGATACCCCACACTCAGGTCCTTCCCAGGGCCCCTCCTGGATCCCCGGAGGTTGGAGTGGTCCTGCCCTCCGTGGGTCCGCTCTGGCCTCCACCTTAGGATGGCCTCCCCTACCCTGTGGCCAGCCGCCGCCTCTGGGGTCTGTGGGTAGCCAGTGGGACGGGGCCAGTTGGCCAGACTCCCAGAGGCAAAAGCCCCTTGATTCTGAATTTACATGGCCACACACACACACACACACACACACACACGAGAACAGGGTCAGGTGCATCTGCTCACATGCACATGTATACAGACATGCCCATCTGCCCACAGTCATGGTCATCCACACTCATACACAGGGACCCAACTATGAGTCCCACGGCCCCCAGGACCAGTTCCTGGCCAGCACAGGCACGACTCATGTGGGCTTCAAATCCCTGCCTGGGAGGACAGGGTTGCCATCCCTCCCTCCTCCTACTGCCAGATGGAGACCTGTGTGGGCAGGGCCTCACTCTCTGACCCTTCTGTGCTCGGAAATTTGGGCATCTTGTTCTTCAGCCCTTTCCTGCCCCCTTGCCCCATGCAGGACACACCAGTAGGGCCCAAAACACCCCATGGCAGCCCCTCTTAATCTGGATACTCACACACGCAGCCCTGAGATAGGAATTTGGAGGCAAGTCGTTTTTTTTTGTGAGATGATCTCAGGGAACGTGGTGAGGGAGTGAGGTATGAAGCAGGGAGGGGAGGAAAGGCAACGGAAGGCGTGTTTCTTAGGGCGTTCCTGCTGGGAGCAGCTGGGGTTTGACCCTGCTTAGATAGCACACACTTCAGAACTGCTCTCCTCCCCAAGGAGCAAGGATGCCCAGGTATTGACCCATCATGACCACCCCTCATTGCCTGAGGATGGTCAGTGCCAGGGAACCTCAGATATCCTCCCCTCAAGGATGATCCTTAACCAAATACCCTCCAGAAGAGAGACACCAAACCCAGGTAGCAGCACGGGGCCCGAGGTGGTTGCCCAAGTGCCCATTTCTCCTGTCCCAACTGTATGCATAAATATCCATGTGCCAGCCACACACACTCACACCTACATGCGCACACCCCTATGCACACATCCTCACCATTCTCCCTCCTCTCTTCCCCTCAGTCCTCTGCTCCTGGCTACCTGGTCACAATCTGGTCCAGAGAAGTAGGGGACCTGGGCCTTCCATCTCCTAGAACGGCCCATTCTCCCAGCTTGGTGGGGGGAGTCCTGCTCCCAAGCCCCTCCACACCACTTGGCTCTCGGCTTTCAGCGCCTGGCTTCAGCCCAATCTATCAGCCACAATCTCAGGCTTTGAAGCTGGAGACTTCCCTGGCAGACAAAGGGGCGGCTGTTGTGGGGGGACCCTGGGTGCCAGCCCAGGTGTGCGGCGATTATCTCGGGGGCCTAATCAAGGTGCCTTGTCCCTGGCTCGGCTGCTGAATGAAGGAGGCCCCCGCCCCTCCCACCACTCCCCACGCTGGCTGCCAGGACAGCGACAGACACCTGCTAGGTCCCCGACCCTTTCCCTCCCCTCCCCTCGCTTCCTTTTGTACCAGCGCAGAATGGGACAAAGCCAGGCCCCACCTGGTGGGGGGGGGGGCCCAGGGCTCCCACTTCTCAGCTGTGACCACGCTCTGCCTGTGAATGCCAGAATTTTGTATGGAGCAGGGGGTCCCCGCAGAGAGATTGACAGACAGACGGACGGCAGCTCAGGATGGCCAGCAGGATAAGAGATGACTGCAGAGGGGGTGCCCTTGGGGTGGGGGTGCCCAAGAGGAGGGCGCTGAACTAGATGCAGCTTCACCCTCCCCAGGGACCCTGCGCAGATCTCTTTTGTCCCCGGAGCCCATGTGGGAAGCAGGGCCAGAACGAGCCCCGTCTTTGGCAGAAGGAGTTGAGAAGAAACAAAGCTCAGAGAAAGTGAGGGGCCGGCCATATTCACACCAGCGCTGGGCCCCAAGGCCAGGCTGCTCTGTGCCTGGCTGGGATGCATCCCTTGGACACCTGTCCTAGTGTCTACGGCACACTCCCCTCTGCAGAGTGGGCTCACGGGTGTGATGCGGACCAGGTGGGTTTAGTGGTAGCTGGCATGGACTGGCCCCCACTGACCGTGGGCAGCCTCCTGTCTGCTGGCCTCCCCTCAGGGGCCAGGGGCAGCTAGGCCCTCACCTTCCCTTCTTTTTCCTCTTCCTCCTCACCTTCCCAACCGTTTCTGAACCTGCCATGTGGCAGAGCTGCGACGCTCCTATATAATATGTGTGTGCTACTGAGCACTAATGTGGCCTCAGCTTTTCCTTAGAGGCTGGGGGAGAGGGAAGGAGCAGGTGCAGGGGGCAGGGAGAGCTGTTGAGATGGGGACAGAGATCCTCTTGGCCTCAGACCCCTCCTGGAGAAGGGCCAGAGAGCATGAGCAGGACAGAAACAGAGAGAAGCCAAAGCAGAAAGATGTTTGCTGGAGAGAGTATAGCCAGCTAGGCTCCTCGGCGTCCCGGCCATTAAGATGAACCATGGGCTTCCCCAGGCCCATCCTTCAGAGTCAGGGATGGGGGCTGGCGAAGGAGGGAACACATTATTCACAGGTAAAGAAAGACTCATTACTTTGCACCAACCTTTGGCTGGTATTGAATATACCATTGCTCCCCTCTTAACAAATGGCTTCTTGAGGGTTTAATTAACTTCTTAGCACCCTTGGGCAGGCAGCCTGGCCCCCACCATTGGGTGAAGCCTGAGTCAGCCATGTTGAGGGGCAGTGGCGGCCCTCTGGAGTGTCTGTCCAAGTGGAGGGGACGGAGGGGGGGCCCGCCGTGCCCTGCTTGCCCAGGCACCTGTTCATATGACAGAGAGGAAGACCGAGGCTTGGAGGATGGAAGTCAACGTGGGCAGCTTGCTCAAGGTCACACAGTAAATGGAGGCAGATCCAGGCCCTGAGCAAACAGAATGACGCGTTGCCTTCCGGAGCCTTCCCTGTGCCTTCCCCTCCCATGGTCATTAGCTGAGATATAAACACAACAGAAAGTATTTCTGCAATTACCAGTTGAAGTTGATCGGGGCTCATAGCAGAGTTGGCCTGAGACTAAGTTCCTTCCAATAACCATTCTCAGGGCTATAAGCACTTTGTAAGCCTCTCTGATGGGCCAGACGCTGTGCTCAGCCCCTTCCTGTGGGGCTGCATCTAATCCTTACATCGACCCCACGAGGCTGGTATTATTACTATCCCCATTTTCCAGATGAGGAAACTGAGGCCCAGAGAGGTAAAGTATACCCCAGAGCCCCTTCGCCGGAACCACAAGGCTATATTGCTCCTATGGAGAAGATCTCATGCTATTAGACCCGATCTTTTCACTGGAGGAGAAACGGAGGACCTGCCCAAGGGCACTCAGTTCATAAGGGGACTCTTGGTGTCTGATTCCATGCCAGTGAGGGTCCTTCCAAGCCCAGCATGTAGCCTGTCCTCTGCTTCATTCTATATGTCTCCCGGCACTTAATCTCCTGGGCTGTGTCTGGACCCCAGCTTTGTGAGCCACACGGAGAAGCCCCTGAGCAAAGGGACCAACCAGAACTTGGGAGTCAGCCCCAGGCTGAATCCTGCTCTGTAGTGTTGCCCTTGGACAAGTCACTCCACCCGCAGAGCCTCAGTTTCTTCATCTGGCAAGTTGAAATGTGCTGCACGGGGCATTGGGGAGAATTCAATGTGCTTAAAGCACTTGGCCCAGTGTCGGACTCATCACAGAATGCGCTCGATAGCAGTATCCCTGGGATAAGGGCTCCATCCGGCCAGGAACGCCTGCCTCCCTCCTGCATCCAGCTACTGTGCTGGTCCCTGGGAACAGCCCCGGCCCCCCATTAGAATTGGGGCACAGAAGCACCGGAGGACACTGGATGCCAAAACAGAGCCCTCCCTGCCTAAGAGGAGCAGGAGGGCCGTCTCTCGGGCTGCAGGCTAATTAATTGTGCTGGGCTGACAGCAGAGAGGGGCTGAGCTTTTTGCCGACAAGTCCAGAGCAGTGATGGAATAATGGGCTCTAATGCACTGATCTTCTCCGGGGACCTGTCTTTCATCCCCAACAAAACTAATTAATGACAGCAATAAATAAACCAATCCAGCCAGACTGCCCGGAGCAGCCGGGGCTCTTGAAGAGAAGTCTGTTGCTGGCCAGGCCAGGGAGCACGGTGGCCCAGCGTCCTCCGGGCAGGTAGAGTGAGGGCACTAGGATGTCACATGGGATGGGGCAGAAGGAATCAGGCCCAAGAGATCCAATGAATCCCACGCTGAATACTTGGGGCCCATGAGTTCTGATCCCAGACTAGTCACCACATTGCTGTGTGACCTTGCCAGGTTAGTCTACGTCTCTGAGCTTGGGATGTTAACCCTACTTGGATAAAACACATGTAGCCTATGAAACAGGAAAGATCACAGTTCCTTTTATGATTTAGCAAGTAGGATAAGGCCAGGCACATCACAGGAAGGATGTCCCACCTCCAGGCCTCTGGCCAGTTAATGCTGTAACACAAAAAGCACTAAGATCAGTGGTTTCAAACTTTTAGACCCCCCTGAAGGGCTTCATGGAACCCAGACTGTGGCCCTCCCCTGGAGTTTCGGAGTCAGAAGGGCCCAAGAATCGCCTTCCTGATGAGCTTCCAGAAGACGCCGAAGCTGCTGGTCAGGGACCCCACTCTGAGAACCAGTGGTCTAGGCTGAATGCCGAAAACTTGGGTTCTCAATTCTGTCTCTGGTCTGGTTAACATAGAGTCACTCTCTTCCCTGCTCCAGGCATCAGCGCCTCCATCTGTACACGTGAATACGTGTGTCGGAGGATGGGACTCATCATGACTCTGCCTGTTCAGGCAGCTTGGGACCTCCCATATAGCATGTGACGTCAGGGCCACTGCAGGGGCGTGGGCCGCACTGGCTCACAGAAGAGGCAGGACAGAGAGCACAAA
The DNA here is from genome assembly GCA_028646485.1 of Cryptoprocta ferox. NCBI lineage: Eukaryota > Metazoa > Chordata > Mammalia > Carnivora > Eupleridae > Cryptoprocta > Cryptoprocta ferox. Next base: position 29,233,063 of record CM053561.1, on the reverse strand, counting down.
AGAACCAGCCAGTACCTTTTGAGGGGTTCCCACCCCATTTATTTTTTTAAATTTTTTAAATTAATGTTTATTTATTTTTGAGAGAGAGAGAGACAGAGCATGAGCGGAGGAGGGGCAGAGAGAGAGGGAGACAGAGAATCCGAAGCAGGCTCCAGGCTCTGAGCTGTCAGCACAGAGCCCAACGTGGGGCTTGAACCCATGGACTGTGAGATCATGAGCTGAAGTCGGATGCTTAACCGACTGAGCCACCCAGACGCCCCTCCCACCCCTTTTATAATGAACCACGCACCCCCAGCAAGTGGCGGCCCCCCGAGTCAATGTGGCAGAGTTCTTACTCTTGGTATATCCCCACCTAGTGGTTCCTACCTCTTCTAGCACACCTCCACTTAGAGGGAGCTCACTCCCTCTCGTGGGAGGGCCCTCCATCCCAAGGTCTTAAAAAAGGTTTTTTTTTTGTTTGTTTTCTATTTGTTTATAGTGCAAGCCCAAAGTCCAAATATGCCTCTTCATGATGGAATCCCTCGGCTATCCACTTCTGGGTCTCAGTTTCCTCAAAGGTCCCTTTGAGCTTCGATGTCGTGACACCTGCATCAGAGTCTCATCTCTACCATTCACGGCTATGGAACCTTGGGACAGTCCGTGGGAGCTCCGATTCCCCATGGCCCCTCTGTAGGAAGGGCAGAAATGAGATAAAGAGGTGAGAATCTAGAGCTCAGCATAAACGGGGGAGGCTCGAATCACTACTATATGGTATCTTTGCCCCTGCCTGGAGTTTGGCTTGGAATCCCAGTTCTACGTCAGCTAGCTTTTCCTGAGGCCTTTCTGTCTGCAGATGAGAATGAGCTAAAGCTTCCTCCCTGGATGTGGGGCAGTTCCAACCATAAGCACCCCTATTTCTGTCAGATCACCTGACTCTCTTGGAGCCTGTGGCCAGGGCCCTGGAGCGGCCCCCTCGCTGAGCAATTCTACTGAATGTGCTGGAAGCCAAGATCAGTGGCCTGGGCTGTCTGCAGACTGGGTGATTGTCCACAGTGGCACGAGTCCAGGCTCTGGCTTCCGTGTTACAGCAGCTTAGCACCACAGGGCCTGGCCCGGGATTGCACCGGGGTCTGATCTCACCACTGCTCTCTCTGCCCCGGACTCAGGTAGCTGTCCTCCAGCCCCCGCCTGCCCAGAATGCGTTCCCAGGGTCGTGCATACCTGCATCACGGCCCATCTACTGGCGTCCGACGGGCAGATCTCAGCTAATGGGTCTGTGCCCGAGCTGCAAGAGAGGCCGGGAAGTTGAGAAGCTGGGATATTGGGCTGCGACAGTCTGGAGGCTCTGCTTCCCTTCGGGAGTGGGAAATCCTCCAAAGTCAGAAAGCGGGTTCAGATCTGGGGCAGGAGAAACATTCTAGAGGCCACTCCTATTCAGTGCAACCCACCTTCGGCGTGCATCCGTGTGATGAAAGGTCACAGGCAGGATGCAGATAAAAATAACCGATCGCTCTGAGTACTTGCTATGTGCCAGACGCTCTTCTAAGGGATTGTCACCTCATCTAGGGACAGATCACCTCATCTAAGCCTCTCAGTATCCTTAGAAGGGAGGAGTCTTTATTATTATCACCATCACTGCTGTCTCACCAACAAGAGAAGTAAAACCCAGAGAGGTTGCCTGCGGTCATGCAGCTGGCCGGAGGCAGACCTGGGCTTGAACTCCACTGACTGGTTGCTGGGCTTACGTTCCTGGTTTTCTCTGCTCTTCCCTCTGCCTTACACGTAGGACACTCAGCCACCGTCCCTGGGAAACAGGAGAAGCACACATGGCGGAAATACAAGGCAGATGGTGCCTAGGTCTGGAACCACTGAGCTGCCAGGAGCTTGGGTATAGAGGGGAAGTCAGTATTATCCCCAGAGTCTTCCCAGTTCAGGGCCCAGTCTGGCTTCAGAGACTTGCCCACTACAAGGACAGGAGCTGTCAACACGGGGAGGTGAAGGGTGCTTTCCTATAGGGCCACCGTGGGCAAGGCCGAGCCAGTCCTGCCCAGACAATGCCAACTGTCCCCAAGAGCCAGAGGTCCCTTTGTGGCATCTGTGAATACAAGGGATCCAAGGTTGGCCCAGGGTACAATTCCCAGTGGTTTACAGCCCTGGCTCTACAATGGAAGCACCTGGACTCAAATGTATGTCTTATTATCCATGCCTGGCCTGCTCACAGGGATCAGGTTTAATTAATTGGTCTGGAATGGGTGTTGGCATTGGTAGTTGGAAACGTTCCCCAGGTGATTCTAGCAGGCAACCAGGCTGCAGAGCTCTTGTCCCTGGGAATCTGGGTCTCCTCTAGACCTGGAGAGGTTAGGAGGGGCTCCTGGCTGTGCTCTGCGCATGGCTGTGTCCCCACCCGCCAGCCCCTTGGAGGAGATGGCTCCCACAGTAGGCGGCTACATTCCATAAAGTGAACATAGAACAGGAAGCTGAAAAATAATCCTTTCACCAGAAAAATTCCAAGGCACTCAGGGCCACAGGGAAGCCTGGAGGAAGAGGCCAAGGCCCTTCAACTAGAGCTGCCAGAGGAGCCACATCCAGGGAGAGAAATTCTGAACTGCAGTTCATGGGGATCTTGCCCCTCTAGCCTTGACTGACAGCCTGGTAACCTAACAGATGGGGACCAGCTCTGATTAGACAGTATCCTGCTCAAAAGCCTTGTAGGGCTCTGTGTTGCCCTCAGGATAGAGTCTCAGTGCCTCAGCCTGATGTTTGTGATTCTCTCCAACAGCTGGCCAATACCTACTAGTCACCCACCGATCTCCTTTATATATATGAGAAGTACCCAGCAGCTCTGGGGTGCTGGCAACAGGGTTGCTGTGTGAATTTACTAATGTGTAAAATGGGGCACCTGGGTGGCTCAGTCAGTAAAGCATCCAACTTTGGCTTATGTGATGATCTCATGGTTTGTGAGTTTGAGCCCCGCATCAGGCAGAGAACCTGCTTCAGATCCTCTACCCTTGTCTCTCTCTGCCCCTCCCCAGCTCATTCTCTCACTCAAAATAAGTAAACAAACTTAAAAATAATAATATGGAAAATGTAAAATGCCTAGCACAGGTCATGACACACAGGCAATCTTTTAAAAGTGCTAACTACCATCATCACCGTCACTATCATCATTTTCATCATTGCTGACACCATCATCACCATCATCATCATTATCACCCCCATCATCATCACCATCATCACCACCATCATCACCGTCGTCACCATCATCATCATCATCATCATTGCCATAATCATCACCATCATAATCACCATGATCACCATCATCACCATCATCATCACCATCATCATCACCATCATCACCATCATCATCACCATCATGATCACCACCATCATCGTGATCACAATCATCACCATCATTATCACCATCATTCATCACCATCATCACCATCATCATCACCATCATCACCTTCACCATCATCATTATCCACCACCATCATCATCACCATCATCACCATCATGATCACCACCACATCATCATCACCATCATCACCAACACCATCATCACCATCACCATCACCATCATCATCATTATCCACCACCATCATCATCACCATCATCACCATCATCACCATCATCACCATCATCATTATCACCACCACCATCATCATCACCATCATCACCATCACCATCATCATCATTATCCACCACCATCATCATCACCATCATCACCATCATCACCATCATCATTATCACCACCACCATCATCATCACCATCATCACCATCATGATCACCATCACTATCATCACCATCATCATTACCATCATCACCATCATCACTATTATCATCACCATCATCACCAACACCATCATCACCATCACCATCACCATCATCATCATTATCCACCACCATCATCATCACCATCATCACCATCATCATCACCATCACCATCATCATCATCACCAACATTATCACCACCACCATCATCATCACCATCATCACCATCATCATCATTATCACTATCACCATCATCATCACCATCATCACCATCATCATCACCATCATCATCACCATCATCACCATCATCATCATCATCACCACCATCATCATCACCATCATCATCATCATCACCATCATCACCATCACCACCACCATCAACACCATCATCACCACCATCATCATCGCCATCATCACCACCATCATCACCATCATCACCATCATCACCACCACCATCATCACCATCATCATCATTTTCACCGCCACTATTACCTTCATATCACCACCATTGATGCCTTTGTTGATTCTGTCCTTTCCTCCTAGACTGCCTTCATTCCTTTCTCATGTATAAAGGGCTATAAGTGAACATAAGTCCTGCTTATCCTCCATGGCCCAACTCCAATGCAGTCTCCTCCATGAAGCTGCCCTGATGCCCATAGTCAAGGAGTGCAGGAAGCCCACCAGTGCCCCTATGTATGTGTGTGTGTGTGTGTGTGTGTGTGTGTGCCCTCTTCTCTCTTGCACCAAACTACAAAACTTTCCAGTTCGCTAGCTCCACTTCCTCTCTTACACCTCTCTGCTTCCCTTTGTCTACCCCCTACCTCTCTGACAAGTTTTCTGGGTAACCTGGCCTATTTACAGAACATATGACCAACATGGGAGGCACTCAGGACTGGAGGAAGCACTGGTGTTGCCCACTTCTGTCTCCCTGGCCCCTGTCAGCTGCCTTGTAACCATGTCCTTTCCTGATGTCACCATCTACCAAACCTAAACCGCCCACTGCAACTCCTCTCCTGTCCTAGACAAGGGTGCAGGCCAGGGGACCTACATGTGGTTTCAGGTCTGGGTCTTGCCACTTTCTGGGCATGTGTCCTTGGATGAGTCACTCCCTCTTTGGGAGGCTGAGTTGTCCTTTCACTTACAGGAAGAGTAGTACAGGGATAAAAGATTCCTCAGTCCCTTTCTGACTCAAGCATCCTGAGTCTTGCAGAGGTAGGCAGGACGTGGGAGCCCTACTCACATGGCTGTCCTGCTTCTAAACTAGCAATATTAAGTGGCGGTTTGAGGGCTCCTTTCATGTGGCTCTGCACAGATCAGGCCTCCTTCCTGTCCAGAAAAGCAGCAGCGGTCTTCCCCGTATTCTGGAGCGGCTGGCTGGGCTGGGAGCTGAGGCAGGCCCTGTGAGAGGCGCACCCGGCCCCCTCTCAGCTGAGAGGCTCAGAGCTCTTGGCCCATGAGCCCGAGGGGAGGGATATTTACGGTTTAATAACTGTCCTATTGATTCTCATTTATTTGCCAGCAATGGGGCTTACCAGGCAAGTGAAGGCGAGAGGGCCATGTTTGTAAATAAGTCTCCAGTTGGCCCCATCACTCAGCCTGCCAGGCTTGTGAGGAGGTGAGCTGGGTTAATAGACTGCAGTGCCCTCCACTTAGCAGAGCCCTGACATGCAACTGCCCCTGGGACCCTCCTGAGCCCAGGCCCTTTCCCTGCGTTCTTTACAGTTAGCAGTGCACTTCTATAGCTGTTATCTCTTGACTGTCTCCTTGGAAGGAGGAAGAGCAGGGGTTGTTAGTCCATCTAACAGATAAGAACACTGAGACATAGAGATTATGTAATTAATTTGAAGACACGCTGCCAAGAAAGGGGGTGGGGGTGGGGCAGGACTGTAACCTGAGCCATTGTGACTGGCTGGCTCTATTAGTTAGCTATTGCTGTGTAACAAACCACCCCAAAATTTAGTAGTAGCTCAAAATAAGAACTGTCATTTCTCATGAGTCTGTGGTCTCCTGAGTCTATGAGTTCAGCTGATCTGAACCAGGCTTGGCTGCCGTGGACTGGGGCTCAGTCAGGTGTCTGTGGTGGGCTGGAGGGTTTTTGGGGCGGCTGCTATCAGGTGACCTCAGCTGGGACAACTGGGCTCTACTCCATGTGTGTCCTACATCTCACCAGCAGGCTGGCCTGGGTTTGTTCCCACGGAGGTGGAAAGAGTCTGAGAGAAGAAGCAGAAATGCCCCAGCTCCTTAATTTGTATCATTTGCTCCTCCCCCACGGGCCAGAGCAAGTCCGTGTTGGACAGCGGGACTTAAAGCCGCCTGTGCAGCAACGCATGACAGACTGGGGCCACCAATGCAGTCTACCACAGTGGCCAAGAGCCTTCCACTTTCTGCTGTTTTCTAGCACCCCGCACCTTCCCTTACAAAGAGTTGAAGCCTTGAACAAACAGGGGATCCTGTTGTCTTTTCCTAAGTCTGGGTAGCAGGGTCAACCCTCTGGAGAAACATAAGGCTTGATCTGAGGGCGTCAGAATGCAACGCTGAGTTCTAAGGGTTTTGGCATAAGACATGGAGGGACTAGACTTTCCAAGGACCGAGGCTGTCCCACAGTAGAAAAGGCTTCTTAGAGAGAGAGTGAGCTCCCCATCACTGGGAATGTGTAAGCATCGATGGGATGCTGATTGCATAGCTGCAGAGGGATCTGCTTGCCATGAGACTGGATGCAGACCAGATAATCCCCAACCTCCCTTCCTACTCCGAAAATCCAAAAGCTTATGACAGAGTGGCCCAGTTGCTGCAGACCCAAGGCTGAGGAAGGCTCCTAACCAACCCCTATCGCCTCTCCTGGTCTGGCCGGGCATAGCGGGTCCCAAGTGCGAGTCCAGGGCAGAGATGCCTTCTAGCAGAGGGCACAAGATCGTGAGCGGCTCTGGAATCTCCCCTCTGGCCCCACTGGAAAGAAGGGGGGAGAACACTTGGGCAGAACACTCCCAGTCAACACCAGAGAGGCAGCCTGGCAAGGTGAAGAGCCAGACACACCCAGTGGGAACCGGCCCGGGGTCAGCGCCTGCTCCCTGCCCGCCTCCTACCCTCCCTGTAAAGGGGATAACCCGGCCATGCTGGACGGTTGCGAGGGTTAACCGAGATCGTGAAACTGGAACTTCCAGGACATGAAACGGACCCCCAGCAATTGTTGTTTCCTTTTCTTTCTGAGTCACAGCAGACAAAAACAAGAGCTGACATAAAATCCATCCACGTTCCCTCAGGCCCACTGTAGTGGCTTTGCCTGTGCCTCCACCCTGCGTGTCCAGCCGGGTCAGCTCAGACTTCTGGGTAGGAGAACATGGGGTCCTGAAGGTAAGGGCAGGAGCCAAGCCAGGGAACAGGGGGCCCCCCTACTCCCACCTACATCCGGCAACCAGAGCAGGGATGACGGACCAGGGAGGCCCAGGACTGACTGGAACGATTCATCAACCACCTGCCCCCTCCTCCTATTCCGGCCTCCTCCGGGAAGCGCCCCTTCGCTGTAGCAGGAACCTCACTGATGGAGAGATAGATGGGGAGGGGGAAGGAGAAGGCGGTCTGTTGATGGCCTTTTCCATTTTCCACTTTCCGGAGCCTGGAGGTTTCTCAGATAATAATAGTAACACGGCATCGCCTTTGCGCAGAGCCTCAGAGTCTGCGTGGCTTTCAGGGGAAAGCATGGAGCCATCCTGAGGTCGCGGTGACTGACAGACAGTGAGCGTCTGACTGACAGACGTGGGGACTGGCTGACTACCTACGGACTTTCTTGCTGACTGACACGGCAACTGGCCAACTAACTGGCTGACAGATACAGTGAGTGCTGACTGATAGACACGGGGGGGGGGGCCGACTGTAGCAGTGACTGAGTGACATAGTGAGTGAGTGAGGTGTGTGGATTGACTGAAGATGGTCTCACTGTCCGATTCAAACACTGACTCAGTGACCTATCAATTGACTGATTGATATAGTGTCTGATAGACTCATGGATTTCCTAACTGGCTCAGGACTGACAGACTCACCCTCTGATGAGTCTGACTGACAGACTCATGGAATTCCTGATGAAAGTCTATCTCACCAACTGGCTGCCATAGAGAATGTCTGTGACAGACTGATTGGCTAACTGTTCTTCAGTAACTTAGGTCTGTGACTGACTGACTCTCTCACTCACTGACATTATCATTGACCAACTGACTGGCGGACTGATTGACCAACAGGTGTGCTGATGACTGACCACGCCACGCGTTGATGGGCCTCTCACACTAACTCTCCCAGCAACGTGCGGCAACCCCACTGATGGATTGACATGTTGACCTAGTAATAACTGACTGACTGCCTGACAGCGTCGACTAACGTATCGACCGACTCACCCACGAACCACCACGCTACAACCCAACTCACTAGGTGATTGAAAGCAGACAGGCCCACTCAGTGACAGCCAGACGGACTTGCTGGCTGATGGAGCGACCCACCGCTTAACAACTGTGCTGCTGTCTGGCTGACCTCGCCACTGACAGACAGATGGCCGGCTGGCGGACCACCAACCCAGCGGCGGCCTGCTGTGCTGACTGACAGGCCCAACCGGCAACAGGCTTCGTGGCTCATGGAGGACAACATTTTCAGGAATGCTTTTCCGTTCCCTGTTCTTTCTCCTTCCTTACTCTTTGTCTCCCAGCTCAGCTTTTGCGCCTCACGTTTTTTAAAACTTTATCTATTTTTCGTATGCCTCCTCCATACGAAGGAATGTAGAAAACATACAGGAAAAGCCTAAAGCACGGAAATGAAATGAACACCTGTGTGCCACTGATAGGGTCCGGAGCTAAGAGTGGCCCTGCACCTGCGGCACATACAAGTACCTGGGGAGCTTTGGACAACATCCGCGCCCCGGCTCCACCCCCAGAGACGCTCGTCTAACTGGTCTAGGCTGGGGCCTGGCATCACTGCTTTTCTCCCCCAGGCTTACTGAGGTATATAACTGGCAAATAAAAATTGTATCTTTATATTCTAATTTTTTTAATGTTTATTTTTTGAGAGAGAGAAAGAGCGTGAGCAGGGGAGGGGCAGAGAGAGAGGGAGACACAGAATCCGAAGCAGGCTCCAGGCTCCGAGCTGTCAGCGCAGAGCCCGACGCGGGGCTCGAACCCACGAGCCGTGAGATCACGACCTGAGGCGAAGTCGGCTGCTTAACCGAGTCACCCAGGCGCCCCCCAAAATTGTATCTATTTAAGATATACAACATGATGTACATATAGGCGGTGAAGTGATTATCATATCCAAGATGATGAACACATCCGTCACTTCACATAGTTACCTTTTTTGTTTGTGTGTGGGGAGAGCCCTTGAGATCTTCTCTGGAGGCACATTTCAAGTATACGACACAGAAGTGCTCACTAGAGCCCCATGCTGTACCAGATCTCCAGAACCTAGCATCCCACGTGGCTCAAATGTGGTGCCCTTGGACAAATGTCTCCCCATTTACCCCACGCCCCAGCCCCCGGCAACCACCACTCTACTCTCCGTTTCTATGAGCTGGATGTTTTTAGATTCCACATTTCAATGAGATCCTGCAGTATTTGTCTATTGGGGTTATTTCACTCAGCCAGGGTCCTCCGTGCTCTCACAAGTGGCGGAGCTCCTCCTTTTTCAAGGCTGAATAATATTCCATCGTGTGTATACACCACGTTTCTTTATCCACTCCTCCAGCAGTGGGCCTTTGGGCTGTTTCCACGTCTTGTCTCTTGTGAACGATAAATACTGCACTGAACATACGCAGATATCTCTTGGAGATCTTGATTTCCTTTTCTTTAGATATATACCCAGAGTGGCATTGCTGGATCCTATAGGAGTTCTATTTTTAGTGTTTTGAGGAACCTCCGTGCTGTTTTCCACCTGTTTACATTCTGGCATCGGCCTTTGGGGAAGCCTCCTGGGCACTTCTGACATGTGGCGGGGTCTAGTGCCCCTGGCTGGACCATCACCGTATCGCAGCTTCCCCGCGCTGGGGCCGCCGTATTTCCCCAGGGACAGGGGGTGAGTCAGGGGTGGCTGCTGTGTGTCTTTCCCCCCAGCTTCTTCTCTTCCCAGAAATGCCTGTCCTGGCAGCCCAGGCGGCCGGAGCAGGGGGCTGTCTGGAGGTTCCTGGCTCCAGCCTGGCCTCGGGCAGAGAGACTATCAGGAGTTTGAGGGCCTTTGGGGCTGATAAGGGAAAAAGATTGTATTAGTCAATGTTCCCCCGGAGAAACAGACCCAGGAGGATAGATACAGATAGAGAGAGAAGTAGGTAGATTTATTATAGGAACTGGCTCACACGGTCACGGAGGCGGGAAGTCCCACAATTCACTGTCTGCGAGCCAGAAAAACAGGGGAGCCGGTGGTGTAATTCAGTGTGTGTCTGAAGGCCCGAGAACCTGGGCGCGCAGCCCAAGAGCTGCTGGGTTCAGTCTCAAAGTCTCAAACCGGACCTTTAGGGCCACCTGGGTGGCTCAGGTAGTTGAGTGTCCGACTTCGGCTCAGGTCATGATCTCACTGCTCATGGGTTGGAGCCCCGCGTCGGGCTCTGTGCTGACAGCTCGGAGCCTGGAGCCTGCTTCGCATTCTGTGTCTCCCTCCCTCTCTGCCCCTTTCATGCTCATGCTCAGTCTGTCTCTCAAAAATAGATAAACATTAAAAAATTTAAACAACAATAACAAAAACCTGGAGCTTCAGCGTCCAGGGCAGCAAAGGTGGAGGTCCCGGCTCAGGAGCGGAGTGCTAATTCATACTTTCTCCGACGGTTCTGTTCTGCTGGGGCCCCCGCTGGACTGTCTGATGCCCACCCACATGACGCAGGCATCTTCCTGAAGCCGTCTGCCGTCCACAGGTTCAAATGCTAATCTCTTCTGGAACCACCCTCACAGATCCACTCAGAAATACTGTTTCACCAGCTACCTGGGCATCCCTTAGCCCGGTCGAGTTGACACGCAAAATTCAGCATGTCAAGCGTATAACCACGAGAGGCAATAACCACAGCAAGCTGTACTGGGCGGTGCTCAGACAGGGTTATGGGAGAAGGGAAGTTTCTCGCAGCGTGAACTCATGCAGAGCTTAGGGCCAGGGCAGAGGGGAGGAGGGCCAGGGAACTCTCCAGAGAGAGCGGGCTTACACATCTAGGTGGTCTCCCTCCTCAGGTTCACGGGGAGTCTCTGGGTCAGAGAGCTCTCTCCCATCACTGGCCAGCAGATGTGGCATGAGGTTTGGTGGGGGTTGGCAGAGCTGCTTAGGCAAGTCCGAAATAGTTAAAAACCTGCCTATGAGGGCTATTTTTAAACTGGATGTGTAACAATTTGAGTTCAATGCCAGCAGGCTTTCTGGCTGGCAGGCCCTGGCGGGCCGTGAAGAAATAAATAACCTGGGGGCCAATACATAGAGGTCGTCTTTGGCTCCTGTGTATACAGGACAGGGACTCCAGGGGACAGAGCCCAAATGGAGGCCTCTTTCAGTCTAGGACCCGCAGCCCCCAGCAGGTTGAGGCGGCTCGCAGTTTGCACTGCATTATAAAATCATTTATAATAAGTAAGCACACACCATAGTCCCCCTCTTTCTCTATGCACCAGGCCCCGTGTTAGCCACCCTGTCTGCTTCCTGAGGTGCTTGGAGCCCGGGTGCCCGAGGAGCTTTACCCACATAGACCTCCTGTGGCCCCACTGATCCCAACTGCTCTCTTCTCATAGCCCATGATCTTCTCAAGTGCTGTCCGTGCGAATGCCCTCGGCAGAGAGGTGTCAGGTCGGGTGGGAAGGAACGTTGGAGTCAGATGGCCAAGGACAGCAAGCATTAACTGAGCATTTACTGTGCAACAGACACCGCCTCAAGCATTTCCTGGACACGCGGTCTCCTTTTGTCTTTGTAACAAACCCCCAACGGATTAGGCCAGAGTCTGAGCTTCTACAAGAATATTGCGATTTTTCCAAGATTCCTCTTGTTTGGCTCATTTGGGGGAAGAAGTTCTAGACGTTGAATGGTGGTGTCGTTCTGGGTAACTCAAGGAGTTGCGGCCCCCAGGGGAGGTTCAAGTGGGAAGGAAACTCAGACAGCTGCGCTTCTTGGAGGAGGGAGGGGTGAAAAGGGGGAGGCCCAGGCGGGAGTGGGTGAAGGCAGGAGGGCGAGGATGCTCTGGGGCCGTGCAGGGAGGCAGGTGGGGATGAGGCAGCAGGGTAGGAGGTATTGTGTGTGTGTGTGTGTGTGTGTGTGTGTGTGTGTGTTTCCATCCTTCCCAGAGTCTGTTCCGAGCTGCCATGCTCTGTGTCTCCCCCCTCTCCCCACCCCCCCGCCTCCCCCCACCCCCAGCCTGGGAAAATACAGTCAGAATTAATAAAAGCGGCAGATTGCTTAGAGACGAAGGGCAAGGGATGGAGACAGTTCGGGAGCCTGATATTTCCCTCATGTGCAATAATCTGGTGGTGAGATCTGGAATTAAAACCCCTTTCCTGGAGCCTTTATTAATATTAGCTCCTAATGCATAATTACCTGGCGAGCCCAGGGGACTGCTGATGCGTCCCCGCCCCTGCTCCTCTCACCCCTCCCCACCCCCAGCCTCCAAACGACCACCTGGGCCACAGCGGGGCGCAGACGCTGGCGCGGAGGCAGACGGGCTCCTCTCACGGAGGTGGCACCATGTTGGTGGTCCGGGCTCCTGAGCTGCCGGCCTCCTGGTGGCCTGGAGCATCTCCGCGCCCTCGGGAGCCCAGAGGGACCCGCAGGGTCCGGGCCTAGGCTGGGGATCTGCGGGGATCGGTGTCAGACACAGCTGGGCCGCCCAGCCCTCCAGCCCTCCAGCCCTACTGACGCTGAAAACGGTCGCTGTGTGGCTGTGGGGTTGTGAGCAGCCCAGGGGGTGGCCTTGAGCTCTAACTGACCCACCTCCTCCAGGCAGCGGCCACCGTAGCCTCCGGCCTCTGACCACTAGAAAGCTCTCAGTCCTGGTAAAGGGCTAGGGTACGGCTGCGGCCTGCCCTCTTCCCTGCTGCCGGGAAGCTTGATCCTCTAAGGCACAGCCTCAGCCCTACCGGAGTTGTTCTGGGCCGAGGGCTGGGTCGTCTTTGGCAAGTTGCTTGCCTTCTCTGACCTCAGTTTCCCCCAGCAGGAAAAAAAGGGTGCTGCCTGGGGCCCCTCCTCCTCCGCTGCTTTCATTCTGAGTCTAATGCAGGAGTCAGGAGTCCAGGTCAGCAAAACCAGGTTGAGCAGATGAAAGACCAAGGACGGGGGCGTTCTGAGAGCCCTGCTTCCCTCACGTCCCCATGTTAACTGGCTGCGGTCCTGGCTTGTGGCAGAAGAACCAGGTAGTTTGCCCGTCCCGCCCTCCCATCAAACTGCCACCTGCCAAGGGCCTTTGTACGTGTGCTCCCCTTGCCTGGAATGTTCTCCCCGTCCCTCTTTTTCCTAGTCTTCTTTCAGAACTCAGCCCAAGCATCATCTCCTCCAGGAAGCCTTCCCTGATTTCCCCACCAAAGGTCAGATTCCCAATGTCCTGTATGTCTCCTTCACAGTGATTCCGAGTCCATAAAATCAGGGCGCAAAAAAGTGACCGTATTTTTCGGTAACTAAGTTTAATTTCTGCTCTAAGCCTCCATTCTTCCAAGAGCCAGAAATGTAACTTCAGGCAATTCAGGATCCTCTTGCTTTCCCTGGCATTGAGTCATGGCCCAGGGAGGGCCTGGGTGTGGGGCGGGGGGTGGAGAGTAGATTTCCTGAAGCTTCTATGTCAGCCAAGGACAGTCATCTGTCCCTCGGGCACATCCTCATTCCAGTGACATCTCAGCCCCCGTGGTCCCCCTGAGAGTCATTGTGTAGGAGGGAGCCTGAGCCTCTACCCTACCCCCCAGGCGCCTGCCACCCCCCACTCTGCCCTGGAGGGACCCCACACGGGCACCCCTGGGCACAGGGAAACTGGGGTCTCCCACCAGGTAGGGGTGCGTGAGGGCACATCCTCGTGCTCGGAGAGTCCCCACGGGGGGTGGGGACGAGGGTGACAGGCAAGCAACTGCAAAGCCTGTCCTCAGGGATCCCTAACTCCTCACCCCTCTCTCTCAGCCTTTCCCTCTGTCCTCCTCCCTGCCAGGCAGGGAGACCCTTCACGGGGTCTGGGGACGGGGTGGGGGCACCACCCGGCAAAAGTCTACAGGCCATCGGCTGCTTCTGCCCGAAGGTCCCGAGGTGATCAGGAGGTACTGCCTTTGTCTTGCTGCGTTACCCCGTGGTCAGAAGAAGCGGGGGGCGGGGGGGGGTGGACCGCAAACCAGGAAGACATATTAGGCACATGAGAGGCACAACGGCTTCGTGATGACAGTAAGTGAAGATCTTAGAGCCAGACAGTCTAGGTTCAAATCCTGCTCTGCTTCCTGCCAGCTGTGCAGCCTTGGGCCAGTTACTTCACCTCTCTGGGCCTCCTTTTCTTCTTCCATCGATGAAGATGCCAACAGTGTCTGTCTGAGTCAAGACTAAATGAGGTAAAACATGCAAAGTGCTTGGCGCAGCTCCTGGCACGTAGGAAACCCTCGCGAGATCGTTGTTCTGCCCTCACGTCTGATACCACTATGTTGTGTGGTATTGGAGTAGCGTCTGCCACTGTGAGCTTCAGGAGGGCAGGGACCAGCTTTCTGTTAGGCTGCTCGCTTTTGGGGGGGTCACGATTGCGCAGTCCCGGTGCTGACCCTCTGTGGATACCGCTCTTCCTATGTGCAGCCCAGCCAGCCCTGCGCATGCCTGATCATGACCTTGCCCACCTGTCCTGCTCACGCCTCTTCCGGGAAGCCTTCCCTCATGCCTTCACTTAGATAAATCTACCTCCCCCCAAGCTCTCCACGGTGCCTGCTGAAAGCATGTCTCCATCTTCCCCGCCCAGAGCGAGCCCTTTGAGGCTCACCGCTGGTTCCCAGACTGAGCCCAGCTGAGGGGCTCCAGGTAAAGTTGGCCTCAAGTCCTCTTTCGTTTATTTGAGCCCCACCACAGCCCAGAGAAGAGGGCGACGTAGATCCTATCCTCATGTTACAGATGGAACTGACACTCAGAGAGGTTAAGTGACTCACTCAATATCACACAGCTGCTGAGGGGAGGGGTTGGGACCGGGACCCAGGCCGTGAGACATCCAGCCTCTGCCCTGCGGAACTCACACCCTAACCGGGGAGGACTGGACAAGACAGAGGAACCATTCAGAAGACAAAGGCACCTAGGAACGCGGCCGGTATGGTCCTAGGGCCTCCCGGGCACCTCTTCCAAGGATGGGTGAGGAGAGACCCGAGGAGGGGCAGCACCCGAGCAGGGGCCCAGGAGGGCCGGAGGAGGGGGAGGCCAGGCGCAGACTGCCAGAGGCCCAGGATGAGCCAGCGCTGGGTCCTCCCTGAGCCCGTGACAGTAGCCTGGGCCCCGGTCCACCCGTCCACAGCTGCAGCCAAGTGACTAGAGTACCCACAGGCTTGACCCCCGAGCTGGACTGACGCCATCAGCAGCGGGCCACTGAAGGGCCCACTGTGTGCACATCTCCATCATCCTCACCCTCCTCAGCCTTCATCGTGACGGCCCAGAGAGGGGAAGGCATCACCAAGGCCACCCAGCAAGCCCGGGTCAGAGCCCTGCGATGGATCCACAAGGAGTCAGGGGCCCCCAAAGCCTCTATCCTTCGCTCTATGAGGCCGTTGTCTCAGGGTCCCCATCTGGACCTCCCCTCTCTGGCCAACTCGGAGCCAGGATGCAGCCCCGCGCCCAGGCCCCGATCTCAGTCCTACGAGGCAGCCCGCCAGCTTTTGGAGGCTGGGCTGAAAGGCGGCTCACGCTGCCCCCTGGCTGGGCTGACCTAGATCAGCAGAAAAGAACTCCCTCCAGTAAAAATCATCCGAACGCACCAGCCGCTCTGTGCCCGGCTCCCTGGGCACTGAGCCCAGCCTGGACCCCGACCCTCGATGAAGCCCCCCGGGAGGGGACGACACCCGAAACGGGAGCCACACCGTCCCTGTCTCCCCCGAGGCCATGAGGAGGGAGCTGTGCATCCAAGCTCTCACGGCAGGTAACTGCGGGTGATGGGGCTGGTCTGCCCGCTCCAGAGTGGCTGAACTGGGCCTCCGGAAGTCCTGCTTACATCCTCTTCCTCCAGGGGACCCTGAGCCCTGGCCCCACAGGGACTTGGCCTCCTTGGGCTCTTGCCACCTTGCTTCTATTTGCTGCACCCCCACCCCACCCCCCAGCTCATTCTGCCTGGCAGGCTAGGGTGGTGGCTAAGGGCTCAGGCTCTGGTCTCTAACTGCCTGCCGTTGGATCCTAGTTTCATTCCTTAGGAACTGATCTGGGCCAGTGACTGCCTCCGTCTTCCCATCTGCGAAATGGGACTATAACAATCGCACCCATTTCCTGGGGTTATTGTGAGGCGATCTGCGGCACACGAACAGATACAGCGAGTGCCGATTGGTGCTGGTGGTGCTTTTCTCACAGTGGTGAATTGGCGACTGGGAGGGGGCGCCTGGGGGGCTCAGTTGGTTCAGCTTCCGGCTTCGGCTCAGGTCATGATCTCACAGTTTGTGAGTTAGAGCCCTGCGTCCGGCTCTGCGCTGACAGCTCAGAGCCTGGAGCCTGCTTTGGATTCTGTGTCTCCCTCTCTCTCTGCCCCTCCCCTGGTCGCACTCGATCTCTCTTTCTCTAAAAAAAAAAAAAAAAAAAAAAAAAGTAAGGTGACTGGGGGGCACCTGGGGGGGCTTGGTCAGCTAAGTGTCTGACTTTAGCTCAGGTCTTGATCCCACGGTTCATGGGTTCTAGTCCCGCTTCGGGCTTGCTACTCAGCACAGAGAGCACTTTAGATCCTGTGTCCTCCTCTCTCCTGTCATGCTCTCCCTCTCTCTCTCTCTCAAAAATAAATATTTTTAAAATAGATAAGTAACGTAAGGTGACTGGTGTGTGGGGACACCGTCACATCCCTTCCTTTTGTCTGCCCCCTCCCAGCTGACGGCATCAGGGCTGTGTCCCCCACCGCCCAGCCCCATGTTGAATATTTTGTCATTGCTTATTTGTCTCACTGAGTCGGTGGGTGGGTACTGGCTACCCGTGGGGGACAGGGAGGGATGTCGATGGCCAGAGGGGGAGGGCGGCTGTGTCCAGAGCAATCTCCTTCCCCGGGTCTGAAGACGGAGCACCAGTTGAGTGAGGGATGCACAAACGAGCCTGGCGGGGGGTGGGAACTCTGGGCCACTGGGCGGTAGGGTGATTCTGGAGGCCAGACTGTGGCCAGCCTGGCTGCTTCCCAGTGAAGGCTGCTCAATAAACCCTCCAGTTGGGTGTAGACGAGCAGCCTACTGATGTCAGAGCAAAGACTCTCCAGGACGCTTCCAGCTGATGGCTGACAATTACCCACTTGCACACCTCCCATGATGGGGAGCTCCTCCCCACCTCCCTTGCAAGTAGCTTATTTTTTCCCGGATGGCTCAGAGGGTTTGGGAGGTCTCCTTTAGCTTGAGCTGAGTTCTGCTTCCTTTTCACTTCCATCTTTTGCTCTTAGCTTTGACCCTGGAGCTGCTCTGGCCATAGCTGGCCTTCTCCTACACACCTTCCTGCTTAACCAGACAGGTTAAGAGCTTAGGGTCTGGGCTCAAGTGTCTGGACATGGCTCCTGGCTCTGACACTTCCTAACAGGGTGGTCTTAAGTCCCTTACCTGTCCTCTCTGAGCCTCAGTTTCACCTTCTGCAAAATGGATGTTTGAAAAAAGGCTCTTCAAAGAATGTTCTAGGTTCAGGTGCTTCTCAATACCTGATTTTCTTCCTTATATGTGGGAGGGAGTGTTAGAAGCTGGCCTCAACCTACCAGGCTCCCACCACCCCTTTCTTAGAGGCCAGTGAGGAGCCATGGAAGACTTTAGAGCAGGGGCATGGGCTGACTGGAGGCAATCTCCATCTATTTTGTCACCAGACTGTCAATCAGGGCTAGAGAGACTCAGATGGGGCAAGATTCCTGTGATCAGGGGCTCAGGGAGATTTCCTCTGAAAGTCTGACGGGACCCAGAGCTCACAGATGAAGGCTCGGCTCCTTGTCGACAGCCCCGACAACGCCACACACTCTAGGCAGCTGTTTCTAGCGGCAAGTACTGCGTGTGCCTTGCCTGGTGAAAGGCAAGCTCCTCTCCAGCCCCAGGCTCCACCCCAGCGTGTCCACCGGGGGACCGGCCAGCAGGCCATAAGTCATCCCCTCCCGAGAGCCTGGAGGTGACAGGCCAAGAGTCCAGCAGTGACAGGGCAGGAACAATTCCTAGCCTCCCAGGGAGAGGCGAGACCCAGCTCCGGAGGCCATTCTATCCCGGCCAGACAGAGCCCCCCTTTCCATGGAAGATCAGACAGAAAGAGAAGGACCAAGGTACACGTCCTGCATTTCCCGGCCTAAGCCAGAGCGCTGGACTCAGGTAAGGACACCTGGGTCTCAGCCCCAGCTGTCACTGACGTCCAGCTCTGACACCCCAGGCGGCGGGTCCCTCCATGGGAAATGGGTGTGCTGACAGGCCCTCTGTGTCTGCAACATGATCTCCTCTCTCAGAGGACGCAGGATCCCCACCGGCGCGGCTGGTGATTAAGATGCCCTGAGTGGGGCTCCTGACCCGCTGTCAGGGACATCAAGGTAAGTGCCCCTCCACAGGCTGAGGGCTCCGTCGATGAATAAATAATAACAGTAGTGAAGTAATGGGATCCGGGGAGGCCGCTTAGGATAATGGAGCGACAGACGTGGCGTCGAGCCCCAGGGACCAGAGCGGCAGGAAGAGCGGTGGGAGGGGTGGCAGGAACACCGGGCACGAGCATCCCAGCAACTTGCAGTCTGCCTGTCATGACAATAAACCCTGACCCTGTCCAGGGTCACTGCCGCACAGTTTGTTTCATAGCTCTGAGCATCGGCTTTGGGGGCACACGGACTTGCTGCTGCTCTGCCTGGCTGAGCCTCAGTTTCCACATTTGCACAATGGGCATTATAAGGAGAGAGGAAGTGAGCCACTTGTATGGGGCTTAACATGCACTGGCTTGTCTTGAGCCCCCTGCTGGTGCTAATTGTCCCGAAAGTGATGTTTCCCCTTTCAGCTCACTGAATTCTTAACTCAAAATTGCCCTCTGGATCAGGCAGGGAAGAGGTGGTGCCCATTTGCTAGATGAGGAAATTGAGGCTCAGAAAGGTGCCTATCTTTCCAGAAAATCCTACCTCTGCCCCTGGCTACATTTACCCAATACCGACCCAATTCCTGCTTAGGGCCCAGCTGTCCGCTGGGGTCTTAGGTGATACCAGTGAGTCAATCTATGTCCCAGAAGATCTTGCAGTCAAGAGGGAGGGGCAGGGGAGGCAAAGGGTAGGTCCCCCAAATAGGCTCCCAAATAAAAACCACAATGAGACATTGCCACACATACGCTAGAACGACCCAATGAAAAAAGTTGACGATATCTTTCGTGTTGGCGAGGATGTGGGTCAACGGAACTCTCACTCTTTGTTGGCGTAAGTGTAAAAAGGTACAACCACTTCACAAAAGGTGTGATGATTTCTTCCACGTCCAAACAGACAGCTGTCTTTGACCCAGCAATTCCCCTCCTAAGTGTTAGCCAAGAGAAACGAAAACATGTATGTCTACACAGACTTGAACACAAACATATTAATCGCTTTGCTTATGATGGCCAATGTCCAAAAACAACCCAAATGGCCATCGATGGGTAAAGGATCAATAAGTTGTGGTATATGCCTGCAATGGAATACCACAAAACTACCGATACATAAAATAACAAGGATTAATCTCAAACCTATTACGCTAAGCAAAAGAATCCAGACACAAAAGAGTACACACCGTATGATGTTATTTACATGAAATCCTACAAAAGGGAAGTCGAATCACTCATGACAAAAAGCAGTGGCTTTCTGGGGCCAGGTTAGGATGGGGGAGACTGCAAAGGGCAGGAGGGAACGCTCTAGGGAAGTAGAAATGTTCTACATCTTGACTGCTGTGGCGGCTACACGAGTGTAGACATTTGTCAAAACTCTTAGAGCTCTATATATTCATGGGCACATTTTATTGTGTATAAATTTTACTTCCAAAGAGTTGATCAAAAAAACAAATCAGGGCACCCAGGTGGCTCAGTTGGTTAAGCATCAGGCTCTTGATTTCGGCTCTGGTCATGATCTCACGGTTCATGGGATCGAGCCCTGCATCAGGCTCCGTGCTGATGGCATGGAGCCTGCTTGGGATTCTCTCTCTCCCTCTCTCTCTGATGCTCCCCTGCTCACACACTCTCTCTCTCTCTTTCTCTTTTTCTCTCTCTCTCTGTCTCAAAATAAATAAACAAAAAAAAAAATCAAAACAAAACTCAAGCACCAAAAAATAGAATTGCCAACCAGAGTAATCCAAACAGCTGGCCAACCCCAAAAAGTGTATGAGCCTAAAGGGAAGCCCCTAGAAACTCCAATATAAACACACAGCGGGCAAGAGGTTGGCGGCTGGCTTAGAGGGAGGGAAGAGTGTGCCTTCCCTGGGCTGGCAGAGCTGTGCTGCCATGGGGTGCGGGCCCCTCCCTGAGTGCTGGTAGAGGGACAGACCTTCCTCATGGCCCAGTCTTCTGCCCCCTCCTCTGCAGAGTGGGCTCTTCCAGCTCAGATCTCTAGCTGCCAATAGCCCATGCAGCTTCTTCATGAGAATTTGCAAAGTTTCCTCGACTGGGGTCCAGCTTGGCAAGATGATGGTGTCTTTGTGCCAAGAAAAACGCTCCCCTTTCTCCAAGCAGACATAGCTCCTTGCCTCTTGGCAAGCAGAGCATGGACCTGATTTCAGCCCCCACAGGACCCTTGATCCAGGCCTTTTCATGAGGTTCATGCTGAGTCTCCACCTTGGAAACTGCTCTGCTCTGTCAGCTCTTCAGTCAGTCCTTGCCCCTCTCTGGGCCTCAGTTTCCTCATTTGCCAAATGAGACCAAACAGTTTTATAGATCTAATGAGATAAGGGAAAGGAAAGTGCTTCCAAATGTCTGATATGCTTCATAAGTGCCAGTTTCTCTCTAGTCCATTGGATGGGTGGGAGATGGATGGATGGATGGATGGATGGATGGATGGATTGTTGAGTGGGTGAGTGGATGGATGGATGGATGGAAGGATTGTTGAGTTGGTGGGTGGATGGATGGATGGATGGATGGATGGATAAGGTAATCTCTGAATTCCAGTTCTATGTTCTCTGCACTCCCTGGAGCAGTGAAAGGCAAAGAGTGAGGCTTGGGGCCCACACAACAGCTCTTCTGACCTCCCTTTTGTCCCCCTCCCCCAGCCATTCCCAGATGTGTCCATCCCCAGTTCATGATCATTTGGGCCGAAAATGCCTTGGGCAATCTTCCTCCTCAGCCTGGTGAGAATGAGTTTGCCATGTGCATGGTGGGAATGGAAGAAAGGAGCCTGCGCCTCCCCCAGCCTCCGTGGGGTGGAGGGCCCTGGCTGGGCAGTTTCCTTTCCTAGGCCCTCATCTATAATGAGATAACTGATTATTCTCGCCTCTTAGTCTCTTTCTCCATAAAAGGACGGACAGAGATGAGACAATTAAAAGGCGGGTTCCCAGCCACCCTGGAGAGATTCAATGAATAATAACAGACTTCCAGCTCGTAGTCTGGCTCAGGCCTTGGGAACAACCAGATCCAAAGAGGCTTAAAGGGCCCTGTGGAATGACTTAATATTCTGGAGAACAATGGCCAGGAGGGAGAAGAAGGCGGGCCCTCCCCTTGGCAGGGTGATTGAAGAGGATCTCCCTCGGGAGGGGCCGATACTCACAAGCCTATGCAGCCTGCCGCCCTAGGGCCAGGGAGGCAGAGAGCAGAGTCTCTGCAGGCAGGCAGATCGGGGCCCTGACCAAACTGTGTGGCCTTGGGCACATGTCTGAGCCTCTCTGTTTCTGCCTGTGTGTGATGGGTGACAATGGAGTGAACCTCACAGGCCCACCCCACGGGAGCACAGGTGAGATGCTCTGCTCTGTCTGGGGCAAGTGCTGGAGACCACGAAGCCAGCAACACTGACCACTTCTGAGGGTATCTGAGAGTCTTTCTTCAGGGTGGGAAGGACTTCGGAGCCCAGGGGCAGGGTGGGGCCAAGGTAGGGGGGAGGTGCCTGTCACCCTGACATCACACATGTGTGGCCTCACCCCCTTTGCTTTCCTCCTGCAGCCCTCCCCCATTCACTCCCTCAGAGCCTCTTCCCTCTGGCCTGAGAGCCTCGCACAGATGAGGGAGCCTTTGGCTGCAGCCCCTTTGTGCTTCTCTGTGTCACAGAGAACCAGTGAGGAGAAGTAACGTGCCCGAGGGCCTGGGCACTGGAACTCAGGTCTCAGGACCCTGCAGCTGAGATCTCTGCTGTCCCTGCAGGCTCAGCCCATGTGCCTTCTCCTTACAGACCTTCCCTGAGCCCCCCGGACTAGACAGGGTCCCTCTGCCCCGTCCTCTACGGACGCTGCGGCCCATCTCATTCACACTGACAGTTCTTTGTAATGTCAGCCCTGCCAGGACACAGGGCATCCCCCCAGGGGCATTTGGAGGTATCCCCAGTGCCCCACACAGTGCCTGTGCAGAATGAACATTATTAATTGAGCTCCATCAAACGGTTCTTTGCCATGCCTCCGTGCCTTTCAGCTCCCAAGGGTGGGAAAGGGGGTTCCGGCTCTGGAGTGGGGAGGAGGAGGAGGGTTCAGAAGGACCCGCAGGCAGGCTGTGGGCTTCCCAGCGATGGAGCCCCGGCCCTAGCGCTGACTCCGCCGGCTGCACCCGTCTGTACCAATCAGCCACAGTGCTAACCGGGAAGTGCAGAAATCACTGCACACGGGGTCCCATGGCAGAGAGGGGAAGACGGATGGAGAGCCAGGAGAGTGATGGGCCAATTAGGGAAGGTGAGTAATGAGCGGTAGATATGCGGGTGTTTGTTTAGTGAGCTGGAGGCTGGGAGGCTGAAGATGGGCCCCTTGGATCAGTCTTACTCTGGCTCAGACTCTGGCGGGGAGAGACCTCCCGTGCCACCAAGGAGACTCAGGAGGGGCCTGGTCTAGCCCCACCCACCCCTGCCCCTGCCCTAGGCCAGGCTTGCCACGGCACCTTCTGGAGGCTTCTGTCACTTAGGCACTGTGTGGGGTGCTATGTCCGTCCCCTCAGAAGCTGGGTGTCCCGGCGCCCATCCCCCATGCACTCCTTCCTCCCTCTTTGTCCTGTTCCTCATCTCCTGGGCTCAGGCCCCAGCGTGCAGAAAAGAGCACCGGCTGAGAGACCAGGGCCCTGGATTTCAGACCCTCTGTCGGCCTCAGTCTGTGCAGCACTTGAGAGCTCACTGAGTTGGCAGCAAATAAAAGCACATCAGACCCTAGGCCCACCTCACATGGTAGACAGATGGGAGACGGATTTCCGAGAGAGGAAAATTGAGGCCCAGACAGGGAAAACAGCGATGGGGCTGAGACATAGCCCCAGATCTGATTCCCAGGCCAGTGCTCCTTCCTCTTCTGAGCTCTGCTGCCTGGCCCCTTGGTTTCCTCAGTTTCCCCATTTGCGCAAGAAGGTTTCCTGAAGGAGCATTGGCGTCCCTTGCGTGGAATGTCACCGACTCCTCAATGAGGAGGTCCAAAAGAGCCATAGCTGTTGAGAAAGGCAGGGCCACACCCGTGGGCCCTGGATCAATATCAGAGTGGGTGCAAAGGCAGGGCTGGGGGCTGCCAATCAGCTTTAGCCTGGGCCCGTCCACCCTGTGGGAGAGGGCAGCCAAGGCCCAGTGGGTAGGTGGGAGCAGGGATGATGGGCAGAAGATCTTGGACTCTTGGCTTGATGGTTTTCTCTGGATGAAGAGAGAACACAGAGAGAAGCCTTCTTCTTATTTTCCTTCCTGACCCTTCCCAGGCGAGGTGGGGACAGTTCAGAGGTTTGAGAAGCAGGCGAACATTGCCCAAGGAGATGTGCTTTGCCTGTGACAGGTGCTGCACCCCGGGCTGCTGAGGAAGAGGCCAGGCTGCCCTCCCCCAGGTCAAACCGCCTGCTGGGGACACAGGCCTGTGGGACAGTCAGGCTGCCCAGCAGGAGCCAGCCTACAAGGACGGCCCCACTCCTGCACACACCGCCCTGCTCATCTCCTCTGTCTTTCTCACTCAAGGATACAGGAATGCACCCAGGGAGGCACGCGAGGGGCGGAGACTGGTTCAAGGTCACACGGAAACTCAGAAACTCAGTAGCAGAGGCAAGACCACAGGATGGTCAGATCCCCTTGCTGACAATCCTGCACCTTGCATCAGGGACCTGGAGGAGGGAAGACACGGCCTAAAGCAGGAGACAACCACAGGCCTGAGTTGGGCTCCGGGCCAAGTCAGATCTGTTTTGTCAGAGAGAGGACGCAGCCTTATCGTTCTGAAGGGTGCTCCCGGGAAATGGCCTTTGCTCCACAGGGTCCTCAGGAAAATGCTAGAGATGACTGACACCAGGCTACGTAGTGGAACCCCTGGGAAAAGTCTCTGGAACAATCAAGCTGTGGGAGAACTGGGGAAGGAGAACGGAGGGGAGAGAGGGGGACGGAAAAAACAGGAGAATGGCAGAAGGTGCTACTCATAGCCCCTTCGTGGCCACTGTCCTTGCAGGCACCTCGGGGACTCTTGGGACCCTCGCTAGCAGTGGCCGCTGGTGACTTTCCATCACCGACCATATCATGGTGGCCCCACGTGTTAACCCCCCTGAGCCCAGTTTTCTAGTGAGGATGAAGGATGCAGACCTGGAAATGTGAGATTCAGCTGTGACAGGGAGCACACCCCGTGGTGAAATTGCCTAGAGCTGGGACCTTTCCCCTGGCCTCCCCCACCATGTTACCTGGGCAACTCCCTCCTGTCCTTCGGCAGGTGACTGAGACATCGTCTCCTCAGGGAAGCCCTCGCTGACCTCCCAGACTAGGGCAATCTGGCAGATTATCTGCTCTCAGAGCACCATGGAAATCTCCTTCTTAATGTTAATCCCAGGTAGGATTGTGTATTTATTTGTGTGATCATTTGATGAATGTCTACTTCTCCCCAAAGACTTATCTTTGTAAGGACAGGGGCCGTTTTCATTCAGAACTGCATGCTCCGAACCTTTGCGCAGGGCCTGGCAGATGAGCTGTGATAAGTATCCGTTGAACGTGAGCAAACGAAGGAACAACACGTGGTCAGGGAGAAGGTCCAGGAGGGCTCCCCGGACGTTGGTGGCGTCATGGGAGTCTGCACTGGCAAGAATAAGATGCACGCTGGGTAGAAAAGAGCTTCCCAAAGCAAAGGTCAAACCATCCCCCTGGGATGGGGGTCTACAAATTGGAGTGGGCTTGGTGAGTTGGGGAGAGATGCCTCCAGGTCAATTCAGTTCACTCCTCCATGTCCTAATCCCAGGAAAATGGGTCTATTCTAGCCCCTGGTTTCCCAGACTCCCCCACACCGGGCTCCTAGCCCTGGCTCCAGCCCCCTTGGGGTAGCCAGAGAGAGAGGCTCATCCACAGGACAGGTCATCCTGTCCTCTGAGTTGTTGGGGGCCCGTCTATGACAGACACTAAATGAGACACAAAAATCTGCACACGTTGGGCACATTCCATAGGTTCGTCCATAGTCTTGTCTCCAGACTTCTTTGTCCAATTGTCCAATCTTCTTCCTTCTATGACCTCGGCCAACCAGCTAAGCTATTTACCATGTATGTACGTATCACAGCCTAGCTCCCTCCCACATAATGGATGGCCACGTGTACCACACACACAGTGGGATTTGCCCTCAACACGTTCCTTTGGGCCACCTGACTGGGACTGTGGTATGGGGCTAGAACTGACATGCTGGACGGGTCCACATGTTTTCTTGCCCCATCAACGCGCCTTAGAGAATTTCATATGTGACCATAAGTCTGAAGTGAGGGAGATTGTGTTGGCACCATGGGAGTTTAGGCCACCTTGTCATGTAATTCCCTTGGGCATCTTAGCAAGTGTGATGTTCCTGTAAGTCGGGAGAATTTACCACCCCACTAACTACCAGCAATGAGTTCCGGTTCCTTCCTGAGGGTTCCTTTCTGGGGGTCTGCTTTCTAAGGTATGTCTGGCATTTAGCCTGGTCTCCCCTGGAAGCAAAACCCAAGAAAGGGCTTGCTTGGAGGTGGCCGGGGGGCGGGGGGCGGGGAGGCGATCTCAGGGAGCAGGTGCAAGGGACAGAGTAAGCAAAAGATGGAAGAAGGGAGCCAAGAAGGGAACCAAGGAGGGAGCTATCAAACCAGGAACTGCCACAGGTAACTGGGACTCCATCGAAGAAGCCCTAGGAAATGGTTCAGAACTGTCTTCAAACAAAATAAACATGGGAAATGTTTACCCATCACCTTCCAGCTCCCAGCGGTTGAGGGTGGCCCTATGGGCATTTGCTGCCCCCAAACACACACACATACGCACGCACACACACACTTCCACGTACAGGAATGCCATGTGGATTCCTCACCATGGTGAGTGGGCACTGCTCACACCTGGAGTGAGTCACTGTCAGGTGGCATCTGCGGGAAGCTGGTCAGACCTGTGCAGAAGGGATCGCCCAGCAGTGACTGCAGGGAAAGGTCCAGCTGAGTGCTCCAAGGTATGGAGGTAGATGTTTACAGTGGGGACGAAGGCAGGGCCAGGGGGCTGCCAATCAACTGCAGCCTGAGACCCCTGGCCTTCCCAGGTCTGTCCACCCTCATGAGTGTGACATCTCTGTGCAAAGAAACCCCAAGAGTTACTCAAGGGGAGGGGAGGGCAGCCAGAGGCTGACCAGAGGGTCTGCATTAGTCCTGGGGCTTGTGCGGTGGGGACCTCCCTCTGACTTTGAAAAATGGTCCCATTCTTCCTGTCTCACCATGACCAATGGAGCCTGGTCAGGAGCTGCTAGCCAGGCCCACATGTCTGCTGGGAGACCAGGAGATGTCCAGAAAGCTCCCCCTCCCAACCTGCCAAAGCAGACCTGTCCCATTGGCAGCCATTAACCCAGCGCTAATGGAGCGACCTGGCCAGGCACTTAGTATAGTAGGTGCTCAGTTAATGATGGTTGTTACTACTCTAACAGGACAGGGGTAGTAGACAGGGGTTTCCTGCTGTCCAGAGAATGATGTTCAAGGCCCACAGCTAAGAAGAGAGAGGCAGCAAGGGCCCACACATGCTGGGGCCAGAGCTGGGGCCCCAGCTCCCAAAGGGCTCTCAATGACATGCCCAGGCAGCAGACCCACCTGCCCACGCCAGAGGACACTGGCATCTGAAAGAAGGGGGTATTCTCCATCCCAGGGGCCAACGATGAGGAGGAAAGTAAGATGAGCACTGAATTAAAATGGGAGTCTACAGGTTTAGAAAGAACAGCCTGACTTTTCAAGAATAGGAGTGAGACTGTTTTGTGAACAAGCCAGGAAGATACGGCTCACGGAGCTTGCTCCTCCAGGCGGGGGGTGCTAACAGAGCATAGTCCGTTATCGGGGAAAAGTTTAAACCCTGTCGTGTTTACAACCTCATGAGTGGACACTCCTCACCAAACATTTCTAACATTAATTAATTAATTGGTGTATTCCTTGAGTACCTGCTACGGCCCATCCCTTTACCAGACAGCCTGGGGATGCACAGTCAGGGAACTTAGCCTGGTGCCTTGAAGCTCCCAGTCTCCCTGGAGAGGGGATCTAGCCCTGTACCTCAGATCTTGGCCAGGCAGCCTGGGTGTCTGAGTATCCCAAAAATTGGGGGCCCGAGGACCCCCACTGAAGTAGCTGCCGATGGCACTAAATTCCAGAGAGCCATCTGAAGAGTGACGGGTGTAGAGAGGAGGCAGATCTGTAGCTCACATCCAGGGTGGCATGGGGAGGTGAGGTGTCCCCGGTCTTGCAGCAAAGTGTAGCTGAGCTGGGCTGGTC
The DNA here is from genome assembly GCA_028646485.1 of Cryptoprocta ferox. Taxonomy (NCBI): domain Eukaryota; kingdom Metazoa; phylum Chordata; class Mammalia; order Carnivora; family Eupleridae; genus Cryptoprocta; species Cryptoprocta ferox. The sequence goes on along the minus strand of CM053561.1, from coordinate 29,205,414 downwards.
CCCAGAACTCCACGGTCCCTGGTTCAATCATCTCGGGTGGGGCTGGTCATGCCAGTTCACTGTGCCCCATGCATGCATTAGGCCTGCTTTTCTCTCAGCTTCCAGAAGTAGGATGGTGGGTGGGCAGATACCCTGTGGATTCAGGGAGGCCAGAGTCTATATCGGTCCTGTTTCCCACTCCTGCCTCACATCCCTTCCAGAATGAGACTAGCCCCTCATCTCCAGCCTCTGACATCTGACCATTGCTCCCTGGCAAGGTAGGTGAGTGTCAGGTGGCTTAATTCTTAACAATGCACTCACCTTCCTGTAGAAGGATGGTGCATGGGAGGTACTCTTGGCCTTAATTGACCTCCACTCTAATTCGATCTGTACTAACTGGCTCTGTGACCTTGGCAAGTCGCTTTGTCACTGGGCCTCAGTTTTCCCATCTGGCCCATGAGATTGACCCCACCCAGGTCCCCTCCACAACAAACGCCACTAACAATTCTCTCCCCTTTGCTACGTCAGCCCCACCACGGGGACTTGTGTCTGTCTTGTCTGCTCTGCGATCCTAAGGACCTAAAACAGAGCCTGGCACAAAACTGGCACTCAAGAAGTAGTTGTCCAGTGAATGGATGACTTAACAGCTACTTATTACATGCACATTATGAGCCAGACACTGGGCTGAGCGCTCGGGCACAATCTGAAGTTAGACCACAAGTAGGGGGAGATACCAGGGAAGACGGGGCTGGGTTGGGGGAGCCCCCCAGGGAACCCTGATGTTACTCCCCCTGCCTCTCCCCAGCCCTAACCTAACGGGTCCAGACAGAGGCTGTGGATGGCCTAGGGTCACTACAGAGTTTGGAAGGTCCTATAGCTAAAGTGTCCTTCCTAAGTCACGGTCAAATGTTCCTTGTCTCCCTTTAAGAAGCAAAGTACAATTTCATCTCAGATATTACGTACCCAGAAATCCTATTACATTCTCCCAAGAACTCTGTAACAAAGGCAGAGAAACAAACTGGGAAAAATATATGCAAAATATCAGAAACAAAGGGTTACCAGTCTTACTATAAAAAACCCTGCAAGTTAAGGGGCAAAACAAAGAATGTGCACATTCAAGAGGCCAATGAGCCAGAAGGAAGCTTTTAAAAAAATCAACTTCACTAATAATCTAGAAAGGGGAATAATAACAAGATGCGATTTATCACCTCGCAAATTGGCAAAACCTCTAATAAACCCTTTGTTGGTCTGAGTGTCAGAAAGGAACCTTGTGGGGCGCCTGGCTGGCTTTGTTGGTGGAGCGTGCGACGCTTGATCTCGGGGTTGTGGGTTCGAGCCCCACGTTGGGTGCAGAGATGACTGAAAAATAAAAGCTTTAAAAGGAAAAGAGCCTTGTGACGGTACACTGTAAGTTCAAGGAAATGCTGGGCCGCTTTCTCAGGACAATTGAACAGAAAGATCTGAAAATCTTTAAAATGTACACACTTTTTAATCCAGGGATCTTATTCCTAACTATTTATCTGAAGAAATGCCTCTAGGGTGTTTCTCTAAATGCTGATCGAGGGTTATTACTAAATGCCTGGCTGTCTGACAATAAAGGATTAGTCAAATGAACCATGGTAGGTCCCTACGCTCAAGGTCCCTACCATGAGCCTTAAAGAATGACGTATATGCATGTTCACATATTTAGACCGTCTTTAAAAAGACTCAAGAAACCGGTAACAACAGTGGGCCCTTTTGGAGAAGAATGAGGGGTGGGCAATAAGATTGGAAATTTATTTTCCATTCCAACCTACCATACGGTTTGAATCGTGACTCGTGTGCATGTATTATCCATTAAAAATAAAATAAAGTAGGGGCGGCTGAGTGGCTCAGTCAACTGAGCCTCCGACTTCAGCTCAGGTCATGATCTCGCAGTTCGTGAGTTCCAGCCCCGAGTCAGGCTCCGTGCTGACAGCTCGGAGCCCGGAGCCTGCCTCGGATTCTGTGTCTCTCTGTCTCTCTCTGCCTCTTTCCTGCTCACGATCTCTCTCTCTCTCTCTCTCAAAAAGAAATAACATTTTTTAAAAAATTTTAAACAAAAAAATAAAGTAAAATAAATTAATATTTAAAAGACCAAATGATCTAGAGATATATTTTTGTCAGTAAATAGGTGAAATAGACTTTGGATGGCTATCCACCCAGACATTCGATAACTGTGCATATTGCAGGGAAAGGAACTCCCACCCTCTCCCTTGCTTTGATCCCTCCTCCCGCCCCTTTCCTCTCTTCCACCCATAAGGGAAGAGGAAATGGTCAAAGCCCAGGATATTTGGGGGTCAGCTTCCCTAAAGGGCAAGTTCGCCGCACCAAAAAGCCACAGTGTCTGTGTGAGCTCTGTGTCCCATTTCCTCCATGCCGGCTGCGGGCTGTGGAAGGTGGGCTGTACCTGGGAGGGAGCCGGCTCAGACTTTGGGGGGAAGGAGCAGAAAGCCCTTCAAAGGCTCCCAAGCCTGGAATCTCCATGCTAACCCTTGCCAGAGCGCCACATTGATTAATACATTCATAAATAGAGTGGCATGGGGAGTCCCGTGGGACCTGTGTTTCTCAGACACAGCTCTGTGTGGGCTGAGGGTGGAGGGGACTACGATCAGGGAATGTCTGCATGCGTGGCTCTTCCTAGTATCATAATAGCCCAGAAACTTCACTCTGGGCTCAGAACAATTCTCTCCGGGTAGTGGGACTCTAGGATATTTTCACTGTCGTGTTCATGCGAATCTGCACTTTATAATCTTTCCATTAGTTAGCAATTTTAAAATGTTTTTCCAAGAAAAAGAGGAGGAAACCAATTCCCTCTCAGACAGCCTTACTGAAGACAGGGTCTTGGCAGTGTTTCTTACAAGTTAGACACCTGCCCCCACGACTTCCTTTTTAATCAGGTCATCGAATTCTCCTAAGAAGTCTTTTGTGGACATCAAATTGCCTCTGTGCTTGGAGGGGATTAGGAAATGCCAGTTTTGATCCCAGGGGATTGGGTTTTGGAAGAACCATGACTTCTGAAGTACAGAGGGGCTGAGAGAGGGCGTTCGAGTCAACACGTATTAATGCCTGACATTTGTACAACGGCCCGTGATTTACGGAGAGCATCCACATCCATTATCCCCTTTGATCCTCCCCGAGACCCTGGGAGAGGCAGGGCGTCCTCCGGGAATGGGAAAGGAATTATTAGTAGTCCCATTTGACTCACGGGGAAACTGAGGCACGAAGAGGTTAACTGCCCAAGGTGGTAGAGCCAGACTGTAAATGCGAGCCACCTGGCTCTGCATTCTGCGCCGTCACCCTAGATTCTTCTCCAAGCTTGAGCCTCAGTTCCCCCATCTGACAAATGGGAGAAAAATAGTACCTGCTGCCCTAGGTGCGTAGGGTCGTTGTGAGGATTGAGTTAAGGCACCGCATGTCTCAGGACGGTGTTGGGCATATAGTAAATGTTGAATAAGTCAACTGTTATTAAAGGTGGCAGATAACAGGTCCGTACCACTCCAAGTCCTAGGCTTGCTCGGCCAAGCTGCCCCTGCATATTTGCCAAGCGCCTCCTCCACACAGGGCTCTCAGAGGGCAGACAATTAAACAAGATGCCGGGCTGCCTGCCAAGGGGTTTGCCCTCTAGCAGGACAGAGAGGCACGTACTCACTCCAGCCCAACAACAACCAAGGCTTTGAGACCTCAGAGACGGGGTCTTTTTATTCTGGTTCAGGGAAGGCTTCCTGGAGGAGGTGTTAAGGCTCCTGGCTGAGGTGGGCCTCCAGGTTCCAGAATGGGTTCCCCGCACTGGGATGTGCGGCGTGGCCTGACGGTGATGGTCCGTTCCTGGCCAGGGTAAGGGCACCCCCCTCCCCCAGCACTAAGCAGTAGGTAAATCATGGCTTGGGAGAGGCTGCTTCCTGGGGTGGGTGGCTTTTCCTGTTGCAAACCAGGTGGGCGGGCTGGGTATAGTGATGCAGCGTCTGTGGGGTCAGAGAGAGAGGACAGAAAAGGCACAGGCGATCTCTCCCTGACCCTTCTCGCCCAAACCTCGGCACGCCCAGCGAGATTTCCAAAGTCAGGGCGCCCTGTTTGGGCACCTGAGTCTGGATGAAACCTCTCGATGCAGAGACAGACGATGAGCTGGGGGCGTCCCCTTCCCCTTCCTGAGCCCGTCGCACGGCGCTGCTGCCAGCCTCGACACGGGCACTATATCCACCTTTCAGGACTGGCTCTCAGGAAGGGCTCCCAAGAGCTGATTGCCACCTGGGGCAAAGCACCCACTTCCCTCGTGAGTGACTGCTGAGGAGCCTTTAGATCTGAAGAGACACACAGCTTGCCCTTAATCATCTGGAGGTCCCTGCTTCTCTGTGAAGCCCAAAGGAGCCCCCTGTCCTGCTTACAGCCATGTGACCTTGAGCAAGAAGGCTGGCCTCACCTGCGGAATGTATGGGAAGGGCCCACTTCACTCCCGTTGTCCTGGCACAAGGAATACCCCTTGCCAGTCTCAAAACTGTTCTGGTTTGGCTAAGAAAGCATAAGGTCTCCCGGCGTTGCCCATCACGTGGGCATAGCCTTGCTGTAGTCCCTCCCTGGGGAGCCAACAAAATAATCCACGTGAAAGGCTTTGTGCTTTGTTGATCTGTGACACACTCTGTCGTGGAAGGAATTAAAAATCCATGCTGTGGGGGCGTCCGGGTGGCGCACTCGGTTAAGGTTCGACTCTTGATTCCGACTCAGGTCATGATTTCACAGTGCGTGAATTCGAGCCCTGCATCCGGCTCTGTGCTGACAGCATGGAGCCTGCTTGGGATTCTGTCTCCTTCTCTCTCTGCCTCTCCCCTGCTTGCCCTCCATATCTTTCTCAAAAATAAATAAAAACAAACTTAAAAAAAAAAAAGAGAAAAACTCAGTATTGTGTTTTTAAAAATTAGTGTCTTAATTCAGTATCTTAAAAAGAGGTGCTTTTAGTAGGATGATCACTAAGGTTCCTTTGCTTAATTATGCTGGCACTTTTTCTTAACAAGAATATTCCATGCGGTTCGTTCAGCCTTACTGGCAACTCCTTCACACTCCAGGCAAAATTAGCCAAACTGCCCTGGAGGCGAAGGGGCAGGCCTGCCATGGGCCCTCGGACCTAAGAGACTATCATCTTGCATCAGCTGCATGTTTGATAATGGCCTTGTGGACAAATTCCACAATCTACTAGCGTCTGGACTGTTAAAAGTCCAGCTCTCCTCACCAGGACTTCCTGCTGGAGCGAGCTCCAGCCAACTGTTAAATTTTCAGAAATTTCGAGAGCCAGTTGACCTTAGGTTGATGGCTGGAAATGGGCCACAGTGAGATATTTACGCCATGGAAATCAGCAAACACTATAAAACACGGCTCTTCCTTTCTCCCTCCCTCCTTGCCTCCCTCCTCTCCCTCTTTTCCTACCTTCCTTCCTTTCTTCCTTCCTTCCAGCACACCACCGCTAAAGCCTCTCAAAACAGCAACCAGCAATGAAAGCCCAAGAGAAAAGGTCTCAATTTACCCAAAGCTAACCTGTATACTGCCTAATTTCATTTCCTCTCCTCCTGATTTCTTTCCAGCCCTGGGCCGGTGAGATCCCTCTTTGCCGTGAAACCAAGTAAGGAGACGGCAGGCCCATGTAAAACGTGATGTCTCTCTGCAGTTTGGGAACTTTCCAGGCTTCAGAGGTCTGGCTTAATGGGCCGGGCCTCCGGGGTGCCCCGTGTCCGCTTGCGGCTCTCGAGTTGGCTGTCCTGCCTGCCCAGGTGTCCTCACTGTCTGAGATTTATGGGGCGTGTCTGCAGGTGCAGCAACTCAAGCAAACTGGTCCCTGGCATGGGTGCTGCCCGGCTGTATGCAAAGTGGGAAGGCAGCGGCCCACAACCTGCCACCCTAGGCCCCGGCCCTGCAGAGACCGTCACACTGGGTAGGGGGGAGGAGACCGTGGCTCTGGTCCGGTTGCCCCAGTGCTGTGGCCTCCCCTCTCTGTGGGCCTCTGTCTGCCTTTCTGAAAAACGAGAGGAATGAGGAGGCACTCTCTTAGCAGTCACCTTGGGAATCCCTCTCGGGGTCAGCACTGGACTCACTGGGGAAAAAGTGTTGGTCTGGCCCTTGGGAATGAGGAATGAGACCTGCCCCTTGGGAATGAGGAATGAGACCCCGAGGAACAGGTTAATGTCCCAAACTGTGGTCATGGGAGAGCCCAGGTCCTGTCCACAGGCACCCCATGGCGTGTTGTGTCTGGTGAGGAAGCCCAGGGCAAGAGACCCCCCGGGACAGAAGCTGGGGTGGGGCAGGCAGGGAATGTCAGGTCCTGGGGGAACGGCAGAGGGTGGGCAGGCTTGCTTGCCATTAGGAAGTCCAGGAGGCTGACCTTGGGCTGGGAAAGAGGAGATAAAAACGAACTAGGGGACCCCGTGGAGCCAAGACAGAGGAGGAGAAAGAAGACTTGGCTAACGGGCCTTTTCTTGTAGATTCCTACTGAAGCGTAACGTGTAGAAGGTGAGCAAACCGTAGGGTCAGAGTCCAGGGGATCGCACGCAGTGCAGACTCCATCGAGTGATCAAGATACAGGTTCCAGATCAAGAGGCAGATCACAGCAAGCACCCCGAAGCCCTCCGGACCCCCCCCCCCCATGCCCTTCCTTCCCCATAAGTTCACCACCCTCCTGACGGCTAGCACCGGCCTGTTTTCACCTGTGCGCCATCCCGTAAGCAGCCTCCTACGGATGAACTGTTGCTTCCAGCCTCTTTCGCTCGGCATTTTCTCTACCAGACTCAGCCAGGCTGTTGCATGGAGCCAGAGCTTCTTCATCCTCTTTGCTGTAGAATATTTGCCATCAACTCTGCCTGGGAGGACATGAGGGGGGCGCCATCCTGACTATGATGAGCACGCTTCCGTTGAACACACGCACACGTGTCTTTTGGGTGTGTACCCAGGAGTGCCATTACCCGGATCAGAGTAAGCCTGTGTTCAGCTTTAGGAGATGCCACAGAACAGGTTTTTACATAGTTGTACCAGTTCACTCCCCACCAGTGGGAGGCTGGACCCAGCTGCTCCACATCCCAGCCCACCACCGGTATTGCCTGCCTCTTTCCTTATAGTCACATTGGTGGGTCTGAGGAAGTGACTGCTGTCGCACTCATAACATCCCCAGCAAAGTCCATGTTGCCTGCGGATGCCCTTGGGGGAGCCATTCTTTGGGGCAAGTCAATGAGGTGCCAAGCTCAGCCTTAAATGAGCCATTGAAGGAGACAGAGGCTGTTCTCAAAAGGTGGAACAGAGGTGAAAGGGGAGGCTGACCTCTCTGGTCCAGGGGGAGCTGGCTCTGTGAAGCCCCCTTTCCACTCTCCAGGGACCTCAGAACGGCCTGTTCCCATCACAGTTTGGTCTTCCAGAAACTGCCTTCTGTCCTCCTTATCTCCCCAGATTGCGGGCTATCCCCATCTCTGCGGCCCCTGCCCCTTCCTCGTTAACCGCAGGCTCTCCCATCCCAGCACCATGCCAAGGCTGTGAGGCGACAGTGGTCAACCTCAGTTACTGTCTGTCCTCAGCACAATATGTAGGTCAAAAGTCCAGCAGGACCTCAGGCTACATTAGTAGAGGCATGATGCACAGGGCAAGGAGGGGACAGACCCACTCTTCTCCTCTAGGGCTCAGGTCACGGCTCCCCTCTGCTTGAGGGGCACACAGGCGATGTCCATGGTGGCGTGACCAGGAGGAGAGGGGACTCAGGCCACTCAAACAGTTGAGAAGCATTTCCTGGGCACCTTCTGATTCCAGACTCTATACCAGGTGCTTGGGGACACCTTTGAAAAGAGGGACCAGGATTGTGCCTCGTGGGGTTTTTGAGTCTAGCGATAGTTTTAAAAAACTGGAATCTGATACCTTCAGGAATTATCAAGAGCTGTGAGGGAATGGAAGGAGGCCGCTGTGGTAGGACAGCAGCTTCAAGTGGGGGGTCAAGGAAGCTGGAGACGCGGGAGGGGAGATGCAGGAGGAGGAGCCAGACACAGCCGTCCGGGGAAAAGCACTCCGGGCAGAAGGAGCAGCCAGTGCAGAATCTTAAGGCAAGAAAGAGCTGAGAACTTTCTAGAAACTAACAGAAGACCGGCAAAGCTCGAGGGTAGGGGGTGTGGAGAGACTAGCGAGGGGGGAAGTAGAGAAGGTGGTTAGGAGCAGCCTCAGGCAGAGCCTCAAAGGCCACCCCAAATTTTATTTGGCTAAATAGGCTGTTTTATTCTAAGCACAACCAAATGCCTCTGAAACATTTAGAGAAGGTGTGGCAGACACGCTTCACCACCCCCACCCCGTCACCCCTCAGCCCTCCCCCCACCACCGCCACTGCCCCCCTTAATGTCAACATCCGGGCACACCTCTGGCTCCAGCCTCAGCCTGGTGCGCCTCCTCCTGACAGGGCCCCCCTTGAGCACATGCGGCTCATCGTCCCCCAGCCCCATTCTGCTCCGGGGCTCTCTCGGATACTGGGGGAGCCCCCTGAGCCTGCACAAGAGCTTAACCCAAAAGAGCAGGGGAATTAACTCCCAAAACGCCACCCTAAACCAATGGGGACAGAGCCAGTGGATAAATGGGCCATCCTTCCAGAACAATCCAGAAGGGCATTCTGCGTATTTCTTGGAGATCCAGCAGAATGGAGTCCCCGTGCCTCACGGCAGCAACCACAACCGCACACTGTTGGGTCAGCCCCTCTTCCTTCCCCTTCTGTCTTCAGAGGCTTCTGAGATGCTGCCTGGGACCACCTCCCTCATCCACTAGCTGCTCCCAAGCCCTTGTCACAGCCCCTGCTTTGGGGGCAGCCTATATAAGAGACGAGTCCAGGATGGCATGTGACAGAGGCTCTTATTTCTGCTGGGTGGAGAATGGCAGGACGAGGGAGACTGGTAGGAGCCGTGCTGGGATCCTGGGACAGACCGCGGTGGCCTGGATCGCGGAGGCAGAGGTGGTGGTAAGCAGTGGTCAGATTCAGATATGTTTTGAAAGCTGGAAGACAGGACTTGATCATGGTTTGAATGCGCTCAACCAACAAAACCTGGCGACACCGGTCCCCCCAGCGTGAAAGATTGTCTCAGAGATTAAGAGGGAGGACGGTGGGAGGACAGGGTTCGTAGGCTCTGGTGATGGAGAAGGGGGTGTGCTGAGCGTCGTCGACTGTTTGCCAAGCACACTTCACATACCGGCCCCATGTGGCAGCTGAACACTTGATTGAGCCCTGCTTAGTAACTGTAAATTACACGCCAGATTTCCAAGATTTCATATTTTAAAAACCATGCAAAATATCCCATGAATACCTCTTTACATTGATTACATTTTATTTTTTAAAAATTTTTAATGTTTTTTTTTTTTTGAGAGAGAGAGAGAGAAAAAGAGAGAGAGAGAGTGCGTGAGCAGGGAGGGGCAGAGAGAGAGGGGAGACCCAGAATCGGAGGCAGGCTCCAGGCTCTGCACTTTTCAGCACAGAGCCCGATGTGGGGCTCGAATCCACAAACTGTAAGATCATGACCTGAGCTGAAGTTGGATGCTCAACCGACTGAGCCACCCAGGCGCCCCTACATTTTCTTTTCTTTAAGTTTATTTATTTTGACAGAGAGAGAATGGGGGAGGGGCGGAAAGAGAGAATCTCAAGTAGGCTCCTCCCTGTCAGCGCAGAGCCCGACGTGGGACTTGATCTCACAAATTATGAGATCGTGACCTGAGCCAAAATCCAGAGTTGGACGCTTAACTGACTGAGCCACCCAGACACCCCTACGTTGACCATATCTTAAAATAATATTTTGGATCTACCAGATTAAATAAATTATATTTAAATTAATGGCACCTGTTTCCTTTCACTTGTTTACTGTGGCCGCTTGAAAAGATAAAATGATATGTGTGTTTCGCATTGGCGGCACACATTATATTCTACTGGCTGGCACTGGGCGAGAGGTCTTATGTCCACGTCACATCTGTGCCTCACAGCGTCATGTAAGGCAGGCTGCCCCTGCCCCCTTCCAGATGGCAAGGCTGAAGTTCAAGGAAGCGCAGGACCTTGGCCAAAGTCCCGAAGTCCATGCTATTCCTAAGCCATGTGGCGTTGCCTTAAGAGGCAGTGGTTTTGTGTACGGGAGCCATTCACATCCCAGCGTAAGGGTTCAAGCACAGTGTAGGGGGCACATCTGGGGTGGTTGACCTTGGAGACGCTGCCCAGCGTTGAGACTATGCTTTGGGGAGCAGGGGAGTGGGTTAAGGACCTTTCTCCCTCTACTACCATCCCTCAGAAGGGATCCTGACTCCAGGGCTAGGACTCGGCTCCACCTACCCACCCACTGGACTACACCCACCCTCTCCCCACCATCGGTCCCCCACATAATTTATGGGAGCCATCAAAGTTAATTAATGCTATAGTTATAGAGCCATCCCAATGTAATTACTGTGTAATTGGATTATAACTTAGGTAATGTCCCACAGAGCGCCTCCCGATTATGCCAGAAAGCCGGGGCTTTTTACCCAGTGATGGATGGTGGATGCTGGGGCCAGATGGGGAGACCGGGAGACTGTGTGAGGGTGGGTTGTGTCACCGTGAGGAGGGCATGGCTCTCGGGACCCGGGGCCCTGGCAGAGCCCTGGAGGGGAGAGGGGCATGTGCGTGAGAACCATTCTGCTCTCCGAGCCTCCAGCCTTCCATCCGCATGATAGGCTGGGCCACCCACAGCCCTGGCCGTGCCTGCACACTTCTGTCTCCGCTCACGGAAATCTCCAGCAGGAGTCCCACCCGCCACGCTGAGAGCAGGGTTGTTCCCTGTGAACTGCCCGAGTCACCTGCCCCCCCTCCCCCAGCAGGGGAAGCCACACCTCACATGGCAGGGCTCTGCTCCCCGGGCCTCCAGCCACAGTTCATCAGACGGGAAGAAAAGCGGCCAGTCAGTCATGGAGAGGAGCAGACACGGCCGCGCAGCCGAGCCACCAACTCGGAGCTCCTGCTGAGGGGGTGACCGATAACACAGGCCCTCCACTGCCCGGGACCACGACAGCCTTCTCGATCTGGGTAAGGCCGGCTGCTCTGCGCTTCGCGGCCACGAGCTTCAAGCACAGCTAGGCCAGCCTTCACAGCCTCCCCCGTGCGGGCCACCTGGTCCCACCTCGGGCAGGCCCTAACTCTTCGGAGCCGCAGTGTCTCTACGCCTTTGCAGTTTGTGGTTGGAGGCAGTACAGCCAACTCCAGACAGCGTAAGCAGCACAGGATTTCCTAGAAGGTCAAGGGCGGACTCAGGAGGCCAGGGACCAGGCTCGGGAACAGATTTCCAAGGGATACAAGAAACAGAAGGCGGCAAACAGCAGGGACCCCATACTAGATAGTGCCCACTCACACCCCAGGAGCCCGCGGGTGGTGGGCGAGACGGGGACGTGCTCCCAGCCGGCCCTCTACCAAGGTCAAAGCTCCCACGGGGTCTGCTCCCACTGCTTCTCTCTACAGGTGCATCAGCGTTCCTCCCGCTGCCCCCCAGGCTGACATGGAACAGCCCCCACGGGGGATGGCCTCAGGCATTATGTCACCCCCCGCTGGCTTCTTAACCCTGCTCATACAGATTCATGGCTCGTACTCCACCGCCCTCTGGGCTCCTAGGAGTGTGCCCTCGTCTCCTGCCGGAAGCCCGAGGTATCAAGGCTCTCCACCGCTGTTCCAACGACATCGCCGACCCTGCCAACCCACCGTCACCCGCTGCAGATCCAAAGTTGGGGGGGTTGTGTCTCATTGGTCACCTTGGATCTCCGCTTGCCTCCTGACTGTCCCTACCTAGGGTGGGACGAGGGGAGATTTATCCCTGCAGGGTCTGACAGTGAGTGCCTGGAATTGCCCTTAGCTCGGTGCCTGGGACTCAGAAAGTGCTCACAGGAAGTGATGGCGTGTGTTTAGTGGAATTCTGGCCTTTTACGTGGCCACAGATATTCTCAGATAAGCCTCGTTCCTTGAGGCGGCCGCAGCCAGCCTCTGTCCCCTGCCGCCCCGGGGTGTCCTGGCTCCCTGGACGGGCCTCTTCTCACTGCACGCCACTGGTCTGGAACATATGTGAGAAAGACCCAGGACCTGCTCATGTGGAGTGTCCACCCTTCCACTTGGGGTGGGCCGCTTCTGGAGAAGCGTTTATTGAGCAACTTTTATGTGCCAGGCTGGGTATGGGCACTGGGATAGAACAGATCAAGACCAGACGTTCCAGCCGTCAGAGCAACAGATCCCGAGTATCTGGTCACAAGTGACGACTGAGACAGGTGACACCTATATGCTGCGACCTGAAGGATGAATAGGAACTTGGGGGGTGTCTGGTATCTGACGGCCCAGGTCTTTCCACCCTGAAGGTGGGCATTTCTCCAATGTCTGCTTTCTACTGTGTGCCCATCCTGTGCACCCAGGTGGGTCCAGTAAGTGTCGCATCCTCCAGGGACCCCTGTTCCCAGCTGCTCCTAACTGCGCCAGCTCAGCCGAAGCCTGCCTACAGTCAGGACTGGAGACCCTTAGAGAAGGGAGCATGTCCTGTGGGCTTCCTGGAGGAGGCTTTGAAAGGAGATGGGAAGCGACCAGGCCAAAAGGCTTCCACTCAGGGCTGAGGCACCAGCCATTCCCTGTATTCCCTGAATGGCCAATCCCCGAGGACTCCCCGGGGGTCCTAGTAGCAAGATCTGAGAGGGGCCGCTGGGGTGCTGTCTGGACAAACGGCCACCAGAGGCTGGCACAGGCTTGGCCCCCACTCCCTGTGCCACAGGCTGGGGTCCGGTTGGTGCCTCCTGGACCCATCGGGCCTGAGTTCGGTTGGTTCTCCCTGTGTGCAGCACGGCCACCTTCAGACCCTGTCCTCCTCGCTGTGGACACCTGCGTGAACGTGTTAGCTTTGGCCAGGCTAATTCGGCCAGACAATTTCTGGGTTTAATTTTTAATCCAGTCTTTGCCGGGCTTTCTGGCATAGCCTAGTCGTTTTCTCTCTCCAAAAACAATATGCTTGGAGACTGTTCTATTTAAGCTCAGAGCCTCCACGAGTAGTGTTTACATGAGTTATATTTAGATATATTTAGACACAGCGTGTCCCAGGTCCCCATCTGTCTCATGTCAGCTTTCCCCTAAGCAGAGCCTGAGGCAGGGGTTCGGCACAAGGCCGTGGAAAGGGTGCTTCTGGGAAAATCTGCATGAGGAGGCAGAACAGGATAGAAAGGGGAGGGTCTGGCCTGGCCTGACCGGGAGGCTCTGAAGAGTAAATCATCGCACAGCGAAGTTGTTCTATCTGAGGCAGGGATCAGCCTTCTGTCCCCTCACTGGCAAGTCACTGGAAAGAGGGACCGGGAGGAGGAGGCGCTGTTGCCTTCCAGGCTCTGTCACTGGCAGCTCTGGCTTGCAAATGGAAGTCTCTGGAGTCGTCGGCACTGGTCACGGGACAGCAGCTGGGGAACAGGTGCACCTACAGTATCTTTTCCCCACACTGGGACACTCTATTGCTTCTGCCCGTGTGGGGGAAAGGTCATATCTGTCACCCTACCAGAGAAATGAAACCCCAATTCCAGGCTCTAGTCTGGGGCCGGCACAGAGTGGAAACATGAACAGTGCCGAGAAAGCAAGCGGATGCTAGAAAGAACCAGGTGTGCCCTCGGTGTGCCTCAAAGAAACCCCAAGTTTCTGACTGGGGTTGGCTGAAAGTCCCTCCTCCCCTGAGGGGCAGTGGGGAAGGGCCAGGGGGACGAGCCTGGCATCTGGTCCTAAATTGCCAACGGTGGGATTCGGGGCAGGTGGCACTGGGGGCTCACTTCCCTAGCAGTAAAACGCAGAACGGGGGGCGCAGCTATCCCATCCCGCCCTGCAGGTGCAGGACGGCCCCCACAGGTGCAGGCAGGTACCGCTGCTGCCCAGTGAACCCCCACTGCGCACAGCCTGGGGAGGCAGAGAGGGGGCTGATGTGGTCCTGGGGGCCGAGGGCCGTGGTCTCCTGGCCAGCTGTGGCCTCGGAGCCACTCCTGGTGTGCCCTCCGCATGGCTCCCTGGATCCTGCTGGGACCGCCCAAACAGGGCCCGCACTCAGCATCACCCACAGCTCCGTTCCCTCTCCCCCCGGGGGACGCCCAGCCCAGCCCAGGGCAGGCACAGATGCCCAGAAGGGGTGCAGGGGCAGACCTGGGGTTTCGGGGAGTGATTCCTGTGCTCATCGGTGTGTAAGGCACTGCACTGGCTTCAGAGTCACGGTGGGGGGGGACTCTTATCTCCTGTGGCCCCCCCTGGAGTCTTCAGTTTAATTAGGGAACAATATCCCCGTTATTCTCAATGTCTCTACAGCGCTGTACGGTTTACAAGACCTTCACACACACACACACACACACACACACACACACACACACAATCTCTGCAATCCTTCCAACAGCATTCCAATGGAGGCCTCTTACTCCCATTTCACAGATGAGGGAAAGTGAGGCCCACAGTTCCACGGTCCCCCTGTTAATAGCCAGACTGGACTCAGAATCACACCTTCAGACATTAAATGCTCATGCTTTCCACTGAGCCACACTGAAATAGGAATTAATGAGGCCGGCGTCTTGCAGGGCAATAGTATCATAAATAACCCTGGTGGGCCTGGACTTTCTTCTTTAATAATTGTTTTAGCAAAGTCAGAGGCATATGGAACATGCCGTTTTGCGACCTGCTTTTTTTTTTTTTTTTTCCTTCTGAGCAATATCTTGTGCACATTTCCCCCTGTTGTTAAATATTCTTTTACTGGGCCATCATTTTTAATGGCTGTATGGTTTTCCATCACACGAACGCGCCATAATTTATTTAACCAATCTCTGTGTTGGACCTCTAAGCTATTTCCAGTTTTTTTGTCCTCATAAACAAGGTCGTGATGAGTATCCTCATACATAAATCTTCGCACCCATTTCAAATTGCATCCTTAGGCCCCAAAGGATGCATTTTGTTAAAAAAGATTTTTGAGGTCTACGACCACATTTCCTGAGTTTGTTCATTTTCCTTCGTCCTCAAAGATGGTAAAACAAACAAACAAAATCAAATCAAAAGCTCAAAATTAAAAAAAAAAAATGCGTCATGGCCCCCAATCAGCAAATGATCAGTGTTGTGACATTGGCAGGTCACAATCCCCTCTCTGGTCCTCTGTAAATTCATGGATCAAGGGACACAAGCTGGTCCCTACATGTCCTTCTGCTTCCCTCATTCTTGTAGGGCACGGGGAGAGCCCCTGACTGCTCAAAGGAGGGAGCAGGCCCAGCAGGCTTCCTGGAGGAGGTGGGACCTGAACCACCTGTAAGAGATACCACAGGAAGCAGGAAGAGGGCATGGAGAGGGTGAGTCCGGGTGGGGTGGTAGCATCCTCTCTAGGTTGAGCTTGGAAATGGACGCATGGAACCCTGGTCAGCCGGGGGCCAGCCAGAAGGCCTGATGCACAGTCTCCCCGGACAGTAGGTCCCAATAATCCAGCACAAATGACAGGAGAGGCTATAGGGACGTCTGGACATCACAGACTGACATAGCAAAGACATCGTGTCCTCACCGCTGCCCCTGTTGCTCTTTACGGAAGGAAACCCCCTGTGTTTGGTAGCAGGGAAGCAGAGACCGTACCTGTGAGTAGGCATTCTGCCCCCACATAGACGGTGGAGCCAGGTGACACTAGCCCCGGTTTTCCAGTTCTAATAAGTGGGACTTCGGCCAAGTAACATCTCCTTGCTATGCCTCGATTTCCAAGCTGCAGAGAAGGAGCAGTAACATATGCCACATTCATTCATTCACTGGCTGATCCAACGAGTCCCTACTCAGTGCTGGGCCCCGTGCTGGACGCTGGGCCCCGTGCTGGATGCTGGGCCCCGTGCTAGACTCTGGGCACCGTGTTGGACACTGGGTCCCGTGTTGGACGCTGGGCCCTGTGTTGGACGCTGGGCATTGGACTGGATGCTGGGCCCCGGGCTGGACGCTGGGCGCCGTGCTCGATGCTGGGCACCGTGCTGGGCACTGGGCACAGTGTTGGCTGCTGGGCACCGTGCTGGATGCTGGGCACCCAACAGTGAGCACACAGTAAGCTCTCACGCTGCCAACGCTCTAGAGGCAGATGGGCACTAGAGGAACAGTCGCTCAATGAATAGAGATATACAAATTTGGGTAAGTGCTCTAAAGAGGTCCAAGAGCTGTAAGAACAGGAAATGGAGAACGTGAAATGATTCAGCCTAGCGAGGGAGGTCGGGGAAAGTTTTCCAGAAATGACATTTGTGATGATGTACAAAGAATAAGGGGGCAGTGGGATGAAATTTGGGGAAAGGGGAAAGGCAGAGGGAACAGCACATAAAAGGCCCAGCGGCAGGAGGGAGTGTGGGGCCATCGAGCGCGTCCCAAGCCAGTGCCTGGTGCACAGACCACAAAAGGGAGACAGGAAGCATGTTTGCTGAGAGGTTGGCCAGGGCATATGGGGAGGCAGCCACCAAAGGGCTGGAGCAGGGACAGGTGCCCAGCCAGCAGAGCTCAGGGGGGAGAAGGGACAGGAGGATGGGATCAGGGAGTAGAGGCCGGGGACTACATTCCAGGGTTCCCTCTTGCTCAGGTGGGCGGCCAGGGGGTTGAGTCCTGCTCAGGGGCCAACTGTAGGGGCACAGCCCCTCCTCCTAGAGCCCCGAGGAGCGGGAACCAGCTCAGCACGTGACAGCGGGGACCGGAGAGGCTACAGAGAGAGGGTCAGGCTTCGGTTTACTCATCAATCAGCTTGTCGGTGGCGGGGGATGGGGGGGCGGGCAGGCCAGAGCCCCATCGTGGGCAACCTGTCATACTGTTAACTGTCGCCTGGGGCCCCTGCATGTAGAAAGAGACTTCACCACTGGCTTTGGTTAAACAGTCCACACACACACACACACACACACACACACACACACACACTTCCCTGCTCATGCACACAGAGGTCAGCTTTTGGAAAATTGGCGCTGGAGGCCACAGGTGACTTTGCAGCCGAGCCCGAGTGGAAAAGCAACTCTCCACCCCTGCTGGAGAGTTCCAGCCTGAAGGAGACACTGGGGCATGGGACAGTGTCCAGAGCCCAGCCTGGTACTCCCACCAAAGTCCTTACCCTCACCACTGTCCTGAGAGGATTAGGCAGTTAGGAAAACTGAGGCTCGGGGGGACACAACTTGCCCAAAGCCACACAGAAAGCGGGTGGAGAAAGGGTTTCAACCCACGCCTGCCAGCACCAGTCCAGGGCCCATTAGGCTAAGGCCAGCAGCTGTGGGACACACAGGGAAAGGCCAGGGGACTCGAATCACACGAGAAGGGACATGGACAGCCGGGTCTGGGGCTCATAACTGGGCCGGGAACCGACAGAGCTGGCCCCCCGCTGACTGACTCGCTGACCTTGGCTAATCAGTCACACAGCGGTGCTCTGCCTCTGTTTACCCTTTTGTCCATCAGGAAGGGAAATCTTGCACTCCCAAAGAGGGATGGGAGTCCTGGAGGGAGGGCG
The DNA here is from genome assembly GCA_028646485.1 of Cryptoprocta ferox. Lineage (NCBI taxonomy): Eukaryota > Metazoa > Chordata > Mammalia > Carnivora > Eupleridae > Cryptoprocta > Cryptoprocta ferox. The sequence goes on along the minus strand of CM053561.1, from coordinate 29,187,946 downwards.
TTTCGGATGGAAACAAAAGCCTGGTCCAACAGCACGGTTTTTCACGACATCAGTAACGCTTGCTGTCAATCATAAGGCTGCCCGCCCACATGCTAGATGGAGGGGTGAGTGACGACTGATTTCCCCTGGTGCTGGGGGCGCCCCAAGGCTTCTTCCATCCATCGCCCTTTTAATCATCCCACAGCCCGCCCTGCGAGGGAGGCCCGGCCTCAGAGTCCGTGGTGCTGCCCCCAGGAACAGATAAAGATAGCTCAAGTCCTGCGGCCCGGGGAGGGAGGACCCGCTCGGAAGGGGGGAGCAGGGGCTGGGACTTGGGCCAAGTCTCTTGATTCCAAATACAAGCCTCCCTCTGGTCCCCACCCGGTTCTTCAACAAGCACCCCCAGCCTGGGGCCTCCCAGAGACCATGTGCTGTTTGCAGGACATCTCAGGCCCCAGGAGGGAGCAGCAGGTGGAGAACGGGCAGGGTCTAGAGGAGGGGCCCACCTCTCTGTTGTTCCTCCCCCAACCCAAGCCCGCTTGGCTCTCCTTTCCCATGTGGAAGAGGCCCTGAGCACGGCGGGAAGGTGAGAGGAACGGAGACTCAGCTTCGCGATTCCTGACAAATTCCTCAGACCCTTCCGTCATGGTTTCTGTCTCAGTTTACCCACCTCTGCAATGGGCCTGGAGAGCTTGCTCCCTCTGGGAAGGGAAGATAGTCCAAGGGATCCCAGGCTGAAGGCTGAATCAGAAGGAAGCTGAATGCTGCCCACAGCCCCTCCCTCCTCCTGCCCCGTCGAAACTGCAGGTCATAGAAGGAAGGGCAGCCTGAAGAGGTCCTGCTCCTCTGCCCAGTGTCTGTCTGGCCTCCTGGGGCCGCTCAGTCATCCGGGCTCTCATGTCCCCTGCAAAGGTTTCTGCCTCCTGCCTCCCTTCCCATGAGGCCCAAGCTCTGCAGGGCCCCCATTCTCCCCCTCCTCCTCACTTCATTCCCGAGTTTAGACTATGTAGGTGCCCCCCCCAAAACCCAGCCCCCCGCAAACAGGTGCCCCCACAATCCTTCGCCGCCTGCCCCTGTTGGAGGCCTTAGGTTTCCTGGGGCCCTAAGGACAGAAGTCCAAACTCGTGGGCTGTGCTCCACGCTTTCATGATCGGCGGCTGGACCCGAACTCGCAACCACCTGCCCCACGGAGACCCAGCTCTGCAGCCAGATGGAAACGCTTTCCTCCAATTCACGCCGTTTACCTGCCTCCGCACCTGCGCCCTGGCAGTCCCCTGCCCGGCCTCGCCGCTCTGTGGACTCCAACCTTTCCCAAACCCTTCCTCCAGACCTGCCCGTTTCCCCACGCACACCCCCACACGAGCTCTGTGAGCCCCAGAGAGCCCTGGTTCTCCCCCCCGTCTGCGCACCTCTGTTTTTGACTGGGTTTTGCCGAAGGTGCCTGCTCCCTCCTGAGCCGCCCAGCACTCTCCCGCAGGCTGGGAGCTTTTGAGAGAGAAGTTCTGTCTAGTCCAGGGTGTCTCATTCAGGATCTTGCACACCAAAGGGACTATTTGTCGAGTCAAGCTTGCATTAAACTGTCCCCAAACCCCACAGCGCCATTCCTACGCACACCCCCAGCAGAAATGCACGATATGGTCTCCAAAATCCATGTCGCAGGGGCGTCTGGGGGGCTCAGTCGGCTGAGTGTCCAACTCTTGATTTCGGCTCAGATCATGATCTCACAGTTTGTGAGATGGAGCCCCGCGTCAGGCTCTTAGCTGGCGGCGCAGAGCCTGCTGGGGATTCTCTCTCCTTCGCTCTCTGCCCCTCCCCCACTCATTGTCCCCACCCCCCTCTCAAAAATAAACTTTTGTTTTTGTTTTTTAAATCCGTGTCCTAGTAGGTTCCGAGCAACAGAACGCAACAGCTAAACACTGGAACTGAGTCCCACATCCGTGATCAGAGAGTGGGTTCGTTGTGGATTACCGCACAGCAGAGAAACCCGTGAACCATTGTTACGAGCGTCACGCTCAAGACTCACAGACCACGCTGGGCCAGAGAAGCCAGCCCCGGACCAGAGCACACTACATGATTCCGATCATACAAGGTTCCACACCAGACTGTGCTAATCTGAGGAGACAGAGTCAGAACAGAGGCTCACTTTGTGGGGAGGGAAACATCAGGGAGGAAGCAGGAGCGAACTTCTGGGGTGCTGGTAATGGGTAATCTCTTCAGCTCAGGGGTGGTTTTAAAAAATTGAACAATGTCAGGCCAATCACCTGACCTCTGAGGCTTCCATTTTCCCAAAGCTAAAAGGGACATAGTGTCCACTCCGGACTTCCTCCGGCTATCCAAAGGCTGTGTGAGAATGCCCTGGGGCTGGGGTAGGGAGGGCCCCAAAGCCACCACCTTTCCCTGGACCGCGGAAGGCCCCCAACATACAAACCAGTCTACCTTGCAATTGTTCCCCGGGCAGGCGGCTGGTGCAGCTCCGTCCGGCCACAGACGGGCAGCCGTTTGCCTGGCAAATGACCTGGTGGCCGGAGACCCGGCTCAGCTGCCCCTGTTCCCTGGGGTCAGTGGTGTACTGATGTTTAACAAGCAGCAATGGGAAGGAGCAGGCGGAAATGTCCTGATTTGCAATGTTTGCCAATTTCCATGGTGTAAACAGTGTCACCAACAGCTGATTTCAAGCTGCCCGCGTGACACCGTTGAACAGGGCCCCGGGAAGACACATACATACCTGGTTCTTGCCAACCAGTGTAAACAGTACACCGGCTCTGGTACGGCGCAGGGTTAATCCCCCCAGGGTGCAGCGTCCCTGGCCCTGTACCGAGGTGGGGGTCGGGGGTCTGAGGATACAAGCTCTGAGAGAGGCTTGGCCTATGACGGGCTCCTCGTCAGCACCCCGAGCTTTCCCTCCACAAAGGCCACTTCTCTTTCTCTAGTCACACTCCTGCCTACACGCAGCAGCCCAACCCATGCCTCTCCAAACCCACCCCCACTACCCTCTGGCCAAACTCCCCCCGCTCCGCTGAAGCTCTCCCATCCATCCCTTCCTGCTCAGCCGCCATCGCAGCCGGAGCCCTGCCCTCACCATCTCTCACCTGAACAATAAGTCTCTGTCCCCAGCCTCACTTCCTCTCCCCTCCCTATCCTGCCCCCAATGGGCCTTCCTTTGTATAATAAACAGCAATCTTTATTTTTTAAATACTTTTTAAAATGTATTTATTTATTTTGAGAGAGAGAGAGAGAGCACAAGCCAGGGAGTAGGGCAAAGAGAGAGGGAGAGAGAGAATCCGAAGCAGGCTCTGCACTGTCAGCACAGAGCCTGATGCAGGGCTTGGTCACGAACTTGTGAGATCATGACCTGAGCTGAAATCAGATGCTTAACCGACTGAGCCACCCAGGCGCCCCAACAGCGATCTCTCTAAAGCACAGCCTTAATTGTAGCACTTCCTCACTTGGAAACCTCTCATAGCTACCCAGGGTCTGTGAAAACCATAACCTCTCATCTTGCATTCTTGAGGCACTATCTCAGACAGTCCCTCTCTCTTGAGGGTATGCACACCCTGCTACATCCTTGCAAGTAGTCCCCTCGACGGCTATCTCTTTCCTACTGGGACCCTGACAGACACAGCAAGCAAAACCTATTTACCCATTAGATCGATCCAACGTGGAACAATGCTTCAAGAGGGAATGAGTTCCCTGCCAGTAGAGGTAATCATGTAGAGGATTGTCTGGTATGTTATCAGAGAGACTTTAGCATTGGTCAGGACCTCAACAGGAACATGGTTATAGTCCCCACCCTTTGAAAGCCCCTTCTCTTGTTCCAGCCTTGCAAAAAAGCATCTAGCCCCAGTCCTCTGCAACCATGATTTAATGACTCAATCACCGACACCAATCAGCGCACTGAGCCAGGTCCTATCACTGCCTCTTACTGTCAGCCTCAGGCTTACAACCCAGGCACTGAGAAACACAGGCTAGCTCAGAATAGGAGGGACTCTTCCCTCCTCCACACCCCTCCCCCTTTGCCTCCAATCCAGCAGTGAATAAGCTGAGGGAGGGACCATGAGGGGAGAGAACAGGTGGAGAGTAAATCAGTGCCCAGGTTAGGGTTAGAGGCTCAGGATGGAGAATGCCATTATAAATGGGGAAGCTGAATCCTGGAGCAGACAGCACATGCTCCAAGGTTCCCCAGAAAAATTGCTCTGCTTTCCTGACACCCTGCCAAAGACCCTTTTCTCCCATGCATTACCTGGCACTTTCATCAAAAGTCAATGGGCACAATTCATGAAAGAAAGAATTGATAAGCTGGATTTGATTAAAATTTAAAGCTTCTGCTCTGTGAAAGACACTGTCACGAGAATGAGAAGAAAAGTCTCAGACCAGGAGAAATTATTTGCAAAAGACACATCTGGTAAAGGACTGTTATCAAAATAAACAAAGGACTCTTAAAATTCAACAGTAAGAAAACAAACAACCTGATTTAAAAATGGGCGAAAGACCTGAACAGACACCTCACCAAAGAAATACACAGATAGAAAATAAACATATGAAAAGAGGCTCCACATCATAGATCATCAAGAAAATGCAAACTAAAACAACGAGATACCACAACACACTATTACAATGACCAAAATCCCGAACACTGACAACACTAAATGCTGGTGAGGGTGTGGAGGAACAGGAACTCTCACTCGTTGCTGGTGGGCATGCAGAATGGTACAGCCGCTTTGGTGGACAGTTTGGTGGTTTCTTCCAAAACTAACTATATTCTTACCATGTGATCCAGTAATTGCATCCTTGGGATTTACTGAAAGGAATTGAAAACATACCCAAAAGCCTGCACATGAATGTGTACAGCCGCTCCGTGCATAATTGCCAAAACTTGGAAGCAGCCAAGATGTCCTTCAATAGGTGAATGAATAAACTGTGGTACATTATTCCATGTTAAAAAACAAAAAAGAGCTATCAGGAAAAGACATGGAGGAAACTTAAATGCATATCACTAAGTGAAAGGAGCCAATTTGAAGAGACTACATACTGTATGGTTCCGAATCTATGACATTCTGGAAAAGGCAAAACTATAAAGACAGGAGAAAGATCAGTAGTTGCCAAGGGCTGGGGGGAAGGAAGGGATGGACAGGTGGAGGACGGAGGAATTTTAGGGCAATGAAACTACTCTGTATGATACTGTAATGGTGGCTATGTATCATTATATGTGTAGCGGTGCATACATGTCATTATATGTTGGGCCAAACCCATAAAATGTACATCAAGAGTGAACCTTAATGTAAACTATGGCCTCTGGATGATAATTATGTGTCCTTATAGGTTCGTCTATGTTAACAAATGTACCACTCTGGTGGAAGATGTTGGTAATGGAGAGGCTATGCATGTGTGGAGCGGGGTGGGGGGGATCTTTGTACCTTCAGCTGAATTTTGCTATAAACCTAAAACAACTCTTGTTAAAAGAGTCTATTTCTAAAATGGCCACCTATGTGTGGGTCTAATTCTGTTTTCTCTATTTTGTTTCTTTTATCTATGTCTTGGTTTATGGTAGCTATTTGGTAATTCTTGAAAATGGTAGTGTAAGTCATCCAAGTTTGTTCTTTTTCAAAACAGCTTCGGCTCTTCTATGCTTTACATACATTCCAGAATCAGCTTCTCGGTATTAATGAGAAAGTGCAATGCAATTTGTTTTAGGATTGCATTAAATCTATGGATTGTTTGAGAAGTAACATCTTAACAATATCAAGTCTTCTGATCCATGAACATGTTATATTTATTGAGATCTTCTTTGATTATGAAATTTGTAGTATTTGGCATATAAATCTTTTATATATCTTGTTAGATTCATTTCCAAGTATTTTATGTATTTATGCTATTATAAATGGATTTTTAATTACAATTCCCAGTTGTGTGTTGCCAGTACATAGAAATACAACAGATGTTTGTTTATTGCCTTTTTAATTTTTTATTTTAGAGAGAGAAAGAAAGAGCTCTAGCAGGGGAGAGGGGCAGAGGAAGAGAGAGAGAGAATCTCAAGCAGGCTCCACACTCAGTGCAGAGCGGGGCTTGATCCCACAACCCTGAGATTATGACCTGAGCAGAAATCAAGAGTCGGATGCTCAACTGGCTGAGCCACCCAGGGGCCCCTGTTTACTGACTTTTCATGCTACAACCTGCTAAATTTATATGTCAGTTCTAGCAGCTTTTTGGTACATTGTTGTAATTTTTTATGTAGACAATTACATCATTTGCAAATAAAGACTTTTTTTTCCTTTCCAAATTTTTCATCTTTTTCTTTATTGCACTGTCTAGATCTTCCAATACAATGTTTAATAGAAATGTTTAATAGAAATGGTATGAGTGGACATTCTTGCCTTGACCTGACCTTACAGGGAGCGCTTTTATCACTTACCACTAATTATGATTAATAGTAGCCCTTGGTTAGGTTGAGGAAATTCTCTTCTATTTCTACATTGCTAAGAATTTTTATCATGGCTGAATATTAAATTTTGTCAAATGTCTTTTCTGTATCTAGTGAAGTGACACATGGCTCTCCTAGTCTAATCTCTTGATCCAATGAATTGCATTGATTAATTCTCAAATGTTGAACCAACCTTGCATTCCTGGGATAAACTCCACTTGCTCATGATATATTAACTGTTTAATATATTTTTTAAAAATCAACCTGCTAAAATTTTGTTGAGGATTTTTGCATCTTCTGTTCATGGGGGATATTGGTCTGGATTTTTCTTATATTTTAATGCAAGGATAATACATCATCACAGAACGAGTTGGGGATATTCCCCATCCCTGTCAAGTATTGTTAAGTTTCACATTGCAGCGGGTTTGGTCTTGCTGTAACCCTTTAAAAATGTTGGACTTTGTCTTGGTATGCAGTCAGGTTACTTGTACATCAGTTTGATCCTTAAAGTCTTTTTTCAAACTCAGTTAAACACCCTTGACTCTGAGCTCACTCATACCAATGCATGACCCTTCTGAGGGACTCTCCGCTCTGAACTTAGATGTCTTCTAGCCTGTGGTAAGCAGGGAATTGTCCAGCTTCAAGCCCCTTGCTCGAAGGAGTTCCATCCTAAATCTGGACATTTTAGGATTTAGCAACATAATGTAGGGGGTTCCTGTGGAGATTTCCAAAGTGCTCTCTCTCTCTCTCAGCATAGCTTCCTGGCCCCAGCTCTCTGCCCCACAAGTGCCTGCTGCCCAGCCTCCTTGGATGTTGACTCATTGCCTCCATTGAGACAGTCCTCCAGGCTCTCCTTGGGTTTCCCTCCCCACCCTGCAGTCTGAATAGAGTGTCTAGGCTGAAAGCTAGAGTGACCATGGGATCCACCAATTTGCTTCCTTTTTCTCAAGAATCACAGTCAATAGATGCCTACTGTCCAATGTTGGAAAATAGTTGTTTCATAGATTTTGTCCAGTTCTGTAGGTTTATGGAGGAAGGGCAAGTCCAGTCTCAGTAACTCTGTCATAGCTGGAAGAGGAGGTTCCCTTCCCTTATGGCAGTCCTTTCCATCTGCCACCCTTCTGTCAGCAGAAGACACCCTCTTTTCCCAAACCCTGGGTGCGCTGGAGGGAGGAAGGCCCTGCATGACCAGGAAATGGCCATGTAAGCCTGGGCCCCTCCAGAAGCCCCCCTCTCCAATCTCTGCCCCTTCCTCCTTCCTACCTAAGTCTCCTTGGGACCTCAAGCCTGAAAAGTTTATCTTTTCAAACTGAAACCTGTTGGTTTTGACCCTTTAGTGTCACACACCGACCTGGGTGCTCTTACCAGAACCATCATTTTAAAGCTTCACAGTATCTCTCTAAGGATTGAAGCTACTATTGTGTATTCAGTAGGTGCTCCATGCTAAGGCACCAAGCTAGGCATTTTGCACACATATTACACACATTGCCAGAGTCCTAGATAGAGTTACTATGAGCCCCAATTTGCACATGTGGAAACTGGGGTGCAGAGAAGTTGGGGTCTTGCCCGAGGTGTCCCAGATAAGTATGGGAACACTTTCTAAGAAGTCCAGGGATTCTGATCCCAGGAGCATTTTCCTTCCCTTCACACCAGTGTGACTCACCCACTACCTTCTGGCCAAAGCCGCTCAGTCTAAGACCCCAAGGACCTGATTTCCTTAGGGCCCTTTTCCCTTAGCCTGCTAGCAGCTCCCCAGCTCCCAGGGAGGGGAGTTTGGAGAGAAGGAGGAGCGGTCCTTGAGAGTCTCTGTATTTGTGGCTCCTCTAAACCAGCCCCTACCCACCAGCCCAGCCTTTAGCACTGGTGTCCTGAGGAGCCCCACCCAGCTGTAGTCCACTGTGACCAACTCGGTTAGTGCCCGTCCCTGCACGCACACCTCGGGCAGACCACAGGTCGTTGGCCAGGTTCTGCCCCTGCCCTATTCTCATTCCAGCCTGATCCGCCAGGGCAGGAATTGTGAGTGAGAATTATCAGAGCTCACGGCTGCAAGGTGAAGGCATCCCCCGGACCTCAAGAATCCCTGGAAAACCACTGCTCCCAGAAGCTGAAACTCGGTTCCAGCTGCTTAATAACAAAGAAAATAATCACTAACATGGGGTAGTGGACCCACCCAGCTTACTTACCTCTCCACTCCTGGATCTGGGGCCAGTTCGCTGGGGAAAGCTATTCTTGGGCAGGGGGTGGGGGGGAAGGGAACATGTAAGCCAAGGGCCAGCCCCAAGCTCCACTCTCTCCTGTGTCTGTGAGGGAGTGAGGGAGCCTGGTCACCTTGAGCTCCAGCGCCTTCCCCCTCAGCTGGGACTGGGCAGGCAGGACATGAAGACGGTACTTCAGGGCCAGGGTCAGCTTTGGGACCCAGGAGTTCTGTGTTTCCAATCCAGGACACCAAACCCAAATGCATCCACAGTTACACAGCTCTTGCATGAGAAATAAAAAGAAGCCCTTCGGCTGTGTCACCTCCTCGGTGTGAGAAACAATGACAGTAGCAGTAGTTTTGTTTTCTAAGTCCCACTGTGTGTCAGGCACTTTGTATGTGCTTGCAGCATCAATGGTACAGCGCCAGTTAGCCAAAGAACAAACTGGGGAGCAATGGCCAAGGAACTTGGCCAGGTCCCCAGAGCCAGGAAAGAGCAAAGCTGGGCCTGAAGCCTGGGGGTCCTTGCCTGTGTTGCTTGCTCCTCTCAGCTGCACACTTCCTCCTCTGTCCAGCTGCTCACAGGGACCGTGAGGGAGGCAGAGTTGGCATCAGCGTGCCTTCCAACAGATGGGGAAACTGAGCCAGAGTTTCCCAGAGCCCAGGCAACAGCCAAGGCTCCCGCCACCCCTGAGAGTGACCTGTGTCTCACACACGTGCATGGATGGAGTTGTGTTGTTCCCATGGAAACTTGACCTTCATTACAGAAGCCAAGAGGTTAGCAAGACCCCAGCGCTGTGTCAAGTTTAGCTTCACAGACATCTGCCTTGGGGGGTCACTCTCACAGAGCTCACAGTGCTCGAGAGTCCAGCAGGCCCTTTCTTGTGCATCATTAAATTTGATCCAAGCATTAGGCGGATAGGGATTATTTTACCCATCTTATAGATAAGGAGCCTGATTGACGTGTGGTCTGTGATCATCAAACACCCTGGTGCAGCCCTAAGTGAAGGCCTATGTGCGGGTGGCCAGATGATAAGTGTCCCGGGGCCCCATGCATCCGAATGCCCTTGGTCCAGAAGGCGCTAACGAGCTGGGGGAAGGGCAGGGCCTGGGCACGGCGGGGCCTTCCCAGTCAGGGCCGATGCCAGGACCTGAACGGGGTGGGGCATGCAGGGAGCCCAGAGAGCTGCCAGGCCTCTCTCCCACCCAGTGCACTAACTGGGGCTGAGCTGGGTCACAGGGGCTGTGGTGCCCCACCAGAGCTAGTGTTCGGAGCCAAGCAGGGGGCAAGCAGCCTTTGTCTCTGACCTCAGAGCAGAGGCCTGCACGAGGCTGCCCATGGGGGCCTGGGATGTGAGCTAATGAGGTGGCTTCTGGGCCTAACCTGGAGCAGCGAGGGCTGCAGCATCTGTAGTAGGGGACAGGTGGCCCGTGGCCCCGGGGAGCCCGGCACCCAGGGTCCCCTCCAGAGGAACAAGTGTCCTGTTCCATGCCGGGACGAGAGGTGCAACAGGGATTGTCACCCTGCTCGTATAGTCAGCATTATCCCCATTTAGAAGACAAGCCAAAAGTCAGAGACGTTGTGACTTGCCCAGGGACACAGCTGGCCAGAGGCAACCACAGATCCAAAGCCAACGTGACTCGTTTGCTCCTGCCCCTGGCAAACCCTCAGCTGTCACTTGCATGGAAATACTATCTCTTGATCTACACTCACCCTGGGCCAGACACCGTGCTGAGCACTTTACACTCACACCTCCTTAAATTCTCACAGTCGACCTTAAAAAAAAGGACCACTAGTATCCTCTCTTAGAGATGGGGACATGGGGCACAGAAAGGCTGAGTCATTTGCCTAGAGTCACACAGCTAGGGATGCTAGCGCAGAGGACAGCCCCGTAGTCCAGGAAGCATGTGAAGGAGGCCGGAGCAGGGGCCCCGCGGCAGGCTGGCTGGGAAACGTGCTGGCGGCCAGGTGGGGTGGTGGTAGGAGAGGAGTGGGTGACACATGGCACCTGGGAATCCTGGGGGACTTCCTAGAGGACGGGCCGGTGTGGAAGTCCACAGCACGACCTCCAAGCTCGCCACCTCTCTGGTCCTGGCTCTTCCAGGACCTCCAGCAGAAAAATGCATCTTCCTGGTTTGGCATCCAAACCCGGAGGGTCGAGATCCTGTGTTTCCACAGCAACCGTATCCTTAACAGCATCCAATAAGGACATTATTTGGCAGCAGTGAGCACACATGATCTTTTGATTACTGCTGAAGGCAGCCCTCTCCCTCTCCAAGGCCCCCACCCCTCCTTGGGAAAATGAATGCTGCCCCCAAAAAAAGTGAAGGGATGCTAAGGGAGGAAAGTCCTCACACAAGAGAGAGGGAAATGGGGGGGAAAAATCGATGTTGGCATTAATGGAGTTACCTGTTCAGCGTTTCTCCTCTTTTATAGATTTAGATAACATGCCCGTCAGGGATATCTTCGTTTCCCAGGGCAAAGAAATTAATTACTCACTAATGGTGCAATTCAGAAATTCATTTGCTCTACTGTCTCAAATATGTCGTTATTAATCAATTGACAGCGTGGGGCGGGTGGGGAGAGGTGTCCGTTAGGGTCTGGGTGTGCGGGCCAGCCTGGGGCTGCAGGGTGCAGGCCTGGATGCTGCGGGAACACCATCCCGGGGTGGCTTTGGGCAAGTCCCCTGGGGCTCCGTTTTCCAGGCTGCACCGGGAAGGAGCGCTGGATTTCAGCAGAACTTCTCAAACCTCCCGGAACCGCAGAGTTCATTGAACACAACAGTCAGCAGAACTCAGCTTCCAAGACACGCAGGTGGGGGCAGCGATGGGGGGGCCCCTCAGCTCTGTCCCCCAACTCTTCCGGTTGTGGTCCCCAAGGCTTGGAGGAGCACATGGGAAATGCCTGGGGAGCGGGTCTCTGACTGCCTCGACTCCCCTGGTTGTCTGAGGTGGGGACCCTGAGGGTTTCCATCCTCAGCAAGGCATCCCTGGCTCCTGGTCCCTCAGCCCACGTCAGCCCCCATGCCGACTCCGGCAGCCGTCTTGTTCACTCCTGCACCACCAGTGCCTGAGACAGGGCCTGGCACACAGTAGGCGCTCAATCAGTGTTTGTTGTGCGAAGAGCATTTGGCTAAAGCACTCCGCTGGGAGAGCAACGCCACCCTGGAACCCAGGCTCTCACCCACTGCCTCCCACCCTCCACGCAGTGCGTGGTGACGATGTGCTGACCCTCTGGTATCACTCCCCAGTCGCCAGCAGGCTTCACCCTCCTTACAAGGCTTGGGCAAAGTGCCCATTGTTACTCCCATCCGACAGACGAGGAAGCAAGGCTCCGGAGAGGCTGGGGCCCGGGAGTGACACTCACCCCACTCAGCCCATCCTCTGCTGAAGGGAAAGGCCGGAGAACCCACACTGTGTGCAGAACGATCCATTAGTCTGGTGGCATTCCAGAAGAGTAGCGGGGACACTGGGATCTCAGAGTTAGAAGGAACAACCTCGTCATTTCACAGATAGGGAAACTGAGTCCTGGGGGGGTGGCATGCCAGGAAGGATTGACCAAGACCACCAACAAAGGAAGATGGGGATTCCCTGGTCTGGACCCTGAGAGATAAACTCGCCCCTGTAGGATTGCATGCCCCTGAGCTCGGCACCCCTCTGTCCTGCCGACTTAGGGATGGGGCTCACTAGAAGCTAGAGGACCCTCCTGCACCCTGAGGCCAGAGGGTGCTGTGAGTCAGAAGGTAGAGGCAGCAAGCGAGCTGGCCGGGAAATAGGAGGACCGGACATGGGACATGACTTCCTGGGTGTTTTGTGGGCCTTGGGAGAAGCATAAAATAGCATCAGGGTGGAGGAGCTGCTCTGCCTTCCCAGCCTCGCCCCTGCTGCTGGAGGACGAGCCTTGAGCTCTTCTAATCCACATTTGCTGATCACTGCTCACCAGCCATCTCCCCTTCTCCCACTGCTTAGCCCTCAGCGCCACCGATTCCCGGATGAGGATGCCAAGTCCCCAAGAGGGAAGGGACTTGCTCGGAAGCACGCACTTGGCACAGGAGCCAAGCACAGGCAAGGCCGGGAGCTGCGAAGAAGGTGTGAGAAGGGACCCAGACGACAAAGGATGCTCAGTGTGGTTTCCCAGGCGACGCTGCCTCCCCACCGCCACTCCCACCCAGGGCAAGTAATAATGACCATCCACATCAGTGGGCACTCGCAGTGGCCCCGGTACCCAGGGCAGGGGAGAGGGGAGCAGGCAGTCTGCGAGAGCCGGCAGGACTGTGTCCTGGTCCCGGCGCCGCCCAGCCCCCCTGGGGGACCTTGGACAGGTGAGCCCCTGCCTTCTCCACAGGACTCAGGAAAGGCTTGGTGAATTGGGAGCACCATATAAATGTCCATTATTGCTCCCTGACTAGCAGGTGTCTTGGCTTGATGGACCTCCTCTGAAAGTCCCGGAGCCTCCCACCCGCTGACCCCCACCAGGAATCTGTTTCTGTCGGGAAGGGTGACGTGGGTAGGTTCAGGCCACACCACCTCCAGGCAGCCACCTCTGTGTAGCCATCTTCTTCGGCAGCTATAGAGACACACTCACAGACATGCCCCCGTCACCAGACAGGCCCACACTCATATACACGCTCACCGTGTCCACCCTCACTTTTGTTCACACTTGCCTATCCTGAGGATATATATGCACATGCATGAGCGTGCACGCGCGCACACACACACACACACACACACAATCTCTCACATCCTGACCATAAGTGTGAACTGATCCTGAAGGTGAGAAGGAACATAATTGTTGCTCTTTTCAAGGGAAGAATGAGAGCCTGTGGGGGCCGGGCAGCAGAATCCCTACGCCTTATCTGCCCTCACCCCCCCTCCCCGGCTCCTTCCTCACTCCCTGTGGTTTCCTTGGTGCCCTGGACACCTGCCCTGGTGGTGGGGCATCATCACCCCAGAACCACCCCCTGGAAGGCCCTGTGACTTGCCCCAGACCACACACACCACCAGGTCCACCATGAGATTCTAGATCTCCTGTGGCCACCTCCTCCCTCACCGCACCAGCCTCTCCTCCCCCCTTCGGTTTCCTTTCTGTCTCTCCCCACCTCCTTTCTCTGCCCTGTCACACTTACTGTCTGTCTCTCCTCGTGTCTCTCTCTGACTCTGTGCTTCTGTCCCAAAACTCCCTGTTCCTCTGTGTCTCTCCTTCACTGTGACTCTTAGACCTTCTCCAGCGGCTGCACATGGAAGGGTGTGGGTCTTCTCACTGTGCTGCTCACTGTTCAGCCAGGTGGAGATGAGAAGGCAACTCAAAGACCTGCCTCGGGGACCTGACCATCAGGCCAACCCCACTGAGACATTAGGCGGACAGACGTACAGGACCTGAGGGAGGAGCGTATGCAGGGGGTCTTAAACCCCTAGTGCCCCACCCCTACCCTCTAAGGGGCAGACCTCCCCCAGCACAAGGGCAACAAGGGCTTGTAGCCCCTCCACACAGATCTAAACCAAGGCACAGCCCATTTCACCATTCACCATGCGTTGGCTGCGTAGACGCCATGACTTCCAATCCAGTTGGGTGAGGCTGGGCTGGTTTGGGCAAAGTGGGTGGGTTGAGTGTGAAAGATGACGTTAAATAATGACAAGGAATGGAAATGGGGACAGTTCAGTGTGGAGGGGCTAGGTTTGGTTTGCGCTGACTTGGATTGGCTAGTTGCCCTGAGGGAAAGTCTTGGGAGGCTCATTTTATGTTTACGGAGCCATAGTAGCCCTGGGGACCACGTGTGTCCAGTTCCCTATCCCTTACTTAGCGCTTACTTCAACAGGACTGGCCTCAGCCCCACGGACAATAGAAAGTGATTGAACGTGTGTTGATCCAACCACCTTGGAGAGCTTGCGGAAATCCTCCTGGCCGGCCCCTTCACATTGCACAGGCCTGGCTCCTCTCTCCTGCCCTGCCAGGCCCCCCTGCTCGCTAAGGGGTCTCCCTTAGAAGATCGCTCCTGGCAGCTGAGGGACCACTACTGGGAGAGGGTTCTCCAAGGACGGAGGGTTTGAGGTACCCCAGGGACTAGTGCAGAACGTAGGGACCAGGCAAGAGGAACGGTAAGCTAGGTCATTGAAGACCCCTGCACGTAGGGGCACCTCCCTTCTGCCCAGCAGACGTGTCCGGGGGCTGAGCATTTAGAGCCTTGGAGAAGTCTGCATAATCCAATGGTCAGTTCCTACTGAGGGTCCCTCCATGTGGTCCTTCTCATGAAGATGCTGCCTTTTCACAGGCGGCTTCCAGACATGATGCTTTAACCCCGGTATGAGTTTTGTAGGGGCCTTCACCTCCATGGTAGTCTGGGGACAGGGGAGACAGGTTGAGAATCCAGGGACTTTAGGTTCCCCAGAAGTCACAAAGTGAAGGAAACGCTTCACTTCCTCTCAGTAAATGCCAGTTTCAGGTTTGGGAAGTGGCCGTAATCTCCCATGTGTGGTTGTGAGAACACCTCTTTCTGGAACTCGCTTTCCTCATCTGTCCCATGAACAGCAAGAAGGAAGGATGGCGTAGATGATCTTGATGATTCTGTCCCGTGGCCATGAACCTCTGAAGTCCCACAGCACACATGGTGCCCATCACACCACGAGAGAGCTGGTGTTAGCCCTGTGGGAGGACCAGCACTGTGTCACTACTTACAATACACCCCACGGCCACATGTCACCCTCTGTCCACAGCACTAGGGTGGCGATTATTAAATCCACTTTATGAATGTGGATTTGGAGCCTCAGAGAGGTTGAGTAGATTGCCAAAGGACACGCAGCAACAAGATTTGCACCAAAGAGTTCAGATTTTCAAGACGACATTCCTCCCACATGTTGCTGCATCCTGCTGGGATTCATCTTGACAAGGGGGTATGTATGTCTTATATCTCTGGTAATGAATTCCTTGACTTAACTGGTTCTGTCCATTCAGCCACTCCAGGGCTCAGGAAATACTGATTGGTGAGTGCTGCTGAGCTCTGCCCCCCAGAGGCTCCCAGAGCTCTCCCTCCTCCCCAACCCATGGCGCTGGCCTCCCTCCCCCTCCATCAATGCCTCCACTTCCCCAAGCCTGAGGTCTGCCTCACTCTGCTCTCAGGCAGGAGGGAAAATATAAAGGTGAGATCAGAAGTGGCAGTAGCCAAGCGAGCTGGGGATGGAAAAGCAAAGGGAACAGCGCTCTGGATCCCACCCCAACTCCAAGAACAGTATCTGTTCAGCATTGAATAAGATCTCATTTGAACCAAGGGCTCCTGCTGAGAAAGGTCTTAAAAACCCAAAATACAGGATTGAAAAGGCCTTCCTAGCTCTGACATGTGGACTTACCATCTCCTTTCAGAGATGTTGACTGACCTTCATCCATTAACCTTCATGAGTCCACTGACACCTCACCCTGGGCACCGCTGGGACATAGAGTGGTCCAAGCATGGCCTCTGCCCTCGATCCTCCTTGAGAAGACAAAACCATGTATGGCCACAGAGACTGGCGGCTGCCTCGGGGTCTGGCCGAACCCATTACTTAGTTTGCATAAAGTGCCCCACGGCTTCCTGGGAGCAGCCCCCGGTGTGATGAGGAGCGACGCTGGCCTCAGGACGTTGGGGCATGGCTGGTGGAGAAAAGTCTTTCTCCGTTCTCTGAGGCAGGTGCGGCAACCCCAGGGGAGAGGAGAGCAGAGAAGAAAAGTCCCCAACAGCTTACATGGATGTCGGTAAAGCAGTCCTTGGGGGCATCGAGAGAAACGAGTGGCTTCCCTCTAGCTGAACTGCCACTTACCAGAGGCAGCTTTCCTTCCAGGGGCACGAGGGGTCTGGACAGAGAGGTCAATCTGCATGATTTGTGGGAAGGATCCTGAGCCAGCTGGCCGAGCACAGGGCAGGCTTCGCTGGCTGAATGACTAGTGACTCACAGGGGCAGACCTGGGACATTGAGTTGACCTTGAGGATCCTTGCGCTTTCCTGTCTCTTGGGGCTTCCAGGTGATCTGCAGAAACCTCCCTGACAGTGTGGACCAGCGGGGCAGGGGAGCTACGGCAACCCCGACACTGGCTCTTCACACTATAACCATACTGACAATCGGTTTCTGGAATCCAGCATGTGCAGCCCTCATGCTCCAACTGTTGAAAGAAGAGAGTGATCCCCAAGACTGGGACTGTCCGGGATGGCGGGCCAGTTAACCATTTCTGCATAATAACCTACATGAAAACTCAACAACAAAACAACAATCTTTACTGTTAGATGTCACTACACCAAGCGTCATGGATTCAGACACAGTATGGCAGGGATGACTGCTCTTTGTTCCTTGATGTTGGTGCCCTCAGCTGGGGCAACACAAATGGCTGGGAGCTGGGACTGGTTGAGTGTCTTTTACCAGCATATGGCCTTGCCGCATGGCTAGCTTGGGTTTCCTCACAATATGGCCGTCTCAGCAGAGTCAAGTTTCTTATATGGTAGCTCATGGCTCCAAGAAAGCAAGATGGCAGCCACCGGTGCCTTTAAAGCCCCAGCTGGATCTGGCACAGCCTCACACCCTCTGCCCTCCTTAACCAAAGGGGTCCCAGGCCAGCCAAGATTCAAGGGAGGGGCAGCATACCCACCGCTCAACAGGAAGAGGGTCAAAGGCTTTATGGCTCTAGTGAATCCACCACAGATGACGTATACATTTTCTGTTGCTGCTCTAACACAGCCCCACAGATTGAGGGGCTTAAAATCACAGCCACGTCTTACCTCACAGTTCGGTAAGTCACAAGTTCAGGTGCAGCCAGGCTTAGCTGGCCCTCTGCTCGGAGATTCACAAAACCACATCTAAGGTGTGGTCGGGACTGTGCTCTTTTCCTCAAACTCCTGAGGATGAGTCTGCTTCGAAGCTCACCCAGGTTGTGGGCAGAATTCGGCTCCATGTGGTTGTAGGATTGAGGTCCCAGTTTTCACCCTCTAGAGGCTGCCTGCATTCCTTGACTCATGGTCCCCTTCCTCTGTGTTGAAGGCCAGCAATGGACAGCCAAGTCCTTCTCACACTTGAATCTCTCTGTCTCCCCTGCCCACCACGTTCCTATTCCACCACACGTCTCTGACTGTCTCTTCTGCTTCCAAGGGCTCCCGTGGTTACACTGGGTACACCCACATGGTCCAGGATAATCCCCCTATTATAAGGTCAGCTGGAGAGTAACTTTAAGTCCATCTGCCAAGTCCGTTCGCACCAGTAAGTAGATTTAGGTTTAACTGAACAGCCAGGAGCAGAAATCTTGGGACACATCTTTAGTATCTTGTCACCACAGATGGCTTCCTAGAGAAGGTAAAGAGTGGGCTGGGCTCTGCCAGGCAGTAAGACTGGGAGGAGCACAGAGAAAGGGGCATCCCTGGCAGGAGGTGCAGTAGAGGCAAACCCAGGGAGGCAGGACTGTCGCGACGCGCTGGGAGGAAGTTCACCGGGTGGGGAGCTGTCGGGGGATCAGATGAGGAAGCATGGCTGGAGAAAGGAGGTGGAGAGGCTGGGTCCGCAAAAGGGTCCACGCTGAAGAATTCTGACTGCAGGAGGAGCAAGCATTTTGGCTCAGAGGTGATTAACTGAGATTTCATGTATCCCTCTGGGGGCATGCTGGGGCTCTGGCTGCCCTAAAATTTTGTGAAAAATACTATGCTTACATAGACACATGCATTTTTCTACGGAGAAGCGTTCATCGAATTCTCTCAGGAGTCCATGCCCTGCAAAGGGTACAGAGCATCGATCATTGATCTTCCTTTCTACTGATTTTTATCAGAGGCCAGCTATGAGATAGGCACTTTGCTGGGCACTGGGGAGACCAGACAAACAAGAAAGTCTCCGTTCTTGCCCTTCATGGACTTATAGTGCCATGGAGCATGGACAAGGAGCTGGGCATTGCCAAGTCAGTGATTCGGGCTGAGATGGGGAAGGACAGAGTATCCTGGGAGCAGGCGTGAGGTGCACTAAACTCGGCCTCAGGAGGTGGGGGGCTTCCTGGAGGAAGAGAGACCTGAAGGGTGAAAGAATTTGGCCAAGTTCAAGGTGGCAGGTGGAGGACATCAGAATAGGAGTAATCAGGCAAAGGGGCCCAAGGGTGTAGGTGTGGAAGAACACAGAGCCTCCAGGGGAATGCCGCCACCTTGTTCTTGTCTTAGGAACTCCTGCGTCCTTTCTCCCACCGGTTCTGGATCCAAATGGGTCCATTTAAGTCCGTCCCCACCTCTCTTGAGTGTGACCTTAAGCAAGTCAGTAATCACCTCTGGGCCTCAGTTCCCACTAGTTTAATAAAGCAGTCAGAAAGTTCTTGAAGGCTCTGGAACTCAGTCTGTGACCTCGTTCCCCCGAATGAGCACTCTTTGGGGAATACCCCTGCCCTATTCTCATCCCACCAGAAGAACAGAGCAAGACAAGCTGGGCTTGTGGAGGGAGAAGGGAGGCCGGGCTGTGACCTGGTGGGCTGGGGGAGGTGGGGGTGGGCAGCCTGTTCCCCACCTTCCAGCCCAAACCCGCCACTAATGAGGCCTGTCTTTGGAGTAATTAGCTGCAATCACAGCGCGGAGCATTAGGCAGACAAGGCCTTGGTGCGGCCACAGCTCCCAGAATGCTGGAGCCCAGGGCTTTGAACACTGCATTACGGCGGGGGACGCGTCCTAATGTCACTTAATTACCCCCAGACAGCCTCAGATGTAATCGAGCCTGGATGGGCTGGCGGGAGCGGGCGCAGACAGCCAGAGGAGGCTGATGCATTTATAATGATGCCACTTTGCTCGACAAATCTGGCCTTGGTGGGCTGAATGAGGAGCACAAAGAGGGGGTGGGAGGGAGGAGGCTGCAGTGGTATCCGGACAAGGGCCCCCTCATTTCCCAAGCCCTAGGAGATCTCGACCCTATATTGGCCGGATGTCTGCAGTGATCTGCCCCAGGCAGCAGGAAATTGGGGGGAGGGGGGAGGAGGAGTCTTTACTTCCCATCCCCCATCCAAGAGGCGATGGGGGTCAAGGTCTTCCTCTTCCTTCTTCCATTTCATTTCCTGCTGATGGTGAATGATGGATAGAGGAGGAGACATTGGCAGATGGGGACCTGAAGACAGGGCACAAGGAAGGGTCAACGGACACTCCAGACAGTCCAGGGTGGGGTGGTCCCTTGCAAGATGTTGTAAATGAGTTTGGGAGAAAGGCCTGGGGGCAGGAGGAAGAGCTCTGAGACACAACTCCAGACACGGAGTTTAAAGGGCAGACTCTCAAGACAGTGCTCCTCTCAATGCCAATCCCTGTAGAGGCCAGAGACCTGGCACTATAGGAACCTGGCTTCTCCGAAAGGCCCTTGAAGGCAGGGACCGTGTCTGCCCTGTTCGCTTTCACGTTCCCAGCCTCCAGCACAATGCCTGGTCATAGTAGGTGCTCAAAAAATATTTCCTGACGTGAATAAATGAATGGATTTAGTCGTGGACCCATATCTCCCCTTAGCTAGTCCTTTCCCTCGTCTGATTTCAGTGTCCTCACCTGGAGCTAGTGATTCCCAGCTTAGCCCCAGGCCTGTGGCACCTATCAGTGAGCTAATAATGACCACAGGTCATTTGAATGGCTAGGAGCTCCTAACAGAGGTGAAACGCCCAACCGCCTCTGGGGCCTGCTCTCAACCACCTCTGGGGCCTGCTCTCTCTCTTGCTTCCTTGGCCACATCCCCGCAGGGCCACCCCAGGCCAGACCAACTACTTGGACCGGTGGGGAAGGGAAGTACTTGGTGGCCAGGATGGAAGTGAAACTGCCCTGAACTTGGGGAAGCTGAGGACTCACCGGCCCTTTTCTCCTTCAATCCCTCCCTCCCTTCTGGGTCTCCACACATCAGGATCGCTAATACAAGTACCTGAACAACCCCAGGAATGGCTGCCACGGAAGAGAAAACTCCTTGGGAAGGTTCCCCCTGAACAGTAATGGAGGGAGGCATCAACTATGTGACTCGGGTGTGGGGGCCTCGTGCAGGGATTAGCTCGAAATGCCGAGTAGCATATGCAACCAGAAAAGGCATTTGGGCGAATGCTTCCAACAGATTATCAGACAGAGAAACGGGAGGGGTTTCAAAGACCACCTGCACTTGGGGCATGAGCGAAGGCTCAGAGACGGGGGAAGGCAGGCAGATGGTTTGGGCTGCAGAGTGAGAAGGAAGAGAAGATACAGACAGATCACGCTGGCCTTGAATGCTCTACAAGACATCCGGACCGTATCCTCTGCCCATCACCCCCTCCAACCCCCATCAGAGGGGACATTGATACAGCGATATATTCTGAGCTCTCTCTTTCTTTTCTTCCTCCCTTGGACCACCTAGGACCTTTTTAGGAACCTCTGCCCCTAGCTGGCTGTGTGACCTTGATTAATTTGCTATCCCTCTCTGGGCCTATACGTCCCCACTTGGATGATGAGCAGGGGACTACAAGGTTGCTATATCTCCTTTAACTGACATTTATCTCCCTTTATCACACAAAGGGAGCTATGGGAGGCCCTGGATTTCCCCGGGATCCCTGTCACTGCACCCCAGAGCCCCCACGCCCCCTCCCTGGGGCACCAGCCGTCACTGTGACCCACAGTGACATTGAGGGACGTGCTATTCTCTACCCTGCCCAATGGGCCGTGTGCCAACACCTGCCTTCTCCCCACTGTCATCTGTCACTGTCTTGGTGTTTCGGTAGGAAGACAGCTTCATTAGCTCCTCCCGAGCCATCCGTCCCCTGATGCAGAGACAAATGAAGCCCTCCCACCCCCTTCAGCCTGGGGGGGGCTCAGAGCCCTGAGGGCACTTCCTAAAGGGACACCCTGCCTTCTCCGCTCCCAGTACAGTTCTGCCACCTGAGGTCGCACGCCTTCTCACAAGGCAACAGGCGTCGGCCCCTCAGGATGAGTCCCCGGTGGCTCCCTCGCCACCTGACCCCATGCCCAGAGCCCAGCCAGGGGAGGCCGCTGAGGCGCGTCTGCCCCACAAGCCCGTGGTAGAGCGAAGAGTCTGAGATGCTTCCTTCCCTGCTATGGGCCCCAGGCAACTGGTTCCCACTCCGGGCCTCAGTTTTGCCATCTTGAAACAAAGGAGTCAATCTAGAACCTAGATCATCTCCAAGCCCCTTGATCTCTGATATTACAAGTTTCCGTGAGGGAAGCAGGGGGGGCTCTGGGTTCCTGAGAAGGTGCCAGGGCATGTGGGGGAAGGAAGTCCTCTGTAGCCCACTCCCCTGGAGAAACTGGGGCCACCAAGCACGTGACTTAACCACACCAGTTCGTGAACGTGGCTCTCCCCCTCTAAACCACTTCTTGAAAAATGGTCCCCATTTTGGAACTTCCAGCTACCAGCCACGGCCTTAGGGGCAGCGGGTAGAGCTGAAGCCAAGCCTTGCGTTAGCGTCTGGGTTGACAACAGGCCCAGGAAGAGAGTGGTTTCTTTGCAAGGCTTCGGCTAGGACGCCAGGCAATGATTCTGCCTCCCCTGGGGAGACGGGGAGGGGGCCATCTTGAGTTGCCCCACAGGTTTAGTGGAGGAAAGAGCTTCATGCCCTCCCCACCTGCTTGCTCACCCCAGGGGATGGACCCCCTGGTTTCCAGAGGAGAGAGTGAGCGGCAGGTCCCCTGAACTGTAACGGTGTGCAAGGAAACCCCTCCACCTCCTTGGGCCCTCCAAGGTTGAGCTCTGCAGAGAGAACCTCTCCTCAGAGCAGTCTGGGCCCCAGCGGGGTAGGTCGATGGGAGGCTCCCTACGAGGTCCCCGCAATTGAGGCTGAGGCAGAGCCGCGTACAAGGAGCACCACACTCCAGGGGTCAACGCCCACAGCCAACAGGGAGGTGGAGGCTTGTGTTCATGACCCGCCATGGCTGGGTCTTCCGGGGGCACGTGACGCAGTGTCTCCACGAATGTGACCTTGCCTGCTGATTCCAACATGGAGTGGGAGCTCAAGAAGGACTCTGTCTCAACGAGGGGGTCGCAAGCCTCAGCTGCCCTCCCCTCAGAGGGATGCTTCCCTCACCCATAATCTCCGAAGAGTATGAGGGGTTTCATTAAAAGACCCGGTGGGCTCAAAATATCACAAGTGCGCACCCAGGCCCCACTCACAGCCACGAGCAGCTCCGGGGAGTCCCGGAGGGCTGGCCCAGAGCGCGATCCAGCCCCACAGAGAGTGTAAGTCCTGCCCTCCGGATTCTGCACACGGCACTGGAATCACGCCGCGTGTAAGGCCACGGCAGCCCGGGGCAGGTGGCTCTCTCAGACACGAGCGATGGAGACGGCCGAGGCGGGAAGCGGGCCCTGGGCCTGGCGGAGGCTCGGGGGGCGAAAGAGGAGAGTGTGTCTAGGACTGGAGAGAAGGTTCTGGCTGGAATGAGGGAAACGGGAGGAAAGGGGTGGGGTTGAGGGGTGTGAATCAGAGAAGGTCTTCAGGGCCTGGTCAAGGAATTTGGAACTTGATCCTAGAGGCAGAGGGGGTCTAGTAACAGCTTTCGGTCACAGGAAGTGCCAGAGCTAGGAGGGCCCCCTGAGAACATCTAGCGCAGTCTTCTTCCTGTTACAGGTGGGAAGCCTGGGGGTGAGCAGCACCGGAAGTCTTCCACGGTGTTCAGAACGAGGGCCCGCACTGTTGGTGCCACACAGGAGCTATGTTCTGCACAGAGGAGGGGGGGGTCTCTGTCCCCTCTGGGGCCAGTCTCGGCCAGTCCCTATCCCCCAGCTTCCCACCAGGAGGAGGCCTGTGCTCCGGGCCACCCAGTTTCCCGGCTAGGAAGCCCTGGGTGAAGGAGGGGGTGGGGGCAGTGGGGAGAGGGGCTATTATCAGGGGGCCCAGATGTAAAATGAATGCCTGTGATATTTATCCCTGTCATCTCTAATAATAAATGGCCTGATTTGTCAAGCAGGGACAGATTCAAAGATGTCAATTAAGAAGAGAAAAAAGCCCAGCTGTACTGTATTTATCTGCCATGCAGATGCTTGGTGGAGGAGAGGGCTCCAGAGCATGCCCCCCACCCAGCCCACCCCCACCCGGCCACCCCTTTCCTTCCACCTCCCTCACCTTCTTCTCGGCCCCCTCCTCTCCCTTTCCCCCTGGGTTTGTCCTCACGTCTTCTTGCACGCTTGTCTCTGTCTTCTCTCTCCTTCACCTCTGCCCCTCGCGGCCCCAGCGCACTGGGCCATCCTCCTCTCCTGTCACTCTGTGGCTTGTCACTACCCTCTTTGCGCCCTCCCCCCCCACTGTGTTCCTGAACCTCCTCTTCCAGGTGTCCCTCCCCCGAACCTCTCTGGTTGCTATGGCCCCAGTCCTTCTCAACAGGCTTCCTCGGGGATCTTGGTTCACAAAGCACGTTCTGGATTCCGAGTGGTAAGTGGATTCAGGCCATCGAAGGAAAGTGGTAAAAGCCACAAATCTGAAGGCTTTTACTTAAACTACAGAGTAGGCCAAACTTGTCGGGGGTTTTGCTTCGAAAGAGAAAATAAAACAAGATCCCAGGGAATCAGTTTGAGCGGGTCCCTGAGTGATTGATTAAAATTGGAACCAGCATGTGAACCGAAGCAAACACTTCCCCAGACGGCCTCCCTTGGCCCTGAACTAGTCATGCTGAGCCCCGGGGTGCCCCGGACAGGACTTTCTCAGGTGGACAAGGGGTTCTACATGGCACTAAGAGCCCTCCTTCTAGATCCTGGGTCCCTCCAATCAATGAGTCACAGAGAAATGCCCCCAGTGTGGAAACCAGCCCCACAAACACCATGGCACTCTGTGTGGGGTCCAGGAAGGATATGGGGATTTGTCCGTTTCAGATGGGACCCAGGGAGCTCAGAGAGGGGACCATGCCTCAGCCTGGTGCTCTCCACACACCGGCATCATGGGAAATTGTTGGCATCTTCTAGAGAACACATCCCACCCAGATATCCCAAGCTGGGACACGTGCTCTTGGCTGCCTGCCCCACTAGGGCCATGACGTTCCCTCTCTGAGCAACAGTGCAAAGAGGTCCCTGATGGTTCTCTGGACTTGGGCCCAGAGCTGCTTGTGCAAGCAGATCCCTCTCCCTGGGCCTCCAGCCCCAGGCCCACAGCCTCTCCAGCCCACGATGATTTCACATTCCAGAACCCCAAGACCGACCACTGAGGTGGGGCTAAGGCTGGGTTTACCTTGGCTGAGACTGAGGGCTAATTGCGGCCGATCCCAGCTTGAGTCAGTTCAATGTCAGGGAGAAGGGGAAGCCACATGGCCTCCGGCAGACCACTCGTATTGCCAATCTGGCCAGAGCCCGCTTCCTGGGGCCTCACCGCCTGTGTGTGGACAGGAGTCCCTTTAGCCCATATCCTGAGATGTCCCTGCATCTGTAAAGAAATGAGGAAACCTGTCCCAACAGGTCATAACACTTCTCAGGGGACCACCCCACCTCCTGGGTTAATAACTACCAATCCCATCCTCCTCTGCTTTCTGCCTGACCCCCAGGAGCCAGCCGAGATCATCCCCTCCTGATACCCCTAAGCAAGAACTTCAGGCCTCCCATCCAAGGGCTCCCCTGGTGCCCTTCCTCCGGGGCTCCCTGCCCCAGAGGCCCAGGCGAGCCAGGCATGGTGTGTCCCGATGACATTTACGGCTTCTCCAGTGGCCATGATCACTTAGAGCCTTCGAAAAGAGCCCTGGGGTCAGGAGTCAAGCCACCTGGCTTTCGTCCCTGTCCTCTGCCACTGTTGAAGACTTCGGTGATCTGGAGCTTTCAAACCAGTTCTGCGCTCGTGATCTTTCTTTCCCTCGTGATCTTATTTGATTCTCGAACGGCCCGAGGAAGACACAAAGGTGATGTCGTTTCATCCCCACACGGCAAATGAGGAATCTGACATTCATTCTGGAGCCTGAATTAGAATCCACACTCCTCGTCCCGCATTCCCTCCTCTGCTCCGCGTCTTCAGGGGCAGTCCAAGGCGGGTAAAATGTTGACAGACGATATCTGAAGCTGATCTTTGAATGCTCAGGGAGACAGGTGTCATAGACGTAGAAGTGATTGTCACAGCCAGTATCTATGTGAACAGATTTATAAAATCACTTGCCAGGGGTTCAGTTTGAGCTCACAGAGCCCAGAAATGCTACAGGAGTCTGTTCTTTAACTCCCAAGGACACCGTGGGCCGTTGAAAATCACTCTGGGCTGGTAAGTTGGCAGCGCGTCCTGTAAGCCTTTATCTTGCCCCCTCTTTTTTGGTATCATTGGAATAGCAATAAAATAATAATGGTGATAATAAACATTTATTGGGCACATAATATATTCAAAGCACTGGGCTAAATACATCCCATGCATTATTTTTCTTATCGATCACCTCAACCTCATAGCATAGGGACAATTTTCTTCCCGTTTTCAGAAGAAGAGACTGAAGTTCAAGGGTGTTAAGTAATTTGCCCAAAAACGTAGCTTATAAGTGGCAATCGGCACTTGAACTCAGATCCGTATGTCTCCAGAGCTGGAGCTTAGGACCCACCTCCTGCCTCGTGCCAGTCCTCCCTCCTCCTCCCTCCCTCCTGTCTTGAGGGCCAGCCCCAGGCTTAGGCCTTGGTGAAGAGGCCCATGGAAGCAATCCTCCCATCGGCAGCTGACCCCAGAGTCTGGTCAACCAGGTGGTCGATGACTGAGTCCTAGTGCATATGGCCCTCTGGCCTCCTTTCTGGGAAGTTCTCTCTGCTCGGTCACTGCAGCAGGTGCTGTGAGTGCTCTCCCCCCACACCCCCCCCACCCCTTACCCTTTCAGAGCACACTGGCCCTGACTGCGTGCTTCATTTCTTTGCCTGAGGATTTTCTCTGAAGGCTGGGGTCCTCTTTGCTGACCGTGTAGGGAAGACCAGAAATGTCAGGGAATCAACACCCCCTGGGAGCAGCCTTCAACCGATGACTGATGGAAATTGGTGCATAAGCACCGCAGCCCCCTCACTCCCTGGGTGGTCCAACAGCGGGCCATACTCCCTTCTTAGGTCTCAGAGCCCCCCAGCAGGCTGGGCCCCACTCGCCCACTGTGGTAACTGGCTCAATAATGCCCCACTGCCTTTCTTTCCCTCCTGGTGTCCCTGCACTCAAATATGTGTCTCGGGGTAGGTTTCTGGAGGAACCCAAGCTAACCCCCTTCCTCCCCACTCTCAGTGGTGCCCTCAGTGCCAGAGCAGAAAAGTGGTGGTGGGGGGGATCGGATTAGGGTGCAGACACCATTTTCTTTCCCAAATCCCCTGACGGCCCCCCAGTGCCGTCCGGATGGGGTCCAGAGTCTCTGAGCTGGCATGCTCTGGCCCTGCCCACCTCACCTTTGGATACCCCTCTCCCCACAAGGCTTCAGCCATAAGATAGTTTCACACCTGCAGGAATCTGCCCACACAGCCCCCTCGACCGTGCAGGCCTTCTCAGAGCCTTTCCTTTCTCCCTGGTGAATATCTGCTCATCTTTCAAGACTCCACCCAAGGGTCACTTCCTCCGGGGAAGTCATTCCTGACACACACACACCCCTACCCTCCGCACCTCCCCAGGGAAGTGCTCCCTCCTTAAGGAGCCCCCAGCTGACCTAAGTCTGCCTCTATCCCACCCCCGGTGATCCATCGGGAGACATATCCGTGTATGGGGCCAACTTTACCCCCAAATGCTGAGCTCCTTGAGGGCGGGGGCCAGTCTCATTCACCTTTAGTGTCAGACGGGCCCCCTAGTAAATGTGTCTTAAGTGAATGACATTCTGTCTGAGAGGAGAGGCGGGGGGAGCAGCTCAGGCAGATTGGGTCCTCACGGTGCAGGCTTGTTTGGCTCTGTGAAGGTCTCAAAGCCTGTCCCTCTCCAGTAGCCTGAGAGCTGGGCCCCGTTAGTCACATGGCCCCATGGCTCTGTCCCCCTTCCTCTCAGCCAGCTTCTAAACTGGGCTCTCCTCTGTGCCCACCGCATCCCAGGTGATCAATGGAGAGGGCTTGATCTTCTGGAAGGAGCACCGACCTGGATTTAAGCCCACCTGGGATCTTCAGCAAGGTACTTAAGCCTCTATTTTCCCATCGGAATCTCAGTGTCCCCTGCTGTAACAGGGGAATAATACAACTGTCTCCCTTCCAGGGCCGCTGTAAGCATTCAAGACGATAGATAACCGCAGAAGGGCCCGGCACGTCTCCTGGAACGTGGGGGCGCTCTCCTGGAATGGGGGGTGCTCTCCAAAAGTGACTGCACAGATTATGGGAGACTTCCGCCAAGGTTTGCCTAGTCACTGCATCTCACAGTTGGGCAAACTAAGGCCCAGAGAGCGGTCATTCCCCCCGCCCGAAGGTCACAGAGCCTATCAGGGACAGAACTGGAGTTCTGAGCTCCTTTGGCTGTGCTCTTCCCTTCGCCCCAGGTGGCTTCTTTGCAGCCATCCTTGTTTAGCTAAAATAGTTTAAAATGTCTTGTCTTCTCACCTGTCCCCGCCGTGGGTCCCTGCGCAGAGTTTACCGAAGGTTCCGCATCCACCACCCCAGCCCTGCCAAGTCTTCCCCACACCCGGCTGCCCGCACCTGCTCCCCTTTCACCAGCAAAGGCATCCTCTGCCCAGGTGTGGACTCAGGGCTGCAAGGAGGAGAAGGCTGAGAGGGGCCGGGGGCGGGGCCGGGGCGGGAAGTCTCTCTCCCCTGATTCTCTCCCCCACCGGCAAACTCTCTCATCAAGAAGTCCACACTCGAGACTGGCTGGGAGATAGGGTGACCCCATATTCATTCTGCAAATGTCTGCTGACCTCCCACAATGCCCTAGGCTAGGCTTTGGGGACCCAGAGCTAACCCAGTCTCTATCTGCACCCCAAGCTGCTCAGCGTCGGGGCAGAGAAGCAAGCAGGCAAAGAAGGACCTGCTTGTGTGAGTGCAAACACCCCCCCAAGGCAAGCCCCAGGCATGTGGAAGTGGGGGCAACGGTCCCCTCACCATCGTGGCGTCTTAATCCCACTAACAGATCCGAACACTGAGGGGCCTAGCAGCAAACTCCGGGCCCCCCCGAGAATGTCTGCGATTGGATCAACTTGTAGAGGGGGGCCTATTCCTGGAGAAGGAAGTGGGGGAGACCATCCGCTCACCCACCCTAGCCTTCTTTCTCCTCCCCTCCCCCACAGCCCCAGCTCCTGCCCCTCCCCCTCTCGAATCATTCTATAAATAACTTGTGATACCATTAGCTTTTGCTGTCACCAGCACTGACAACTCAGAAGCCCCCGAGAGCTGTCTGCAAAGACACAATAAATGAGAACTCTTAATTAACACCTTCCTTAACTAAATAAATTAATTTTATGCGGTCGTGATGTCAGCGATGTGACTTGCCGATGACAGAGGCGACCCGGAGAGACTTGGCAAAGGCTGCAGGGCGGGTGCCGCTTGTTAACCTCTGCGGGGCATCAGGGGGCAGTGGGGCCGTGGGGTGGGTGCCTGGCATCCCGGCAGGGAACCCGGGACCGAGCCGCGGTCCGGCAAGCTGGTGGCGATACCTCAGATGGGAGGGCAGAGACTTCCCTCTACCTCCTGAGTGGCCTTGGCGAGCCGCTTAGCTTCTCTGGGTCTCTGTTTTCCTCATCTGTAAAATGGGCTTCTTCTCTTGTCATGCCTCTTTCTCAGGACCTTCGAGAAGCCTAAAAGATGCTGGTTAGGAAGGGGTTTTATAAGCTTTAAAGTGCTGTGCGCGTGTGAGAAATGATGATGACACCCCTTCCACTGCTGGAGAGCCAGTGCTACATTCTCTCACCACACACGCACAGGAAGACACGGACCCGGGCAGCCCCGAGGTTCCCCGAGGACACCCTGGGGACAAGGAGGACACCTCCAAGACCATCGCCCTCGGAGAGCCTCCAGTGTCCACCCGCTCAGCTGAGTGCTGAGAGCAAATGAGGCCAGGACCGCAGCGCTCCCCCCACTGGCTCTCATCAGAGAGAAAATCTGCCCTGGCCCCAGGCTGACCCTGCCGCCACCTGTGGGAACCTCTGATCCAGCCCCGGGTGGAAGACCTGAAATCAGCCCGAGGCTCTGACTTCAACCCTGACCCTGAGAACTCAGCCCCTGCTCTGCCCAGGCCCCGACCAGATTCTTCGCCGGGGACCCAGCGCGAGGCAGCAGCAACAGCCCCGACCCCAGCCCCTGGCCCAGCCCCGACCCCAGCCCCTGGCCAAGCCCCCAGTCCAGCCCACTCTGGCGTCCCTCAGTCCCAATGGCAGCCCAGGCCCTGGCCGGGTGCCAGGCCCAGGACACTGTCTTCCCCGGCCCCTCAGGACCATCCTGTGCTCTAACCCACATCGGCCTCACCCCGGGGGAAGTAGAGAGGACCCCCTTCGCCTGTGGGTCACACTGTAGGCACCTTCCACCCTCCTGCCCAACCTATCCCTCCAATGCTTGCAGGGTCGTTAGCCACGCTCCACAGGCACCGCCATTCCCAGGGGTCTGAGCACAGAGCCAACAAGCAATTCACCAAGGGCCACACAGCACAGCTGTGGGCAAAGCAAGGATGGAGACAGTCACCTAGAGATTTCCCTGCTCCCTCTGAGCGGGAGGACGACTTCGCTGTCCTCACCTTCCTGAGCCTGGGGAGCAGGGGTTCTAATTCATTCATTCATTCACTCACTCAGATATTTGCTGAGGACCTGCCACATGTCGGGGACCCAGGGCAGTGGGCGGGGCACCCAAAACCGACGTGGCCCCCGCTGTCCTGGGGCTCACAGGCTGAGCAAGTGTAAAGGTAAGATTTATTCCCAAGAAACTACACTAAAAGTTTCACGGTGGCTACTTCACTTCCTCCCAACACACACACTCACACACACACACACACACACACACACCCCTGGGTGGTTAAAGTGAGGACACAGCGGGGGGGGGGGTGGGCGGGAAGCCGACCTCAGGGAGCCCCTCCAGCCCCTGTAATGGCCCAGGGTCGGGGGAGGTCGCAGGATCTCTCGGTCCATCTGTGATGCCACCAGGAAAGAGGCCCTTGTTGGTGGCTGTGGGAACACAGAGTGCCGCATGAGTGATTAGACCCGTGTGGGGAAGGAATGAGCCGTGATGTCCTCAAGTCTCCAGGTCCGGGGCTGACCCTCAGTGACCCGGCCCAGAGCCCTCATCGCTAACGCCAGGAAGCAGTAGCCGGGAGCAGAAGCCGGGCCGGGGCTGCAGAAGGACAGCCACCGGCCCCTGCCACGGCAGAGTGTCATGCCTGGCTTGTGGGTCACGACCGTACTGCCCGAGCTTCTGGGTCTCATGGAGGGTCCCCCTGACTCCAGTTCTCCTGACTTCCCAGGGGCCTCCTCTGACTTGACGTGGGTACAGTCAGAGCCTGGATCCTTCTGCCTGGGAAGCAGCAGACCCAAGCCTGAGTCCTGGTTGCATGTGAGCAGCTGTGAGACACTGGTCAAGTCACCTAACTTCGTGCATTTCAGTGTCCCCATCTAAGAAATGGGGCTAACAGTGCCCTTCTCACAAGGCTGTGTGGCCTTAGAGATCGTCACCAATATTGGCTCAGGACTGGGGACACAAGAGTGCCTAGCCATTGAGTTACCCCATCTTTTCACAAAGCCAGGGACACAGCCCTAGGAGTGGGGAGTGCCCTCGAGGTGCCTGATGTTCCTTGGCCCGAAACCCCTCCACAGCCTCCCTTCAGGTGGTCCCTGGCTTCAGCTTGTATGCCCCGAGGGACGGAGCCCTCACTGCCCAAAGCAGACGTTGTGAGCTAGCTCAGTGGGAGGCAGGGTTCTCCTACTAAGTTGGAACGTGACTCCACATAGTCTGTACCTGCTCCTGGTGACCCCTCCGGCTGTGGCCATCACCAGAGTCTATGCCTGAGTTCAGCCCCTCTGGCCTTTCCATCGGGGTGCCTTGGGGAAAGTCAATCTGAGGCCAAGACAACCCAGGGTATCACTCCCTTTCCCCTCCCTCTGATATCGTTCCCCCTCGTCCCCAGTTGCCACACTGAGCTCTCCCGATGCCGCGGGGCCTCCAAAACCTCCACTCACACAGAACTGGAACATTCCAGCCCCAACAAGTATTCCTTCTCCTGTGCCTCCATTTTGGAAGCTGGGACTGTTGACCTAATTCATCCAAGGGAATGACTTGCTAATGGTGGAATTATGGACATCGGGGCAGCTTGGTGGGAGGGAGATTTGCAGATAAGGGCCTTCTTAATGCCCTTCCAATCACAATCACACCCGAAGGGCTGCCTTGCTTCCCTCCAGGGTAAGATTTTTCCTGTGCGGAGCCTTGGGCATGCTGTGGAACCTGAAACCCACTCTTCAGCAGGAGGGCTGAGCCAGAGCAGTTGGGGCAGCCGAGGCTCTCAGAATCACTTCTGTGCCCGCAGACGGGAGGAGTGGAAGGGATTGATTTTTGGGTCCTCCTGGAGACTGGGATCTGAAATCAATCTGGCAATTAATAGGCCAGGTGTGAAGTGGCTGCTGGATTTGAGGCTCCCCGCTCCCTCCCCTCCCCCGTTCCTCTCCTCCTCTCAAGGAGGGGCTCTGTTCCCTCTGTGATGCCTCTGTTCCCCCCCGCCTCCTGGGGCCCTGGTGACAGCTGCTGAGGAGTCCAGCTGGTTGTGGCTCTCTCAAGGCACTGTCACCTGTGCAGGGCCGCGCGGTGGGCTGGGAGGAGGGGGCCCAGCTGGAAGGGCTAGGCGAGGGAGCAGGCGGACCCT
Source organism: Cryptoprocta ferox (assembly GCA_028646485.1). Classification (NCBI taxonomy): domain Eukaryota; kingdom Metazoa; phylum Chordata; class Mammalia; order Carnivora; family Eupleridae; genus Cryptoprocta; species Cryptoprocta ferox. The sequence continues at coordinate 29,155,726 of CM053561.1, read as the reverse complement.
CCCCAGGCCCACAGCACAACGGCCGGGGCCCCGCCACCGCCACGTCCACATCCTAGGTGGGGAGGAAGATAGAACAGAGGATTCCAGAGACAGCACTCGAGAGCCAGTACAGGGGGAGCAGAGAGCTGTCTGCCCCACATTCTCCACCTGCCCTGCTGACCGAGCCTGGGGGCGGTGGCAATGGAGACGCATCAGCTCAGCAGCCCCCTAACCAACCCCCCTGAGGCCTCCCACACCTGGAGAAGAGAGTGGCTTGCAGGGATGGACTCAAGGCGGGCAGACGGGGTTTCAGAGAAGGAGGGGGCTGTCCAGGAGAGCCACAGCGCTGCCTTGAAAGAGCCCAGGGTAATGGGGCCTCTGTTTTCCCTTTCTGCCCCTCTCCTGTGCCACATGCACGTGGCCGATCCCCTGCCCCTGTTAGCCCTCCGGGCCCCACCTATACTGGGAGGGTGGGACCAGGACCAGAGGGCCTGGCTGGGTGGGTGGGGCTGGGTGGGGGGTTCTCAGGGCTTAGGTCATGACACTAGGGTTTCCAGAGTGGGCCGTGGGTTTTACTAAATACGGCATCCCAGAGGCCCCGGGGGAAGTAGGCTGGCTGCTGCCAGGCTCTCAGTGGGCGAGGATTCACTTGCGGTCTTGCACCCTAGCTCCTGGGCTCCAGCTCTGGCCCCGCACTCTTGGGCCTGGGCTGCTGTAGGAGGCTAGTACCTGGTGGCGCTTGGCTCGACCTTGAGCTACTGTACACCAAGGACCCAGGGCCACCCGGGGCCACCATAGCAAGAAGCGATGGAGCTCTGGGGGTTTTGGGGGCTACTAGGGCCTCTAGAACAGGGTAGTTGGGCCTCGAGAGTACTCTGTTTCCCAAGGGTTTCAAGGGCCACTCCTGAAGCACAGGCTGGTGGCAGCAGTCCCCACCCATAAGCTGGAGCCCAGGAGCCCAGAAATTCCAGTCACAGGCCTCCACCACCTCTTCTGACCCCAGATGGACTCCCTGAGCCACCCCTCCCCCAACATCTGATCTGAGGAAGCACTGGCTGAGAGTCTCACCTGCCGATTCCCCCTCCTGGCCCCCTGCCTCTAGAGTGCAGTCACCTCCTGGCAGAGGCCAACGGTGAGAGCCAAGGGGCCTTGCCCTGGGAGGAGGCAGGAACAGCAACTTCCTCTTCTTCAAAGACCTAGTAGCTCAGGTCTGAGCCAGAAGCATCTGATTCCTCCTCTTCCTCCTCCCTTACATCTTCCCTGAATCCTCCTCTTTCTCTCCCTCCACCCTCCCCACCCAGTGAAGGATAGAGTCATTCTAACACAGCTAGCTATGCCCTTTGCCAGATGGCATGCAGGCAGTCAGAGAGAAGAGAGCCGTCCACCACCCATGCCCACTCACCCACTCACCTACCCACCCATCCACCCATCCATCCACCCACCCATCCGTCCATCCGTCCATCCATCCATCCGTCCATCCACCCATCTGTCCACCCGTCCACCCATCCACCCACCCATCCACCCATCCGTCCATCCATCTGTCCATCTGTCCACCCGTCCGTCCGTCCACCCGTCCATCCATCCATCCATCTGTCCATCTGTCCACCCGTCCGTCCATCCACCCAACCACCCATCCATCCACCCATCCATCCATCCATCCATCCATCCATCCATCTGTCCATCCGTCCATCCATCCACTCACCCATTCACCCATCCATCCGTCCATCCATCCAACATGCCGATAGTGTTAGATCAGGGACCAGGCAGACCAAAAAGGAATCCAACAGGGCCTCTCTCCCCAGGAAATTCCAGGCCAGCTGCCTTGGGACAGAGCAGGGTGGGCGAGGCCCCAAGGCACCCACACACCAGCATCTGTTCTTCCCAAAGAGACCAAAATAAAGTCAACCAGTCTCCAGGGGGTGCCTCGGGCAGCCCCTATACCCACCATCCAAGGGGTTACAGAGTGGCCGAGAAAAACACTCGGGGGTCATCCAGGACAAGCCCCCCATTGGATAGGAGAAACGCAGCGTGCCCAGTGAAGAGAACAGTGAGTGGATTTCAGAACTATGATAATCGAGTCAGAGTACAGTGTCTGAGGGCAGAATGGGGGACAGAATGGCCCAGCTAAAGAGCTGGAGTGGAGGGGGTCTTCCAGGCATGGGTAGGAGGTGGTCACCCCCTTTGCTATCACTCACATTCCATCACCAGCTCCTCTCTGCCCTGCATAGCATGCAGGGGTCACCCCAGACCCACCGATCTGCATCTCCCTTTCTCTCCGGGAGGCCCCTCTCTCTGGCCAATTGGCTGGCAGTCGATGGATGCATTCACAATCCCCATTACATCTCCATTGCCCAAATTTCTTTCCCTCATTTTTCTTGCTAAAAGACAGTTTTTAAAAATGAGTCCCTGAGCTCAGCCCTTTCCAGCCTCGTTAATTTCATGCCCCACCTCATTTGTTCGGGGGACCTACTTTCCCCTCGCCCGCTGCCGCCTTCCTCCCACCAGCTATATTGGGATCTCTGTTCCGTCCTCAGTAACCTTGTGCGCCACTCAGAGTTCTGCGGGTGTTTTTCCCTGCCAAGGAACTCTGGACTCGAAAGGAACCACAGAGGTCATCTCGTCCCATCCAGCCCCCTCCTCATGCCCGAAACTGGAATCCCTTTTCCAGCATCCCTGCCCAAGGTTATCCGGTCCCAGGTGCATTCCTCCAAGGACAGGCGGCTCACCGCCCACAAGACAGCCTTGCTGCTGCGGGGCAGCTTTCCCTGGGCCCAGGTGCTTCCAGAAACCTGGACCCGACCTGACACTCCTTGCCATACTTCCTTCCGTGTGTCTTGTCTGAGTCAAGTCTCCCCCAACACCACCATCAACCTCCAAGAGCAGGGCTCATGTCATTTCTTGGGGGTCCCCCAGACCACATGTTCTTTGGGTCCCTTGGATGTGCAGGACATATCCTTAGCCAGTGGTGGGACTCCCACACCTGTCCCTGTGCGTCCAGCAGCCACTGGGGTCAGCGCTGACCTAGAAGTTTCATCCTCATTTCGGCTGACAACCGCCTCTTCCTCCTCCCCATTTTTGAGCTCTGTCAGAGCACCCACAGCACGTGAATTTCTCTTCGGATGCTTGAGAGAAACCATCATGGTCCCTCCAAGTTCAATTCCAGAATCTCTTCAGTCATCCTCCCCTCCCCACCCCCGGCCTGGGTTTTGTGGCCCAGGTACCACCCACTCCTCTCCAGGGGACACAGGGCAGTTTACTGATGTCCGTCCATGGGCGTGGTCCCTCGGGCCGTGGTCTGAGCAAAGCCAGACAGATGTCACCTGCTAACGAAGCGCGAGCAGGTTCATGTGCTCCTGTCTCCCCAGGACAGCCAGGCACTGGGCAGCCTCACCCACTATCCATCTCAAGAGGACAAAGCACGCAGGGACCAGGGCCCTTTCTCATCCATGAACCCCCAAGGAGTCTATGCCTGTTATCTCTACACCTCACCTTTCTCTTACCCCCTCACCCCTGCTGTTGGGCCCATGCACGCCACAGAAGCTGGTGACCAGGCTCACCAGCCTCCCAACTGTGACCCTGGGTCCCTTACAGCCGCTGCTGCCGGCCGGCCACCTCTCTCTGCTGTTATGATGCAGTCTTATTCCAATTCTCATCCGACTCTCAAGGGACTCTTGTCCCAGTCGGCGGCTCAGGCCCCAGTCTGTCCCTGCAGTGCAGACCTTCAGTGGGTCTATACCTTTAGTCTGCCCCTCCGCACCCTTGCACTGGCTCTGACTCACGCCCCAACTCCTCTCTTCTGGGAAGCTTTGGACAATGTCCCCATGTCACTCAAGGTGCCTGCCATACCCATGTGTCCTTATAGCTCCAGTGATCCTTCCCACACCATCCAGATGGCACTGCCCAGACTGGGGTGAACACACGGCCCTCCGTGGGCAGCCTGGGGCAGATCAGGTGGCCGGGCCCAAGCCTCAGCCCCCTGGGGTGGAGACCATCAGACATGACGGGGTTTGGGCTGAGGATGCGGTGATCTAGAGCAAGAGCCCAGAGCAGGTAAGATGAGCAGGCAAGCGCAGAGAGAGGCTGACCCGGGAGATGGGGGAGGGGAAGAGGACGGAGGGACCCCTGGCAGACGCAGCCCTGAGCTGCTGGCCCCCAGCTCCACCTGCCTTTCCTGCCAGGGGGCCCCTGTATCTGACGGCCCCTTGGATGACCTGCTGGCCTACATGACTACCTGCTCTGGGGCCCCAGGCAGATGGGAGTCCTTCCCCTGCAGGCTTCTAGGCGACCTTTCTGTGTCATGCCTATAACCCGGGGATCCTCGGGGCTCCTGAGCTCCTTGGGCGCTGAGTCCTTCTACTGACCGAGGGTCGTCTGAGCAGGCCCATGGCCCCTTGGTGGGAGGAGACAGGCAAACAGAGCATACCAGACAGGGGCGTGGAGGGGGCCATTCAGTACAGGGACCTCACGGGGTTATGTCCCCTCTTGGGGACCCATCAGGATTACCTGCTCTGGCCCTGAATGCAGGTCCTCTGTCCCCAGCCCACACCAAGTACAGCACAGGAGTTCCCACAGCCGGGGATAAGGCTGGGATCTCTCGGGGATGTTGAGGCAGGAAGAAGACTTGAGAAGAGTGGCCTGGCCAGGCTCCATTGTGGACAAGGGAGGAAACTGAGTTCCGAAAGGGTGGCTGAGGCCAAGGGTGGAGATGGCCAGGCAGAGGAGGCACAAACACCGGCTCCCGACAGAGGCTCAAGGTTTCCAGCACCTCTCGCAGCTCTCTGGGGAGATCTGGTTTCCTTCCTGGTGCCTGCACGACCTTGGGCCAGTCACCTCCGCTCCATGCACCTGGTTTCCTGGGCCTGAAGCTCAGTGTCAGGGATGCGGAGCTGGGAGTGCCCTGCTGCTGCCTGGAAACCGGCTGTGCAGGGGGAGCAGGGCCGGGTGACCGTCCAGGGCCAGGGACCCTGCTCCCCCCCCCAGCCCCCCCACCCCACCCCACAGGGCTGGCCAGAGGAGACAGCTCTGGTGGCCTGGGCCCGAGGCATCTGCTCAGGGCTCGTCAGCTACAGGACGTGTGTGCCTGGCTGACGAGCCTCCCCTGTCCGCTGCTCCCCAAGTGCTCCAGAGCTAGTCTCTCTAGAATTTTCACCCCAGCCTGTCATCTCTGCTGCTCTACCCTTGTTCCCAGGGCAGGGTGTATGTGTGGGCAGGACGTTGTGGGAGCATGGGGGGGGTCTGAAGGGGGGGTGTGGATGGAGGTGTGTGTGTGTGGATGGGAGTGGGCGTGTGTGAATGAAGGTGGGTGTGTGTGGATGGAGGTGTGTGTGGATGGGGGTGAGTGTGTGTGGATGGAGGTGTGTGGGTGGATGGGGGTGGGTGTGTGTGAATGAAGGTGGTGTGTGTGGATGAAGGTGGGTGTGTGTGTGGATGGGGGCAGGTGTGGGTGTGCACACGTGGGCGTGGAAACCATGAGGAAATCTGTAGATTGCTCAGAGTTTATGCTACAAAGAGCAAGCCTGGGGACTGACCCCCCCGGAAAGCTGGGCGAGAACTAGTCTTGCGATAGGGTCTCCATGTTAAGGATCAGCCACCGCGTTCATCTGCGGTGTGTGAGCCACACGGCAAACGGCAGCAAGGAAGAGTGACAAGGGAGGACACCGAGGCTCCGAGAGGGGCGGCCGTTTGCCCAAGTTCCGCGGTGAGGCCAGCAAGGCGCCCGAGTCGACGGGCTCCTAGGTTGATGCTACCCTTTCTCTGGACCATATTTGCTACCGTCCCCTAACTCTGCTGAGTGACAGACAGGACCCTGGGCTGAAGCCCAACTACAGTGAGCTTTGGGACTCCAGCTCAGCCCCTCTGAGGATCAATGCCTAAAGGGGCTGCTCTGCACCTCCAAGGGGGCCCAGGGGCTTCCACGCTCAGTGCGCCCCCTGACGGTGAAGAGAGGCCTTGCACAGGCAGAGGCTCCCATCTGGGGAGCCAGCCCCCTGGCCCTCCTCCGTCTGAGCCAGGGCCGAGGAAGCAGGTGGGGTGACAGAGCACTGCCAGGGGCCGGTGCGGGGCAGGCTGACTACAGCTGGGGCAGCCAATGCGCAGGAAACTGGTGGAGCACAGGCCCCTTGTCCCTCTGCCTCCCCAGCCCCGCCAGAGAAAGAGAGAGGCTCTCGTTTCCTGCCCTCTCTGCCCCGCCCCCTCACCCACCACCCTGTCCCCATGTGCAGCGAGAAAGAGGCCAAAAATCTAGACGTTAATCTCTGGCAGGAGGAGAAAGCAGAGGCTGATGGTCCTACGTCAGAGGGGGATCGATAACCATGGGCACCGTCTCTCCAGCCACCCAGCCACCCCTGTCCCCATTTTACAGAAAAAGAAAGAGAGGCCCAGAGAAGGGAAGCAAGTGGGAAGGGCCTCTGGCTGGCCTGACCTATCATCATGGAGAATCTCTGGTCTAGAAGGTTCCCTCTCTGCCCTTCCCAGCTCGTCAGGCTACATTCTCCCAAGGAAGGAGGGATCCAGAACATTTCCGCCAGCCTTGGAGTTCACTCTGAGGACCAGAGCTGTGCTAGCTTGGGAGGGGTGCATCGCTGCAAGGCACCCTTGTCTCCGTTTGCCTTGTCTCAAGACTGCCCCGGTTTTAGCACCCAAAGTCCCACATCCCTGGGGAAACCCTTAGTCCCAGGCAAACCAAGACAGTTGGTCACCCTGCTCTAACCAACGGAGGGACATCTCCCAGTGGCTTCCGTGGATTGTGGGGCCAGGCCGGAATCCAAAAGGGTGGGGAAGAGTCTCAGAGGCCATCAGCTTAACCGCCTTGCCTCTCAACTCGTTCTCATCAGCCTCTGCTTGAATGCCCCCAGCCCCCGGGAGCTCACTACCACATTAAGTACCTTACTTTGTTATGGAGCATCACCAAGCGCAAGAAAGGTTTTCTGACAGCAGGCTGACAGCTGCCTTCCTGTGGCTTCTCACCCTCCCTTTCCGCTGCCTTCTTCCCTCTCCGGAGAACACCCAGAGGACATGTGCCTTCTTCCAGGTCCTTGCCCTTCAGACACTTGAAAGCTGTGATCGCACCCCCTGGAGCATCCTGGGCACATCTCCTCCAGTGAGTGATTTCCAGCCCCTCTAGCTTTATCCAGCTTTGATGTGCTGATGATGAGCGGACAGCAGCCACTGGGACCCACCTCGCCACCCCACTCTCCCGCCGTGCTGTCCTTATGCCCCTCCCCCTGCTTCATGCCCTCTCGGGGCCCCCCAGTTCCAACCTCGCCATCCGCAACATCCATCGGGCCCCAGCCGTTCCCTGCTGCAATCTCATGCAACAGTTGAGCACCTACTGTGTGCCAGCCTCGTCCTGGGTCCTGGGGAGGCAAGACTGCATGGGACAAATGCCACCCCTGACCTCACCGGGCCTGCCAGTCTCCTGCACACAGAACACAGCCTCAGAAACTGGGGTCCGGGAGATGAGGGGAGGTCTGGGGGGTGTGAGGATTTCACACGGATGAGCACCTGATCCGTCTCCAGGCTCAGTGTCACCCTGAACTAGGTGAAGGGGGAAGAGAGGGCTCCAAAGAAGGCAGTAAATCCAGAGCTTGGAGAGCAGGGCAGGGTGAGGAGGGCACCCTAAGTGTAACGGGAGCCTCTGGGAGCAGCCAACCAGGTTTGTGGGAAAACTCTCGCTCCGGCCGCTGTGGGGAAAACAGACCATAGTGGGATGCAGGCAGGGATGGTGGAGACCAGTGCTGCCAGCCATCCAGCCCCGTCCCCATGTGCCCCCAGCCCTGGAGGCCAGGCATGGGCAGGGTGGGCCTGCAGCCCTTAGGGGAGGGGACGGGATGGGACTGTCCTTCCCCAGGTTTCACCTGCTAGACTGACTCTCCTGCCTGAGCCCTAGATGGACGCAGCCCTTTCCCTCCTGCCCTGCATCGGTCTCCTCCATGCCGTAAACCTGTCTTGTAAAAGGCCTGGCTGCCAGCCACAAAAGCCTTCTCGGGCCTTCTCTCCGGCCGTGTGGGGCTCCTGGAGAAAGCGGGAGGGGACAGGAGGCTGGCATCCAGCTGCTCCGTAAATCTATCGAAGATAGTTTTTATCACTTCCCGACATTCCTCCATAAAAGCCACTCAGCTGTGTTTACAAATTATAGAATTCATCTGATGTCAGGGACCTGGCTAATGGCCTGGGTACATCCAGCAGGAACAGATGGGGCCCCTCCCGGCCCGGCTCCTGTCTGGCTGAGCCACCTTTGGCACCGAGACGTGGTGTTGCAGGCTCTGCCTCCTTGTCTGTAAAATGGGGGTGCGGGTGGCCGCGCAGATATATGGTGTCACAGATGCACGTGCCTGGCACGGACTGGCACAGAGCAGCCCCTCAGAAAGGGAGGTGGTGATGATGTGTACTGAAGCCTGTCTCAGGCCAAGGGTTGGGCGGAGGCAATGGGGGTAGAGCCCAAGGCCTGGGTTTCTAGCCCCTGACCGGAATCTCTCTGCCAGGCAGGCCCTTCTGCATCGCTAGGTACTTTCTGGGTGAGGATGCCTGGAAACAACCGGTCTTATGCACAGAGAGGGATTCTCCTCCTCTTCCTCCTCCTCCTCTTCCTCCTTTTCCTCCTCCTCCTCTTCTTCCTCTTCTTCTCATATAACAAGCTTCAGATCCTCTCCCCATAAGAACTCTGAGCCTTCCCACATCAAGACTCCTCCAGCCTCCGAAGTTCATCCCTTAGAAGTGCAAGCCCTCCGTGCACTGATTGGTGGAGGTTCTCTGGATCCTCGGTTAAGAAAGATTCTGAGGCTGCTTCCGGTTGGTGAGGGATGTATTCCCTTGGCCTTGGACAGCGTGAGGGGGCCCCAGGTATGACCCCATACTGTGCCACCCTTTCCGGTTCTGACCCCCTTCTCCTCTAGATGAGACAGCTGATATTCAAGAAGGGGACTGGAGCGCTCAGAAAGGGGGCGGTGATACTCCCTGAGCACCTGCTCTGTGTTACGTGACAGCCACCGTGTCCACACACCACCTCCTTGGCTCCTCCCAACACCCCAGGCATTTGGCAAAAGCTGTGGTCAGAGCAGTGGCTCAGCAAGCTGGCAGCGTTGTGGCTTCCAGGGGCCAACGCGCCGCATCCCGGGCCTCAAAAGCGCGGGACAACCGAAGACCGGACCCTTGGAGCAGGGGGCCCCGGGGGCGCAGCGTGCAGAAGGAACAGTGCGGCAGGAGGCCCCGGGGACCTCACAGAAGGGGACGAATCACTACAGGCTGCGAGTGTCCCCTAGCAGGATTTTCTTCTTTACCACTCGAGAGGTGAAACCGTACATTATTAGTAGCACTGGAAATGCCAATCATCCTGCAGTTTGAACAACACTGGGAGGTTTTCAGGGAGCTGCTGAGACACCGTGGAAAGGTGGACACGGGTGGCTCAGCCTGTCCCATTTCACAGAGGAGGAAGTGAGGCTCAGGGAGGTCCCCTCCCCTCCCCTCGGGGCAGGGGTGGGGGATGGTTGTGGGGAGGCGGGACCATGCTTCTTAGCTTGCCTTCCAGGGAAAGGGCATGACGCCCTCTCCTGTACTCCTTCCTCCTCCCCGTCACTCTTCCCCCGTGAGGGCACTGTGTCCAGGCCTTTACACACACCATCTCTAACCCTCAGAAAAGCCACTCAAAGCGGGGAGGCGGGGAGCTCTCATCAGCCCATTATAGAGCAGTTGAAGTTTCTAATGCCAAGATGGCAACTCTGAACCTTCACGCTTTCAGTGCTTGCTTGGGCAGCACGCATGCTGGCATCGGGGTGATACGGAAAAGTTAGTGTGGCCCTGCACAAGGGTGACATGCAAAGTCAGCCTCAGCCCGAACTTAAAAAAGAAAAAAAAAAAAAAGCAGGGGGCGCCTGGGTGACTCAGTTGGTTGAGCATCTGACTCTTGATTCTGCTCAGGCCATGATCTCAGGGTTCGTGGGATCGAGCCGCACGTCGGGCTTCGAACTGAGCATGGATCCTGCTTGGGATTCACTTTCTCCTCTCTCTCTGCCCCTCCCCCCCCCAAAAAGGGACAGGGAGAAGGGGAGGGGAGGGGAGGGGAGGGGAGGAACGGAAAGGAAGCTTGTTGCCCTCAGCTTTCCCACTGCCCCTCGCAAGTCAAGGAAGCTTCTGCTGGGGCCAAATTCTGGCACAGGAACACTCGTGGGGCAGAGACCGTCATCAGCTGAAGAGGAGGTGAGAGTAAAAGCACCTCCCTTCTGGGGTCACTGAGTAAAATCAGGAGGTGGGTGCCAGCCCGAACCTGACACCAATAAGCATCATTATTTCGCCGTCCCTGCGGCTGCCATGCGGGTGTGCGCCCAGCGCCCAGCGGGCCCACAGGAGAGTGTGACGAGCGCGTGTTCAAGTGAGGGATCTGCTCAGGGCAGCAGTGCAGCACCCGGGCCCTCTGTCCCTTCCTCTGTAGGATGGGGTGCGAACCGCCACCCCACGAGGCTGCTGGAAGTTTCGGGAGCCCCACATGGCACTTCCCATGGGGGGCACACCAAGTGCTCCACACGCGGGAGCTATTATTTTAAGGAAAGACCTTTACCCTCTCGGAGATCATGAGCTACTTGCCTCTCCCTCGTGGGCCCTCACCCCCAACCCCTGGAGGAACCACAGGTCAGCCCACGGCCCCTGACACCCAATCAGTGTCTGATAAACCCAGAGGTTTTGTGCAGTCAGGTGCCCCCCCTACACACACACATACACACACCAGGAGCAGATGTTATAGAAAATCAGGTGGCCTGGGTTTGAAAGATTCTGCATTTAATTCTGAGTTTGGTTTTGGAAGATGAAGTCATCGTGTGTGACACAAATCAACATAAATATCAACATCCGCTGGCCTGGCTAGACTACAGCGTAAAGGAGGTGACAGTAGTGTCAGCTACTGCCCCAGCCCAGGAAGATGTGGAGGGGGGGGCGGGGCTCTCTGAGGAAGGGGCGGGGGCCCTCCCACCCTCCCACATGCCTGTGCCCTGTCCCCTCCTGTAGTCCTGATCCCTTCCCGGGACCACCCTGGCTGGATCTCTGCGTCACAGAGACCCTCTGTGTTCTGGGCAGAAGTGGGCTCGGGGACGCCTCTCCCTCCAGGTCTGGGCCATACTGGGCCACCTGAAGCAGCCCTCCTTAGGAGTCCCGTGCCCCCAAAGTCCCTTAAATGGGCCACCACCCTTCCCCCAGCTTGTCCTTTCAGCAAGAATTCAGCAAGAGTCTACTCTGTGCCGGGCAGAGGGCCCAGCCACACATGAGGACAGTCCTGCCCTGTGGGACTGACAGCCCCTCGGGGAGCCCGCCCCCACCCCCACCCCCAGCTCACTACATTAGTCAGCTCCCTTGTGCTCAGGGCTCGGAGGGCATTGAACGGGGACCTGGCCTCATCGGGCAGCGAGGCGTGGCTGAGACAGACGATGAGTCCAGGGGACATGGAGGGATCGCCCTTGCAAAGGCAGGAAGTGGAAAAGAACAAGACACATTCAAAAAGGGGAAAGGAAGTCCCGTGCTGGGGTGCGGAGGCGGCTGCAGGCCCCGTGCTGGGAACAGGGACCGGACCTCATCTCAGGTCCCCAGCACCCTGATCCCCTCCCCCCATCTCTGACCGCCCACAACCACATACACGTTTCCCCTTGCAGATCAGGTTTTGCACATGGGTGCTGGGTGCTACTCTGGGCCTCACCATCCTGCAGGTGCAGTGGGACTTGGAGTCCCAGTGTCGACTCACCCTGGGCATCCACACCAGACCGTCCCAGCTACACCCGCTGCCTGCCCCCACATGCCCAGAGCAGCTGCAATCCAGAGACAGCACCTAGGGCTCAAGGCAACGTTGCACAAACACCGGGACATCTCTGAAGACACAGACACTTGTGTCACCAGCAACTTACTGAACTTGGCAGTGGACAAGGGCTGGGCTGGGGAAAGCCTCAAGAGCTAAACCTTAGCACCTCGTATTTCCCCCCCAGAAAAGAGACGAGGCAGGCCCTTGAGCCTGTGGTTTCGGGTCCACTCCAGCTCCTTCTGAAGCCAGAGTGGGCAGTGTGGGCTCGGAACCCAAGCTCTGCAGCCCGACCTGAGTCCCCATCACTGCCTCCTCCAGGTAGGCTGCCCTGCTCTCTCCACGTCCCTGGAGACATGCTGAACCATGAACGTCATTAATCCTCAAGGGTCTGGGGACCTGGATGAGGCTGCCCGGCCCTGCCCCCTAGGAAACTGGCCCAGGGAAGATTGACATTGAACAATTCAAAATGAGCTCAAAGGCCATTACCTCCAGTGTGTGGTCCTGCCTCTTGCTTCTCTGATTTGAGAGACAGAGACATAGAAAGACAGGAGGTGGGGTGGTGGTGGGGACGAAGTGGAAGCAAAGAGAAAGATAAATGTGGTGTCATCGCTCACTACTTGTCTGTAACCCTTAATAGCCACCCTGTCTGTCTTGCCCTGCCCAGAACAGAGTGACCCAGCACAGGGCCAGCGAATGTTCGTTACATGAAGGGAGAAGAAAAACCCTAAAGCAAAGAAAGAAGAATGAGAAGAAGGGGCAAGGAGTGGGGTAGCAGGTCCAGTGAGGGGGTGAGTTATGTTATGTTCGTGTGTTTTTGGTGAGAGCAGAGGCTGAACACGCGGCCGGCCTGGCCCTTCTAACCCAGGATGTCAGGTGTGTCTGGTGAAAGGGAAGCCAGATGCTCAGCTCCTCGCTCGCCCCTCCCCAGCCACCCAGGCTCCCCCGGCACCCACAACGCCCGCCACCCCCCTCCCCGCCCAGTCGGGGAGCCAGGCCGGGGCCCTGTTCCTCTGGGTGACTCTCCACCACCCATGTGCCGAGCAAACAAAGCATCCACGTGGGCGTGTATGACTTATGGCTTTAATCTCCCTGATAGAAGCCCTTTAAAGATTATTTCAGGGATGAAAAAAAATAATCCTGGGTAATGAATCACGGCCTTAAGAAGCTGATAAGCAGGAGGGAGGCTGGCGGGGCCCGAGCTCCTGATTTAATTAAAGTCTTACGGACACTCCCAGAAACAAAATCCATTGTAGCCATCGAGGTGATGAAATGACTGCAGGTTACTTTAAACTAACTCACCTGCCTTGTGAATCTTCTTCCCGGTGAAGAGGACACAGGAGGAGGCTGTGTCTTCGGGACCCAGGGCTGCATGGCTGCAGAAGGCCCCGTCTGGGGCTGCTAGGGACCCCTGGGGGATAGGAGGTGATTGACGGGGCCCAAGAACTAAAGCTGATCATTAGATCTTTAGAACCTGGAGGATGGGGGTTAATAAGCTCAGACAGGGAGTAGGACACTGTACGTCCTGAGGTCACCCGCTGCCCCTCTCTGGGACTCATGGTCTGGGGACAAGAGATGAGTCCAGTCTCTGAGACGGATCCCCAAGCTGGCCTTCAGGGTCCTAAGGCCCACGTTCCCCGAGGAAGTGAGGAGACATGGGTGGTATCTACACATGGGAGGGTGTTTTTCTCTGGACCCTGCCCACAGCGTCAGCCTCCCGCAGCTCTTGTTTCCCCCTTCCCTTCCCTGCCTTTCCGGGTCCCCCACCTACACACACGACGACCTGGTAAAAGCACAGTTGCTAATGCTCTCAGGGACACACTCCTGGTCAGTCAAGAGGGTGAGGGCGGTATATGTGTCCAGCCAGAATGCACCATGGAGAGCAGGACCCTCAAAGCAGGCAGGAGCCATGGATTCTTTCCAGGTCCTGGTGGGGTGGACCTACAAGGACAGAAATAGAGCTCATGAGAGTGTGACAACAGTGGCCGTGGTCTGTACACCCTCAGACACAAGCCAGTCCACAGGGAGTGAAAGAGACAAGTGGGTGGGTGAGGGCATGGATGGATGGATGGATGGTGGATGGTGGATGGATGGACGGACAGGTGAGTGGATCGGTGAGTGAACAGATGGATGGACAGATGGACAGACAGATGAACAGCATCCAGGGGAGGTGACCGTGAGCTGAAACTGGGTTTGGTCCTCTGATGCCAGCTCCGTCTCTGAGAGCCCACAGTCCTGGCAGCCTTAGCCAGTGCCCTGTGCTCAGTGCAGATGTGCAAGTGACCAGCCTTGTCCCCCATGATGGTCAATGCCACAGGGTCAGGGTTGCCAGATAAATTTATATTAATTATGAAAATTTTTTAGCAAAATTTTGTCCCAGATACTGGATTTAGTGGCTACATATGGCAACCCAACGGAAGAGTCCTCTCGGCCCCATGCCCGGGCACAGAGCTGCTCGGGAGAGAGGCCCCCACACAGGCCCCCACGTGGTGACTTTCTCTTCATGGCCCCAGGCCCCGAGGCCCCAGAAGCCTCTGGCCGGTGAGTGGGCAAGGAGAGAAGATTCCGCCGGGAAACTGCAGGCTGGGATGCGGCAGTGCTAAGCCTGGTACCCTCACCAGGTCCTCCCGGCAGAGTCTGGGACTACAGGTGGGGCTGCCTGGGGCTGGCTGCCACCTAGCGGCCAGCATCAGCAGGCCGCCGCTCCCAGAGGCGACGAGCAGGTAAATAAATGTCCCCACAAACAACATCCTCATCTGCACTTGACAGTAAGGGAAACTGAGGTCCAACTTCCCCCCAAACCCAAACTCCTGTCCAGACCCTAGTATGGGCATAAGTCTGGTATCTGCCTCCACGCACCCTTTCTCCTATTCACAGCGACTAAGTGGGTCCCCAAGGCCTGCCCTGTCATATGCATCCCCCGCACACCAACTTTCTCAGTAGCTCCCTGTTGTCGATGGGGTAAAGTGACCCTTCTCTGTGCTGATGTTCAGAGCCTCTTCAACCAAGTTCACTTCCCTGACTTCTTCTCTGTCTTCTAAATCCTCCTGCGCTCCGCCTCTGAGAACCTTCCCCGGCCCTCCCCTCCCTCCTTCCCTCCAGGTCCCTCCATCTCTGGGGCTGAGGCCCCAGCAGGGCCTCCCCACCTTCATCCACCCTGAGGCTGTTCCCCGGCTCCTCATGACACCAACCCCCTAAAGTCGATTGGTCCCTCATGCCCTTAATAAGCTCATCTAATTCTGTACCAGTAAGTTCCATCCACCAACAACTCCAAAAGGCATCCTAGGGCCCAAGTGTCTCCCCCAGACTCCAGACTCACACCGGGTACTGTCCACCAGCGCCTGTCCTGGGAGCCCAACAGGCCGCTCAGTGAATTCTGTGATGGTCAGAACCTCAGGCCTCCCTCCGAAACCTGCTCACCCTCCGCCTTTCCCATCTCAGTGACCCCTCCGCTCTCGAGTTAGGGCAAAAATCTGTTCGGCGCACACCCCACATCCACTCCACCTACAAAGCGCTGCTTTCAACATGAGCCTGGAATCTGACCACTTCTCGCCGCCCCCCCACGACCCCCATGCGAGGAGGCCAGCTGCGCATGCCCACCATGCAGGGGCACACGGCCAAGGGCAGCGGAGGCTCCCGTGCCCACCTGGACCACAGCACAGACTCCCCCGGCTGGCCTCCCCACTTCCTCGCTCATGGTGCCCTGCAGTCTCGTCTCACCGTTCATTCATTCATTCGTGCGTTCATTCATTCATTCATTCATTCACTGATTCACTCAAGGACAGGCAAGGCCCCCGCGGTCATGAAGCTTCCACAGGGTGAAGGCAGGGGTGGGGTGGTGTTGCAGAAGGCAGATACTAAACAGCCGGTGATACACTGCTCATTATTTCTCTGCAATCAAGATCACTGCCACGAAGCAGAAGCGGAGGGGGTCACAAAAGCAAAGAGCAAGTGGAACCCACGTGGTCTGAGGGAAAAGCCTTCCCTGAGGAGGGGCATTAAACCTGTGCTGTCAAAGACGGTCTGTGTTATGTGGACGCAGAGTAGGGAGGGTGGGGGGCAGAAGGAAGAGATGCCGGAGAGGGACGCACTAGGAGGGAGGTAGAGGTGGGGGGGAAGGAGACCCACAGGTGGGGGCATGTGTGTCCACTGAGGCCCTCAGGGTTTTATTCTTGGGGTGGGGGTTTCCAGGCATAGCCTTCAGGATCCCGGACTCCTTCATACAGGATTGTCCTCACACCCCCGATTCTGGCCATGTGGGCAAGGAGGGGTTAGTGAGACACCAGAAGCAGAAGCACTGTGTCAGGCTGGTGACGGAAATCCTGAAGTCTCTCTCTAAGTCCGAGGCCCAGAGAGCCTGGTCCCCCAGAGTCCCCGGGTGCCTCCCCGTCCCATGTACTTGGTGAGCATAGAGGCCCTTGTGCCAGCCCCAGCCGGTCCAGGCAACACAGGGGAAGGGCCGTTGCTGGGGCCTTGATGGCTGTGCTCACCTTCCGAGGGGCAGGCGTAGACAAGGGTGTCAGCTGTCCTCCCGGCTGGGGGTGCTCCCAGGCCCACCCATGCAGGGGAGGGGTCTGAGGCTGCCACAAGAGTGCCCAGGGCGTAAGGAAAACCTTTTCAAGGGACTTGGGGGGTACCCCCCGGGGCTCACAGGCTGACCTACAGGCACCTGTGTGGGGAGTCAGGGAAGGCTCCCCGGAGGAGGGAACGGGAGACAGTCTTGCATGCCGAGGGAGTGGCAGGAGCAGAGCCGGGCGGGATTCAGGAGCAGCATGTTGCAGGGCCCGGCTGCATATGCCTGGGGTGCGCAGTACCTGCTCAGGAAGGGCTCAGGAACCAGGTGTGGAAGGATGGATGGAGTCAGGAGGGTCTGGCTGCCAGGGGTGGAGGGAGGCGGGAAAGACGGATATGGCCAGACGAGGAAGACCGCTGAGGAACGGCCCTAACTCGGGGTGTGGGTAGCAGTTCGAGGTCAGCTCTGGCCTTCTCCATGAAGATGGGCCAGTGATGCCCCTGTCGCTGCATCAGCGAGCATGGTGTGGCCGCACCCGCAGGGCACAAGTGACAAGGACAACTCTCTCCCCAGCAGCCCCAGCAGGTGCCTAGAAACCAGGCTCTGGGGCAGAGTGGGGGCTCCCAGGGGCCAGGAGCAACGCGGAGACAGTAGCTCTCGCCGGGGTGCCACTGGGTGAGGAAGAAATGATGGAGCCGGGACAGAGGGTAGGCTTTGGACGGGGATTCTACGGGCAACACGGAGTCTCGGGCGCACTGGCGTCAGAGCTAGGGGCACCTGGGACTCCAGCCAGGCTCCTCACCGGCTTCGCCTGCCAACTGGAGAGATGACCCTCCTTCCGCCAAAACCGTGGGCGGATGGGGGTGACGTTGCCAGACTCGGAGCTGTGCATGAAGGCCAGGCTCTCTGGAGGGGGCTCTTGGTGAGGCTGGGGGTGGGGGGAGCCGAGACTCACTTGGGGTCACTGACTTCCTTCTGCAGGAAGAATCAGGAAGGATGGGGAGCGCTCCTATTGTCTGGCCGCCTCCCCAGAACCCACAATGACCCCATTGTCCCTCACCTGTCCCGCCCAGCCCTGCCTGCCCTGGGCCATAGCCAGCTGTGTCTGCCTCCACCCCCACGAGCTCAGGGGGAGGCCGTCCCGGATGTTTGCTCCTGAAGGAACTCCAAGCTCTTTGGTCCTGCTTGTTCTCATCAGAGGGAAAACAGAGGCCATCTTTCCCTCCGTCGAAGAACTAAGAGGACAGTAGGCCCAGAGCTCCCTTCCTGGTCCTTATCTCTAGGACAGAGAGACGGAGCGCCCCCAGGTCTTGCAGATGAGCCTGGAACAGGTGCCTAGAGTGGCCGAGAACCTGCAAGCTACCTCTGAACACACAGCTTAGCCCAGACTAGCCTAGAACTGGCTCACAGGCTAGCCCAGGCCCGCACATTAATGCAGAACACACACGTTGTCCCAGGTTAGCCCAGAGGCACGTGCTATCCTAGAACAATCAGGTTGGTTTGGTGCACCTGTTCGCCCAGGACAGCCCAGGACTCAGGGATCAGCTCAGGACACACAAGTGAGGCCGGGTTAGTCCCCAACACATAGGCTTCCTTGGCACACCCAGGATAGATTACAACAAATAAAGTGGTCCAAAAGGATACGTTTTCAAAAAAGTTTCAAGCAGTAGAACTTTCCTTCAAGTGAAATCTTGTCACCCAGAGCCCAGTGGGTAAAACCGACAAAGTGGAGGTGACATGGGTTGGATCAAGACTCGGGGGAGGCCGGCAGCGGTGCTTGGAAACATGCAACACTGGTTGGCCAAGGAAAGGCCCTGCCTTGGAGCATTGGCCGAATTCCATGATGCAAATGACCGGTTTGCAGGCTACCAGCTTCTAGTTAGTGAGCTCAGAGCCGGGAAGAGATGCCCATAATTAACTCCACAAGCCTGTGAGCCAGTGCCAGCACCCAGAGCTACCCACTGAACCTCCTGGGATCTTCTGGGGACACCCCAGAACTCAGAGGATCTCAATCCTGGGCAGCCCAGGTCCAAGACACAGAGGTCGGCCCAAGCCTGAGGCTTTGCTAGGCAGTTTCAGGCTTTCGAAGCCTGAGGGCAACCCAGAAAAAAAAAAAGTCCCAATCCCTGGCAGGCACGGGGCAAGTGGGAGGTGAGGTCAGTGAGTCGGGGAGACCTGGCCCCAAGAATTTCCCGCATGACTTTGACCAAGCCCTCTCTGCCTTCTGGGTCTCGGACTCCCCATCTGTACAGATGAGAGACCGGAGGGCCGTGACCTCTAAGGGACCCCACCCTGGCCTCTGCGAGTCAGCTGACCTTGCCTTTGTGACTCCCGGCCTCTGCTCCCTCCCCAGGTCTGGCACCCCACTCCCGCAGAGCCCCAGGCACTGGGTCCCCCTCCCTCTACCCCTCGCACACCTGTCCTCAGCTGGCTGGCATCCAAGGGAGTGTGCAGGGCTGGACACAGGGCATGCGTCCTCCTTTGTCAGAGGCGACTCCTACGTGCAGTGCAAGGGCCGGCCTGATCGACATTTAGTACCTGACAGAGTGACAGAGGGGTGGCCTCCCCTAAGCAGCCAGAGCGCTGCAAGAGCCCGATCTGGGCTTTAGTTTTTCCATTGACAAATCATGTAAATTAAGAAATAGTTTGAACATTCAGAAAAGGACATCTTGCCGCCACTCAGATTTAGCTGTTAGTATTAGTGAGGCTTCCCCGACTGGGACATGCCTCTCCGGCTCAGAGCACGCTCAACGCCCCTCCGGGCCACGGTGGGGTGGGTGTGCCTGACACCTCCCTCACAAGCAGGGCCTCCCCAGACGACAGGGGTGGCTTCTCTGTGCATCTGCGCTTTGTTGGGTCACATGCACCCTCCTCTGACATCTCATTTACCCCCATAACCACCTGGTGAGGCATGGGTGAAGAAAGATTTATTCTCTCCGTTTCACAGAAGAGGAAACTGAGGCATAGAGGGTGAGGGAATTACCCGAGAGCACGCAGTGCATGGTGGCAGGTCAGCGCTAGACCCGGGTCAGTCCCTGAGAGGGACGTTCTCTTCCCCATCAACCCCTTGGTGCCCTCACCTGCTTCCCTCCCGTCAGAGCCTCCAGGAAGGACCGTTAATGCTGTGTCCAGGCAAACTGGGCCGTGCCTCAACCCTACCTTTGAAAACCTACGGCAAGAGTGGGTTGAGAACCAGCATTGTGCGAGGTACAGGGCAGCTGTGACAGAGAGAAGACACCATCCTGTCCCAGAGGTGCCTGGATACACCCCCAGCATATGTTTATTGTATCCAAGGGGCTCCACTCTCTGGTGGATACCAAACACGGGGCTGTGGACATGGAGCAGGAAGCAGGAACGGGCTGACTTTTTAGAGAAAGTGGAGTTTGGTTCAGGTCTTGGAAAGCAAGCCTAGTGAGGAGGAGAGGAGGGAGACTCCGCCTGGCAGAGGGCCCCCCACATTCAAACGCTCAGTGCTGGGACACTGCACCGCCCAGGAAGGCAACACGAGGGCTTGCGAGAGGGTGGGAAAGTGGGTGGAAAAGAGAGAGAAGCACATCGCCTACACGCAGATCCGCAGAGGAATCAAATCCAGAATACATAAAAAAAAAAAAAAAAAAAAAAAAAAAAAAGGAAGAAACCTCCAAATCAAGGGCAAAGAGCAGCCCAGGAAAAAAGCATTGGCCAAGGACTTGAACGGTTCGCGAAGCACGTGTCCAGCTGCCCAGGGAGCATGTGAGAAGCCGCCAACCCCATCAATCACTGGGCCAAAGCAAATCCAAACGACAATGGGATCCCATTATGCTCCCACCACGGTGGCTACAATTAAGAAGGAATGCTGACTCCCAGTGTTGACGGGGGTGTCGAGCCACCAGAACCCTCGCGCGCTGCCAGTGGGGATGTTAATTAGCCACTTGGCAGCATTTACGGAAACCAAACACATACCTGGGCTATGATCTAGCAATTCCACTCACAGGTATTTACCCAAGCGCCATGAAAGCAAATGACTGCCAAAGGACACCAACGAAACGGCCAGCCCACATTTACTCACGATAGCCAGGAACCGAACACCACCCTCGGGCCTGTCCACGGTGGGGTGGGTCGATCAGCAAAGGCACATCCATTCGACGAACTACGACGCAGCAGTGAAAAAGAACACATTATGACCCCCTGAAGCGGTGTGGACGGGTCTCACAGACATAACGCAGAGCGCAAGGAAGCCGACAGACGTGCGTAATCCTGTGCGGCTCCATTTGACTAAGCGCAGAGGTAGACGAAATGAATTTGGGGGATTAAGGTCTGAGTGGGGGTTACCTCTGGGAGATTATTGACCGGAAAGGGGCCCAGGGGAACCTCCCGGGCTGTTGGAAATTTCTGTCTCTTGCTCAATGAGGCATTTACACAAGAGTATACGCATGTAGAAGTCCATTGAGGTACGCACTTAATTTTTGAGCACTCCCGACTCCAAAATACCCCCAAATAAGGCGTTTATTAATCCCTCCAGATAAAGTTCAAGAATGGGGGGGAGGGAGCAAGGGAGGGCAGGACAACCACTTGGGAGGTTTCTTGCAACACCCCAGGTGAGAGAGAATGAGTAAGCGGGCGGGAAACAGGTGCCAGGCGTGGGCCCAGCCAGTCACGCTGCAGGAGGCCCGAGGAAGATGTTAGCAAGTGTGGGCAGCTGGGGGAGGCTTCTGGAAGGAGAAAGAGGGACTTGGCCGGCAGGCAGAGATGAGGACTCCTTGAGGCACTGACGCATGTCAACACGCCCAGGTGTCATCTAGAACGGGCACCCCTGCTATCCATCTCAGAGGGGTGGGGGTGAGCCCCCCACACCGGCGGATTCAACAAGGAGAGTGAACCCCTTTTGTTGGGCCCTTCTGAGGTCCGCAAGGCCCGGTGGTGAGAGCCCTCTCCTCAAGCCTGGGAAGAAGGCCTTATTCTTCCTATTTCACAGATGTGAAGACTGAGGCTCCGAGGGCGGAGCAGGGGCACCACCTTGTTAATGACCATGACACTCCAGAGGCAGACGACATTCTGGCACAGATGCTGGTGGAGCAGCTGGGCAGGAGCAAGGCTAGGAGAACGGGTCTGGGGTCCGCAGCTCCTCGGGATGGCCAGGAGTCCTGGGCACGTCCAGGTTTGGCAATGGATGGGCTGAGTGACAACAACAGTAACTGTGAGCCTGGGCATGGAGCACAGGGGGACGAGGAAGGCACCAGGCACTGTCCCCATTCCTGTTCCCATACGACGGCCCCCCGAGGTCAGTGCCGTTATCCCCATCTCACAGAGGAGGAGCCGGGAGCTCAGAGTGGTCAGCCAGGGAGCGGCAAAGGCCCCCGCCATGCGGTCCCCAAGCCCAGCCTGTCACACTCGCCTGTCACTGCTCCCCCTGGGTCCTGGGCGTTGGAGGGTCTGGCACAGCCCAGGGGATGGGGCAGAGAGGACCAATCCTGAGAGACCCAGAGAATGAGAGAGGAAGGAGAAAGCCGGGTGATGCAGAGAAACTGAGAGAAGCAGTAGACAGAGCGGGCGGGGCCGGGGGGCTGGGAAGCAGGTGGTGCCGAGGTGGGAGACGGAACAGATGTCACCCGCAGCTGTGAACTCACGAGACAGACATGAGTTCTGCTGACACAGGCCTGTGGGGCAGGGCCTGCTCCTGCCTGCCCCCTGCGCCTGCCCACTGGCCACCCTGGTCCATGTGGCCAGGGGTGGAAATTGGGGGAGGATCCGCAGAAGGCCAGGCCAGGCCAGGCTCTCCCAGAGACACCCCCCGACCCAGACCATGTGACCCCGGGCCTCAGTGATCTCATCTGGGCAATGGGCCCCAAAGACCCGCCAGCACTGTCAGGCTCTGAGCCACGAAGGCATTTCTCTTGCGCCCAGCCTCACTCCTGCAGAGATGACACCCCGCAGACCCCCCCTCCCCCCGCCTCCTGGCTCCCTGTGAAGCGTAGCCAACTCAGCACTACCATCCGGGAGCCTCCAGCTTCCTTTCCAAAGGACAGGGCGTGCTCTCTTTGGTGACACATCTACTAACACTGAAACAATATGGAGATTAGCATGGCCCAAGGATGACACACAGTCTTGAAGTGTTCCCTATGAAAATGAGGCCAGGGGCGCCTGGGTGGCTCAGTTCGTTAAGCATCTGACTTCAGCTCAGGTCCGTGGGTTCGAGCCCCGTGTTGGGGCAGAGCCTGGAGCCTGCTTCGGATTCTGTGTCTCCCTCTCTCTCTGCCCCTCCCCTGCCCACTCTCTGTCTCTCTGTCTGTCTCTCTCTCAAAAATGAATAAACTTTAAAAAAAAAATAAAGAGGGAGCATCTGGGTGGCTCAGTCGGTTAAGCTTCCGACTTAGCCACCGCAGTCCATGGGTTTGAGCCCTGCATCAGGCTCTGTGTTGACAGCTCAGAGCCTGGAACCTGCTTTGGATTCTGTGTCTCCCTCTCTCTGCTCCTCTCCTGCTCCCACTCTGTCTCCCTCCCTCTCTCCCTCCCTCCCTCTCTCTCTCAAAAATAAACAAACATTTTTTTAAAAATGAAAAAAAAGAAAAAAGATGAGGCCGAACACTGACTGCAGCATCTCCATCTCCCCGTTCCCCCCAGGCAGACCCTGGAGGGAGGGAGGTACCCCACGGCTGACTGGAGGGGCCGATGGACAGCAGGGCGTGGAAGATGCCAAGGGAAAGCCATCGACATCGTTGTCACCCCTCCTAGAGCTGTGCTCAAACCAAGCGTTGCCACCTAACAACTGTGTGACCTGAGGCAGGTAACTCAGCCTCTCTGAGTTGCTCATCAATAAGGTGCAGATGAGATTGCCCACTTTACAGAGCTGGAGTGAAGACTGGCTGACCCCGGAGCTGTGGGAGTCCCCCACCCAGTGCCCAGCCCTCCGTGGCATAAGGACATCTCCCGGGACCATGGAGTTAGAAGGGACAGTAGACAACACTGAGCCCAGTCCTCGCTTACATCCAGAGAGGGCAGCTGGAAAGCAGGCACCCAGCCGTGGGGCTCAGATGGCACAGAGCCCAAGGTTCCGGCTCCCAGGCCAGTGCTCCCCGGTCTAGAAGGAGCCAAGCTGCCTGAAATCACTCCTTCCTTCTCTACAGACACGGCACATGCCTGCTCCGTGGCGCTGTCTGGAGGTGCCAGGCAAGAGTAGGCACCGGAATGCACACCACGGGCCTCTAGACGCGCCGCTCCGTTGTGGAGGATGAAAGGACAGCTCTCCCCGTGCCCCGAGCAGGGCACCGGCCGGAGAAGGGGTGGCCCAGGTGGGATCCAGGCTGCTGGGGCCGGGGTCCCTCTGTCTGCTGCCCACTGGGCCCCCCTTTCCCTGCCTGAGGCTCCAGGCTCGATTAAGCTGTCACTGCCCCTTGCAATGTCACTTCAGATAGCGTCCAAAAGGGACAAAGGTTACAGAAACCGCAGGTCCTTGAAACAGGCTGCCCCTGATGTCAGCAGCCTCCTTGGCTCTTTCATGCCCGCCAGCTGCCTGAGGATCCTCGGCCCAACCCCTGCCCAGCCCCACACGGAGGAGGGACGCTGTGTTCAGCCCCCGATTAATTAAATCAATAAACCACCAATGCAAATCTGGCCGAGGGCCAATTCTTTACAGTGCTCCAAGCCAAGGGGAATGCTGCAGGGTCTGCTGCAGCAGGAGAACAAGAAAGGAGGAGAGAGAGGAGGAGGAAAAGAAGGACAAAGAGAAAGGGGGCTCAGAAGCAGGTTGAGTGTCCAGGCCCCCAGACCTCCTCTCTGGACCACATCATGACCCATCCCTGCAGTATCCCCCCAGGGTCTTGTTCTCGCCCTCAGGCTCTCCTTCCCACTTCCCACCAACGTGGCTTCAAGAAAAGTCTGCTATCAGTCATTTACCCCATAGTAAGAATTTGAAGCTGGACAAGACTGCAGAGATGCCCCGATCCCATATCATCTGGGGGACGGAGGAGCTGAGGCTAGGAAGGCTAAACGCCCCCGGGCATTGGTGGCCACGCTGAAAACTTCTGAGCACTAGGCCTGTACCATGGCCTTCATGCTGCACAACATCCCCATGTCAAGGTCGTTGGTGGGAAGTCAAAGTGTCTAAGTTGGGGGAAATAAAGGCATATAGTAGAGCTAGCCAAGGCTGGCTGCCACAGCAGGAGTCCTGCAGGGTCCCTTTCTTCAGTGGCTCTGGGTCTGGGCAGTGTGGGGCCCTGGCAGAGGCCGTGCTCCCCCTGTATTCTAGATTCTCAGAGGACTCGGTTGTCAGGAAGCCTGTCCATGAGAGGAGGCTGTGTGGCCTGGGGCCAGCCCTGGTCCTCTCTGGGCCTCATTCTCTCCTTCTGATCGCAAGGGACTCAGAATTGACAATCTGTAAGTGACTGTCTAGCTCAGACACTCTCTTCATTAGGGTCTGCGGCCTGGCCTGAACAGAGAAGTGATGTTTGCAGCCAGAGTCACTTTAGACACCCCCAAACTGCTCGATGGGCCCTGAGGTTCAGCCATAAACTCTGAGCGCCCTTCATTTTCCCATCCATAAAATGGGGAAATGACAGGTGTGGATCTCACATGTGGGAGGCTGTGCACTAATGAATGCTTTCAGAGCCTCAGAAGAGAAAAGGGGGAGCCTCTGCGGGGCCGAGGGGACCTTGAGGAAACTCTTCCCCGCTTTGTGCCCCCTGCAGCCCTCCTCTGTAAATGGCTCTAAAGCCTTATGACCCAGGTCCCCAACTCCAGGGAAAGTGACAGCATTTTACTCACGCCCCTCTATCTGACTGCAGTTTGTCGTGTCTTCACACACGCCTACCACTGTGAGGGACGCAGGGGAGGCCTGGGGAAGTGCCAGCCATCAAAAGGCTTTGTCTCCCCTGGGTAGACAGAAGGTAAAAAAAAAAAAAAAAAATGAGAGAGGTTCACTGTCAACACGTGCAAAAATGTCACAATAAATGGCACATGGCCCAGATGCCTCAGCACAGAAAGCGAACATAAGGCCCTGTAGTCTTCTACTTCCTGACCCTGGCAGACATCACTAATAGATCCCAGAACTCTTCCCAGCAGAGCCTGGTTGCAGCCTCCCTGGTCCTTCCTTTATGGTGCTCCAGGCAGCCCCCAGTCTCCTCCCTGGAGTTAGCAAGAAAAACAGGGTTCAGCTGTCCCCAGAGGTCTAAGGGTTATCCCTGGGCTAGCTACAGGGGGCTTCCCGGAGGCGGAAGTCTTCCCTAGGCCTTGAAAGAAGACTCTGGATAGTTGAAGAGAGCAGAGAGGGTGTTCTAGGAGGCAGGAGCCGTGTAAGTCGGGATCTGGAGAGAAAAATCCGCACAACACAATCAAGGACCGTGGCATCCGCTGCCACAGAGGAGAGATCCAGGAGACTAGAGGGGGGCAGGCTGGGAGGTGGCGTGGGGTGCCCAAAGTCAGGCGGGTCCCACCCTCTCCCCAGCCTGCTTGATTGAACCTGAAACCTCGTTGCCTTCTATACCCGCTCCCAGCCCGGGAGGCCCTGGAGGAGCCCGGGGTGAGCGCGGTGGCGCTGGCCATGACTGTCAACCTCCTGGGTGACATTCATGAGAATGGCATGTCGCTGCCCATTCTGAGTTACAGGGTAGGTGCCTGAGATGCATAAACCATCTCTTCTAGCTCTGCTCCATGGCTGATTTACAGCCGCGTCCAGCCCAGTCCAGCCACTGGTCCAGGGGCAGCCCACACCACAGGGAGACCTGTCCTCGGTCACTGCTTACCAGGCCTCAGACACCAGGGCTCCGAGGGCCCTAGGATGCAAGGGGCACATGGGCCAGGGACAGGTGCACGATGCAAGCCCTTTCCCTTCCCCTGGGGCCCCTCTCCAGATGACACTCCTCCACTCATGCTTTCCTTTAGAACCTATCTTAGTTCTCGCCTCTAACAGGGAGCCCACCAAGATTGGTCCGCCAGACCTACCAACTGCACAGACAACAGGAAACCTGTTTATAGGTCCAACCCAATGCTAACCTGCTCAGGGACTCCGGCAAGCCATCCCTCTACCCAGGACTCAGTTTCTCCATCTGTCACCAGGCAAGTCGGACAAGAGAGCCTCCGGGCCTCCAGCAGTCAGAACTCTCCTATCGTGTCTGGAGGGGGTCAGTTGCCTGGCTGGCCGAGGGCCCTGCTGCTCTCAGACCCTCGCCCGGGTGCTGCCCAGCAACCTGAGGAGGGTCAACGGCCCAGAACCTCGGCCTTCCATATCTGGAGGAGACTTCAGGGACACTGTGGTCCAAACGCTGCCTTTCCCAGACGGGCAATGGAGGCCCAGAGAGGGCAATGACTTGCCCAAGGCTGCACAGCAAGCCAGCCACAGCCAGGGCTCATACCTTAGTTG
Organism: Cryptoprocta ferox; assembly: GCA_028646485.1. Classification (NCBI taxonomy): domain Eukaryota; kingdom Metazoa; phylum Chordata; class Mammalia; order Carnivora; family Eupleridae; genus Cryptoprocta; species Cryptoprocta ferox. Next base: position 29,129,128 of record CM053561.1, on the reverse strand, counting down.
AGAATTGGCTTGTGATGTGGCTGCCACTCATCCCTCGGGGTGATAGGAGCTGTCACTGGACCCTGACTGGGGGAGGGGCCCACAGAAACAAACAAACAAACAAAAAAACAAAAGAAACAGCCCCCGTGGGCCAAGAACCTGCAATCAAGAAAAGAGGAAGAGATTTTAGGGGAGAGGCTACTCTCTCGTCTAAAGCTCTCTCATCGGCTCCCCATTGCCTGTCATTCCACCGAAAGCGAAGTGTCGCCTTGGGTTAAAAACTGACCTCTTTCTAGAGGAAGTTACAAAGTAATTTCCTAGCATCTCAGTATAAACGAATTTGTCAGAAGTCCTTCTCCGGGGCAGGAGAGGCCCAAGATCGAATAAAGGACCTGAGGACAAAGACCTCTGTTTCCTCTCCGGGGTGCAGACGAAAGTTCCTAGAATTCTCTGCCCACCAGCAGTCCTGCAGCATCGTATGCTGGTTGACAGCTTGCCCCAGTGCAGACATACAGATCCACACACACACACCCCACGGCCAAGGCCAGAGTGAAAGCATCAGCCTAGCAAAGACCTTCTCAGTATCGGAGCAGGCTGTCTCAGGGGTGGGGAGCTGCCCGGCCCTGGAGGCATCCAAGCCGTGGCAGTGGAATGATGAGGGGACCTTTCCATCCCAGAGAGACCCGGACATCGGGTCACTCATGCTCCTTCGCTTCCTCCTCCATCAGCCCTCAGTCCTGCCAGCCTCAAGGCAAGGCCACGGGTGTCCTTCTCGCTGGGACCCCAGCATTCTGGGGTGTGCTCTGAGCAGGGGTGACCCCTCCCAGGGGCTGGTCACAAAGCTTCAGGGCCCCCAGAGACCCCACCCGTCAGGCCGCAGCCCACTCTTCAGTTGTGCCCCGGGCTGCAGGACCCCTTGTCAGCACTCACAGCGGCCTGGGGAGCCGTGGCCTTTGCCCAGGAAAACAACAGCCCCCAGAAGCCCTCACTCACATGTCAACCTCCCATGTCCCCTGCAGAGAGTCACCCGGCAGGGCTGTCCTGCGTCTACTGGCATATCTCTCCACCTTTGTGTTCTCACTACCTCCTCTGCCGGCCTCCCTCCAGCTCCCCTCCCGCGTGTCCCAGCTCCTGCTTTCAGTCTCTATCCCTCTTTGTCTCTGTGTCTTCTGCCCTTCACGCCCCGCCCCCTGCTCTCCCAGTCTCCCAGCCAGCCCCTGCCCTACAGAGCTGCACGCCAAAGCCGGTGCTGAATCGATGTCTCTGGATGTCTCTGAGCCCTCCGGAGCCGCCCCGGCCTCCTCCCGCCACTGCCCCGCACCTCACCACCTCCCGGGTGCCCGGCCCGCAAGCCAGGCCCGAAGGCAGGCAGGGGAGGGGAGAGGCAGCCACAGGCTGGCCCAGGCACTTTCCAGACGTTTCCCAGGGTTGCCCTTTCCCTATTTTACGTACAAGGAAACTGAAACAGAGACACGAAGAGACCGCCCCAGCCAAGCTGCAGTTCAAACCCAGGTCTGCCGGACTCCGAAGCCCATGGACTTTCTTACCTCCGTTTCAATGAGCCCAGAAAGCTGGGCTAATGGTGCAGTCAGGATTTGAACCCCCAGCCCTCAAGGCGCACAGGGACTAGTTCTGAGTCAGGAGACGCTCCCGAGGGGGAAAAGTACCACAGGCCCGCTGCTGCGGGCCACACGGTGATGAGGCCCCAAACAAGAAGCCAAGGCTGGGTGCCCGGGGAGGTCGGGAGGCGGGCTCCTTGGGCTGGGGCTGGAGAAGCCTTGGAGGAGATGGCTGGTGTCTCAGCACGGGAGAGGGCCCTGGGGCAGGAGGAAGGCAGGGAGCGGAGGCGGGAGGTGAGCCCGTGAGAGCCGGGCAGCGCCAGCTGGGGCTGGGCCCGGAGTCCCCCACGATGTCAGACCGAGAGTCCGGGCCGCACTGCGCTCCCCAGCTCCGGTACCCCCGGGGCTGGGCCATTGTCAGGGGCGGCCTGGGCAGGGACCCTGCGGCAGGTCCTGAGAGACCACAGCTGGGAGTGGGCAGCCAGCGTGCTCTCTGGGCGGCTTGTCTTGAAGGGAGGGCAGAGTGTGGACCTCTACAGCTGCCGGACTGACTTCCAGGTGCTGGCCCATCACCCCACACGTAGGAAGGGGTCCCCGCCTCACCCCAGCCCCTCCCCGGCAGCTCCAGCCCACGCTCAGCACCCTCCTCTCTTCCCCAGGGACGGGACAGCGGTGTTGGCCCAAGACAACTGCTGCTGGCTGGGGTTGAGACGGCCGGGGGCTCAGAGCAGGACCCCACCTTCTTGGGCCCCGCCCCGAGCCTCAGTGTTCCCGAAGGTCCTAGCCGGAGCCCCCGGCCTCCCAGAAGCCCAGAGACTCCTTGCTGCAGGCCACGGCATGGGCTCTGGTCTCTGCCCCGCCCCAAGTGTGCCTTCCTGCGGTGCAGACAGCCTCCTGCGTGGGGGACAGCCACCCGGGGTGGGGGTGGGGACAGGCACTGAGAGCCCCAGTTGAATCCAGGTGCTCGGCTGAGGGCTTGGAAATCTGCCTTCTCCTCCTACCGCACGGTTCTGCTTTCCTCCCTGCCGAGCTCTTCCTCGGGCAGGCCTTCCCTGAGGTGGCCAACAGGCCCGGGCAGCTCCGAGTTGACGTTGCCCCTTCATCCCACCAAGAGGAGAGACCCTCTGCCCTAATCCAGCAAAAACCCGGGATGGGCTCCCAGTAGCCGGGCCCAGTCCCACGCGAGGCCTGAAGCCAGGAGGTGGATGGGGCCCACAAGAGGAATAAGGGCTGAGATGAGGTGGGGAAAGGGAGGAGGGGGACTCAGGAAAATCCACGTGTTGGAAGCCAAAGAAGGTGGAGGGGCACCGGGAAGTCCACCCCGTGGCTGCCTGACTCACTGGCCGACACCACCAGTCAATGGCAGGGACACAGTGGCACCCAGAGGCTCGTCTAGCAAAGCAGGAGACCAGAAGAGGTCAGCTTTGCAGAAGGAGGGCGTGGTCCCCGTGTCAGCTGTGGCCACAAAATGTCCACGATGTTGGCCACCAGCGGTCACAAGTGACTGTGGCAAGATCCGGCACTACATGAGCTGCTACCACTGAGGGGACACCATCCTGGACAGGGGTGGGGTTGGGGGGGTTCCTGAGAGGAGGCAGTGAGGAGCAGGGGCGGGGGAACCTGATGGAGAGCGGGAGGCAGGGAGGGGATGAGCGGAGCAGAGGAAGAAGGATGGCGGCTGGACAGGATGGGAAGGCAGGGGAGCTGGGGGAGGGCAGAGCAGGGAGGACCCCGAAGGAAAAGACGAAGGAAAGGAGAGAGGAAAAACCGCTGCCACGGAGCCCTTCCTCCCCTCCCCCGGGGCCGAAAGTTAAAAATAGGTTGCGTGGTGAAAGAGAGACAGAATGGGAGCAGGCGGCTGAAGCAAGCAAGGCGTTGGGAGCCGGACCAGGAGGAGGACCGCAGGCCTCAGCCAAGAAGAGGCCGTGGCCACCTGTCTCCCGCCCAGGTCCCGACCCGCGGCTGTGCACAGCCTTCCGCGCGGGCATAACCCCCCCGGGCTGCGCCTGCTTGGCTCGGAGCCAGGGACCGGGCACCCAGACCTGGCAGTTACAACCCCACTGTACAGATGAGGAAACTGAGGCCCAGAGACAGCAAGCTGTCTGCCCTGGTGCTCACCGCAGCAGCAGAAGCGGGCGCTGAGAACTGGGAGATCCTTCTGTTCCCAGCCCGGCCCTGCCCCTTAGCAGCTGGGTGGCCGGGCTAGACCCCCCCCCCCACTCCACCCCTTCCCGGAGCCCGAGCTCCCTCACAACCCCGTGCCCTTCCTGCCTACCTCCTGGGCACGCCCGTGGAGGAACTAATTAGTGGTTGGTTTGCAGAGGCAAAGCCCCACATGAACACAGAGGGTTATTAGCCCTCAGAGCCTGAGAGGAAGACCAGCTAGGAGCGGCCGTGCTGACAGGGCTGCTTTCTCTGCCCAACTTTAGGGCGTCATTACTTTTGTGAGCAGACAGCGTGATTATTGGATGTTGTTAATAATCTCCTAGGTTTATAAACAGGCTTTCTTCCAAGGATCTTAAAGCTCTTCCACATTTAGCTTCCCCTGTTGCCAGGAGGTCAATACCACAGCGTGGAGGAGCGTAGATCTCCCTGCTTTTACGGGGCACAGAGAGGTTAGGCCGCTTGCGTGGGGCCACACAGCAAATCAGAGCCAGAGCTGGAGTCAGTGTTCACAGTGTTCTGGGACCCAGAAAAAACCCACCTTCTGTAGAGTCACTGATTCTCGCGGTGTCTCGCTAGCCATCGCGGAACAAGCCCGCCCCTTATACTCGTCCAGCGTTTTCCATGGGATTTGATCCCGTTTGATCAAGGCAGTGGAATTAACGTTACCATTATGCAAGTGAGGCTCAGAGAAGCGAAGCGACTTACTAAAGATCACACAGCAATGGGCAGGGAGAGGACTCGAATCCAGGTCTCTGGACTCCCCATCCAGTGCTCTAACCGGGGCGGCAGCTGAGTTGGGGAGGAACAATGAAATGGGTTCTACAAGAGGGACAGGGTGCAGGCGAGGCGGCCGTGCGGCCGGTTCTGAAGGAGGAAAATGAGGAGGAACAAGAGGGCTCAGACAGAGGGGCCTGACTGAAGGCAGGTAGCTCGCTCCTCTCGTTATGCTTCCATTTCCACAGTTGTCATATGAGGATGGGGCTGGCAAGGTGAGCCCCCCGTTTCCCTCTGGTTCTGAGATGTCGTGGAGCCTGAGGTCTGGCGCCAGAGTCCAGCCCGCCAGAGCCCCTCTAGGGTGTTTGCAGGGGGGAGGGGATGTGGGGCAAGCCCGGCCTGGCCCCAACATGTCCGGGGAGCCAGACATGCAGGGGGAGAACCCAGCCAGTAACGCAGGACCCCAGGCTTTCTATCACAGCTGGCAGTGACCTTGGGCAAGTCCCTTCCACTCCGATCATCCATCTTCTCACCTATCATATGAGGGACTTCCCTGCCGTCCCTTCTGGCCCTGGGGCAGCCGTGACTGAGGCTCCCCGAGGCAGCAGCTCATAGTTGGCTGGTTTGGGCACGCAGGAGTCTGATTCAGACATCGATAAACATCGGTCACCCAGCTTCCCCGGGTCACCAGGCTGCAGACAGACACCAACGAGGCCCTGTTCATGTTCCTTCACGGCCACTGTCCCCACAGCTCCGGCCCAGGGTGCGCAGGGCTTGGGAGGCTCCTCCCAGGACCCAGCTCCAAACAGCACTAGAGGCCAAAAGGTTAATGAAGACAGACAGGCTTGCCTGGGCCGCAGGGGGGTAGGTGTGCAGGGCTGGGACTGTGGGAGCTGCCAGATGGCCAGGGGCTGGAGGGGAGACGTGATTCATGATCCAGAAAGATGAGGAGAGGGACTAGCGGGGCAGGACGGTCCCCAGGCCTCCTCCAGAGAAACCGCCCCTAGGGTAGGCTCTCAGGATGGGTGGGGCCCCATCCCCTGACTTTGGGGAGGGAGGGAACAGCAGAGTTGATCTCAGCCCCCAGGTCCAGAAGCGATGGGGAACGAAGCTGGCCGTGACCCCCTCCGCACCAGGCACCGTCCTTCAGTTTGTGAGAATTCCCTGAGATGGTCTCCCTCCCGCTTTATGTCACAGCTGGAGAAATGGAGGCCCAAGAAGGGTCGGAGACTCCTCCCATGTCACCCAGCATGGGCCTGAGCTTGGCTGTGGGCTTGCTGGTTCCCACCACCCCGAGCTCCCAATCTCAGCAAGCAGGAGGTCTGTGCGCTCACGGCCCCAGACAGACTACCGCCCCTGCCCCTGCCTGCTGGCCCTGGGCAGAGGGATGCTTCCCAGAAGAAGAGAACCGGACAGCCCTCCGCCACCTGTGTTGATGGCAGACCCGGCATTCTGTGGGGTGGGGGCGGGGGAAGAATGGGGGAGAAAGCACCATCTTCTAAGGATGTGTCACAAGGTCAATCCAAAGGGACTGCGTCAGCCCCTGGTTGCCCAAGTTAGCGCAGCGTTAAGTTGGATTCTGAGAGATGCCCGCAGTGTGGTGGCCCCTGCCTCATTCACATGGAGCATGGGGATGGACAGTCCACTTGGGGGGCCGGGGGAGGAAAAGTAGGGAGAGGGCAGAGTGGGTTGGAATGCTTGGCGTGTTGTGGGTACCGGTTAGCAAAGGGGACTCCCCCCAGCCCACCACCAGCACCCGTCCCCTCCATGGGCACCCATGGGAATTGAGAAAGAGACACCTCCCTCCCCCACCCCTCAGTTGCCAGAGGTTCTCCTGACACCCCTGCTCTTGAGCCCACTCCCCATTCCGTGGGCCTCACGCCGCAGGATGGCATTGCCCCTGCGGTGGGGAACCAAGGAGTCAGTCCGTCTGAGCCCTGGTCTCCAACCTGTAAATGGGAGATAACAAGACATCCCTTGTGGGCTTCCTGAGGATTAAGACAACACGTGTAATGTCTGGCACTGGGTAAGCTTCCCACCGCTCCTACCTTGACGGCCTTGCCTTAGCCAAGTTCACGTGCCCATTGCTTTACCCCAGGCTCTCATAAAAGTCTCCTGGCTGATGCCGTGTCCATTTCCTCCCACACTCTCTGTCCCAGCGAGCATCCTGAAATGCTACCCCAGGTCTGACAGTTCTGGGCTTCAAATTCGGTCAGTCCTGCCTATGGGACGAAATTAAAGAATGACCATTGACTTTGTTCAGGTGTGGTCATGCAGTGCCATTAACGTTTTTGTTTTTAGAGAGTCCTTAACTTTTAGGGATACGTACTGAAATATTTATATGTGAAATGATAACGTGATTTCTTTCAAAATAATCTGAGGGTGGGGGGAGAGCTAACAGGAGCGTGGCACATCGTTCATTGTTGAGCCAGGCGGGTGGCGGTCTATGAGGACTATTACTCCAGCTCCCAGCTTTTCTGTGTATTTGAAATTTCCTACAATAAGAAGCTTTTAAAACGTGGAAGGAGAGTGGACGAAAACGTGGCAGGATGTGATCATCGGTGGTGGGGAGTCATTATACTATGTACTTTGGCGTGTATTTGTACATTTTCACAACGAAAAGTTGTTTCGATATTGTGTTTTCAAAGGAAATTCTGCCCCAGGACGGGGCTCCTTAGCGCGGCTCCAGGGTCCTTCGCGAGTTGTCCCTACTCCCACAATTGTCACTGTCCCAGCTCTCTGGCCCCTGTACCTACCTGTACCTCACGCTCTGGGATCCGGGACTGCAGTCAGCAGCCAGACACTCCAGTCCGTGTCTCACCCCCATGCCCTGTCCCCTCGGTGGCACATCTTGAAAGCCTGTCAGCCAAAAGGTCTTGGTTGAGCCCACGAGTGGCCTTCCCGAGGGAGCAGTTCCCACCTCTCCTCTGGCCTCTGCCCTGATGGAACCGATCACTGTTTGCCTGCAGCCCCTGTGGGCAGGGACACGGGCTGCAAGGGGCAGGGCTTGTCTTCGTGCGCCCAGAGCCTGGCACCAAGCCTGAAGCTCGGTAAGTGTCCGTTGAGTATGGAGAGGTCTCACCTAACGCTGGACTTCATCTGGCTGCCCAAAGCCCAAAGAACGGGATCATTTCCTGAGGTCGCCCTGCCCCCTGTTGGTGGAAAGTAGCTTTGCAAGGATGGCAGGAAGCAAATCTGGATTCCCCACGCCCCCAAAGCCAATGGCTGCCACTCAGCAGAGGTCTGAACTAAGCTGGGAGATGGGGGAGCTGGGGGAGGCCTGCCACAGAAGCCCACGCGGCCCATCACCGTCAGCCTCTTCTAACCCCTCGGGGCTCCCAGGTCAGCCCACTGAGGACTGTCCTTAGGAACAGGCCACACCCTCCCTCAGGCCAGCTGACTTTTGCTAGGACCCCCCAGCACATACCTTGTCTCTGCTTGGCCAGCTCCCGGTGCCTCTTCAAGACGTGCACTGGTCATCTCTCCATATGGACACTATACTGTCACCCACTTGTAGTGTTACTCTGTATCACTCCATTATGGCCCCACCACGTCCCTCTATGATAGCACGAGTCACGTGTATTCCTGGTGTACCTGTGTCCTTCCCTAGACCAGAGGGTCCTTGAGAGAGGACACTGGTGTCAGCATGCCAGAGACCCATTGAGAACTGAACCTGTGGGGGTGCCTGGGTGGCTCAGTCGGTTGAGCGTCTGACTCTTGATTTTGGCTCAGGTCATGATCTCACAGTTCATGGGATCGAGGCACACGTCAGCTCTGTGCTGACAGTGTGGAGGCTGCTTGTGATTTCTCTCTCCCTCCCTGTCTCTGCCCCTCCTCTGCTTTCATGCATGGTCGCTCGTGCTCTCTCTCTCTCAAAATAAATTTTAAAATAGTTATAAATGTTTTTAAAAAACTGAACTTGTGGTTTTGGTTTCTACCAGTATTGCCAAAGCTCCCTGCTGTCCTTTGGAAGGAAGGCTGACTCATCAGACAGGAGGAGATGGTGGTTTTTGTCTCCCTCGGGAAGAAGCTGAGACTTTCTATTTCTAATGTCTAGACCTGCGCTGTCCAGTATGGCCGCCACCAGTCCCCAGGCACACGTGGCCTTCAGACAGCGGAAAGCTCCTGACCCACTCTTCCATCAGCAAGAACTACTGCTCAGACGGCTGAAGCCGTCCCAGAATGAAGTGCATCTAAGGAAGTGAGTGCCCCGTGACGGGGGGCATTCAGCACACCCCAGGGACACCTCATCCTAAAAACCAGTGGCCACCTCCGGGTGTCTCAGGACTCTTGGGTGGCTCCTAAGCTGTCTCTCGGACCTCATTTCATTCAACAACATTTAGTGAGTGCTTGTCGGAGCCAGGTGCTAAGCTGAGCACCAGCCATGGGATGGAGAGGGACCAAGTGATCTCTGGGGGGCAGGACAAAATCATCACCGTCACCACCACCCTGATTGCGAAGCACTGTTCCAGACGCTTCCCATAGGTAAGCATGCTCCCTAGGAGAGAGGAGTGGGAAAGAGCCATTTGTGTTGGGGGAGGAGGCGGGGAGCAGCAGCCCTGTGGGGGGCTCCGTGGACCTAGGACGGGGTGCAAAGTTGGCCGGGTTCACGATCCCAGCGGGCAGACCCTGCTGTCCCTGCCCACTGGCTCTGAGGCTGTGCGCCCCCGGAGAACTGCTGAGAGGGTCTCTGAGGAGGAGCCTCGTTTGCTGAGGGGAAGGACACCCCCAGTTTGGCCCCAGAGAAGGCCAGTTACTGGAACAGAATCAGAGGCAACAGAGTAGAGGTCCAGGAAGGGACAGCAGCGCCCCCTGTGGCAAATGTTGAGGCTGGAAGCCTGGAAAAGGAAGCAAAACTCTTTGCTCCCGGAGAATGGAAGCTTTCCTTTGGGATGGTGCAAGCCCCGGGGTTCATGTCCGCCTAGGGACGTGGGCTGGGGGAGGAGCCCCCAGATATATATTGCAGTTCTGGCCATTTTTCGGGATGGGTGTCTATACCACGCAGTCATTTACCTTGAGAATATTTTAAGTGACACCACTCGTGTCCCAAGTGTGCGAAGCATTTAGACCTTCAACTATCATCTCAGTATCTCTCCTTCCTGCCCCTTGTCACACTGCTTGGCATGTGAACTCAACCAAGAACAGTGAAGAAGGAAAGGAAGGTGAGAGGGAAGGGAAGTCATCCTTGATTATCACGCAGTTGGGAAGATGGTGCCTGAAAACAGACCCGGCGACCAGAATTATGAACTCAGAGAAGCTTAGACCTGGAAAGGATCTAGGGGCCATAGGTGGAAAGTTTTGCCCCAGGAAGCCCTTCTGGGGTTAGTACATTCAACTCCCATTGCCTAGATACAACAGAGCCCTCTGCTCTTGAGGGGGGCCTGTGCCATGTGAGACAGGCATGGCTGGTTGAGAGCTGTGCTAATCCACAGAAAAACATTAGAACTAAACAGAGAGTGCATTAGTGTGACTGCAGACAAGGTACCATCAAAATTCACAACCACCTGCATCACAACCACCCAACAATAGCCAATTAGAAATGTAATAGGAAAAATATCCTATGCACAATGGCCAGCCGAGACTATAAAGTACCTAAGAGTAAATTTAATGAGAAATGTCCAAGTCCTATGCAAGGAACACAATAAAACTTTACTGAAGGACATAAAGAGGCCTGAATAAATGGAGTGGTATATCATACTCTGGATGGGAAGCCTCAATAATATGAAGATGTCAATTCTTCCCAAATTAAATCTATAAATTCAATGCATTTCCAATCAGAACCCTAACAGGATTTTTATAGAACTTGACAGGCTGGTTTTAAAGCTTATCTGAAAGAGTAAACAAAAATAACCAAGAACATTTGGAAAAAAGAAAAAAAATGAGATGAGACTTGACCTACCAGGCATCAAAACGCGCTGTAAAGCTGGAGTAATTAAAACAGGGCAGAGTTGATGCATCAAAGGAATTGAACAAAGATTCCAGAAGCCACACTGCGGGGATTATGGGAACTCGGGGAAAATGCAAGAGCAGCATTCCGATCGGTGGGGGGAGAAGATGGACTAGTTGAGATCTGAACAAATAATGTGGGATTTTTCCTTATCCACTTGGAGAATAAACCAGGAAGTATTACTGTTGTTGTTGACTTTGTTATTAGTATTATTATATCTCACATGCCACCCAAAAGTAAATTCCAGAGAGATTAATAATCTGAACACTTCACCAGCTGTCAAATATTTGTTCATCTCGGCGTGAGGAAGCCCTTTCTTTCTAAGCTAGACGTGAAATCCGGCAACCACAAAGGAAAAATCAGACAGATGTGACCATCTAAAACGTTAACATTTCACTGTATTACTAAGCTAAAAAGCAAATGAGATTCAGAGAAAATATTTACAGCATCTGTAATAAACGAGGGACTGTTATCCTACAAATCAACAAGAAAAGGACCATCTTGAATTAAGAAAAACAAAAAAAGATAGCAGGCGGGTTGGTGGGGGAAGGGGGAGAGTCAAGGGCGAGTGCGTTGCCGAGCAGGACCTCACTGAGGGCAATGGGCCGAGCCCGCTGGGGACCCTGAGGGACCCTGTAGAACACGCCAGGGTTGCTCCCCCGAGGGGCAAGGAAGTGGATTTTACCCACTAAGCCCTGGTCCACACTGGTGGAGAGCGGGCTATTACCCTCCCACTACATCCGTCTAGACAGAGCTTGTTCTAGGGGCCGAGAAAGTCCACAGGCAGAGGGAGGCAGATAGCATTGGTGGACAGACAGACAGTGCAGGTGACTCTCATGTGGGGTTGACAGGACACAGGCACAATGTCAGGCACTCGCCATGGAATATCCCATTTAGTCGTTGCAAAAACCCTAGAAGGCAGCTAGTTTTTGTAATGTTTTATTTCTTTTTGGGAGAGAGAGAGAGAGAGCAGGGAAGGGGCAGAGAGAAGGGGGGGACAGAGGAGCCAAAACAGGCTCTATGCTGACAGCAGAGAGATCGACGCGGGGCTTGAACCCATGAACTGCAAGATCATGACCTGAGCTGAAGTTAAGTCAGACGCTTAACAGACTGAGCCGCCCAGGCGCCCCTACAAGGCAACTATCATCAACATCATCATCGTCATCATCATCATCATCCCCATTTTGCAGTTGAGTAAACTGAGGCTCCAAACGGTTAAGTAACTTACTCAAGATCCTACAGTTAGGCTGGTGGAGGAGCCAGACGTCAGAGCAGATGCTGCCCCAGTTCCTGTGATTGCCTCTGCGTGGTGACCCTGGGTGGGCACAAAGCGGCGTGGAAAGACGGTATTCACCTTTCTCTTTACGCCCAGCCATAATAGCCACACTCTTTTTGTTATTTTTTGTTGTGCGGTTTGTTTTTTTACTCTAAGTAAGCGTTCCTTCTATAACTAAAAAAAAACAAAAACAAAAACAAAAAAACGGCTGTGTGATGTGTCCAATCACTATGTGCACGACCTGAAATTACTTATCGTCATCCTATAGCACCTCTACTTCGGTAAAATTTTTTTAAAAATTTTTTCAAAAGCTGTGTGGTTTGGGGTTTGTGTTTTGTTTTAACGTTTTAGATCCTTAGCCTAGGATCTGGCAAAAAAAAAAATAAATCAGCGGTACGTAAATGTCAGCGACAGAGGTGTCACTGTTAGCACTTCTGGAAGAGTCTATATGCTGTTCGGCAACCCTCTCGACCAGCATATGAACAGTACGTGAACATGGACTTGGGAAACATTTGATGAGAGGGTATTCAGTATAGGACACAGGACCAGACACCGTGGGGAATTCGGAGATGTCGTTTTTCATCCCTTAGGGCAAGGGAAAGAAAGGAAAGAGGAAAGAGACCAAATAAAGCTTGGTCAGGAAGTGGGGGGGAGGGGGTCTGTGGGGAAGGCCCCCTGGCAGGGCTGCATTTACTGGGGCAAACAGATTCTGAGCCTCAGGGACTTCCCCTCAAAGGGACCCAACCAAGGACCAACCCAGATTACATATTTTTGTGAAATTTGCAAAAGAAAGGTATTGGGGGGGGTGCCTGAGTGGCTCAGCTGCTTAAGCATCAGACTCTTGATTTTGGTTCAGGTCATGATCTCAAGTTTCACGGGTTCGAGCCCCGAGTCGGGCTCTGCACTGGGTTGAGGAGCCTGCTTGGGGTTCTCTCTCTCCCTCTCTCTCTCTCTCTCTCAATATAGAAATAAACTTTAAAAATTAAAATTTATAAGAATGATATTTTGGTATTTTAAACCCAGTAGGCTAAGCCCCCTTGTCTTTTGTCTCTCCAGCTTTCCCACTTCCTGGTGTTGCTCAACTCAGGTAGGGTTGTGTTAGACTAGATGTTGATGTGTTTGGGGATCTGGCTAAGGGCAAGCCGAGTTGGGGATGCACTTAATTTGGGTTCAGAGGGATAGAAACATGTATGTGATTCTCAGTCACTTCTGTGTCTAGATTAGCTATGGCTGGCCGTTCTGGTTGTAGGAACACCTTCCAGAGATATTCCCGCCTCCTGCTATGCCGACGCATCTGGCCAACGAAGAAAGGTGCAGAGCCAGACCCTGTAAGTGACCTGCATGTGTCCCTTGGACCCTGGCAAAAGGCATGTGGGTCATACAGGAGAAAAAAGCCTCCTTAGGTACAGAGCCAGCATCTAACCTCTGGAAAATTCTTCCAGTTGTCAGTTGTGTAATATTCATAAAGTAGGTATTTTCATTTTCATCAACACCCGGTCAAAAAAGACATCTCCCTTGTTATAGAAATCCTCAATAATGTAACATATTCGGTGATTAATTATTAATTAACTAATAGCAACATATTCACTGCTATTTTTTTCTGTTTGTATTACACAGATAGAATGTATCAGAATTTCATTGTCCGATCCAGATTGTACTAGCAAGCACGTGTATGTGTGAAGTCAATTTATGCATCGAAATTATCAACAAAATAATCACTCTTGTTTCTAGTGTAGTCATCAAAATTCATCTTCCTATGCTCTCTTTACAAAAGGCTAATGAAAAACTATGGTCATATGAAGAGACAATCAAAATGTAGATGAAATTGTAGGAAATAAAAACTATTATAGGTGATGTGTCAGGCACCTAATTAAAATGTTATATGATTTCTCTGAACTCTGTGATGTTTATAGTAGTTCTTTTAAATTTGCAATTTGTTGCAACTGCCTCTCTCCTTCTAAGTAAATACTCACATTTGAGCTTACATTTGAGGGAGGAGACTTTTTCTGTAATTTGAGTTCTTTTTCTTTAAAAAAATTTTTTTTACATTTATTTATTTTTGAAAGACACAAGGAGACAGAGCACAAATGGGGGAGGGGCAGGGAGAGGAGGAGACACAGAATCTGAAGCAGGCTCCAGGCTCCGAGCTGTCAGCACAGAGCCCGACGCAGGACTCGAACTCACGGACCGTGAGATCATGACCTGAGCTGAAGTCGGACACTTAATTGACTGAGTCACCCAGGCGTCCGAGTGTTCTTTCTCTTAGACAAAAGAGGGCATCCACGGGAGGGGGGGGTTGGTGGCCTGGGTGGCTCAGTGAGTTGATCGACCGACTCTTGGTTTTGGCTCAAGGCATGATCTCATTCATGGGATCAAGCCCCACATCAGGCTCTGCGCTGACAGCACGCAGAGCCTGCCTGGGATTCTCTCTCTCTCTCTCTCTCTCTCTGCCCCTCCCCTGCTGTGTGCAGGCTCCCGCATGTACGCACGCTCTCTCAAAATAAACATTAAAAAATAATAAAGTGTAAACTATTTTTTTAAAGTGGATCTCCACAATTATATATATATATTGGACTTACACAAAAATTCTGGATCTTCGCCTGCTCCTTGGAAGAGGTAATTATTAAGTCATTTTAATGGAGGGTGAAATTTTAAGGGTAGAACGGGATGATCAGAAGGTGACCCAAACAAATCCAGACATTATGAACCTCTAGACTCGCCTAGGGGCCTCAGAGGTTTCCCTTGGGCGGACCGTGCCCCTGGAGCCTCGCACATGCCTGACACCCAGTCCCACGCGGTGTGGCCTAAAGGACAGCCTCTCTTTCCACCGGGCCCAGCATCCAACTTCCCTAGGTGCTCTGTCACAGCGGGGCTGGACTCTATGGTCCTTCACGTAATCCATCAAGTATTTCCAGCATCCCTTCCCAGGGATATGGTAGAATTGCACTCCCCCCACGCCCTCTGAATCTGGACACGGCCCTGTGAGCTAAAACTTAAGATAAAACTTAATCAGGATGCCTGGGTGGCTCCGTCGGTTAAGTACCCAACTTCGGCTCAGGTCACGATCTCAAGGTTCATGAGTTCAAGCTGTGCTGACAGCTCGGAGCCTGGAGCCTGCTTCGAGTTCTGTGTCTCCCTCTCTCTCTGCCTGTCCCCCCACCTCAAAAATAAATAAACATTAAAAATATTCTTTAAAAAAAGATCCAACGCTAATCTACAACATCTCCATCCCAGCTTTGTGGCTATGGTGGAAATATATAAGACATAAACTGTCCATCGGCCTAGGTCCCTGTGTGACAACAGTGAGTAGGATTCACCTGTCAACCTGCACTGGACCCGTTGTGAGAGAAAGAAACTCTTGTTAATGTTGAGCCACTGAGGTGTGGGGGGTTATTTGTTAGTGCAGCATAACCTACCCCATCCTGACAGACAGAGGCATTAAATGGAGGAGTTGAGGCCTCTGAGCCCAGTGAGAGGCCCCCAGACTACTGGTTAGTTCATCTGTTCATACTCCACTGCAGAGAACATGGCTCATGTGTCAAAGCATGCCCCGTTGGGGAGAAAGGGTGACAAGGGAAGCGACCCTTCCTATAGGAAGATGACAAGGCCTTTTCACTTTCACCAGAATATTCTTCTGCTTCAAACCTGCCCTCTTAACAGCCCCCGCTCCACACACACCCAACACGCAGTGAGAGGAATAGGATGGCTGAATAAACGTTCCTGCTCAAAAGAAGGGAAGGAGGGACATGGGGGTGACTCAGTAGGTTGAGCATCTGACTCTTGATTTCGGCTCAGGTCATGATCCCAGGGTTGTGGGATCGAGCCCTGCATTGGTCTCCATACTGAGCGTGGTGCCTGCTTGAGATTCTGTCTCCCTCTGCCCCTCTCCACTGCTCATGCTCACTTGTTCGCTTGCTCTCGCTCTAAAAAAGCGGAGGTGGGGGACAGAGAAGGGGCACGTGGTAGTCAGTGAGCCTTAGCAATTCTGAAATCCATCAGGTATGATCACAGATCATATGATCCTGGATCCAGTCCTGCCCCTGGGAGTAAATCTTCATAGCTCTTGGCTTAAAACCCTGAGTTCTTCTCTCTGAAATGAGGCTTATTTTTTCTTCTTGATAAGAAATGCTCCTGTTTGAAGTGCAGTAGCTTTTTTCTGTCTGAATCCTACTCATAGAAGGTAGGAAGGACAGTAGACTCTTTTCCTTGTGAATTGTCTCTACCTTTTCATCCCAAGTTGGGTGTGCTATTACCAATACAATTACTTAAAAATTTTTTGAGGCTCCTATGAATCTTATGGTGGTTTATTCTATTAGACAAAAATTCCAGCCACAAACGTCCTCAAAAGAGACCCCTCTCTGCCTTGGCTGTGAGTTAGGGACGTTGGCAGAACAATGTTAACAGCCCTCCTGTTTGGGAAAGTTGGCTGAAGAGTCACATCCTCAAGATTCTTCTAGAAGACCTGTTGTCTACCTGAAAGTATCTCTGAGACACAGCCCACACCTCTCTAAGGTCATAACAGACAGTCTTACAAGGACAGCCCTGGTTCGATCTTCACTGTGAAGCCATTTCTTACTTTGAGAACCTTTTAATAGCTGGAAAGACCGTTCTGGGCCCTCTCTGTTTCATCTAAATTCTGTTAGAAAACCAAACAGCTCAGTGTGCCTGGCTGGCTCAGTTGGTAGAGCATGTGACTCGTGAGCTCAGGGTCGTAAGTTCAAGCCCCACACTTGGTTGGGAGATTACTTAAAAAAAAAACAACAACAACAACCCAACAGCTCACCATTCCCTCTCTTCTCAATGTCATCATAGGCAGCTAGGAGCTAAGCACAAGTTCATTAGGTATCCACTTCTCTCCTGCAGGTGACTTGAAGAGACAATCTTCCTAATTGTTCTTTTTTTTTAAATTTTTAATGTTTATTTTTGAGAAAGAGAGAGAGACAGAGTGTGAGCAGGGCAGGGTCAGAGAGAGGGGGAGACACAGAATCGGAAGCAGCCTCCAGCCTCTGATCTGTCAGCACAGAGCCCGACGTGGGGCTCGAACTCACACACTGTGAGATCATGACCTGAGCTGAAGTCAGACACTTAACAGACGAACCCACTCAGGCACCCCTTCCTAATTGTTCTTGAGTCCTCTTTTTTTCCAATAATAATAATTTCATCACTTTCTCTTAAACATTTTTTATTGAAATATAATATACATATAAAACAGTTCATAATTCCTAGACGTACAACTTGATGATTTTTCACCCACATCCCCAACACACAGACCAAGACACACAGCATTACCAGAAGCCCGTTCACATTCTTTCTGATGCTAAATGGTAATGACTGTCCTGATATTTCACACCCTAACTTTGTTTTTTAATTCAAGGTTACTGAGATATAATTTACATATTCATACTTTTTGGCAAAGGCATCCAGTAATTTGACTGCATTACAATCAAAATACAAAATATTTTAATTACAACCCCCAAAACTCCCTTGCACCCCTCTTGCCAGCTCCTTCCCCTCCAGCCCCTCGCAGTCAATCACTTATCTTTTCTCTGCCTATAGTAGTGTATTTTTCAGAATATTATATAAATAGAATAATACAGTACATTGACATTTGGGCTGCTGTCATTAGCATAACGTATTTGGGATTCGTCCATTACATTGAATGGGTCCACAGCCCATTATTTTATGTAGCTGAGTAGTATTCCATATGAATGCATATGTGTTTATTCAGTCATCTGTCCATAGACATTTGGATTATTTCCAAACGTAGCTTCTATGCACACTTGCATGTAGGTTTTTGCACGGACACATTTTCATTTCTCTTGGGAGTGAGATTGCCGATCTATAAGGTAAGTGTATGTTTAACTTCATAAAAAGTTGCCAAGTTGCTTTCCAAAGCGGCTGAATTATTTTGTATTTTCCCCCCAATGTGTGAGAGTTCCAGGGGCCCCACATCCTCCTCAGCAGGTAGCTGACGTCTAAAGCTGCTGGCATAGGATCCCGGGACTGGAAGTTTCCTGCCCAAACCTGGGGGGACAGAAGGACTCTTTTTTCTCCTACTGGAAATAAAGCCACAGTGGGTCTGGGCTCTGGAAGTGAGGGTGTGCTGAGTCCTCTCCTGGGGACCAAGGCTTTTGCTCCTTTGCTACTAGGGCCTGGAGAGGAGGGCGGGGCTTGGCATTTGCGCCACAGGAGCAGCCAATCCCCTCCGGTCCCTGCTTCGCTGGGGGGTCTCCGTCCCATCTTTCACCAAAGCACCGGCTGGAGTTCAGCTGGAGTTGGGAAGGCAAACTGTCCCGGAGCCTGCGGCCCCTCGCTATCCCGGGCTGCTATTCCAGCAGCACCCGGCTCCCAACTACTTGTTAAGATTTTAGCTGAATTCTTCTTTCCCACTTTGAGGGAGGCTGTGGGTGTCCCCCCTCCCTCCCTGAGTGCGGGAGCCCGTCTGCATTCCTCCCTTGGAATTCAGGCTCCTTGGTTGCCCTGAGAGCTCAGCTTCAAGGCCAATGGAACTAAAGTGATGATTTTGTAGTGTATCCGGGCTTCCCCATGTTAGTGTGGAAACAACACTCTTCGTAGCTTCCGACCTCCTGGGCGGAGGAGAACCTTCCTCACTGTCTTTGCAGCCTTCCATCCACCTTCTCCCCACCCACCATTCCCAGGCAGCTTGTTTTTAGCACTCCACTTCCAAGTACTAAGTTTTGTTCAGGAATCTATGTGTCCTGTTCCCTACTGCTGTGTGACATGCCCCCCCACCCCCACCACCAAATCAGGTGGCTTAAAATGAAAACTTACTACTAGTTCTTATGGGTTGACTGGCTCTGCTGGGCAGTGTTCTTACTTAGGGTCTCACCTGGGACTGCAGGCAGATGTCTGCTGGGAGCGAAGTCATCTGAAGGTCTGGACGGCCACGGAGCCCCAGTCCCATGCTGGCAGATGATTAGCAAAAGCCACAAGGCATGAACAGGGGACAGTCAAGGTTCACTGGAGGCAGTCTTTGGAGACTAGCTAACATCCTGCCTAACACTACATATAAACGGGGGCCTTTCTCATTCAGGTCTTACATTTATCTGAACAATAAAGTTAACAGAAGAAAAGGAAGAATGTTGTCACGGCAGGGAAATTATCAGATAAATCTCCAAAGGGACAAAGTTATAAGGCAGAGAAAAAACGAGATAAGCCTAGTACGCCAAAATACAAAATTTCTATCAACAAAGGGCACTATGGAAGAAGTTAATATGCCAATGGCCAAATGGGAGGAGATATTTACAAAATCGAAAGTGGACAAAGCAATTAGAGTCTAGATAGAAACTCTTGCAAATCAACTAAAAAAAGAGAGCACTGTAAACTCTTTTCAAAATGGAAAGAATATTAAAAGGCAATTTACAGGGGGGCCTGGCTGGCTCAATCGGTGGAGCGTGGGGTTCTTGATCTCAGGGTTGTGAGCTCGAGATCGACGTTGGGTGTAGAGATTACTTAAAAATAAAAAATAAAAAAAATCTTAAAAAAAAAGGTAATTTACAAGCCATAAGCCCCAAGTGCTAACACGCATATGAAGAGGTGCTCAGAATCCTTAGTAACCAGAAAAACACAAAGCGAAACAGTGAGCTATCAACTTATACCTATTAACTTGGCAGAAATTAAAAAGCTAGATAATGTCAAGTGTGAGTATTATGTGTGATAGGAACCCTCACACGATGCACGTGACATGAGGACCATTGTCCAGAGCATCGAAAGCTATTTTGGGATACATACCCATGAGAGAATTGCTGGATTTATAGGATATATATTTTTTTATTTATATATTTATATCTATATATACATTTACATATTTCTATTTCTATTTCTATTCCTATTTCTATTTAAGTTGCCTAAGAAACTGCCCAGAGGATGGGGAGCTATAGAGTTGGAAGAGATGCTGACTGCAACATCCTTCTCTGTTGTTTTGCTACGTGTGTGTTGCACACTCACATGCGGGGGGGGGGTAGTGGTGGTGGTGGCAGCAGGGAGTCGGAAGCTACCTGAGTGTCTGTCACCGGAAGAAGAATAACATGGGATACTCAGCAGCAGTTAGAAGCTACAGACCAAGTACACAGATAGCAAACGTGGGTGAAACAAACTGAATGAGATATGGTACACAGGTCCATTTACAAAAATTAGAAATACATACAGATGGGGGCGCCTGGGTGGCTCAATCAGTTAAGCATCTGACTTCGGCTCAGATCACGATCTCACTGTTCGCGGGTTTGAGCCCCGCATCGGGCTCTGTGCTGATGGCTCAGAGCCTCCAGCCTGCTTCAGATTCTGGGTCTCCCTCTCTCTCTGCCCCTCCCCCTACTCACACTCCGGCTCTGTCTCTCTCTCTCAAAGATAAATAAACATTAAAAATTTAAAAAAAAATGCATACGGATGAAACAACAGCACACGTGTTGCAAAACATACACAAACAAAAACACATATGAACACATTATAATTCACATATTAGCCCATGGGGAGAAGGGGAATAAAAACATATTAGAGGGATGAAGGTTAATGGGGGGAAATGGTTTTGAATGTTAGAGAACTTATATCACCTGACTTCAAGACTTACCCAGCCACGGTAATCAAGATGGACAAACAGATCAGTGGAACAGGATAGAGTCCACACATATAGGTCAAATATAAATAAATCACACATATACCTTCAATTGAGTTTTTACAAAGGTATAAAAGCAATTCAGACTACATGGCAATGAGAAGGAGTGAAATCTGGACATTTGTAGCAACATGGATGGAACTCGAGGGTGTTATGCTAAGTGAAATAAGTCAGGCAGAGAAAGACAGATACCATATGCTTTCACCCATATGTAAATCAGGAGAAACTTAACAGAGGACCATAGGGGAGGGAAAGGGGAAAAAATAGTTAAGGAGAAGGAGGGAGGCAAACCATGAGAGACTCTTAAATGCAGAGAACAAACTGAGGGTTGATGGGGGGCGGGAGAGAGGGGGAAATGGGTGATGGGCATGGAGGAGGGCACTTGTTGGGATGAGCACCGGGTGTTGTATGGAAACCAACTTGACAATAAACTATATATTTTTTAAAAAAAGCAATTCAATGGAGAAAGGAAGAAATGAATACTCATGTGCAAAAAGTGAATTTGGATTTTACAACTCAAAGCACAGGAAAACTCAAATCAAAATGAATCCTAGACCTAAGTGCAAAACTACACGGGAGAAAAATCACAAAAAGGAAACATAACCCAAAAATCTTTGTGACATTAGGTTAGGTAAATATTTCTTAGTTGCAGCACCAAAAAACTAATCCATAAAAGAAACATCTGATAAATTAGAATTCATCAAAATTAAGAGCATTTTCTCTTTGAAAGACAGTGTGGAACGCAAATTAAAAACCGGCAAACCAGATCTCTGATAAAGTGCTCATATCCAGAATAAAGAACTCGCAAAACCCAGTAAGAAAATAAACAACTCAAAAAAAAAAAAAAAAACCCAAAACTAAAACCAAAACCAAAACCAAAACCAAAAACAGGGCAGGAAATTTGAACAGGCAATTCACCAGATTTACCAAGGGCAAATAAACACACAAAAAGGTGTTCAGTATCATTAGCCATTATAGAAACTCAAAGGAAAACCACAGTGAGGTGAGGTACCACTACACACCAATTAGAATGATTAAAATTAAAAAGATTGTGGGGGGGCCTGGGTGGCTCAG